>JANHMN010000021.1:42226494-42255897 GCA_030674055.1 Rhabdomys pumilio
ACACACACATGCACACACATGCACATGTGCACACACACATGCACACATGCACACACATGCACACACATGCACACACATGCACACATGCCACACACGTGCACACACACACTGTGCAGCATGATTATACATCTATCTGTTTTTTTTTTTTTTTTATCTCCATCACCCAAATATAATTTACCCATAACAGTCAGGGAACTCCTTACAGAGATGAGTTTGAGTGACATACTATTGATAATTTTTTTCTGCTTTCTTGAGTTTTCTTTGCCTTTACTAGTTTTCCTAAAGAACATTCAAACAAAAGCAAACAAAAGGGTGGCAGGCACTACAAGAGTGTAATAAAAAGCTGATATTCTAATGCTTCAGAGACGTTAATATCTTACTTTTGATACTAACTGTAAATCCACTGGGAAGAGATTAGGATGCTGCCTCTGAGTGATGATGGATAAATAATAGCTGTAACAACTAGAAAAGTTCCTTCAAGGCTGTCATCTTCTCATTCTGTATTTACACAATGTGCTTATTTTAGCTGGTTCAAGTCCCTGGCATTTAAGCACATAATAAAACAGAAAAATTACTCTGTAAATGTAGCCTTTACAATAACTGTGAGTGTATGTTGCTGCTTGCTTTAATTAACTACGGAACGTTTTTCAGAAATTACTTCATTTATTTGATAAACTGAAAGTGCTATAGGGCTTCATTCCACCCTACAAGATACATAATACACATTTATAATATGTACTTAGGAAGCTTTTAAAGTCAGGAGATGCCAGAACTACATTTTGGGTTCATCATCTACACTCGATAGCATTTTTTTTTTGTCCTATTTTTCTACCATTGAGGTCACCAAGTGGTTCATCTTGACATTCAAACGTGTACTCTGCATGAAAGCACGGTAGTAAACCGACTTCCAGATCTTCCAGGATTAAAGGAGTTTTCATGACAATCTTACTTCTGCTAATACTTAAATATCCTAATGCACAGATGAGTGGTTTCCCCCACAACTTCAGCAGGACTGTGTTACGTGTTGCTATTGACTTCTCAGGCCGCTGGATCATTCACAGGACTTACACGAATCTGGATTTTGAGAACAGAGGTGGCATTTTGTTAAGGTTCTTTTTTCTTTCTTTCATGTGTATGTATGTGGTACGCATGCGTGCTCACAAGGGTGTGAGTGCATGTGTGCAGGGCCACGGGGGATGCTGGAAATCTTCCTCAATTCTTCATTCACCTTACTCTTTAGAGGCAAAGTCCCTTTATCAGACTAAGTCCCACTAGCCATTCTGTTCCAGAGATCCTCTTCCTCCACGTGCCAAGGCTGGAATTATAGAAGGGCCACCATGCCCACCTGGCGCTTAAGTAGGTCATGGGGACCCAAACTCCAATACTTCCATTTGTGCATCAGGCACTTAACTGCTGTGCTATTGGCCCAGATGCTTAAAAGAGTTTCTGATGACAGTCTTATAAATTGGTTACTTCCCCCATGACTTATAAACTGTATTCACATCAATACATGCAATTCAATCTATATTCATTTTACTACAAAATACAGAGTATTCTCAGTCTAAGAAGCTTCACTTTTTAGTTCCATATACATTGTGGGTATGGGCACAGACTGGATGCACAAAATTGGGTGGAATTAAAACAAACTCAGGAAATATATTTTTTTTATTGGATATTTTATTTACATTTCAGATGCCATCCCCTTTCCCCATTTCCCCTTCCTAGAAAACCCCTATCCCGTGCCCCTTTTTCCATTTGGCTTTTATACAATTTTTTAAATGTTAATCAAGGGCTTTGTAAGTATGGTAATGCTCAATCAGAAGTGTAACCCAATACCCTACCTACCTATGTAAACTATCTTTGACTGGTGAAGACACGTGAACTTCTACCTCCATGCCCCCTCTCTCTTTCTCTCTCTTTTTCTCTCTCATTACCTAGCTTCTCCTCTACTTCATCTTCTCCTCTCCTTACTCCATCTTTTCCTCTCGGTGCTCCTTTCCCCTTAGCTCCTCCTACATATTACCCTTCCTGTTAAAATAAAACTGGAAATATATTTTAAGAACAAGAAATCACGTGGTGTTACAACACACACACACACATAAAATAGCCATTAAGAACTCTTGACAGTTACAATTTGGTTATATTTCGCTCTAATGTGGAAAATGAAATAACCAGGATAACTCAGAGTCTTTATAGACTCAATCCCTTTCCTCCACCCTAGAAATTTAATGTGTATCCTTCCAGTTCCTGTTCAAAATGTATTTTTTGTATATATAAACACATATTCAGACAAAATTAATAGTTTTACTGTCACCAGACTGAAACCCCAAATTTCTGGTAGCCTCTTGTCCTGGCAGTTTTTCTGATTATTTACAAAATAATTAAGGGCTGGGTGCTGATAACCACATGTTCACAGTTGCCATCATCGAGTGATCAAGTTATCACATACTTCCATTTGTAGGATGAAAAGGGGGATGGGGTGTCAGGCTGGCTTGATCTAGTCTGGACACTGTGTCTACATTGTAGACAGTCTTATTTTCTCACTCACTTAGTGAGATTGTAATCTCACTAAGAGCATAAAAATACACATACCCATGCCAGCACCTGTACCATAATAGAACATGGACCCTATCTGAACATGCCCAGAGTATGGAAGAAGAGAACTCACATCCAGATCCCTGGAAATCTCCTCTCCTTCCCAATATGAGCTTGGTGTCAGCACACACAGTGTGCCTCCTCGTAACTGGTCTAGTGAAGGCCGGACTCTAGACCTGTTTGGCAAAAAGAAACCTTTAAAGCCTCAGCTGCCTGCCTGCCTGCCTGCCTGCCTGCCTGCCTCCCTGCCTGTCTGTCTGTCTGTCTGTCTGTCTGTCTGTCTGTCTGTCTGTCTGTCTGTGACCATGTATGTAGTGGCAGTGTATTACTTCCATCTGCTATATAATCTCCTATCATTTAAACATATCAAAGTGTATTTATTTGTTTACTCTCCTCTTGATGAACACTTCCGTTTTGGCCAATATTTTGCTCCTACAAACAATACTAAAGCTAGCAATATGCTCGTCTCGCGCCTTGTGGAGGTTTCTCTGGTTTGCATCTAGAAGTTGAAAATGCTGAGTTATTCAGTACATGCATGATTTTATTTCTTGCTTATTAATTTTAAGTCAATAATTGTTTGGTCTTAAAATTTTATTCATTATGATATTTTAGAAATTGGTTAAAATTATCTCATGGTTTCCAAACTTCCATAAAATATAACTCAATATAATTTATTATTCCGCTTTGGGTTTCCAAAGGTAATTTATTAGTTCTGTTTTTTTTCCCTCATGGAAACACTGATACTATGTTTTATTTTCTTTTCAATTTCTGTGAAGAGACACCGTTACCTAGGGAACTTATAGAAGAGAGCATTTAATTTGGGGATTGCTTATGGTTTCAGAGGGTCCCATGACCATCACGATAGGGAGCATGGTGGCAGACATGGTGCTGGAGCAGTAGCTGAGAGCTTGCATACTGAGACAACAGCCACAAGGTTGAAAACTGGTAATGGGGTGGGCTTTTGAAATCTCAAAGACAACTCCCAGTGACACACCTCCTTCAACACGGCCACACCTAGTCCTCTCCAAGAGTTCTATCAACTGGGGACTAAACGTGCAGATATATGAGTCTATGGGGGCCATTCTTTTTCAATCTATCACATTCTACTCTCTGGCCCCCATAAACTTATGGCTATGACATAATTCAGAAACTCATCCAGCCCAACTTTGAAAGTCTCCATAGTCTTTCATGGTCTCAATACAATTTTAAGTACAAAGTTCAAGTCTCTTTGACTCTCAAGGCAATCTTAACTGTAACCTTCTATAAAGCCTAAAAGCAAGTTACATAATTTTACCATACAATGGCACCAGATATGCATATTGGGATATTCCTCCCAAAAGGAGGAATAGAGACACAGTGAGGAAATACTAGACCAAAGAAAGACCAAAGCACAGCAGGGCATCAAAGGACTTAGCTGACTCCACCTTCCATCTTTGTTGACTGCAATATACTTCCCTCCCTTGAGCTGGCTCAACTCCCTGGCAGACATCCCACAGCTCTGTTATCTCCAATATCTTGGGGTCTCCAACGCAGTTCAGGCTTTACCTTCACGGCTTCATACAGTGGTTTATGTGAGCCTCTCTATACAGCGACTCCCCTGCCACATACCTGGCCTCCTTGGCTTTCCTCAACCACAGAGGAAAATTCCACAGTCCCTCCCTTTACTACTTCATGACTCTGAAGCAATGGTTCTCAACCTGTGGGTCACAACCCCTTTATGGGTTGAATGACCCTTCCATAGGGGTCACATATCATATCTCCTGCCTATCAGATATTTACATCATGATTCATAACAGCAGCAAAATTATAGTTATATAGCATCAATGAATTAATTTTATGGTTGGGAGGGTCTCCACAATATGGGGAATTGAATTAAATGTCATAGCTTTAGGAAGGTTGAGAATCCTTGTTCTAAAACCAGTAGCATGTTGCTGATGGTGCCTAATTCAGATGCCTCCTTGGGATGGAATCTTGCCCCTTCCTTGAATAACATTTGCATAAGCTTTGACTTGTTAATGCTCTTTGGGAATGGATAATTCCTTAGGCCTTGTCTTTTCACAGATTGTGGGATTAACTGGAGAGGGGGGGGTGTCTCACCTTTAGGACGTTACAGGAACCAAGGCTTCAACATTAAATTTCCCAAAGTTCTTGTCCCCTCGAACTGCACATATATTTTAAATTTTCTTTTGCCTTGCTTGCTCTTTCTTATTGTAGATCTAAATAAGAGTGATCACTAATAACTACACAACAGAGTCAACATTAGACTGTCTTGAAATAGCCTCTGTAAAGAAATTAGTACTAAACTCTTCAATTTAGCTACAGGCAGACTCTTAGGATAAGAACAAAAAGTAGTCACATCCTTTGCCAAATTACAAGAATGGTTTCTAACCCAGTTCCTGTTATTGTTCTCTTCTGAAACATGTTCTAGAACACCTCCATAGTCCACACTGCTCTCAGAACTACTGTCTTCCAAGCTCCTACTAGGATAGCTCATTAGCCTCACTGACAGCATCCAACCCTTCCCTAGTCCAAAGTTGCAACATTTTTCTATATATCTCAAAAATGAGATAAGACTAGACATAAAAAAATAAACCAACAAATAAAAACACTAGCATGGTGAAGCCTGACACAGCAACACCCCACTCCTGATACCAACCTCTGTCTTAGTTACCTTTCATGTAACGGGAGGAGACACCATGATCATGGCAGCCTATAGAAGAAAACATTTAATTTGAGGCATGCTTACAATTTCAGAGGGCAAAGTAGAGTCCATGACCATCATGGTGGGAAGCTTGGCAGCAGACAGACAGGCACAGTCCTAGAGCAGTAGCCAGGAGCATGCATCTTGAGACAACAATCATGAGGCAGAGAATTAACTGGAAATGTCATGGGCTTTTCAAATTTCAAACCCACCTCCTAGTGACACACCTCCTCCCACAAGGCCAAACCTCTTAATACTTCCCAAAGGATTCTATCAACTGCCAAACAAGCATCCAGATCTATGAGCATATGGGAGTATTCTCATTTAGACCACTACATAGTAACATACCATATCTACGCAAAGGCTACTGATATGAATTGATACATTCTCTGCCTTGAGTGTCAGTGTTACCTTAGAACTTCTCTTTTTTATTATTTTTGGGCATCTTTTTGATTTCTCTGATTTTTTTTCTGAAGATGAATAGAGAAAGAGAGGGGGAAATGTCCCACTGGTCTGTATCACTTCTTTTGCTATCTTCACCTAAACCAGTGATCTTCAAACTGCTAACATACCCATTTTTATGTCTATCACAGAAGAAGGCATAGGGGCTTATAGAGATAGGTGTTCAATGAACATTTACTGCACAAAAAATCTCAAGCCCCTTAAATGACATGTAATAATAAGAAAAAAGTCAGTGGCAACTCAGCATTATTGATTATTCCATATGTGATCTCATAGCTTGAGAATTAAAACTATGGCAAGCTATAATGTTTCCGAAGATTAATAACTTACAGATCTTTAAGGGTTTACCCAAGCTTACAAGTTATAACTTCTCGTGTTAGAAAACAACTGCAAAATGAAAACTGTCTTTAATTACTAAAGACCTTTATGCCTGGTAAATCGATAACAAGAACAATCAGAAATTATAAAGAAATGAATAAACATAAACATATTTATGAACTCACACCTGTTTGATCACCTTTCTCCTAGTGATTCAACCCCGACTGCAGTCAAACTGAAATGTTTGATCTCTGCTGGAGAAATATTTTTGCTGCTTCAACACCCATGCTTTTCTTAGATTAGCAGCCAAGGAAAAGCAGTTCCATGGAGTAAAAGATAAATAAGTCCTTGCCCTTTACACCTCCGGCTGTCAGAAAAACCAGTGGCCCTGGGATTATGAGAGCAAGAGAGCTGGCTCTGCCCCAGCTGCAGCATTCTAGAGAGCAAGCCCTGTACTTCACCTGGGCAACATAGCGGAGCTGGACCTGATGCTGAAGGCATGGATGAGCCAGTCCTGAGAGTGGAGCAGTTGTTCCAGCCCCTTGAGGTTGCAGCACTTGGAAGAGTGGGCCCCACACCCTGACAGAGAAGCAAAATAGAGCTAGCTCTAGAGGTTTGGGTCCTGAGGGCATGAACGTTGGAGAGCTGGCCTTGCCTCCTGTTGATGTCAGCACTGGGTGACCTAGCTGGAGCAGTGCTAGAGAGCTTGCCTTGGTGGTGTGGATGCGGGAGAGCCAACAGGCTGATCAGTTCAGCTACCACCCAGACCCAGATCCAGGGCTTTGAGTTGGCCCACCCCAAAATCTACATCATCTGTGAAATGTTGGAGTGAATGAAAGAGCCAGTCCTGCTGATCCAAAGTTCCAGGATCTCCATGACCTCAGGATAACCAGGAAGAGTTCCTGTAAAGATCGATAGATATTGATGATGTTGACAGAAGCCAGAGACCTGGAAGCAGACCAATGACTCATTACAATGAACATTTGCAAGTGAAGACGTGTGGGCAGAGGGGAGTAGTGTGGGGTCCGCCGTGACACACTACAGCTTCCAAGACGAGATATTGCCTAGGCTTTGCTTTTGTTTATGTATTTTCGTTTGCCTGTGTGATTCTTATTTTCTTTGTTGGCGGAGGTTGCAAGGCTGGTATGAGGGACATGTGAAACTGGGGTCCATGATGTGAAACTCACAAAGAGCTAATAAAAAGCTAAAAAAAAAAAAAAAAAAAAAAAAAAAAAAAAAAAAAATAGAAGTAGCTTCAGTCCAATTACTAGTCTGCTCATCTTACAGTTTAACCCGTCTTAGTTTGGGATCCCCAACTCTTAGCAGCAAAATATGCTACTGATAGAGTGTCTGAACACAGACAGGTATTATTCTCTGTTTGGTCTTGGAAAAACTCGACTCTCCACATTAGATACGCTTCTTCAAGGAGTTTGTATTACATAGTGTACAGGTAGACAGAAACAAGCCTCTAAAGAGCACATTTGGTAACAAATGATCACAATTTCACTGTCTGTCACTCTAGATGCTAAAATTTGTACGAGTTAGAAGGGCTTTCATTCACTTATCTATTTATCATGATTCTTAAGGGTTCTTTTATCTTTGGACTTCCTGTTAACATTAATAAAATAATGCCAATGATAAGAATGAATTATAATTATTTATACATCTTAATTTACTCTACGTTTTTCAAGGTTGAGAATTGAACACATAGCTCCATAGATACTAAGCCTGCATTCCACCACTGAGCTATATCCTATGTCCTGTTATGATAATGTACAAGCTTATGTGAGCATTACTACTATAAACTGTGAAATAAATTATATTAGATACACAGTAAATTTATTATTACTGGTGTTTTAAAATGCCACTATCATATAATATGTAGAATATATTTAAACATATACTTATCTTATAACACATATGATTGGAAAGAGTCTTGTTAGAGTGGCTTACAGGCTGTAGCCCAACTGGTGACTAGTTGCTAATCCAACAATTGCTATCTACCAACATAAAGTTCAAGAAGACAGTAATTGTTAAGAGGCTGGATGGCTCGGCTGGTCTTCAGTATCCTGAAGAAATAGGCTTTAATGCCAGTGAAGAAATGGACTTGCCAGCAAGATCGAGAGCACCTGGTATAGCCCAGCTAAACGTGGACCATCTCACCTAAAAAGATCCAAATTAAAGGCGGGTCTTCCCACTTCCCATAATTCTATTAAGAAAAATCCTTTGCAGGTATGCTCGGCCACTTTAGTTTTAGTTGATTCCAAATGTATCCAAGAATAACCGTCATGCATTCTGTAGCTGTTTCAGTCATCTTTCCTTTGTAATAACTCACCCCGTATCAGTAACTTCAAGCAATAGCAATAATATATTTTATATACAAATCTGTACCTTGAGTAGTGCTCAGTAAAGACTATTTATTGTTGCCCCAAGTGGCATCAGGAGGAATACCTCAGGTGACACATTGAAGGGAATGAGAATCACATAAAGACATCCTTACATACCCGATAGATAATACCAGCTGTTTACTGGAACCTTCACTGGGACTCTTGGTTAGATGGGTCTCTTATTCATGACCCCTCCATGTGGCTATTTGGCTCCCTCTCAGAAAGCTAGCTGTGTTGAACGTGAGAGCAACCCAAGGAAACAGGGTAGAAGTGTACAATATTTCATGAGCAGGTCCTTACACTGTATTGACGCAGTTGTAATTGTCCATCGGTATTACTGTGAAGGACTATTATTTAAGAGCTGTGTTAATGCTAATCTACAGTTAAAAACCACAAATTTTACTGTAGATTCATTGTTTATATGAATTTAATAATAAAATTTATTATATGAATTTGTGTAAAAGTCTGAGGATGAAGACCAATGTTGATAGTTTGGAGGGGGGCAGGGCTTAGCATACTAATAGCAGTTGAAGTCCGGAGAAATAGGATTCCTCAGGAATACTGTATCAGAAAGAGATACTAACCAAGAAGAAAACCCTATAGCAGTACTTACTTAAGGGTCAGCCTTGGAGGTTGGGATTTATTGTGATCACCTTTGGGAAACAGTCAGCCACAGTGAAAATGGAAACTTCTGAAACTTTAATAACTAAATTCTTTTTTTTTTCACTATAGATCAAGCAATCAGGGAAGATTCCCGGGGTAGACATAACTAAAATAGGAAGGTGGGGGAGAGCAAGACAGCTGCTATAGAAAGCACAAACTTGGGCTGGCAAGATGGCTTCCCAGAGAAGACTGCTCACCACGCATGCCCAAGTTTGATTCCCAAATCCCACAGTAGGAGAGAACCAATGGCCTCAAAGTTTCCCTCTGAACTCTGGCCACCTCATGATTTTCTCTGAAGCTAAACCTTCTGTCTGGAGGGAAACTCCTTAATGCATAGGATGTTAAAAAAAAAAAAAAAAAGGGAAACAGCAGGATATTTTAGAACAGGAAGTTTATAGGGAGGTCAAACAACAGGATGTTCTAAGGTGATGGATCGCAACCTGTGGGTCACGACCCCTCTGGGAGTTTATCAACCTTTTCACAGGGGTCGCCTAAGACCATTGGAAAACACAGACATTTACGTGACTATTCATAACAGCATAATTACAGCTATGGAGTAGCAACAGAAATAAGCATATGGTTGGGGGCGTGGGGGTTCACCACAATACGAAGAACTGTGTTATGAAGTTGCAGCATTAGCAAGGTTGAGAGCCACTCACTGGTCTAAGGGTAGTTGAAACACTTCATCCTGTAAAAAAAAAAAAAGTTTCTTAAACAGATTAGATAATCCTGGAACTCTGGGGCTCCAGGAAGTCCCAGAGAATGAGCAGACTCACTGGGTCTGTCAATCCCCAAGAGTATCCAAGAGTCCTCAGACACGACAAAGAAAATACTGAGTTGCTTGGAAGAAGCACAAGGCAACCAAGCAGCTGAAAAGAAGCAGAGACCAGCCAAACAGCCCAGATAGCTGAGCTGCCTTGACACCGCCCAGTCCTGTTGAACTGCCTGCAGGCTGTGTACTGTGCTCCAGGCATCTAGATTTTGTGTCTTATCACCACGGTGGGGTTGGCTGTTGGTGAAGCAGCTGTCTTTGAGTCATTTCTACTCCCATTAGTTACCTCTCACCCATATTCCTGTAAGTAGCTCTGGGAAAACTCACTAAGATGAACTTTGTCAGTATCTGTACTTATGGGGTCTGTCTGTCTTCAGTTCTCTATATGGGGTCTGTCTTCAGTTCTCTATATGGGGTGAGGGCCACACAACACCTCCACATGAGCATGAATAAAAAACACAAATAATAATAGTAACAACAACAACAACAACAACAACAACAAAAACAACAACAACGGCCAAAAAGGCAACTAGAAAAAAATAGAAAATACCCAAGATCTTCTAAGAACTGACAAGATTTGCTTTTCTGTTCTACTATTTACTGTTGCCACTGGGGTTGGATTTTTGAGAGGTTACAGAGACATATTCTAGTTGTCTTAAAGGGAGCTTGAAGAGCATTTGATTCAATGTTATTCAGTCATATTTATAATAAAATACTCATATATAAATACCCATACCATAAAATATCCAAACATAACATCTTACTACAGTACAGCATCCTACAGTTCTGCAGGCAACTTCCAAATACAACTCAGCAGAGATTAGGTTTAGTTCAACTGTCACTTAAGAAGTACATAAAAATATTTCAGACATCAGTTGTCAGGGTTATGACAAAGAATAAGATAAATCATTGCTATGAATTTAGCAAAATGTCCAGATCTAAAAAAAAAAATGTAAATTTCAATTAAAACTTTTAGGGTTTAAGGGTTTGGATTATGGAATCAAAATATCCAGCCATGAGCAAATTAGTTTCTATATCAGAGAGCTGTTGGGAAGATTAAGTGAGAACAATAAGTAAAATGTCCAATTTAGTGCTTGGACACATGGAAAGTTCACAAACTGAATAATGGTTATGGTACGTGATTAAAATGATAAATATAAGATTTTGAAAATGCACAAGAATGTTGCAACCAGCTCCACTCTACCTGGCTTGAGACAAAAGACTTAATAGTTACTATAACAAAAAATGTTGCGGCTTGCTCCGCTCTGCCTGGCTTGGTCTCTCAAGGGCTGGGATTAAAGGCGTATGCCACCACTGCCCGGCCCAAACTGCTGCTCTGGTTTTCGGGTCAGGGTCTAGAGGGAGAGAGAATGGGGATAAGGGGATAAGATGCTAGGAATAAAGACAAGACAGAGGTTCTGATCCAGTCTCTTTTATTGAAGGGAAATCTGGGATATTTATACACTTTTGCCACGCCTCTTGTAGGGGCGTGGATATGACGTAATCCTTACAGTCGTGGATAGCTGCTTTCTAGCCACTTTCTGTTAAAAGTCGGCTCCCAACACAGGATACCATAAGGTCACAGACAACGGGATATTTATTTATTTATTTAGTATTGGATATATTATTTATTTACATTTCAAATGTCCTCTTTTCTGGTTCTCCCTCCAGAAATCCCCTATCCTATCGCCCCTCCCCCTGCCTCTATGATGGTGCTCCCCCAGCCACTTACCCACTCCTGCCTCCCTGCCCTCACATTCCCTTACACGGGGACATAGAACCTTTACAGGACCAAGGGCCTCTCCTCCCATTGATGCCAGACAAGGCCATCCTCTGCTACATATGTGGCTGTAGCCATGGGTCACTCCATGTGTTCTCACTCCTTGGTTGGTGGTTTAGTCCCTGGAAGTTCTGGGAAGTCTGGTTGGTTGGTATTGTTGTTCTTGCTATGGGGTTGCAAACCCCTTCAGCTCTGTCAGTCCTTTTTCTATCTCCTCCATTGGGGACTCAACAATGTGGTATTTAAAGGTCTCGACCAGTCCACATGTTGGACCAGTGCAAGGTAAAAACTTGGTGCTCTTGTCAAGATATTCCTATGAATTAAACATTAATAGGTTGGTTATTACATTGTATATATGATGTGACTAGTTCAGTTATACTCAGGCACCTTTTAAATATTAAAATATAAAAATTTATAAATAAATTTTATAAATAATAAATAAAAATTAAAATATAAAAATTATAAAATGATTATTCCTCTGCCAGAGAGCAGGTTGTCCCAGCTTGTCCTGTCAGCTAGCACGTAGACGGTAGGGCTACATAGGGTAGGATGGGACACTTCTCCCATTTTGAACAGACATGTTTGGAGAATATGACAAATGCGTTGTGTCTTGAAAGATAAATAAGAGTTACCACAAAAGAGAAAAGGCAGAAAGAATAAATTCAGAGGACAAGCAACATGGTGGTGTATGAAGGAGAAACAGAAAGTCTGTAGTGGCAGAGAAGAAAATTCAAATTTATGGGATGAGGAAAAGCTGGGTGAAGGTAAAGAAAGGGAGAAGGATTATGGAGGCCTAGGGTCATGTCAAATAGCCTGGGCTCTAAGCTGATGGATCCTGGGCCCACTGATGGATTCTAAGCAGGGTCCCCTGCATGACTGTCTTGAGGTGACTGGCCTGATCCAGTCCGTCAGGCCTGACCTGACTGATGTCCATTGGTAATACCAAATGAGGTATTGTTCCCAGACGGGAGCAGTTTCGTCCAAGATAGTATCAGGAGTGCCGGGGCAGCAGTGGCGACTCGATGAGACTATCCAGGTCGCAGTCTTCAAGCAGAGGAGCGCCTCAGTTCAGCTTTCTTGTCTGACTCATGCACTAGGACTCTGCTAGGGAAAGACCATATACAGTGATTGCACATTTGCTTTGGCGCAGCCCATATCCTTGGGGCTCTGTACAGGGAAGGAAGATTGTTAACCTCAGCAGGAAAAGAGAAAAAAAAAATAGAGAAAAAATATCAGCCTCATTGAAAACAATCTAGTTGCTAAGAGGGAAGCCGCTGTCTAGAGCGAAGAACAACTGAGAGGGGGAATTTTCCAGAAGACAGAGACAACAGAGCGGGTTGACGTGGCCACTCAGGAAGTGGGCCTAGTACTTGTGGGACCTCTCCAAGTCTTTGTAGCCCTGATGGAGCCTGTCCTGTCCTTACTATCAGGAATGCACTCTGGGGTCAGACTGAGTGGGTGAAGTAAGAACTGACCAAACAGAAAGAATAAGGATGCTGGGTGTTGTGGATCTGGGAAGGCAAGTGATGAAGGCTCTCTACTAAGCCACCCGTGCAGGAGCCACAAAGCTGCCGAACTCCGTAGAGCCGGGTATTATGTTCCTAACTTGGGAAACCTGATATTTAGATATACCACCTATTCTCAGGTACCCCCACAGGGGGTCGCAAGATCCTCCAAGGGGCCCGGGCTAAAGAAAACCAGCCTGGGAACTTTGGGAGCTAAACTTTAATGAAATCAGGCCTACTTTTTTTTTTGTTGTTGTTGTTTTTTTTTTTTTTGTGTGTGTTTTTTTTTTTTTTTTTTTTTTTTTTTTTTTTTTTTTTTTTTTTTTTTGACTATATCTGCTAGTGTTTGTAGACACCTTCTCAGGGTAGGTGGAGGTCTACTAACCGCAGCAGAGACTGCTTCAGTAGTTACAAAGAAACTTCTTCAGGAAATAATTCCTAGGTTTGGACTGCCCCCAGTTGGGGTCCAACAATGGCTCCGGCTTCATGACCAAAGTGTCTCGAAACCTGACAAAGGTATTAAATATCAATTGGAGGTTACTTTGTTACTACAGGCCACAGAGCTCAGCACAGGGAGAACGGAGAAACAGAACTCCAAAGGAGGCTCTGACCAAATTGGTCTTGGAAACTGGTAAAAAAAAAAGTAAGGAGCCAACCTCCACCCCTTTACCCTGAAACCATATATCCACAATAATTCTATTTCAATTAAAATCATATTAAAGAGGCTGGAGAAGTAGGCTAATGGTTAAGAACACCAGCTGTTCTTGCAGGGGACCCAGGTTCGGTTCCCAGCACTCACATGGTGGCATAACCATCATAACCATCCAGTTTCAAGGGGTATCTGATGCCCTTTTCTGAACAGTATGGGCACCAGGCACACAGGTGGTGCACATACATACATGCGAACCAAACATCCAGACACATAAAATAAAAAAAAAATTAAAAATAAACTCAGTGATAAGCAAAACAATGTTAGAGTCCTAAGATGCATCAGTCTTTTTAACTGTTTTATGTTTATGGGTGTTTGCCTGAATGTATGTCTACATACCACAGGCACTGCTGGAGTCCTTGTAGTCTGTCATATCCCTTGAACCTGGAGTTATAGACAGTTGTGAACAACCGTGGAGGTCTTCTGGAAGAGCAGGCGGCGCTCTTAGCTTCTGAGTCACTTCTTCAGCCTGCAACAGCATTTGCGGGATAAGCACAGAATGGAAGTGAGAGGGGACAGGCAGGCAGGAGAGGAGGGGGCAGGGAGGGGTTTCAGAAAGCTAATAAACTAGAGAATCCAAGGAGGCAGGAGAACTTGAAGATGCGCACACACGTAATGAGCATTGTCCTCATTCTCAAAGTCATCTAAAACAGAAGTAAAGACAGCAGCAGAGTCGTAAGAGGCAAACAACTCCAGCTCACAAGGCGGTGGGCTGCTGACAAAACTTCAGAAGTGAGGAAAAGCCAGCTGAGCTAGCACATGCCCTAGAACATGCCTGCAGTAAACTTCTTCACGACAACACAACTGGGGAGCGTAGAACCTAAATACTTTGGGGGAATGGAGTGTGTCGTAGTGTCTTTTCCTGTTGCTGTGATTAGTACTCTAGCACAAACAACTAAAGAGAAAATGTTGGCTGGGCATGGTGGCACACATCTTTAATCACAGATCTCCAGATCCTTGTGAGTTTGAGGCCAGCCTGGTCTACAGAGTGAGTTTCAGGATAGCCAAGGCTACATAGAAGAGACCTCATCTCAAAAAATTGAGACACACACACACAGAGACAGGGAGAGAGACAGAGAGACAGAGAGACACAGAGAGAGAGACAGAGAGAACAGAGACAGGCAGAGGTAGACAGACAGACAGACAGAGAGACAGAGAGACAGAGACAGAGAGAGACAGAGACAGAGAGAACAGAGACAGACAGAGGTGGACAGACAGACAGAGACAGAGAGAGAGAGACAGAGAGAACAGAGACAAACAGAGGTGGACAGACAGACAGAGACAGAGAGAACAGAGACAGACAGAGGTGGACAGAGACAGAGAGAACAGAGACAGACAGAGGTGGACAGGCAGACAGAGACAGAGAGAACAGAGACAGACAGAGGTGGACAGAGACAGAGATAGAAATAGAGAGACAGTAGCTTGGGGGCACCTGGTAATTCTGTACCCATAGTTAAGAAGCAGAAAGCAATGAATGTGTGCTTTTCACTTAGATCACTTTATACACACTCATACTTGAGGATGCCATCCAGGAAGTCTTTTCAATCATTAATGCAAACATGATAATCCCCTACAAGCATACCCAGAGGCCCTTCTCCAGGGTGATTCTGGATTCTGTCAGTCACATTGAGTCAATACCTGTCATCACAGAGTCCATGCTATGTGACATCATCTGTTGAATAAGCCGTGAAACATGTCCGCACCATGGGCATTTTGATGGACAGTAGTAAATTATTCTCCACAGCTTATTAACTATTATGTAGTTAGCAGTCCTGATCTTTGACACGCTTACACATAGGTTTTATGTGTATGCCCTTTCCTATAGTAAGTTTATGTATTTTTTAATGACTAAAGGCTGTTTGCGTGTCATGTCTTATGAAAAGTCTGTAGATCTTCCATTTTTCTTTTCATCCCTAAGCACGTGAGACATTTGTAAGTTATAAAACTTTGTTCTATTTAAAAAAAATGTAGTGGGTGTTTTCATATATACTGATTTGTGTGTGTGTGTGTGTGTGTGTGTGTGTCTGTCTGTGTATGGTGGGTGTTTTCACACACACTGATGTGTGTGTGTTTGTGTGTATCTGTCTGTATGCACACTCATACACACTATAAGGGCCAGGCCAGGATATCTGGTGTTTTCCTTTATTTTTTTCTGACTTATTTCCTCAAACCAGCATCTCTCATTGACCCAGAGGTACTTACTTCACTGTCATGGTACGTCAGTGAGCACTTGTCCACAGTGGTGAAGTTTCCGGCATGCACATCCACACCTGGCTTCTTACGTGATGTTCAAGATTCAAACTCAGACCCCCATGTTTTCAGAACAAATGCTCATGGGGCATTTTACTCATGTGACTTTTTGATAAATCTTGAATTGTTTTTGTCTGTAAGGTAGGAAGTATGTGTGCCCAATTTTACTATTTTTCTGAAGACTATTTTTTTTTTTAATTTAAAAAATCACCACTACTACTACTTAATCTTATTTTACAGTCCAGTCGTTATTCCCCTTCTGGTCCACCCTTCGACAATTCCTCATCCTATTCCTCCTGCCCTGTCTCCAAGAAAATGTTTCCCCCTCACCAGACCTCCCTCCCTCCCCGGGGCCTCAAGTCTCTCCAGGGTTACGTGCTGATGACTATTTATTAAACAGCTTATTTTGCCTGATAACTTAAAACTTCTACCTTCTCATTATGTTGGAACCATATCTGGACATTTCTTCCGTGTTGTCTTAGTTGTATGTTTTTGTCTTGTTGATAAAAAAATTACAAATTCAGAGTGGAACTCAGGGATGATTTATGGAAGTCAGCCAGAAAACAAAACAAGGCAGGCAAGCTGGGATCTACTGAGCTGGGGGAAGAAGATGGGAAGAGACCCGAGACAGATTTACAGGGTACATCTTACAAGACCAGGTGAGCACACTGAGCCCGAGGGAAAAGACCTGAGTGTGGAGATCCTCTGTTCCCTGTCTGTGCTTTATTTAGTTTATTATTACTATTATTATTATTATCATTATATTATTATTATTATTATTATTATTTTCTTTTATTTTTGAGGTTACAATGACATCATTTTCCCCTCTTTGCCTACGACTTTTATCACAAAGGCACGTTGGGTTTTGTCAAAGGCTTTCCCGGCAACTACTGAGACGATCTTGTGATTTTTGTCTTTATGATCATTTATATAGTTTATTATGCTTAGTAACTGTCTATGTTGGACCACCGCTGCGTTTCCGGGGTAAAGCCAACTTGATCGTGGTGAATAATCTTTTTGATGCATGTCTATTTCGTTTTCAAGTATTTTATCGAGCATTTTTGTGTCTGTGTTCATCAGGGATATTGGCCTGTAGTTTTTGTTTGTTTGTTTGTTTGTTTGTGGTTACTGTTGCTGTCGTGTCTCTGTCCTCCCCACCCCACCCACTCCTTTATTTCTCTTTAGAAAATGGCAGACTTCCCATGGATATCAATTATCCACTGCCCAATGTGCTCATCTGGTCTTGTAAGGTTAGGTGAGGCGACCCAGTAAGGGGAAACGGTCCCTAAGGCAGGCAACAGAATCAGGGATAGCGCCTGCTCCCACTGTTAGGAGACTAAGCTGTAATATATGTGTGGAGGACCTAGCCAGTTCCGTGTAGCTCCCTGCTTGGTGATTCAGCCTCCGTGAGACCTTATGTGCCTGTCTGCATACGGGGCGCTGTCCGCGGGGCTCTGGCCCAGTCTGAGGGACTGAAGAATTCCAATTCTCCAAGAGAAACCGGAATAAGGCTGGCTGCAGGGCCTCCTCCATGGCCGCTGCTGCCCTGGAGTTGGTAGCAGGCAGCAAGATGCAGCAGGCAGCTAGAGACCAAGGTATGGGCCATCATGCAGGAAGAGGCTGCTGCTCACTCGGCTGGTTGGGTCTTGGGCTGTTTCGAGGTCCAGCGATGAAAGCTTTGGGAGAGAAATTTCTTCCCTGGAGTGTCACAGCTCAGTAAGACAGACACTCTCAGATGATCATTGGTGAAATAACTTGTACACTTTATTCCTGTGGCTAGGACCTGACAAACATTTGGGAGTGGGCTGGGGTTTAAAAGCAAATGCTTTCTATCGGCTTCGTCTGATTTAGGGATGACTCATCTGCATGTGGAAGGACTTCAGGTGTTGTCCCTCTCTGACTGACTGTCACAGTCCTCTCAATGGGGTGTTGTGGTCACGTGTTCCAGGACAGGAACCTGGTTGGGAATAGATTTAAATGCCTACCATTCTCAGTTATGAGAATTGCCTAGGTTCCTGAATCTGCTCGACCTTACCAGGTTTTCTGTCAGGTGACACTGTCCACTGTCCCACTCTTATGGACTGAGATTAGTTGATTCTGTGGGTTTTGTTGTGGTGTTCTTGACCCCTCTGGCTCCTGTGATCCTTCTTCCTCCTATTCAGCAGAATCTCCCAGGCTCCACCTGATGTTTGGCTGTGGTTCTCGGCATCTGTTTCCATCGGTTATTGGAAATAGCCTTTCTAATGACAACTGGGCTAAACATCAGTCTACGAGTATAGCAGAAGATCATTATAAATTATTTCATCGACTTTTTTTCCATTCGTGTTTGGTTTTATCATGGGTCTCTGTGCTATCCACCCTCTGGGTGCTGGCCCTTTAAACAACATATACATTTCAGCAATAACTTTAAATATCAATGGTTTCAATTATCCAACCAAATGACGTGGGCTCACTGACTGGTTCAAGAAACAAAATCCGAGCTGCTATTACTATTTCAACTTCCTTTTTGGTTATAGGTCTAATTAGCTTGTTAACTTTTTGCCTTAATTTAGGTGGTTTGGCTGAATTTAGAATTTCATCCATTTCTTTTAGATTTTCTTGCTTAATAAGGTACAGTTTTTAAAAATATTCACTTATTCTGAATTTCTTTGATGTCTGTTGTAATGGTTCCCTCTTCATTTGTGATTCTTTTAGTATGGAGCCTTTATCTTTCCTCCCTCCCTCCCTCTTTCCCTCCCTCCCTCCTTCCCTCCCTCTTTCTATCCCTCCCTGTCTTCCTCCCTCCTTCCCTCCCTTTTTCCCTCTGTCCCTCCCTTCCTCTCTCCCTCTCTCCCTTCCTTCTTTCCTCCCTTCCTCCCGTCCTCCCTCCCTTCCTTCCTTCCTTCCTTCCTTCCTTTTTTTTCACTCCTTCCCTTCCTTCCTCCCCTCCCTCCCTCCCTCCCTCCCTCCCTCCCTCCCTCTCTTTCTTTCTTTCTTTCTTTCTTTCTTTCCTCGTCCCTCTCCCCCTCCCCCCCCTCCTCCTCCTCCTCTTGCTCCTCCCTGCTTCTGTTAGTTGGATTAAGGGCCCATCAGTCCTGTTTATCTTCTCAGAACCAGCTCTTAGATTGGTTTATGTTTAAAACTTTGTTTTCTTTGCTTTTATTTCAATAATTTCTGCTTTGGTTATTTTCACTACCAGACGAATTTGGATTGGTTTGGCCTTGTTTTCCCAGAAACACCTTTGTTCGCTTATTTGCTCTCTAACCGGTGTTTTAATGTGGGCCCTCAGAACTCTACGTTTCTTCCATAAGAAGACTGGTTCCTGTGTCCCATGGGCTTTGTTGTATTTTCATTTTCAGTGAGTTTCAGGAAACATTATTTCTTTCTTGATTTCTTCTTTGATCCCTTCATCATTCAGTCACGAGTCATGAGGGCATTGTTTAAGATCAACGAGTTTATGTGTTTTCTGGAGATTTGTTTGCTGGCAATATTAAGCTTTAATCCACTGTGGTCAGATAGGATACAAGGAGTTATTTCCATCTTTTCTGGTTTGTAAAGGTTTGTTTTGTGTCCCAGGACTAGTCTATTTTAGAGAAGCTTCCATGTGCTGCTGAGTACAATGGACATTCTTTGGTGTCTGGTGAAATGTTCTGTAGATATCCATCATGTTCATTGGATGTATGGAGCCAATGAATTCTGATACATCTGTTTATCTTCTGTCCAGATGACCTGTCTATTGGAGAAAATGGAGTATTGAAATCAACTACTATTAATGGATTGTTCTTAACCTGTATCTTAATTTCAGCAGTGATTTTAAAAAAGTGAAGTTGGGTGCATATATGTTTAGGACAGTAATATCTTCTTGGTTAAATGTCTTTTGGTTACACCGAACTATCCCTTTTTATGTGTTCTGATTGTAGTTTGAAGTCTGTTCTGTCTGCTATTTGGGTAGTGATGCTCATTTGTTTCCTAGTCCCACTTGACTAACCATCCATCGTTTTGTGCTAAGGCAGTACATATATATTTAAAGATCTGATGTCATTCTTGTGGGCAACAGATACATGGATTTTGTTTCTTGGTCTGTTCAGTGAGCCTGTGTCATTTAATTGTATAATTGAGGCCATTGACACTTAATGTTATTATTAAAATGTATGTGCTATTTGTGGTCATTATGATGTTGATTTCTTTCTGTTCTTAGTGTTATTCTGTGTTTTTTTTTCACTCAGTTTTCTAGGTTTCTTTTTTTTTTGGGTATTTTATTTATTTATATTTCAGATGTCAACCCCTATCCCCATTTTCCTCCCTAGAAACCTCCTATTCCACCCCTACTCCTCCTTTTTGCTTTTATACCATTTTAATTACATGCAAGTATTACAATCAGTTCTAGGTTGAGGAACTAGCGATACAATAGATGCAAATAGTCAAGGAACAAGCAAGACAATAAACAAAGTTTCGTGAATACTCCTGTGATCACTGTTTCAAAGGGCTTATTAGGATGACCAAAATATCTGAGCCTACTTTCCTGTCCTAGCTCAAAGACATTTTCATATCTGAAGCCTACTTCCTTCTTTTAGGCTAAGATTTAGATTCTTGCCTGAAATTATTTCTTTGTTCTTGCCTAATATTCAGATTCCTGCCTGAAATTACTTCTTTTTTCTAGCCTAAAATTTAGATTCCTGCCTGAAATTACTTCTTTGTTCTAGCTTAATGTCAGAATCCTGCCTGAAGCCCACTTCCTTGTCCTTGGCCAATGTCATATTTCTGCAAAGCAGGCCATTTCCTTGTCCTTGGCCCATGTCAGATTCTTGCCAAACAGCCCCAAAGGCTCTCCACCTCTCCCCCTTTTTTATTTCATAAACAAGACTGAGCCTGTCTTAGGTCATTCTGACAAGAACGCCTTCCTTACCCATCGTTGAATATGTATTATCAAAAGCAATGCATTTCTGTCTTAGGTTGGTAAGGCTCTGTGCAGAATCTTACCTGTCCTTGGCTTTCCAGCCTGTTAATTTACTAACTGTTTGGGGGTCCATTTTCAGGTTCAAGCCATGTACTTTGGCTGCCAACATATTGATGTTGTTAAAGACAAACTTTAACATGGTGGGCAGGAATAAAAGTATTCCCAGGACAAAAGGGGCTAGCTTATGCCATTCTTGAAGCTTGACCAAAATAGAAATACTGATCTCAGGCCATGGGTAATTTTATCAGCAGTATATGCAGCATCAAAGCTCAGCAGAGCAGCATTCTTGAATGCTTCTCATGTCTTCCAGTACTTGCAAGCTTTTTTTCAGAATACCAAGGTTCTGTGATACTCAGGGCTTTTCAGAACACAAAGTTCTGTGATACTCAGGGCAATAAAACAATTCATAAGCTCGCTATTTAAAGTTAAAACATCAAGAGAGGTGTTAGAATTATGCCAAATACACTGCAAGTGTCTTTAAATGTTTTCCTAATTATAATGACTACCATAGTACATTTTAAAACTAACATGAATCTAATGGTATTTGGCATGACACTCGAGATCGCTCCTTACTCTTAAATTCTGAACATCCTTTCAATAATTTGAATAGGATAAAGAGCATCAATCCATTCTTCTAAATGCTTATCTAAATCCTCTTGAATATTCAACACATTAGTAACATTTTTTGCTAAATGTTTAACAAAAGTAGCTGTCTTAACTTCTTGTGTCAAAGCAATTGCAGAAGCAGTGGTGCTAGCAATTAATGTAATTAAAACTGTTATATCAGCAATAATCAAGCCCACTACTCTCTTGTTTCTGCTTAAAGCCTGACTCACGTCTTCCAGTACTTGCAAGCTTTTTTTCAGAATACCAAGGTTATGTGATACTCAGGGCTTTTCAGAACACAAAGTTCTGTGATACTCAGGGCAATAAAACAAAAGCTGGTTAATAGACCTCTGTAACACGTGCTAGATTTCAACACACTAATACAATTAGTAAGTGTATAATCAGTGCACCTTACAGTAAATACTGTAGAAGAAACAAAAGTAATTTTAACTTGACAATTAAAAGAGCCTTAACACATGTACTCACACTTGTTTGAAATCCAGATCCTGTTCTAACTTTATCTCTTGCTAACATAATATTATAGAGAACTGCAGCTAACTTCCAAATATGTCTCTGAAAATGTCCAGAACCAGCCTTCCAAATAAAGACTGTTATTTCCAATATTGGATTGATTTCTAGACCAGTCCATGATTGAGTCTGAATAACTGGTCACATTTAAGAAACATACAAGAGTCATTATAACTTCTCTTTTTGATTATCTGTTCCACAAGGTCTAAAAACTTGAGGCAAGGCAACTTGTCCCCTCAGGGGTATAGGTAAGCAATGGTGGGCTGGGAACATATGTTCAATACAGCTTCCTCTTCACCATTGTCAGTGCACTCAGCAAATTTACAGGTCAGCATCATACATATACAGCTGGAGCCATGGGTCCCTCCGTGTGTGTTCCCAGGCTAGCTATTTAGACCCTGGGAGCTCTGGTTGGTTGGTATTGTCACTCTCCCCATGGGATCACAAGCTCCTTCAACTCCTTCAGTCTTTTGTCTGACTCCTCCATTGTGGACTTTGTGATCAGTTCAATGGTTAGCTGTGAGCATCTGCTCTGTATATGTCATGCTCTGGTAGAGCCTCTCAGGAGACAGCTATATCAAGCTCCTATCAGCATGCACTTCCTGACATCCACAACAGAGTTTGCATTTGGTGATTGTGCCTGGAATAAATCCCCAGGTGGTGCAGTCTCTGGACCGTCCCTCCTCCAATCTCTGCTTCACACCTTATCTCCATATTTGCTCCTGTGAGTATTTTGTTACTCCTTCTAAGAAGGACTGAAGTGCCCACACTTTGGACTTTCTTCTTCTTGAGCTTCATGTGGTCTGTGAGTTATATCTTGGGTATTGTGAGCTTTTGGGCTAATATCCATGTATCAGTGAGTGCATACCATGTGTGTTCTTTTGTGATTGGGTTACCTCACTCAGGATGATATTTTCTAGTTCCATTCATTTGCCTAAGAATTTCATTGAATTCATTGTTTTTAATAGCTGAGTAGTACTCTATTGTGTAAATGTACCACATTTTCTATATCCATTCTTCTGTTATCCTGTGTTTTAATAATTGTGGTTTTTAAAATTTTTCTTTCCAAATATCTTTGCCATGCTCATTCATTTCTTCAGCCTGAAATACTGCTTCCTGCATTTTCTTTTGGTTTGGTGGTTGGGTATAAATTGTTTCAGACTGCTTGTATCATGGAAACTTTTTCTTTCACCTTCAATTATGGTGGATAGTTTTTCTGGGTATATTAGTCTAGCTTGCATGTTGTAGTCTTCTTGGAAGCCATTGCTCACAGTTCTGACTGTTTCTGTTGAGCAATCACCTATTATTCTAATGGGTTTTCCTTTATGTGTGATTGATGGTACTTATGGCTGCAGCTCAGGGAAGTCCTCCATGGTGGCCACAAAATGACAGGCCCCAACAACAGGAGAAAGTACAGTTCCAAGAGTTTAATTGACATGGTAAATGGTAGATGGTCTGGATGTGCACCTGTCACTTAGGTCAGTGGGAGCCTGACTTAAATAGGGAGATGGGAAGGTAAGGAATTGTAATTGGCTACATCCTGTGGCCTTTAGGTAACTCATTAATATGGAAATCTCTTGAGGCTGGAGCCTGTAGTCACACCCTCTACCTGTGTAGGGTGACGTAAACCTTTTAAGGAGGGGCTGCATCCTATGTGACTGAACAGTGCAGTTTAATGGAGTTCCACACCATGTGTTAGGAGCCTGGATTCTGGGAGCGCGGTGGAATAAATGCCCGTCCCTTGCAGGGTCTCTGGGCTACTTCCAGCCAGTGCTTCTACCAAAAACCAAGACCCCTTTCATGGCCCTACATGTGATCTGTGTTTTTAATTTTTTCTTCTTGTAATTTTCAATACCATTTCTGTGCTGTATGTATATTTAGGGTTTTACCTATGATGTGTTGTAGGAATTATCCTTTTAAAGGATTTTTTTACATTTGTATCTATTGTTGGGGGAAATGGCACACTTGTGTAATGGTGCAGGGATAGAGGTCAGAGGATAGCTTGTAGTTTTCTCCTTTCCACTATGTGAGTTCTTTCCTTTCCACTGTGTGAGTTGTTAGGATTAAGCTCAGGTCATCAGTATCCTGAGTGAGCATCTTAACTGCTAAGTCTTGTTGTTAGCAAACACTCTGCTTTAATTACTTTTCTTCTTATAAGTGTTAATCTTAAATGTAGAATAGTATTTTTTACAGTTCTGGATTAGATTACTATATTTAGCAAATATATTCTATGTGTTTATCTCCCTTCTGCTAATTTTACTATTTTTTTATTGTAAATATTTTTTTTCTTACAATATGTTCTGAGCATGGCTTCCCCTCCCTCATTGTTTTCCAGCTCTTCCCCGACCCCACCTCAGGGATTCATTGCTGTGAAGAGACACCATGACCATGCCAACTCTTATAAAGAAAAACATTTAATTGGTGTTAATGTACACATCCAGAGGTTTAGTCCATTATCACCATGGCAGAAAGCATGTTGAATAACAGGCAGACATGGTACTGAAGCCAAAGTGGGAAGTTTTACATCTGAATCCACAGGTACTAGGAAGACAGAATGACACTGCGCCTGTCTTGAGCATTTGGAACCTCAAAAGCTCACCAAAAAGCCTTTCTCCAGTAAGACCACACCTACTCCAACAAAGCCACACCTACTTCAACAAGGCCACACCCACTCCAACAAGGCCACACCCACTTCAACAAGGCCACACCTATCCAACAAAGCCACAACTCCTAATAGTGCTACTCTGGTGACCAAGTATTCAAACCTATGAGCCTATAGGGGTCATTCCTATTTAACCTACCATCTCACCCCACCAATTCCATGCCTCCTCTCTCCCTTTCTCCCTATTTCCTCTCTTTCTTCTTTCTTTAAAAAAAAAAAAAAACCCAAATAGATAAATAAAATGAACAAAACAGAATCAGAAAAACAAAAACAAAAACAAACAAAAAGCGTCATACACACACACCACACACTCACACACACCTCACAAAATCGGAAACTATAATATTCAAACAGAAGCCCAATAAAGTAAAAAAAATTCAAATAAAGCAATATGAGACAAAAATCCCCCCAAAACATCACTGAGTTCGTGTGTGTGTGTGTGTGTGTGTGTGTGTGTGTGTGTGTGTGTGTGTGTCTGTTGGCCATCTACTATGGGCATGGGGTCTACTCTTAAGTCTGCTGCATATATACAGTGAGACTTCATTGGAGAAACCATTTCTTTCCATTGCATCTGGTTATAAACTTGAGATAGCTTCTTTGCTATGCATGGGAACACTTTATTTTTCTCTCACAGTGCTTGGATTCTATCAGGCTTGGACGTGTGCAGGCCCTGTGCACACTGTCCCAATCTCTCTGAGTGTTCTCTGTCCTCTTTGGCTCTGACAATCTGTCTCCTCTCTGCATAGTTTTCCCTGACCTCTGAGGGGAGGGCTTTGATGAAGACAAAAGTGGAGAGCTCCTTTTCTGGTCTTGTCTATTTGGTGTTCTATGTGCTTCTTGTATTGGCATGATTCTGTTCTGGGAAGTTTTCTTCTGTGATCTTGTTGAAAATCTGGCTTTTACAATTGATTTAGGATTCTCCTCTCTCAACTATGCTTATAATCCCAAGGTTTCCTTTTTTTTTTTTCCATAGTGTCTCACATTTTCTTTATGTTTCTTTTGTTTGTTTAAAGTTTTTCTTTTCTTTCTTTCTTTCTTTTTTTGTTTTTTGAGACAGAGTTTCTCTGTGTGGCCCTGGCTGTCCTGGAACTCACTCTGTAGACCAGGCTGGCCTCAAACTCAGAAATCTGCCTGCCTCTGCCTCCCAAGTGCTGGGATTAAAGGTGTACACCTTCACTGCCCTACTCATATTTCTTTTTAAAAATTTTGTATTCTCTATTTATCATTGAATCCTGAAATTTTACCTTCAACTTGATTTATTCTACTGTAAGGTTTTCCTTCAGCTTTCTTGTTGAGTTGCTGGGTTTTCAGTTCCATCTTTGTGTCTCCTGAGTCCTCTTCAATGCTTCTGTCTCTTTATCGATTCTGTTCTCAAGTCCTAGACTGTCTTCATCCATCCCATCAAATTCTCTGGGCCATCCCACATTTGTGATTTTTTTTTTAATTGTATATTTTATTTATTTACATTTCATATGTCATCCCCTTTTTCTATTCCCCTTCCTAGAACCCCCTATGCGATTCCCCCCTCCTCCTTTTTGCTTTTATACCATTTTAATTACATGCAAGTATTAAGGTCAGTTTTAGGTTGAGGGGCTAGCAATACAATAGATGCAAATAGTCAAGGAACAAGCAAGACAATAAACACAAGTTCTTTCTTTTTAACTTCATCGAGCTGTTTCTTTATGTTTTTTCTTTAAACTCTCTGAATTCTTCGATGAAGTCTACGATTGTTCTTTTCAGTTCTGTGTTCTTGGGAGTTCATCTAGGTAATCCCCATTGGAAAACATTTCTATAGGATTGGTAGGTTTTGGAGAGAAGATACTGGCTTGATCTTTCACAGTGATGTTATTTTTCTGATAAGATTTTGGTACATTAATTTCTTTGGTTAGTTTTAAGTATGATATGGACAACGTAGGCTGAGTCAGAGAGAGGATGTGCATGTAGACTGGGGCCTAGAGACTGGGGATGTCTTTTGGCAGAATGAAGTCAGGTAGAAAGAGGAGACTGAGCTGAAGGGTAAGATGGGCTGGTGGGCAGGTGCCTGACTTCCATCCAAGCCAGAAGAATGGAGGTAGATATGGTTGGGTGGAAAGGTTAGATTTGGCATGGGATGGGCCCATGGTTTTAAGGATTGGTAATAGGGTACTGGTAGAGGCCTAGAAATTGATTCCAGTATAACCAGGAGAGGTGGGGAACTGGATATGGAACCCAGGCTAGATATGATGGATTGGGGAGAAGATATGGAAAGGATGGAAAGGAAGGCATACTCATGAGGCTAGACCCTGGAGAAGGAAGTGGGGAGTTTCTCTCGATGGGGAAATTAGGCACAGTACAGAAGGGCTAACTTTTGTTTGTTATTGTGTGTGTGCATGCATGTGTGTGAGTGTGCATGAGTGTGTGTGTATGTGTGTGTGCGCACATGCATGTGTATTTGTGCATGTGTGTGTGTGCAAGAATATATGGGTTTATGCACCCAAATGCAGTGTCTACAGAGGCCAGAAAAGGGTACCAGATCTCTTGTAGCTGGAGTTGGAGGCAGTTGTGAGCTAACTAATGTGTGTGCTGGGAACAGAAGTCAGGAGCAGTATGTGCTCTTAACTGCTAAGACATCTCTCAAGGCCTGTCTTGTATTTTTTAATGGATGGGTGAAAGATTGTCTCCTCAAGGTGACATAACCTGTAGTCAGCTAATAGTTGCCCTTACAGAGGAGTAACATTTCATTGTGTCTATTTTTTATCTTGCACTCCCACCAGTGACGTCATTCTTCCCTACATCCTCTGCAACATTTATTGTGAGATTTGTAGATTCTGCCCATTCTGTTTGGGATTAGGTGGGTGGGTGGGTGGTATCTCAAAGCTCTCTCCTTCCACCATGTGAGTTTCTGGGATCAAAGTCAGGTTGTCTGGTTAAGCAGCAGGTTCTTGTCAGTCCTTATTTTAAAAATTTATGATTTGAAATTATGAGTAAATGCACATTACACAAAATATTCTATTTTGGCATAAAGAACATTCACATTGTTGGGTAGCCACGACCTCTTCTATGTTACAGAGAAACCTAAACTCTATAGCAATTAAATAATTTTGCACCACAAATATTTCCAGATCTTTGTCAAATAGATTGCTATTGATTCTAGCATGTTGACTATATTGGCCATCACTAGTCCATCCCTTGTCAACTTGACACTCAAATATATTACTTTTTTTTTTAATGTATGTGAACACACTGTTACTGTCTTCAGACACACCAGAAGAGGGCATCGGATCCCATTACAGATGGGATTGAAGGGTTGTGAGCTGGGAATTGAACTTAGGACCTCTTAATCACTGAGCCATCTCTCTAGCCCCCAATATATTACTTTTAATCCATTATCTTACACCCTCTTTCCAGCTTCAAAAGTCCCCATAGACTTTAACAATGACCACACCGCTCAAGAGTTTTAATGCAGACTGTCTTCTGAGACTCGGACAATCGTTTAGCTGTGAGCTCCTGCAACACCAGCCAATAAGAAGTAAGTTACCTACTTCCAAAGGACAATGGCACAGAGTAAACCTTCCCACGCCAAAAGAGAGGAATGAGAGATTAGTGAAAGACTATCAGATAAAATCAAGAGTGAAACTCAGCAAAGAAAGCGCTCAGTTGTGCAATTCTGTGCTGGCCATCTGGGGCTTAGGATAGAATCATGCCCCAAAGGCTTGTTACTCTATCAGTGGTGTTTATAGAAGACACAGTGCCTTCTTGGGCCAGGTCCACACGTGCCTAACGTTCTACTCATTGGATGCCTTATGATCCTGGTATCCCTAACATCCTTGGGTATCCACTACAATGTAGGCTTTCACCTTCACAGATTTACATAGTAGCTTCTCAGGATCTCTTTCTAGGGACTCTAATCCTACCTCACATTACGTGGCCTCAACAACCTTTTAGAACATCGACACAAGCCTCCAGGACTCTTGCATCTATCATGCCTGTTTAACCAGGAAGGGTTTATTTAACCATAATATAAAATATTCAAAGTCCAAAGAATGATGCCTAGAGCCACAGACGAGGGAGACAACATCAAAATATAGTACTTTCAGAGAGGCTGAAATCAGGCAGTGCAAACATTATATACTGCAGTGCCTTGTCTGTCACCTGGGGCATGTGACACAGTGGTTTGAATTCTGGCCATTTGGAGCGTGCATGGTTTCTTGTTTAGCTCTCCCATCCTCATTTCTTATCACTTTCCTATGTGTTTCCACGTTCCTGCCATCTCAGACGTCCTGGGGACTCTGATGCAGCTTAGGGTTCAGCCTCACACGCTCACACTCTGTACTGGGAATACGACTGTGCTGAATATTGTCCTGCCTTGTGGGCTTTTGTTTGGAGTGTTGGTGAATGGCATCACAACCTCACACGTGTTGCATCTGCAATGCCGGCACTAGGTGGTTCAGAAGTCCTGCTGTCATGGCGGTTTTGACAGCAGCAGCAGCAGCAGCAGCAGCAGCAGCAGCAGCAGCAGCAGCAGCAGCAGCAGCAGCAGCAGCAGCAGC
>JANHMN010000021.1:42255907-42307895 GCA_030674055.1 Rhabdomys pumilio
GCAGCAGCAGCAGCAGCAGCAGCAGCAGCAGCAGCAGCAGCAGCAGCTTCTGAGTGCCTGGGCGGCTGGTGCCTGGAGGTACCCTCTCATCATAGAAAATTATACTTTTAGTTTTATCATCACCCTTGAGTATGATGGGTAGGATGTCCTTATTTGCTGAAATGCCTCCAATACATCCTTCTTATTCTCTCTCTCTCTCTCTCTCTCTCTCTCTCTCTCTCTCTCTCTCTCTCTGTGTGTGTGTGTGTGTGTGTTTCTTTCTCTTTCCAAGATAGGGTTTCTCTGTGTAGCCCTGTACATCCTGGAACTCACTTTGTAGACCATGTTGGCCTCAAACTAAGAGATCTGCCTGACTCTGCCTCCCGAGTGCTGGGATTAAAGGCGTGTGCCACCACCACCTGGCTCCTTTTACGTATTTTTTTCAGTGCAGAGTGCTTGACTTCTTTAATGCCACTACTGCCCTTAATAACTATGAACTCTGTTTATAACTTTAAAATTGTTTCTTGTTTGTTCAAACGGCACATTTTCCAGACTTGTGTCTTACATTTTGCTTCTGAGTCTCACGTAAGTATAACTACAAGCAGCCAGCACTGACCATGTCATGGGTTGACTTCTACGTTACAAATTTTATGTACTGAATTAATCAGTCTATTGCTTTTGAATCCAATCTCATTCAAATTTTCAGCACATGGCCAAATGGTAGATGATTCTTTGTCAAAATGGACCACAAAGGGACACTAGTCCAGTTCCCAATGGAGCCCTCTTGCTACCTGAAATCCCATGAGCACAGTCTTTAGCTGTCTGCTTTTGTCAATTTAATTGAATTGGCTGACCAGGAAACCTTAGGATCTGGTTCTCAATCTGTGGGTTGCGACCCCATTGGGAATCGAACATCAGATATTTACATTACAATCTATAATAGTAGCAAAATTACAGTTATGAAGTAGCCATGGAATGATTTTATGGTTGGGGGTCAGCACAATGTGGAGAACTATGGTAAAAAGAGTCATAGCGTTAGGAAGCTTGAAGGCCACTGTGCTAGGAGTTCTCGTATCTCAACCTCCCCGGTGCTGGAATTACGGTTGTGTACCACTGTGCTTGGAATTTTCCACACTGTGGACTCAAACTCAGGCCCAGACACAACCACCTTCTCAGCCCTTGTTCTTTTTCATTGTTTTTGAGACTGAGTATTGCCATCTTACATAAGCTGCTCTTAAAACTTCTTGCCCCAAATGATCTTCCTGCCTTAGCTTCCGGTGTAATTGTGACTTCAGGCACCGGCTACTTTCCTTTGCTTTCTTTGTGTAGCTTTAGGTAAATAGCACGATTGAGTGGAAAGCATACAGTGTTGGTTACCATGTGCTTACCGCTCCACACAGGAGTAGTCTCTCTTCATCACATGTATGTTTGTTACAATCTATGAGCCTACGCTGATAGTTATAAAATCCCCATCATCCACATTGGGGCTCACTCTTGGTGTTTTATGTCGGTGTGTTTTGATAAAGTTATCTCTGTGCGTGTTCTTAGTTAGGTTTTCTATTGCTGGGATGAAACACCATGATCAGAAAGCAAGTTGGGGAGAGAAAAAGGTTTATTTGGCTTATACTTGGACAGCACTGTTCATCACTCAAGTCAGGACAGGAGCTAAAACAGAGCAGGAACCTGGAGGCAGAAGCTGCTGCAGAGGCCATGGAAGGGTGCCGCTTGCTGGGCTACTCTTTATGGCTTGCAGATATCCCAGGTCTGTAGCGTACCCTGTAAAAGCCCTCTTGTAAAAGAGGGAGATTCCATGTCTTGCTTTAAAGGTAGCACGAGAAAAATCATCTTTCTTTTTTCACTTTTTCCCCCTATAAACTGTTCAAGGAATTTGAAGGTGCCATGCTAAGCAAGGAATGTAGGCACAGTTTGTGCGATGGGTAGATTATTGGGAATCAAAACCAATTAGGTTTATAGTTTCATTTCATCATTTTAAGTTGGTTGAGCAGATTCAAATATTTACTTGCAGTCTGAGAAGAACAACGTTTCCTCTAGGGAATACCTCTGTAAATAAATGGGTGACCTGAAAGCACCACCTCTCAACAGTCCTTGGAGTTTTACTATGAAAATTATTTTTGAATACAACAGGACAGCTCCCTGCCCTTGGAGTGCAGAAGGTCAAGTTCACGCCGATTTCCTGTAAATAGATTAGATTTAAAATCTGTGATTGCTGTGTATAAATATTGTCTAACCTTTCCCCACATCTGCCATTACTCTGTTCTCTTAAAACACAATATTAGCTTCTTTGTTACAAATTGACTACTAAATACAAGTCAAATCATGACCTCTGGCTTCACTCCCAACTTTAACTGGAGCTATGCTTTTTTCTCCCCATTTCCATACCTCAAATAACCAAACTTGTTTCTACTTAGTTCTATCCGCATTTTTTTTTTTTTTTTTTTTTTTTTAGAGCTGGACATATTTCCACCCATCAATTTACAGAGATATAGAGTTAATAAGAGGAGCTTCTAAATGGTTTTAGTCTGGTTTTTTTTCCCCCTCTTCAGGATGCTTTCCCATTTCAATTGTTTTCTTTCGCTGCACTCACCCTGTCCCATTCACCGCAGTAATTAAAGTGATAGTTTGCCCTCACCCTTCCTCATTTAGTACTAATAGCAGATTTCATGTAATGTCACTTCCATCTTATCACCTCCAGTCCAACATGCAGCTACTTTGCAAGTCTGATCTGATTGAATCTCCTATGTAAATGTGTAACTGCCGGAAAAACTGTCCTTCAGAGTGCCTTTGGTAAACAGAAAATGGTTCCGATTTAAACGTCCTTTTGACATATACTCTGATTATCACTGCTTTGGTGACTTCGGGACTTACGAGGAGACAACAAAATGTAAAGGAGACAGAAAATAAGTGTGCGGCAATAATTTCGTAGGCAAGAATATTTGTAACGTCCTTTGGACACATGCCCCGAGGGGGTGTACCTTAGAGTTATACGAGGCAGGTGTACTTTAGGTGGTGAATATTTCCTGAACAAATAAAAGAAATTTAGAATGTTTTTTTTTGTAGGATTCAAACATGAGTAGAGTCTTGGTTGGTATATTTGGCTTCTGGGCTGAAAAGCAAATAGTAGCATTTCTTAAGGCTACATTAGTCCTCCATTGGGGAACTCATGAGCTGAAGGCCTGCCTACCCAGCTGATCACAGAATGACGCTTGGGACAGTGAGAGGTGGTGATTAAATATGGGCTGGGAGCCTGCTCTCCCTTTCTTTTACACCCTCTCTTCCCTTTCTATACTTATCTTTTTTCCCCAACACTGTCTTTTTTGTTTGGGAAACAATGTTTCTCTTAAGCTAAATCCCATCCTGGGGAGTCTGTGGCTGCAGTAGATTCTCCCCGGGTGATGCTGTGTTCAGACAATTCTTTGTGCCTGCAGAGCATAGATGACCCACCGGCCAGAAGGGAGGCAAAAATGTCAGTCCTTCCGTAGGTCATGGGGGTGTTCTGAAAAATGTCTTTTTGTGTTCTATTACCAGGCTTTTGTTCAAGTCAGGTTATTCCCACTGCTAGAGTCGCTACCGAGAAGAGAAGACTCCGACAATGTACATGATACATAAAAGGCTGCTTTTGGTGATAAGATGCTACAAGCAACTAATGACTTGTGGAAAATATTATCCACCTACCAATGGCTCAAACATGAATGAGTAGAAACTGAAACCAGCTTTTGTACTGCAGCTCAGGAACTTGGAGGTAAAATAAAAAAAAAAATCTTATTAAAAAAAAACATGATTTGACTCTCTGGCCTAGGTATGTATAGTTCACAATCTCCTCAGAAAATTTCTTTTTAGTTTTGAATCAGGAAAGTGAGTCTTTACTGGAGTGTTGCTCTGCTGGAGTGTCAGAATCGAAAATGGAACGTTTAAAGATGGTACCTCTTCAACTGCCTCCTTCTGCTTTGAAGAGAGGTAGTGAGGATTAACTCATTATTAGATGGGCTACTATCCCATAAGGTCTGGTGACTCAAACATCAGGAAGTAACTCTCTTCTCTCTCTCTCTCTCTCTCTCTCTCTCTCTCTCTCTCTCTCTCATTACCTTTATTTTTTTTTCAGTCCAGTCATTAGTCATCCCCCTCCTGCTCCACCCTCCAGCAGTTCCTCATTCCATTCCTCCTCTCCCTTCTCCAAGAGAATGCCCTGCTCCGCCCCCCAACCCTCCACGCCAGGCCTCTACATTCCCTGGGGCCTCAAGTCTCTCAAGGGTTAGGTTTGCTTTTCTCATTGAGGCCAGACCAGGCAGTCCTCTGCTGTATATGTGTCAGGGGGCCTTGGACCAGCTAGTGTATACTACCTGGTTGGTGACTTAGTATCTGAGAGATCTTGGGGGTCCAAGTTTGTTGAGACTGCTGGTCTTCCTATGGGGTTGCCCTCCTCCTCAACTTCTTCCAGCCAGAAAGTAATTTTCTCACAGTGCTTGAGGCTAGAGCTCTGGGATCAAGATATGGGTGATTTTCTCCCTCTAAGGTCTTTTATTTTTTGAGCTTGCAGATGGTATCTTCCCATAGTCTCCAGCACATCTGTTTTGACATTCCTCTTTCTCATGAGGGTCCTGGTCATTTTAGATTAATTTTTTTCTCCTTAAAAGTCATGTTTTAATGTAATTTAAAAAAAATTATAGTGTCTCACAATACTGTTATACTTTGAGAGATCGGAGGTTAAAAATTCAATATATGAATTTTGGGATGTGTGGCATAGTTTAGCCAGTAAAACTTGAGATTGGTTTTTACATTGACAGTTAACAGCTGACTAAATCAACTCTTCTTCTCTGGGTCACTTGGCAGATCACGTTACTCCCGGATTCCACGGAAGAATTTAGGACATTTAAAACATGTATACATTGATCAGGCTTCCAATGGTTTTCCCCAGAGTCTGAGTTCACATGATGATGTAGACTTGTGGTGTAAATTGAGAACTTGATTCAGTCTCTGGGTTTTGTTTCCTTAAATTCATGTAAAAGAATCAAATCCTCATTTTAATCATAGTTTCCAAGGGGCTTGGAATCCACATACAGATTCCAAACACAGGACAAAATCTTGAAAGACCTTCCATTCATAAATGGAAGTTTAGTAGATTTCAGTAGGTGATAAGCATTTTTAACTCTGACTTGACCTACAAAATCTACAACATAAGACCCCATGGGTCTCTAAGTACAGTTCCACACATAGATGTGCCTAATAGCAACTTGTGATTTTTAGCAGTTATTAAGCTAATATAATATTTAGTTATTATGCGTTTATCTTCTCTGGTCAAGTAATTGTCATGAAAATAGGTCAGTTTTTCCACAACCAAAATACAGCTAAGTGTTTCTGCTCTGAATTCTAAAGCACAACAAACAGCCCTCTTTTATTCCTCTGTTCTGTGTTTTTGACCCAGCCCCTTAAGTCAGAAGGGACTGGAGAACAGCTGCCTTGTCAGAATCCACAAGGAAACCTGCACGTGTACCTGGGATAAGGGTCAGTTCAGGAAAAAAAAACCTAGAACTTCCTTGTTTGCGTAAGTTTTACTATTGCAGTCATTTGGCAACCTTTGACATAGTTATTGAGGAGCAAGCTACCTTGGTTCTGGGCTATGTGGCCTCTTAGAAATGAAACAAATGTTTCAATTGCTTCAAACTTAAGGTTGACTGTGCATGTGAAAATAACCATTTTAACAGACTTTTAAAGGACAGTAGTTCTTTAAAGGAAAGTTAGCGTTGAAGCAGTTTTCCTTCACAAATGCTGGAGGCCTTTGGTCTGGCAGGAGTTAAAGCTCTGTAAGCTGACCCAGTGCTTGGTGTGGGCTCGAGGAGTGACTTCCGGAAGGTCCTCTTGGAGAACATGGAGCACGGCAACATGGAGACTGACATTAGCTCCTCAGAAACCGACAATAGCCAAGATCAGAAAAAAAATAAGTTTATTGCGGAAACTCAGGACTCAAGAAGACACCTTATAGGTGGAGTTTTAGGGGAGTTGTTGCATTCTCTAGTTGAATATTATTAAAGCAAGCGTGAATTTGTGGTGGTGTAGGTTGAAGACAAACTTTGTAAATAAAGCAACACTGAATGTTTTGAAACAGTCTTTCCGAGTCTCTTGGTTGCTGGTAAGCACACGTCTGTCTTGGCTTTCTCTGTTGGGAATTACAATGATAACTAAAATAAAATCTTTGGTGGTATTTATTAGTTGAATGCTGGCCTTAAACAAGCTGATACTTTGTTGTTGTGTGGTGGGAATGAATAATGCAGCTAAGAAATACCTCCATTTGGGGAATATTTGAGATGGAAAGCAGGGAAGTTACAGTTGCCATTGGACTTACTTATCAACTGTAGTCTCTTTAGAGGGGACAAAGGAGTGTACAGAGAAGAGAACAGAATTTCAAATTACCTCTGTGCACTTATGAGTTTTCCCTCTATCCTGCATGGGGAAACAGACAAACAGGAGCCACTGGTCTACCCTACAACCTGAATGCTCTTGGGTTGTTTGTAGCAGACACGCCAGTAGAAATGGGTTTCACATTAGATGTTGACTTTACTAATATATAAAAAGTTGAGAAAGAAGATCTGTCACCATTAAAAATATGTTCTTTTGTCATACACACACACACACAGACACACACAGACACACACACACACACACAGACACACACACAGACACACACAGACACACACACACACAGACACACACACACATACACAGACACACACACACACAGACACACCACACACACACATATTCAAGTTTATTCCTTCTTGGCATCTACACAGTTGGATTAACGATGTTAATAGCTTTATGCCATGGCAGTGTTGTTATTTTTGCTTTATTGAGTTGTGCTAAGGGCAGGGCCGTCAATACCCATAGATGACAGCGTCCTGGCGTTGGTTCTAAAGGATGCCTTGTTGCACGTTCATGTGTGTTTGTCATTACAGCCAGCTAGAACTTGATTCCTATAGGTTTCCCATCAGCTGTCTAGCTAGATATTTCTCTGCATACCATTAATATTGGCAATTCCACTAATTCCTTTTGTGGCTCATTACACTGCCTAACTAACCTTCTCATTTAAAAAAAGTGTGAACAGACTGGCTATAATTCTTATTTCTGGCAGCTTCTGAACATATGACTAGGTTTTGTCTCATTTCTTTTTTTTTCCCTATTTTTTTTTTTTTTTTAATTCTTGCTTTTCCCCCTAGCACTTTGGAATGACTAAGTCTTTCATTTATACTACTACTTAAAATCTCCATTTAAAGCTGGCTGCTCATTTTGGTGGTTTTTTTCTGATATCAGAGTATAAACGAGATGCACACAAGCCTCTACCGTTCAAACACTCCAGAACCTCAAATTATGATTTATTTTCGCTGTTGTAAAGGAGAGCAGAAATGGCAGTGTCTGCCTGCAGTTGCTCGGTTTTGACGCTAGGTGGCCAACACGCACCGAGACAAACAGGAATAGGTTTGATCATTGAATGGCGAACATTTTACAGGGAGGAGGTTTTTTTTTTTTTTTTTTTTTTTTAAATCAGCGTTCAAAGAGAATTTAAACACAGCAACTTCAGGGTTTGTATTTAATCTTTCTAGAAATAATTAAATCATGCAGATCCACAGAATTTAAGGAAAATTTGACCAGGAAATTGGAAAGTATGGTTTCTTGTCTGTATTTTGTACTTAAAAAAATGTAATTATTACAATCAGATGCCATACTTTCCAGCTGAACTTATTAGACAAAATACTTGATACCTGAGATTAAGATTATAGTCACCAAACAATATCCATTTTATATAATTACTACAACAACAAGAAGGTAAGTTTTACTTTTCTCTCTGAATACATTTGTAAACATTACCATCGATGTAGCTTTCCTTTGAAACAGTTTCCAATGTACGTTCACTTAGCTCTTTCTCTCATTTTTAGCTCCGTTCTGAGGAGGAACAAGAAACTATATATTGATAGTTGTTTAGTTGGCAAATAATTGAATTTGAAGTAAAGGTGAGAGACTCCATGCCTTCTGTTTTGTTTTTGATACAGGGTTTCTCTGTGAAGAGACCTTCCTGAAACTCACTGTGTAGATCAGGCTGGCCTTGAACACACAGAAAGCCATCTTCGTCTGCCTTCAGAGTGCAGGAATTAAAGGTGTGCTTCTCACGGTGCTTTTAAATTTCAGAATGTATGTTGTTCTGCAAAATCGTTTGCTTCCTGTTAATATGAGAATCTGTTTGTGTTTAGTGTTTTTATAAGGTTCCCGAGTATGTGAATGAGGCTGGGTGGTGGTGGTGGGGTGAGTTGTTTCTCTGATTCTTGTGCCTTGTCTTGGGCTCTTTCTGTTTGTTTGTCTTGTCCAACTCTGTTGTGTTTGTTTCTTTTTCTTATTATATTTGTTTATTATTATTATCTCTTAGAAGCCTGCTTTTCTAACAAGAGACAGAAAGGAAATGGATCCGGAAGGGAGGGGAGGTGGGGAGAAACTGGGAAGAGTAGAGGAAGGGGAAACCGTAATTAGGATATATTATGTGAGGAAAAAAACTATTTTCAATGAAAGATAAAAGCATTCCAATTAATTTGGGGGTGGGGTGGGGGAATGGCCTTTGTTACACATAAGTGTAGAATTTCAATATGAAGTCCTTTGACTATATGCAATGAATAGATGCCCCAGACTGTAGGCATTTAACGTAAATCTTTAGGCTTGTGTCTACAAATAAAAGTAATATTTTCTAAAGCTGAAAAAAAAAATACTGAGAGTCTGTTTGCTTCATCAACCTTACACTGGGGAAACGTGTTTAGAAAGTGGGGGTGGGGGTGGGGGTGGAGGTGGGGGGAAAAGCAAGTCAGAATTCCAACTGGAGAGCTGGTTCAGCAGTTTAGAGCACTTGCTGTTCTTGCAGAGGACCTGGGTTCAAGTCCACCCACTTGGCGGCTCACAACCAGATGTAATTCTATTTCCAAGGGATTTAGTGCCCTCTTCTGGTCATACAGGCATCAGACAAGTATGAGGTTCGCATATACACAAGCAGGTAAAACACCTGTAAAAATAAAATAAGTAAAAAAAAAAAAAAAAAAAAAAAAGTAAACCAAAGGGAGGTAAGAAGCAATTGAGTTAATCTGATGAATCAGGCAGGAATAATAAAAAGGAGAAGGAACGTTAACTGTTCAGGATTGCTGCCAGCACTAGTCAGCTGCCTGAACTAGCTGTGCAGTGCATTGTCGACAGGGGGCAACCTACCACACTCTGGTGGTAGCGGATGAACGGTGAGCGGTGAGCTCTGGGTAACTCATAAAATCACCTGGAGCACGACCATCGATGAACTAAATGAGGTACGTTAAACACTCTGGTTTTTACCTAAGACAATGGAGATTTTATTTCTGATGGAGGGGAAAGCTTAGTAAGACAGGGCCCTCAGTCCTGACGATCCTGTCCTCTAATTTGTCTGCCTGGAACTCTTATCTTCATCATCATCTGGGCCGGTAACTTATCTCTCTCTACATGTCTGTTAGCTCAGTACTATAGCCCTGAACAGCTATTCACTTCTAAAAGACCATTATTTGTAGGCCTTACCATTTTGCTTATTAAAACTTGCACACACAATGTTAAGTGAAACCAGGCAAGGGCAATGTCTCCCCTACCGTCTCGATGCTTCAGACCGCGTCTGTTGTGATGTCGACTCTGTCCAGGAGTTACTATGACGACAGGCGGTAAATGATAGAGTCGTTTTTGACTGTTAGGTGACTCATTCTCTACTTGGTGTTCTTGGTCACTTCTGTTTTCAGATGTTTTTCAAGACAAGAAGCAAGCACGTCTCTTTAATTTTACATTTCCTACAAACTATTAAGAAACAAGTGTTTAGATTTCCTCCCAAAGCTGTTTTTCACGTTGGTCATTCAGCATCTGCTCATCCCCCTTTGACAATCTCAGTGTTCACAAGGCATGAGGCTATCCAGACATTAGATACTTGCTTAGCATTGGTACCCAAGTTTCCCAGGGAAAGGCTCAGCATGGCAATCATATGGAATCCCTTCCTCATCTAACTAGCCTAATAACTGGGTACACTGGGGAAAATGTATACTTGGTTGTGACTCACAATGGACATATAATGAAAGTGTTGGGGACTCTGTAGTTGAGGGCTATTTTTCTTTGATCACTGAGAACTGCATTGTTGAGAGACAGAACTTTATTTTTATGGTAAATTTATTAATTTACATCCCCCTCTCTGCCCTGCTTCCAGTCACCTCCTCCCACGAGGGTAATCTCCCTTCCCCTCCTCCCTGGCACTGCAAGTCTGTGAGGTCAGACAAGACAAACCCAGGTAGAAACATATCCCACACACAGGCAACGGCTTTTGGCACAGCCCCTGTTGCAGTTGTTGGGAACCCACATGATGACCAAGCTGCACATCTGCGTATGCGTGAAGAGGCCTAGGTCCAGCCCGTGTGTGCTCTTTTTGGGGTTCAGACTCTGAGAACCCCATGGGTCCAGGTTAGGAGTCACTAGGGTTGGCTACTATTCTGAAATGAGGCTTGTATAGAAACAGTTGAATGCAGCAAACATACAGATGTTTTCAAGCTTAGAAAGGGTGGGGCTGAGTGCCTCAGCGCGCATGCGCGTGCTTGCACTTGCGCGCGCGCACCCGCCCAACCACCCACCTGCCCAAGTGTCTGTATTTGTTTGTATATGAACAAAGAAGACAACTTTCAAACTAGCTAAATGTTAGCACCTTTCAAGTTTCCCAGAAGCCACTGGGGGATCTCACAGCTAGATGAATGTTACTTTTGTGACCCTCAGGATGGAGGCTTAAAGTCACTGTTAGAATGAAAACAAATGTAAACACACATTATCTCCAAATCTCTTGAATTGAGGTATGTTAGACATTGGCCTGTCTGTGTATGCAGCTTTGTTAGCTAAAGTAAAGATGTACATTAATGTGGAAGTTTCTGGGTATGTCAGGTGATACAGACTCACATGGTGTTTTGCTGGGGCAAGAGGGAGGACACACGTTGTTTGCAGAAAGTACAAATAGGACTCAAAGGACAGTGACGGCTGCTTGCATAGCTAGCCCTGCAATGCTTCTTCTGTCTTTGCTGATCTTCACTTGTTGAGAGAGGCATGGCAGAAAACTTCTCTTGGCGTCCCAGTTGGTCCTTGTCCCTCCCCTCTGACTCTTCCTGATTTGACTGAGACTTGGCACTTTCCGATAGACTGTGCCACGGCTGCTGATACATGTTTGTTATTCTGACACTACTGAACTGGACTGCTGGTATACCGACAAACTGAGATTGGAATCGCCCCGAAGAACTTCTTCTAAACAAGTCCACATCCCCTTGTCCTATTTACAATCCTTTTCGCCCACCACCTTTGGACAGCGGGCTAGGAGAGGGGGTGGAAGCATTTGAGAACCCTTATTAAAAGTAGGTTTTAAAAAATATCTAAGCCTACATACACGAATGTGTATCACTTACCTATACAGGGTCAAATAGGAAATGAGTTATAAAAATTAAGTGAACTGCAACACAATGTGATATGTATAAAAATGAAACAAAACACAGATATTTGGGAATGCATAGGCAAAAGTTGTCGTAGTAAGAAAGGAGAATTGGAGATCTTTTCTAGAGGGATAACTCTGGTTCCAAGTCTATCCCACTAAACTGGAGCTAATGAGGTAAAAGAGGTGTTGCTTACAGATATAGTACGCTGGGGCCAAGGGTTTAAATAAGTTTATTTGGGGACATGCTTGTAGCTTATATGGACATTCTTCATCTCATAAACTAAATATCAAGAAGTAAGGAAAGTCCGTGAATTGCCAAAGTCGATGATTTCAGGTCAGAATGCGCTGCCTTGCAAATGTTACTTATCTCCAGTTAAAAAAAACCTTAAAAGCATTTAAAACTATACATATCCATGCATGTCTGTCTGCGGGACATGGACATGAGCGCATGTGTCTGTGGGGGACAGAAGAAGGAGTTAGATTCTGTGGTGCTTGAGTAAAAGCAGGAAGGAGCTGCCTGATGTAGGCTCCAGGAACTGAACTTGAGTCCCCTGCAAGAGCACTGTCTGCTTTTCACCAGCGAGCCGTCTGTCCAGACACCTTAACTCTAGGTTCAGAAATCAGACTCTGCTATGCAATAGGTACATTCAGATTGTGAGTGAGTCCCATGGGATTCATTCAATGACTGAACGCTTTGCTCTCCAGAGAGTCAAAGAGTTAGGGAGACATATTTCATACTAAACATTATTTATACTAAACTAGTAAACATTTATGAAAATGTTTAATAACAGGAATGAGCCCGGAGATGTTGTTCTGGACAAACTTCTTTCTCTGACCCAAGACAGGGGCTCTGTCACCTTTAATGGGACATTTATGCTTTTCACAGTCATCTCATAAAACACTTGACTGAATCCACTGTGCAAAATATTAGCCTCTGTGATAGCTAGAATGTAAACAACTTCTCGTTTCCCCAGTACAAGGTGCGTATGCGGTTCTGCTCGTCCAGAGATGCGGATTTTATCATTTGAGCCTGGGATGGCTTTATGAACCCCGTAGTCCAGGAACTGTTACAAACCGGATTCCAGCAGAGACTCGCAAAGTGATTGGCATGGAGGCTTCTACTAATACTCTTAGAAACCCGAGGCCATGACGACTTTAGAGAAGTATTCACTGTATTACACTGTAGCCACATGAATTACATGCCTGCACTGCAGCACGTGTCTTCACCATTTTGTTGAACGCTAGAAGGTGTAGTTACCGTCAACCCTCCTTTTTCTGTTCAGTCACTTGTCAGACAGTGAGAGGCGAGGTGTGTCACTAGGTGGCTATAGGCATGTAAGGAAGGCCAGCTAAGTCCAGACAAACTTCCCACCTGAGTCTGAGCTGAACACAGATAACCAAGCCACAGATATGTGGCCCAAATCAGCCACAGGTCAACTGTATGATCTCGGCTCTTTTGCACATCAATTTTTAATTAAAAAGGTTTATTATTATTATTAACTGAATTCCATACCACCCACCTTTCATACAATTTTATTGCTACTACTACTTACTCACTTTATATCCTGCTTACTGTCTCCCTTCTGGCCACCCTCTCCCACAATCCTTCCCCCATTCTCCCTTCCCCTTCTTCTCTGAGCAGGTAGGGGCCTCTGGGTATTCCTTCCACCCTGGCACATCAAGTCTCCATGAGGCTGGGTGCATCCTCTCCCACTGAGGCCAGACAAGGCAGCCCAGCTAGAAGAACATATCCCACAGACAGGTAACAGCTTTTGGGATAGCCCCCGCTCCAGTTGTTCAGAACCCACATGAAGACAGAGCTGCACATCTGCCACATATGTGCAGGGGGCTTAGGTTCAGCCCGTGTATGTTCATTGGTTGGTGGTTCAGTCTCTGAGAGGCTCCAAGAGCCCAGGTTAGTTGACTCTGCTGGTCTTCCTGTGGAGTTCCTATCCCCTTAGGGGCTGCAAATGAAGCAACCCATCTTCTTGTCTTGAAGATGTGTCTCTGTGTGTCTGATAGGCGTGTTAGGTAGTCTGCTACTTACAGGGAGGGGAGGCTAAAAATTAACTGTATGTATGTATGTATGTATATATGTATGTATGTATGTATGTCACTTTGGAGCACATGGAGTGAATTCTGTCTTCCCTTTATCTACCTGATTACATGAAACAATTCTATGAATGTTTAAAAATATATCTAAAAATTAAACTGGATATGGTGGTTCATACCTTTAATCCCAGCACAGGGGAGGTTTGGGCATGTGGATCTCTGGGAGTTCAAGGCCAGCCTTGACTATATAGTGAGATTGCCTTTCACCCCTGCAAGTGGAAAAATTCTCTCAACCCCCGGAAATTGAATTGAGTGTAGTGGTCTTGGATGTAACATGACACTAGAGAGGATGACGAGATCTGAAGCTTGCCTGGGCTACGTAGTCATTATCCCCGTCAACTTGGCAAGCACCATATTTTGCTAGAATATAAAGCAAAAAAAAAAAAAAAAAAGTATGGTGAGTGTGGTTCAGAGATACAGGGCTTGCTGGGGATGTGCAAGGCCTGGGGTTGGTACTCAGGGCATTGTTAGAGAAGATGGGAATGGGGTTGAGACAACAGGAATAAACAAAGATAGGCAGGCGGTGATGAATGGACCACATGTCACCCTCTTTATGAGTTCACAGGGAACCTGAATCGTATTCATTCTCTTAAATATTATGATGCCTGGACGAACAAACACAGGGCAACTGGAACCAGGTTTCCTTCTCCCTTTTCTGTCTTTCTCCTTAGTAACGTCTCTGTAGTCTCACACATGTTTTGTGAGTGGCATTTCAGAATCCTAGGTTCCGATAATTTCGCTGTCCCTCTAGCATAGGAGACAACATTTTTAGCGGTTGGGGGATGGGACAGCGCTTGAAAGACTGTGAATAAAAATGTGAAAAGCAGAGTTGACGACTGGCTTTTGATTTGGCAGGCCCGGTTTGAATCTCTCCACCGGCTCATTTCGTTCACAGGTGAAATCGGTTCAGCTCATCTGTTTTACTGGATGCTGTGAGGATTTGCGATGAGGGGTAGAGATAACCTATAAACCTTCTACTAGGGACTTAAAGTGCCTCTAAAATCTCTACTGCAGCCGAGGGGAATGTGCAGTGCCATATACAGTACCTCAAAGAACGTCTGTTCTTAACTACATCCCATCATACGACACAGCCTTTCTACTCCTAGATATTTACTTATGAGAACTGAAAACATGCATTCACTGAAGGATTCCCTCATAGGCATCCCTTGTGGCTTTGTCACACATGCCCAACTCAGAAATAGCACAAGAGGTGCATGTCAAATAATGTCTAGTATTACTACGGAGAACTAAACAAGGTCTGACCTGTGGCTGCAGTCACAGGGCTGAATCTCAGTGTAATTATGCTGATAGAAAGAAACTGGTGGAGAAGAGACAGACCACATGACTTGACTTATCAGATCTGTAGTATGGGCAGCTAACTGCAGCCAGGTGCAATACAGTAGAATAATTTTAAAGGCAGAGGAAAGAAAGCTTGCAGTGGTTTGTTGTAAGTTGTTCTAAGTTGTTGTAAGAACACAGTGAGTTATGATGAACTTGCAGTCCAATTAAATTAAGCATTTAAAAAATTATTCGTTTAAAAAATGTGCTAGAGTTTTGAAGAGGCAGAAAGTTTAACCAGATGGCAGATTGTCAACTCCAGGATTCTGCTCAGGTAGATGAGTGTTTATCTTTTTGATCTTTTTGTTTTGGAAGGAATGCAAAAATTTTTGTTCCAGAGTCCCGAGAATCCTGATTTCCACACCTCGATCTGAACATTATTTGGATCCAGTTGCCCAGAGATTAACAGAGAACACAAAGGTGTCAGGGAATTTCAGCATTATTAGGTGTTGGGTAAGGATCTGTGGATGAGGAAGGTTTGTTTTATTTTATAATTACATATTTATTCCCTTTACTAACTTTTTAATGAGCTTGTAAAATACAATGGGTTAAATTGTAAAACCTAAGATAAAATGTCCCACATTTTAGCAGCAGAAATAAATATGATAAATGATAGGTTTTCATGAAACCACGAAGAACCCGGTATGAATTAAGACACTTGAAAGATGATGGGGGAAGGCCAGTGTTTTTGAAGTTAGGTTGAAATGGTTTTCCCTTATAATGAAGAATACCGATCTTAATGTCATTCTTGCTTAGAATCTATGGCTGATCAACAGACGGAAAAATTACTGTAAGATTTGCAACAAAACAGTGCCAGGTCATTTAGAAAAAGTAAACCTTGTTCCCCTGGGAAATGAGTTACCATCTAATTGGGATAAAATAAAAATCTTTAATCGCATGAGACACTGGTCTTTTGAACGAAGTCATTTGAAGGTAAGTTTTGAACAATGATTGCCCTGCCCTAGAGCGTCTCACACCTACTAGGTACAATCAATTAAAATTCAAAACCTTATATCATTTTGTTTTGGATTCTCGTTTGAAATTGCTTTAGTTACTCTCAATTAAAAAATAAATTATTGCCTCTCTTTAAGACTAGACTAAGTACAAGGGTCAAGTTAGAATAAGTACAAAATTTAAAATGAATGGAAAAGTGTTTAATCATAATCTTAACGCATATTTTATAGTTAAAAATACACAAATGTCTAAGGCACACTTCCCAATAAGTGACAAGGTTCACAAACTCTAAACAGCAAAGTTACAGGTGTGCCTAACTTAATAGTGGCTGACATAACAAAACAGGAATGCTTTTATAAAATAGTCCTCCCAACTTAATTTAATTATCTGAAAACCTTAGATAGAAACTCTCTGGACTCAAAGGGAAGACCCTTAGATGAAATGCCCTATATTGGGGAGAAGGAACTTGTAGAGCCCACCTCCAGCAGAAAGGGCATCAAGTGAGGGAGAGTGTTGTCATCCCACAGTCAAAACTCTGACCCATAATTGTTCCTGTCTGAAAGAACTGCAGGGATGAAAGTGAAGAAGAGACTGAGGAAAAGAAGGTCCAGTGACAGGCCCAAAGTGGGATCCAGCTCAAGGGGAGGTCCCAACACCTGACACTATTACTGAGGCTATAGAGTGCTCACAAAAAGGGACCTATTGTGACTGCCCTCCAAAAGATCCAACAAGCAGCTGAAAGAGTCAGATGCAGATATGTGCACCCAATCAATGGACAGAAGCTGCTGACCCCTGTGGTTGAATTAGGAAAAGGCTGGAAGAAGCTGAGGAAGAGGGCGACCCTGTAGGAAGACCAGCAGTCTCAATTAACCTGGACCCCTGAGATCTCCCAAACACTGGATCACTAACCAGGCAGTATACACAAGCTGATATGAGGCCCCCAACACATATGAAGTAGAGGACTGCCGAGAGTCCGTGTTCAATCAGAGATGATGTATCTAACCTCCAAGAGACTGAAGGCTCCCGGGAGTTAAAAGGTCAGGTGGGGTGGGGCATCCTTGTGGAGACAGGGGGTTTGGGGAGGAGGTATGGGATGTGGAACAGTCGGAGGGTGGACGGGGTAGGGGGAATAAAATCTGGAGTGTAAATAAATAAATAAATAAATAAAAAGAAAATATGGCTAAATTACTAAGCATGTTATCATAAAACACATTACTTAGTTCTTAGTAACCATCGTAATAAATGATAGTTTATAGCTGGTGGAAAGAATTTTGCTAATCTTTCAATGACTCGGGGCTAGGAAAACACAAAAACTTAGACCTGGAAAGATTTTAGCCAGTTTGAAAAATTAACCTAGCTGAACGAGGGGTGTCAATTACAGACAAGATCCCTGAGTAGGGACTGGGTAAGGGTTCCGGAGTCGGCATTTTCTCTCGCTTTGTCTAAGTCTTTTCCTATTTACTCATTTCTCCTACTATCCTAGCCACTAGCATAAAGTTTTTGCTTTCACTCATAAGCACGATCAAAATGTGCTGAGTCTAAGAAGGTCTTTCGTGCGAGATCTTATGCTCACCACTTAAACCAAGACCCAATATGGCCAAACCTTAAGGACATGACCTTCTAGGATCCTGCTATGAAATTTCTGTAGTCAGGATACTCATTTATGAATGAATATGCTATCATGGGATTGTATAAAAAACTCATCCCTTTGAATCTGTCATAATTTGTTAGTTGTAGAAATTCAAAAATTCCCTGAAATCGGATAGTATTTTCTTTTTTTGTGGAAAAATTTTATTTTGTGGAGTCCTAGTGACAGTCGGCAAAGCGTTCCAATCCAGATTTGCCGCTAGAGGGAGACATAGTCCAGCATTTGTAGCGTTTGCGGCAGTCTTTTACTGTTTTTCTGCAGGAAGGTGGTTTGCTCTCAGCATCTGCAGCCGCTGCTGACAGAACTGGGAGGGAGACGGAGGGAGTCAAAGCCTCCCGGTCCAGCCGTCCCATTTTACTGCTTAACTCAGCCTGGAGTGTCAGAACCCATCTCTGCCTGCCTTCTCTGGGGTTTGTACAGCGGGGCCAGTCGCTCCCAACCGCCAACCAGCTGAGTGGAACAGGGGTCTAGGGTGGACCAGCAGGGCTCTGCCCGTTGGGGTGACTTTCTAACATTATCTCTAGTGTATTTTAACAGTACAGCGGCTTGTGGTGGGACTCAGAGAGGGAGAAGCTTTGATTGCTTTTTTGGGGGGGGGCGGGCTTCTTTTTCTTCTGGTGATCTGGATTTGTTTCCTCGGGGCCCCTCCCCTTGTTCTGTTCTTTCTCACTCCCGCCTTTGGCGAAGTGACACAGGCGACACCTGCTCGCTTGTGTCTGCTGCTGGAACTCGCACCTCCACGGTGGTGAAGGTGCCGGCGCGCTCGTGACTGTGGGGACAGCAGAGGGTTCCCTCCCTTGGAGAACACGATGCACAGAGTGGCGGCGGGTGGGCTGCAAGGAGCTCGACCGGCTGCACTGGAAGGCGGGATCGAGGGGCTGCCGCTGGCGGGGAGTTGCTGTTAAGTGGACGCGACTCGACGGCGCCCAGGTGTCAGAGAGGGCACCCGCGGGACCCGAGTGCCAGCTGCGGGAACGCAGGCGTCTCACGGGGAGGACGCCGGCTGAGCGCACAGCCCCGGGCGAGCTTGCTCAGAACCGCTCCACACCGGAGCCTGCAGACCTGGGAGAGCTGGGGAACTCGAGGAGTGCACGGCTGCTCTGCTGAAGGTGAATCACCGCGTCCAATTGCCTTTCCCTAGAGAACCCGGGGGAGGGCGGGAGAGGGGGGGAAACGTGTGAGCGCGCAAGGGAGAGACGACGCGGGGCGAGAGGAAAAGTCCTCGCTCGCCGCTCAAAGCAAACAAATCGGAGATGGAATAAGAGCGCCGGTGGCTGGAGCCCGCCTGGATCCTTGCAGTCGCGGGAGCCGAGCGCACCGCGCGCAGCGAGCGCATCGCCAGGGACAGCGGGCGACCGCGGGCGCCGCCGGGGGCTGCGGAGACTTTGGCTCTCCCCCTCGGTCGACGAACCTTCTGATTACTTTGACAAAGAGCAGAGCCCAGGAACCGGCCTCGCGCGCTGCACCTTCCTCTTGCTTCGGGGAAGGGGGACCCCAGCTTGTATGTGAAGACACAGCTGAAGCCCCCTTTAGCTTTCGGAGGAGGCGGCACTCACACGCGCGCACCCAGGGCCACACTCGCTCGCCCTCCGCGAGCACACACCGGCGGACTTTGGGTCTCTATGCCCCTGGATGGTGCCAGCGGACCGGCATCTCGGAAGCGATGCAGGAGCGGTGAGGCTGGCGTCGGCCCGCGGAAGCTACAGGACCATCGCTAGGTGCTGCCGCCACCGGGACCCCCGGCTGCAGGTAGGTGCGAGCCGCGCCTTCGGGAGCCTTCGGGCTTTGGGGACCACAGTGGCCGCACGGGGACCGCGCGCCCCCGCAGCCCTCATGGGTACGTCTCTTCCCTCGGCTATCAACTGGGCCCGGGGCAGAAAGCGGCTCGTCCCTGGAGGCCGAGATGAGGGTAGATGCGGTCCGGCAGCCCGCGTCCTCCCATCTCCCCCCAACCCCCTGCAGACCGTAAGGACAGGGGCGGGGAAGGGGGACACCCGGAGGGGGACAGAGCCATGGCAGGAGGTTGCGGGGGTGGGGTGGGGGGGCAGGGTTCATCTTATTTCAGAAGAGGACCGAAATGGGGTTTAATTGGATCCCTCACCAGTCCTTGCTGGTGAGCATCTGAGACTTTTCATAAGCAGTCGGGGGTCGCAATCAAGGGAGAAATCAGGGAGGACTGATGATCCACGGAAAGATCTCTTGTCTGGAATAGCTACTTTCTGTCCACTTCTGACTAGTTAATTCCCAGGCCTGTCTGCAGAGGGTGGGCGTTTCCATGAAGCTATTGACTTCTCTACCTCTAACTATTTCCACAAAGAATCACGTTCCTAAGTTCCGGAGCCTCACCCGCTTCAAGGTTTATTTAGCTCTGGGAACAGACTGGTTATTGCTGAATGAAACAGCTTTTTTGTAAAGGCCACTTCAAGAGAGCTTTCGTAAAGTATTGTTTAATGAGCAGCGTTCAGGAAAAAAAAAAAAAAAAAAAAAAAGCACAGTTCGGGGTGGGGGGTGGGGTACACGACTAATGGCTTGTCATTTCTTTCCGGGGTAGATGACTTCCACATCTTGCCAGTAGCACAGATTTTTCTGCCCACCTGCTTTGCTGTCCCCTCCTCCTTCTAAAAGGCTAGGTGTCTACCAAGAGGTGTTTTCTTCAGGCGATGGATGACTCTTGGCGATTAGTCGACAATGCCACATTTACAGGAAGTGCTTTGTAAAGACAAAGTTTGAGGTCTGTCGCTCTATTTCTTTTGGAGCTGCGGACTGAGCCATCCGGTCTCCTCTGGATGCGAGTCCATAGGCTCTCTAAGAGCCCCAGGGAGACCATGCTTTTCCTCCCGTTCAGTATCCCGCTGCGTGGCTTTGGGAATTGAATGTGTAGTTACTACAGTGACCAGCTTCTCCCCTTCCTGTGCTTGGTGAGTTCATCTCCTGCTAATAAGAGAGAGGATGAACCATCCTCCTTTTGTGATTGTGAAATTTCCCGTTGAATATCAAAGTCCTCCGTGGGCTTAAAAACAAAGAAACAAAAGCCCATCTCAGTCTCCGAACCTAAGTTTTTCCCTCAATGAAGACCCCCCCCCCCCAATCACTCAGTGTCCCAGGGCCTTCTCAGGACAGGGTGAATTTCAAATGACTGTCGACTGGCTGGTAATTATCTGGTTCCTGTCTGCCCAGTCAGATTGCTTTAGCCTTCCTCCTTCCTTATCAATTAGCCTTTAAACTGCTCTATTAGGCAAGGTAAGTTAAGACAGTTGAGTAATTAATTCAAGGTTTCCATGTGAAGTAATAAAGGAGATTACTGGCAAAGAAGATTAAAACTACAATTGATGCTTTAAAGAATCAGAGCATGAGGGATATTGTATTTACTCTCTCCATGTTTGCACATCTATGCCCCAAACTAATGAATCCTTTACAGTTTCATAACCGGCACCCGACATCGCACATTTTCAATCACAGATCAGAGACATGTTTGTCTCTTCTCCTAATTCATGCTGTTCTGGGGCTTTCGAGTCCGCTGTTTGGATCGTGACCTTTTTAGAGTCTTTATTTTTAAAAGCTCTCAGTAGCCACTTACAGGCCATCAGTAACCACAACGAAGCTTATTTTATTCTAATTTCCTCAATTTTCAGTGCAAACAACTGGACTGTATTATTTTCATGCTTAAGGTTCTGAGAAAGCTTGTTACTGCTAGCAGAGTACTTAACCATGGGCAGCCTTGTACGAGGCAAACACGGTTTTAGTATTGCTTTATTCAAAATGGCATTCAAAAGACTGATCAAAGTCTTGGTTATTTTCTTGCCTTTAAAAACAGTGGGTTACTAGGCTTCTCATTTACAGGCAGTGCTATTTGATGTATGTTTCTTAAAGAGGAATCAGGAAACCTCTGTTTCAAAGCAAATACCTACATAATGCTATAAGTTGTGTGCGAGGGTTCTGAGTGTGTGTACCCACGTGTGATTCTGGATTGGAGGAACGTTAGTTACTTTAACAATGACAAACTGGAGAGAAAAGATGCTGTGGACTTGAGTCGACATGGATTCACTCTTCCTAGACACTACATTATCTGCATTATAGTATTTACTAACCACCAAGTTATAAAATGTGACGACACGGCTGTAGAGAAAGGTCTATTTTTAGACATAGCCACTTTCCCCCTTTTAAAAATTTATAAAGTGCTGAAACTTTTGGGGTGATATAACATTTTAGAGAAATTGTTTTATGTCTCATCAGATTTGGTAGTCCTGGATTTAGTATCTGAAACACAGTATCTTGATGGCTGTCTTAAATGGAACTTTCCTAGGGAAATGCACAAAATACATTTTAAGGTTGATTCAATGCCAACAGGATTTTTTGGATCACCCTGTCCAGGATGGGTGGTCTGTGACTCTCCAGCATTTACCAGGCATTTTTTATCATGGCCCTAAAAATTGGTTCTGTTTGAGCACGTTTTAGTTGAGTAATTGCAAACAGATTGAAATGTACTAATAAGATTTCTAATGATGTCCCGAAGGAGGAGCTTTCCGAAATGTCGAAATGTCGTTGGTTACTTGTGCTGTATTTGAAAAGGTGGAGTAGCGCCCCTACTGTTCATTTCGTGGTACTTCATTAGAGATGCCTCGTTAGGTCGCCTCTTTCTGCAGCTGTTCACTGAACACTCAAGAAGAAATAAGGAACTTTACCACGGTCATGCAGTTTTATTTCCTTTGGTGAAAAACTATACAGTGTGGTAAAATAATCACCCAGCGTAATTCTCCTCGATCTATGCTCTGGGCATATTTACAAATGCAATCCATCAATCTGTCACTAATAGGGCTCCATCAAAACAGAGAGAAGAAATTCTTTAATACCAACTGCTGCTGGTTATGAAGGCCAAGACGTCATTTCCGGGCCCCTGGCTTGCACAGTGTTTCACAGGATGCGGCTTACTTCTGAGTCACTGGTTTTGTGATGACTCAGAATAGGACTCAGAATTTGCCATTTTGTTGGGAGATTCTTTGGAACGTTATCTGAACATAATTGAGCTATTTAAATATTTCACTGATAAAGAGAAGACGGGCTTACCAGTTACCAGCGATCTTCTTATGGAGTGTGGCGTGTGGTCTGAAGTGAGCCGGTCACACACAGCCAGGATTAGCAAGTGGTCCTAGAAGTTTGCTTCTGTTTCTCAGTTGTCACAGGATCCTGACATGCTACATAGTTTCCTGAGGGTCTGGCTATATCCATTCAGAGTAGTGTTTCCGCTCTCCTCAGGACGTGAAACTGCTCAGTTTTGTCTTCTGCTTCTGTGTCTTATAAAAAAAAATTAAGAGAAATGACTATGCTTATTAGAACATGAAGAAAGTAGAATTTAAATAATTTCTTGCACATTATGTTTCTATACAATCTCTATATCCCTATATATGCAAATGTTTTCATGAAATGCAGGTAATATATTGATTTTGTGTTAAAGGAGGCAAGACAACTTTATTAAAGGCCTTTATTTTTCAATATCTGGGTTTCCACTAATTTGTATGACTTGACCTATAACACAACTGCATTTATAGTTTAGCAAGATAATTAATAGTTGACTTTCACACTTGGACCCATTGTTACACATAACACATACATTTTTTCTTTTTTTGAGATACTTTTGTTGACTAAGTTACAAACTCAAAACATAAAAGTCAGTTATTCACTGTGCGTAGGGACATCTTGGAATGCACTGGTTGACAGCCACAGTGAGAATCCCAACACATTTTAGAGCATAGGACACATCTGCAGATTACTTTATTAGGAATATTTCTCCATAGTCCCATTGCAAGTCTTTCTAGTCACACTGAGTCACGTTGTTGTGATTTATAGGCGGTAGTTACGAATCAGCTACACTGATATCATACTCTCAGTTTGTGTTCAGTTTCTAAAATTCACCCTTTCTCAATGTGTATATCACGGGCGTTTGTTGGATCTCCTCGAATAGCCTGCAACATTCACTGACTTAGTGTCAGTTTGGCGATTGATTGGCATTGCTGTCAGAAGAGACAGAACTTAGCTTGCTGAAAAGTCAGATGAATAGTGGAGACACACACGCGAAGGAGAGAGCCTTCTGGTTTGTTCACCATGATTCCTATGAAGCAAGGGAGATAATTAAGGAATCAGAGTATCCTTGCCTATATTATATCATTTCTTCCAGTCTCCTAAATTACTCCATAGCAGCTGTAATTGTTTTGTGATTTCCCCCGAATGGCCAGTTAGCAAAGGTACATTTCCTAGTCTCCTAGTAAAAGCACATGTAGTCATTCAATTAAAGTTGTATTTGTATTGCTTTGTCTCTGTAGTAGATTTTGGAAACTCCTTACCGAGAGACTCAATAACGTAACAATGTTGCATTCTAGCAGTGACTATGACCGCAAAGTCCGTACTGGGTAAAATGGCGACCACCAGCCAGAAACGCTGGTTCGCTCTTAATCATAGGCTTTGCAGAACAAAACCATACATGTGAAACGCAGAGAGTTTGAAGTGGCGTTTGATGATAAAGCTTGTGTCACTAAATATTTTCACATTTATATATCCCCTCCCCCCCATGAGCTAGTCAGTATAATTGCTTGCTCGTGGGAGGGCAACTGTGTTACCCTTTAAGGGCCATGCAAAGATTCCAAACCTTCCGGTTTGCAGTGTCAATTGCCTATGGCCTTCCATTGCTGCACAGGGAGTTTATGGTTGAGTTTAATCGTTCAGAACAACACTTTGCTTTCTTTGGTGAATTAGAGTTCTCTTTGTGAACAAATATACGGATACATCCATAGTGGAAGCTGGATGGAAGGTTTGGGGACAGTAGATTTGTGTTCTAGAACCATGTTTCAAGTTACAATGGGCTAGGCTGTGAGGAGACAGATTCTTTCTAGAGCAAACAAAAAGCCCTATAATTTAAAATTATCCTCTTCACGTGCAAACGCTTCCCTGGTGTTATTTCATGTATGGCTTAGCTCCTTGTCTTTTTAAAATGTCTTTTTTTGGGGGTGGGGAGTACAATGAAAGTTGTACTGAAATATTCAATAAGTAAATATGCTCTCCTCTTCTAGTGCTCGTACCTCATAATATTCATGGTATCTTCACTCTATTGTGACAAAGAGCCTCTAGTAAGAGAAGCAAAGTGGATTATTTGCTCCAATTTGTTTTGTCCTGGATTTATAGTCTTTGTCTTTGTGTACTGGACATGCAACCAGAAATGCATTGTTTTGTGTGTGTGTGTGTGTGTGTGTGTGTGTGTGTGTGTTAGAAGTTAACTAGCAACATGTTAGCTGTGTGACAACAGACTTTTTCTAGAATATTTTCCTTGGGAGGGGAACTTTCTGAAACAATAGAGTGTATTCTGTTATGCAGTAACCGAATAATTGTGTGACTGTTTCTGTCAGGTGAGAATGCAGAAGTGGTCATTTCAAAACATTGGAGGAAAATAACACACATACATAAAATATAATGTAATATGATATAGTACAATACAACATAATATAATATAGTGTAATATAATTAATATGTCCTCTGCGCTAACTCATGGGTAGTCTTATTCCCACAGAAGTACCACGTAGTATGATCTTGTTTAAGGGAGAAATGCCTGAGTGTTATTTTTGTTTCTACCTTGTTATAGGTGTGTGGTGAATAGCCACTCAAATCTATTGGTGCTGGAGAGTTCAGATTCCTTCTGAGAAAGGGCTAGTGGACTTTGTGACAGCAATAGGGTCAAGCTTTGTTTGTGCTGCGCTTCAGAAGTTTTGAGTTAAATTGAGTGAAAAAGCTGCAACTTTCGTTCTTTTTTCATGGTGTAGGTATGGGAAGGAAGTAGACAGTGATTCTGTATTTTAGTGAGGCGATACAGTGGCCAACGGTCGGGGGGAGGGGAGGGGAAAGGCTTAGGAGCTTCTTAAGCTAGAAAACAGATGCCTGATTTGGGGAACTCAAGTTCAATGAACAAATTTAACTTAGGTATTTTGGGGGTTGAGTGGGGGGGGGAGGGTAGCTCTTAGAATATTAAATGGTTGTAGTTTCCAGTTAGCATACATGTTTACTGTCATCACAAACAACCCTCTTCTGACACTCTTTGTACCCATAATTGGTGAGTTTATAAGTTTATGCTTAGAACTGGGTCAAATTTCAGACTTTGTTATTTTAAGACATAGTTGGGCCTCACATCATTTGCTAAGTGGTGACTATCCATTAGCCTGCTGTTTTGTTTTGCTTAGGGGACAGAGCATGTAAATATTATAAAACTTGTGTGGGAATTGGGGGAGGGAACAGGACTGAAGCCCTGAGGACCAGCAGGAAGAATGGAAACAGGAAACCTTGGGAGGTAGGAGGTTGGGGGCACCCTCCAGAATGCACCAGAGACCTGGGAGGAGAGAGACTCTCAGGACTCAAAGAGAGGGACCTTAGATGAAATGCCTGACAGTGGGGAGAGGGAACTTATAGAGCCCACCTCCAACAGGAAGACAGGGCATCAAGTGAGAGAGGGGGTTACCATCCCACAGTCAAAACTCTGACCTATAATTTTATTGTCTGAAAGAACTTCAGAGATGGAAGTGAAGAAGAGCCTGGGGAAAAGAAGGTCCAGTGACAGGCCCAAAGTGGGATCCAGCTCAAGGGGAGGTCCCAAGACTTGACACTATTACTGAGGCTATGGAGTGCTCACAAAAAGGGACCTATCATGACTGCCCTCCAAAAGACCCAACAAGCAGCTGAAAGAGTCAAATGCAAATATAAGCAAGCACCCAACCAACGGATAGAAGTTGGGGGCCTCTTTAAGTTAGGGAAAGGCTGGAAGAAGCTGAGGAGGAGGGTGACCCTGTAGGAGGACCAGCAGTCTCAATTAACCTGGACTCCTGAGGAGATCTCTCAAACACTGGAGCACTAACCAGGCAGAGTACACCAGCTGATATGAGGCCCCAACACATAAACAGCAGAGGACTGCCGGGTCTGGGTTTAGTCAGAGAAGATGCACTAACCCTCAAGAGACTGGAGGCCCCAGGGAGTTTGAAGGTTTGGTTGGGTGGGGGGTAGGGGTGGAGACATCCTTGTGGAAACAGGGGGTCTGGAAGGAGGTATGGGATGTGGAAGAGTTGGAGGGTGGACTGGGAGCGGGGCGGGGGAGGGGGCAGGGTAAAGTCTGGAGTGTAAAAAAATAAATAAAAGAGAAAAAAAGTGACTCCGACCCCTCCCTTCCCCAAATGTGGAGACAGATGGATTAAAAAAAAACCTTGTGTGGGCCAGTGGATAGAGCACTGGAGATGGTTTATGAACTTGAACAATAGGTACCTGTGGGGTAGTAAGAGGATCACCTCCTTGCCTCAGTTTTTCAGCAATGTCTCTGTAGGTTGAGTTTGCAAGACAATTCGAGTTGTTGTTGTTGTTGATGATGGTGGTGGTGGTGATGATGATGGTGATGGTGATGGTGATGGTGATGGTGATGGTGGTGGTGCTGGTTAAAGACAATAGACTTGGGGCCATAACACTGAATCAGGTTAAATCTCATGATTTGTTTTGTTTAAATCTGGTGCACTTTTTATTGTAAAATCAGTTGTGATAGGAAGTAGGTTTCAGGCTTGTAATGTCACATCTTCGTCATCTACTGTTTGTTCTCACTGTCACTCGCATAAAGTAGCTTGGTTTGATCAACCCAAGTAGAAGTCGGCTAACAAATAAATCTTCACGTTATATAATTATTAGATACACTTATTCAAAAATTGTAAATTAAAACATGTAACAACCCTTAGGAAAGTCCATTTATTCAGTATTTGTTTAACACTGCCAGTCAGTTTTGCCATAACAAGGAGCTTATGTGCAAATGCTTATTTTTCATGGGTCCAGAAACTGAGATTTCAAAAGCAGAGGGCCAGCAGACCTGTCTGGTGAAGGTCTGTTTTCTGGTGAAGTCAGTTACCTTCTTTGAAGAAGAGGGGAGAAGGAAAGAGGGAATGAGAGAAGAAGGGATAGATAGATGGGGAAAGAGGAAGAGAGAGAAAGAGGGAGAGAGAAAGAGGGAGAGAGAGAGAGAGAAAGAGAGAGAGAGAATAAATTACGCTTCCATTATAGGGAATACTTCATTCACAGGGGCTTCATTCTTCTGATGTAATTAGCTAACAAACTCCACCTCCAAATACCACAGTGAGGTTTCAGGCTTTATTATATCACGTTTTTTGGGGCCACCGACATTTATGATATGAATCACAAGCTTTGTCTGTGCTATTGCTTTATCTCAATAAGAAAAAAAAAGGCAATGTGCTGTTCTGTATCTGCTTTTGCTGGTCATTCTTATTTTTAATCGTGAAGAACAGACCTGAAAAGAACTAATTAAAATAATCAAAATGTCTGAGTCAGGGTGAATGATGAAGGGAAAATAGCATGCTGTGTGTCAAAGAAAGAATGGAGTGCTGTCGAGTGCTTATAGTTCATAAAGTCCACCAGCCAAGGGAGTGACTCCCAGACCTAGTTCCTTTCTTGAATTGCACACGTTGAGTGACTTTTGATCCGAGGTATGACATGGCCTCAACCTTCTCTGAGGGAATGCAAATTCAAATGCCTAAGAGAGTCAGGCTGGGAATAAGAATGAATGAAGGAGCCTGAGCAGAAGATGACAAAGGGCAGTGTTGCAGAAACCTTACAGAATCATGAAGATGTTGGTCAACACCTGAGAGAGTGGAGATCGGGCACTGACAGGCTGCCATGATGGAATGGATTGTTTGACTCAGAGGGTAGAACTTAGATGGGAAGACTCTCTTCAGTGCGAAGATTCCAGAGTTATAAATGATGACAGTGAATTCAAATTTGAAATCCCTTCTTAGTCAAGAGACGCATCTATAGGCTATCTGCATGTGAAGGACCACGAGTGCGCTATCGGCTGTATATGGTGAAAGGTGTGTACCTTAGAGAGACGTGTCCTGACTCTTCAGTCATCTCCAGCCATGACTCTCAGCTCTACGTGTAGACTTCGCCTGGGTGGGAGAGGACCAGCGGGAGAGACAGAATGAGAAACACACATTCAATGAATGACGACACATACTCACTGATGTAGCCCCAGTATTTAGTTTTATTTCTTTGGACTACCATATATATTTGATGATGAACTCACTCTAAAATTGGTGCCCTGGAGACAGGACAAGACAGTGCAGTTGTTCCTCCATCTTGTATTCTTACTGAGGCCATTTCAGGTTTAACTTGAATTTAATCTCCACGACAGAGAATTCCATGGAAGACTACCTGTTTTCTAGGAACCCAATGTCAACATGCCCTGGTTAACTTACAACTTAGCTTCTGTTAAACTGTTTGCTTGCTCAGAATACTGTGTGAGGGTGGGGGAGAGCTCCCCAGTTTAGCCGATCCCTACCCTCCTAGCAACTGCTCACCTTAGCTTCTGTTAAAGTGTTTGCTTATAGGAAGGTTACCTACCTATTCCAGCTTTCCCTGAGGCTGCTGAGCTAAATGCCAGGACATGGTTTCTGCCTTAAAAAACTCTACTCTGGACACTTGATGTTGCATTTAAGACCTGAATACCTGAGTGTAACCCCAGCAGGGTAGAATAAAAGACTTTCAGTTGGCTACAAACTGTGTCTGAGTGGGCATCTCTGCTAGGCTCCCTGTCCAACCTCTTAGAGTCTCCAGAGATGTACTCGGTATACAGGAGTTTACATTTATCCCAAACACTTATGGGCTGTGGGGTTCTGTGATATGCCCTGCCTTAGTTCATTGCCTCTTAAACTTCTATGTGTGGACACAAGTCACAAGGAGGAATTTGTTGTGAATCCTGAAACAGGGCTTTAGAATCTCTGTTTCCAACAACTTCCCAGGCAAGGATAGAACTGTTAATTGGTGGAGTCCAGTTTAGGTTGTGAGAGTATTTATCACAGATTATTCTTCCAGGCATTGAGGAAATAGGACTGCAGCTCTTGCCTCCCTGACAGCTCCTCCCCTGGTCAGCAGGAAGAACCCGATGACTCAGCACTTTGCTCGGAGACTATGTGAACGCAAAATTAATGAGTGTCTAGATACTTTCTAGCTTTCTATTCGGAAAACATACCATTCCCTCAAAACACAAGCTGGAAATGGTCAGCTTTTCCTACACAGATGATTTCTTACAACTTGAAAATAAAAAGAGTTTATTTATTATTTCATAACCAGATCATTATGTTAAATTCTATCATTATGTTTATTCTATCATAGAAGAAGAATTTTAAAGTTTTAGATCGTTTGGGAGGAATTTCAAGAGTCACTGCCAACTTTTAACTTAAAGCGTAGCTGTCAAGATTTGGCCACACTGTCCGGGCTCTTGTTCTGGTTGAATAGCTCTGTGAGTAGGTTCGGAGGTGGATTTTAAAGGCTGATTTTCATTGTGTGCTCTCTTGGCTGCTGCCCGAAAGTGTCCGGCTCTTTGTAAACAATGCTTTCAGTTAGATGTGGTGGCTCACATCTGTCATTCCATTCCTAGAGAGTGGCCTCAGCAGGAGGAAGATCACAGAGAGCATGAGGCTAGCCTAATGTGAGGATAGCCTGGGCTGCAGGGTTCTTTCTGTTCTTGTCTCTAACACTGAACAAGCAACAACTACCCTCCTCCTTCCCAACAAGTAGCCCTGCTTTGTTTGCTATGTTTTAAATAACTGTCCTAGAGTGGTTTCTTTAGGATAAAAGACAAAATATGTCACAAATTAGTGACTTTGAATTTTTCGTCTTTGTGTGGGAGTACCATCTTATTTCCTAAGCCAGATATTCTGATGCCAGAAAACACCACAGCTCACAAGCTGCCTGTCGTCTGATGGGGATGTAGGTCTCACGTCACAAGCTTAGATTACTTGGTACAGCATTTTGTCATCTATTTTATCAGGACTCTGGGAATTATTTTGGATCTATATGGTGATAAACGGATCATAAGATGTTACTAGATTTAGATATGCCAGTCTAAGTGCACGGAACAATTTGTTCTATGCTATATGATTAATACAGTGTTTAGTGTTTATATGTTAAGTGTTATTCACTTCCTTCTTTTAAATGTTTGTAAGGTTCTAATTTGTAGAAATAGCTCTGTTTACAGCTGAACAACTGGTGGATTCACATTACTGAATCCACTGAACTGTAAGCTCCGGGGCAAGCATGTCTATAGCTTATTTCTTTGATTTCCAGGGTTTAGAATGGCATTTGATAATAATAGATAATAAATTCAGTGGGAGGGTGACTATTAGTACATATTGATTAGGGAATAGCTTTTGAACATCTCCTTAGTATGTGAGGGAACATTTGGGGAATAACTTTCATTTATCCTGAAAAGTGCATGTATGTGTGTATGAGTGTGTGAATATGTGTGTGGATGTGAATGAATGTGTGTGCTTTCCATGTCTAAGCTGATTTTTAAAATGTTACTTCTACTGGCTGGAGAGATGGCCTAGTGGTTAAGGGCACTGACTGTTCTTCCAGAGGTCTGGAGTTCCATTCCCAGCAACCCCTTGGTGGCTCACAACCATCTGTAACGCGATCTGATGCCCTCTTCTGGTGTGTCTGCAGACAGCTTCAGTGTATTCATTTAAAATAAATAAATAAATACAACTTTTAAAAAACTATTATTGCTAAATTTTAAAGTTGGATAGGAAAGGCTGGGAGTGTGGGGAGTGGGGGAAGGAAAGGGCTGAGGCTGCTTACTACGCTCAAACTAAACAATTCTCAAAGAATTAATAAAATATTACAACATGTAGCTATAAGTTAAACATATTTATTTGTATATAAAGGGTAATAGAGAAAAAGAAAATAAGTACACCAACGCCAGACATTCTTTATATAATTTAATATAGCCTGGAGCTTCAGAGACGACATATGCCTAGGATCCTGCTGTTATACAAATTAAAAACATTGAACAGCATTTGTCAGTGCCAAATGTAAATGTTCGTTAGCCATATATGGAATGTATTTTGATTGATTTTGCCGCTAGTTTGTCTCATCACTCATTAGGGAATTTAAACCCTCTTGTCCTTATATATGGAGTCACCATTTTCACGAATCAGATACTATTTTTCTTTAAACTTGGGTGATAAATACATACTGTACTGTCACTGCTCTTGGTTTCAATGATGGTGGAACATTTTGTTGTTATAATTCTGAATTCTATTTAGTACAGACAATATGCTTTCAGATATTTATTGATTTTACATTAGCCATTCTAGGTTAAATAAAGCCTTTACATGGTAGCCACTATAAAAAAATTCCAAAAAGATTAAAACAGCCTATATTTGATTATTAAGAAAAGTAGTATATTTAATAAAGTCTAAAATGTCAATTATTTTTATAATAAAATTTAAAACTGAATATTTTTTAGTTTTTAGGCTTGCTTTATAACTATGTATTATATCTTTATTCCTTGGGGTATAAAGTGTATTTTATGGAGTTGAATAGTTTTGATGGTAGATTTTAAATCGAATGGACCTTTCTCCCTCCCTGCGTTATCTAAAAACATTGAAGTTTATATCATTAAATTTAAGATTATGAAGTTATGTGGAACGTACTGAAAAACATCTATCTGTTTTTCTTTCCTGACTCAGTTCTGATAAGAGAGTATTGAGAATCTTAGAATGATTTTTTTTTTAAATGAATAACCGAATTAATAGAGTTTACAGCACATAGGTGAGTTTTATCTCAGAGCAGAGTCTGTCTGTCTCATTCCTGGGAAGACTGAATGAGCAGTGTTTCCCTGGCCTGATACCCTTTCCCCGTAACTGACTACATACAGTCTTTAAGCAGACTTCAGAGCTCACGGCTAGTATATCACTTTGTATTGTGAAATCTACATCAGATTTGGAAGGATATGACCAGGAAGAGGTATTAGGTGAGAGGTCAGATGGAGGAAGATAGAGGTCAGAGGGAAAGCTGTTGCAGCTAGCAATTTTATACAAAGGAAAGAGCTAACCATCCCTCCAGAGGTAAGAATCTAGACTCAGAATAAATTTATTGTAAAATAACAACCAAAGCTAGAGTAAAGAGGGGAGATGTGTGTTCATCTACTGTGTCAAAGTAGGCTTCCTCCTCCATTCTGGGTAGAATTCCCTCCAGGAATAAGAAGTTTCTATCAAGGCCTTTTTCCAAACTGAAAAGTCAGAAATAACAGGCCCTATGTCTGATCTTGCACCAGACAATTGTCAGCCCTTAAAAAGTTACCAAACGTCTTTGTCAAATGAGATGGCTGGATGTCACAATGGCTTCGATACCATCTCATTTGAGCCTTATGTGCCTGTGCTTCTATTCTGTCTTAAACATTTCTTGACCGCTGTCGGGTCTGATTCCTTGTATTGTGAAACTTATTTTGTAAGCAGCTTATATGTTAGCTGAGGTATCAGTTTGTACACGTTTTTGGGAGGCGCAGTGTGCTGTCCAATACCTGTATAAGTGTAATGACCAGATCAAACTAATAAGCAGACCCATTAACTCCTCCTTTTATAATCCTTCTGTGGTAAGGATCTGAAACATGCTTTCTTGTAGCTATCCTGAAACACACATTAAAAAAAAAAAACCAACTGTAGAAACAATACAATACACAATAGAATAGCAGGGCTTATTCCTATCTGGTGCCTACCAAGTTTCTGATAGTTTTTTTCTAACCCAGTTGTTTTCCTTTCTCCTTTTGAGACCTTAAAGACAAACAGTTGAAATTTCTGGTATTGTCCTAGCAAATAAATTCCTCTCAAATCTTCTCCATCCTTTCTTAACAATGCTGGTAAATTAAAAAAAAAATCAAACTTTTTATTGCTCTTTCAACCCACACATAATCACACAGCTCTGTAAGGGTATCTGGGGTATTTTGATATGTCCATACATTATATAATCATCAAATCAGCACAATTATATATTCATGTTAAGTACTTGTAATTTGTAGTGAGAACATTTAAAACCTTCCCTTTTCTAGCTAATTTGAAACATTTAGAACTTGACACTGAAACTGAACACAGAGGCTTCTTACGTAGCTGGAACACTGTCAAGGCCAGTCACTCCCTGTCCTCTCTGCTCCTACCCTTCCTGGTCTCTGGTAGCTACTCTTCGTTCTGTGAGGCCAACAGGTTTTGATCACACCTCTGCATGATACAGTGCAGTAATGTTTGAGCCCCTTCCTCACCTCACTTCGCACATCTTCTCCAGAGCTGTAAGGTTTTTAAAGACCGACTTCCACTGTGTGTTTCTTCCACGTTTTAAACTCGTTTGTTGGCTGATGGGTGCTTAGATCGATGCTATATCTTGCTAATGTCAATGATGGCAATGAATACTCAGATGTTTCTTCAATATAGTGATTTTATTTCCTTTGGCTGGACAAACAGTAGTGGGAGTGCTGGATCCTAAGACGGTTCTATCTTAAATTATTTTTGAGGAGCCTCTACACTGTTTTGTGCAATGGTCATGACAATCTGCATTCTTGCCGACAGCATGAGAGCATTCTCTTTTTCTTCCTACACTTGCCAGTGTGTTATTTAATTTCTTTATATTTTTGATGATAGCCATTCGAAAGGAGACAAATGGTATCTCATTTTGGTTTTGATTTTTATTTCTATGACAATGGATCCACCTTCATATGCCTATTGGCCACTGATCTATCTTCTTTTCAGAAATGTCTGTTTAGCTATTTTGATTATTTTAAAATCAGGTTTATTTGTTTTTGGTATTGACTTGATAGGCTATGAAATTCTTGAGGCCAAGCAACCTGTCTGTTTCTTCACTATGTCTCACCAAAGTCTAACCTTCAGTGAGATGGTTAATAAATGTTTTATTAAGGGATGTTTAATTTTTCCATTCTGATATTTTAACTTCTTTCCCTTTTGTTTCTACAACAAATAATTTTCAGAAGCAGAAGGAATAACTATACATAATACTGTCTTATTTACAAAATAGTTTAATGTACATAATTTGACTTGGTATTATGAAATGCCCCAGTTAGTGATGAAGGTTCTTTCTAATTTCACAAAGAAAAATAGTCCTGTAACTCATGAGTACCAGGGGCTGTTAGAGACAATTTCTATAGATCTATCAGGAGAACTGATATTCTTTTATTCCATAACACATTTAAGAATGCTACGAAACAAAACCGGTGATCAGTGTTCGGAGACAGCATCTCCACTCTCTGGCATAATAAAAATATCTCTTCCCCCAAGGCTGGGGGAAGATCTGCTTGTTGCCCATTTTAATGACCACAGTTTCCCAAGTTCATCATTCCTTGGATGTGACACCAACAAGCAAGACAAAGCATCATAGCTGTGGGACTTCAGACAGACAGACTTGACTCAAATGTGACTGGACTGCAGCTGTGGTGAATAACGTCCTTTGTCTCTCATCAGGGAGTTGTGTGTGTCTGGCCAGTGTTTATGCAATATAGTAGGTTTACTTGTCAATTTTCAAAATAGAGTAAAACAAATTCCAACACTCAATAGTTCTTTAGTGTGTCTCTCCGTCATGTCAGAGCAGAGCTGACTGTTTGCCTAGTTTACACATTGAACCGTTCTTGATAAGACTGTAACATACTTTAGTGACCTTTATGGTTCCTTCTGACCCTATGTGCTATGTGTCCCCTTCTAGGTCCATCCTCCTGTGACACTTCAGAAGGTCCTGTATTGGGTAGAGGGGGCAGTGGGAGAGGAGAGAGTCACAGTGAGTCTTGGCTTATACAACAATCTCTTACCACGTAGTAGCTCCAAAGTGACTGTGTTCTCCCTAGATGAAGATAATTGCTAACATTTTAAGAAGCCTTTGGAGTCTGAGCTGGGACTGGAGCTTGTCCTGGGGACAGCTGTGAGGAGACAGAAGTGAGTCATGGAGACTGAGAAGGGACTGCAGCTTAAAGTACAGGCTTGGGATCCATTTCGGAGGTGTCAGCTGCAGCCTGGACACTAGTGTGTGAAAATACTTGAGGAGCCCCAAGGAGTGATAACGTGGAAAACAGACCTCCCATGTTCTCAGTGCCTTCAGGAAGAGACACAGTCTATTCTCACAGTCCTTGTGGCTGTCTCCTGTGGAAGCTGATGAAGACAGCAGGAAGGGATCCAGGGAAGAAAAGGGGGTGAATCTTTGAGTTTTGGGCTCCTTGCTAACCCAGGGGCATTCTGTGCACTGAGGCCTCGAATCTTCATAGTTGTTTTGGACAGAAGTACCCTGAGGGAAGAAGATCTTCACTGTGGTCTTTGCTTTCATGGAGATCTATAGACTTTTGAACATTTAAATCTTAACACTGCCACCCTGGCAAGCACCATGGTAAATAATTGTCATTAATTATCTCTTGTAGACCACATAGAAATTCCAGAGGATGATACTACTTCAGTGCTAAAATATCTTTCTTCTAAATAAGTGGAGCAAAGACAACCAGACAGCTTTTAAATTTCCACTGTAGAACAAAGATTTGTTTACTATTTTACATGTATCAGTGGTTTGTTTTTTTGTTTTTGTTTTGTTGTTTTCTGCCTGCATGTATGTCCATGTATCCTGAGCATGAAATGAAGTACCCCAGGTTGGCCAGAAGAGAGTATCAGATCCCCTGGAACTGGAGCTACAGATGGTTATGAACTTCCAGGTGGGTGCTAGAAACCAATCCCAGGTCCGCTGCAAGAGAAGCCAGTGCTCTGAGTCACTGATCTGTTTCTCTAGTCCCTGGAGCAGAGTTTTAAACCATATATATGGTATCTCCATCAAGCTGAAAAAAAATTACTTTTTTTTTTTTTTTTTTTTTTTTTTTTGGCTTAACATGATGCTGATTAGAGAATTGTCTTGGCTCAAAGAATTTGTATCTGGAAATGCCAACCATGACCTGTTTTTCTTTTCTTCTCAAACTCAGAATTGTATTATTAGAATTGCACTATAATATCCATAACACCCTTTGAATGAGTCTCAGCTTTCTCATAATATCTCTCTATGATTTTTCCATTCTATATTTTGATAATCTCTTAAGTAGTGAGATAAAGGATTGGTGCTTAAGATAATTCGAAGAACTCACATTATAAACTCAATTATTTATTAAGCCTAATTGAAAAAAGGAAAAAAAAACCCACAACTCATAAACAAATGTGAACAATAGAGTATCTTTTTTTCCTTGGCATTTAAATTCAGGGGAAAATGTTCTATGGCATTTATCTTACAAAAATCTCTCTTGGGCTCTCTGGGTTGTAAGAAGTAGTTTCTTGGGAGCACAAGAGGAAGAGTTTATGTAGAGGCCCAGGTTATAGAACAGACTTGGTTTCCTTTGTAGAACATCAATATGAGACTAATTAGATGCTAAATGCTTGGTGGGTATTGAACAATGCAATCGTCTAATTTTCTGATTAATGACAAAGCCTCATAAAAACATTAATTATATTGGATGAATTCAGATAATCTCCTTCTGAATAAGTCTATTATTTCTTTTTTTAAATTTTATGTTTAGCAAGTGGCAGAGTGAAGAAGAAAATACATCCATGAATGGAATTTCTTGGTAATTGTATGATAATGCAGGCTGCAGACTGTGTATGGTAATAAGAATAAATAGGCTTCTTTTCTCGAAGGTTAGGGATGATTCTAATATCAAGGCAAGATCAAAGGAGGAGTGGTAATTTGCAGATACTTTGTATTTTATTCCTTTGTCTTAAGAACTGAATTTCGAAAAGGTTGGTATATACTAAATCTCAACCTTTTATATTTGTTGATATATTTATTTCTCTGTGTACCCACATGTGTGTGTGTACACGTGTGTGCACGTGTGTATGCAGGTCAAGTTTGCTCGCAGGGTGGAAGTTGGTATCAGATGTCTTTCTCAGTGGCTTGCCTTATATTCTAAAACAGGGCTGCTCACGCAACCTGGAGCTCACCATTGTGGTTAGCCTGGTTGACCAATGAGGTCTAGGGATTCTCTTGTTTCTCCTTTGTGAGCACCGGGGTTACAGATGCGCCTGGCCATTAACATGGTTGCTGAGTGTCAAATCATCTTCTCATGCTTGCACTCTACTGATTAGCCCTCCCCTCTGCAATGCTGCCTTATAAAAACTTTACATTTTTTTTTTGTGATTTGATCAGAGGACAACCTAATGGATTTTGGCATCCTCTTTCTACAATGTGAACCCCAGGAATCAAACTCAGGTCACCATCAACCAGGCTTGGCAGCCAACATCTCTACCCATCAAATAGCCTTGGTGGTCATCCTCTCATTAAAGAAAAAGATATCATTTAAGCTTGTTCAAAAAAAAAGTTAACATCTCTATATATGTTTTTGTATATTTGATTCACTGTTTTGTTGAAAACACAAAGCAGATTAAACTGTTCTGGTCTGGATTACAATTCCTCTCAAAAAATTTGATGTTTGTTTATTTTTCTTTATGTGTATGAGTGTTTTGTCTACTGTGCATAAGTACCATTTGAATGCCTGGTGCTAGATCTCCTGGAACTGGAGTTACAGATGATTGATTGTCAGTTGCCATGTGGGTGCTGGGAACTGAAGCTAAGTCCTTTAACAGGGCAGTAAATACTCTCAACTGCTGAGCCATCTTTCCAATCCTTGAATTATAATGATTGCTTATGGACTGTAACTGAAATTGGAACTAGCCTGTTAGTCATTAATAAGTTAAGTGTCAGCACAAATTACCTTCTGTATTAGTTTTTTTTCTATTACTGTGATAAAAAAGTGGTTATTATTGTTGCAACTTATGAAAGAAAGTATTTAACTTGGTTTATGGTTCCAGAGGGTGAGAGACTGTGATAGTGGAGAGAATGCATGGTGATGGGACTCTGGAGAAGCAGTTGAGAGCTCACGACTTGACCCACAAGCCAGAAGCAGAAAGAGGGCACACTGAGAATGGCCTGAGTCTTCTGAAGCTTAAAAGCCCACCCCCAGTGACACATCTTCTCTGACAAGGCCACACCTTCTAATCCTTCCCCAACAGTTCCACCAACTGGGGATTGTGAAGTCAGATACATGAGTCTGCAGGCATCTTTCTCATTTGAACCATCACACCTTATAAAGTTGGAAATAGTCAGAAACCTTCGATCTGGACTAGAGAAAGGGTCTTCCTGAAAGATAATGCCGAAGCACAACTTATAACAAAGTCACATTATGGGAGGAGCCACTTTAGATAAGAAAAAAAAAAAAGAAATCCACAAAGTTTGAAGAAATAGAATGAATAAATATTTTAAATACTTTTCTTATATATTTTATTACAATATTTACATGGGATATTTGCCCCCATAATCTTATGGTTGTTAGACCATGAAAACTTCCAGGTATACATATAACTCAAAATTCTAACTTTACAAATAAGGTCATAAGGCCCAGAAAAATAGCGAGATTATTGAAGTGGTATTGAGATAATTGATTTGGGTATAGAGATCCTTCCTTTATAGACTCCTCCTGCCTTTTCTCCTTCCAGCCCCTCCCAAGTATTCTCCTTTCAGTCCCTTCCATATCCCCTCCCCCAAGCTGATAGCCTCTTTTCCTCTGAGTATTTTTGTCATGTGTATGTGTATTAGTCATTTAATAACTAATTCTCATGTTTGTAGCTTGCTTATCAATATAATCAATAATGCAATCAATCAATAATCCACTCATCCAATAATTGTTCATAAAGCAATGTAGTGTCATAGGTGCTTTCCCATATGCTGGGACACTTATTAAGTCAAGAATCCTACTCTTTTGGAGTTTGTATTCAAGAACAAAAATGAGTTACCAGAAATATATATGTGCATGTGTATATATGCATAGGTGTACAGTATATGTGAATGTGCAAATTAGGATAAGTGCTGAAAGTTATCTTTCAGCATTTGGAATTTCTATCGCACTAATGGATAGATATAAAAAGGGAAAGATATTAATTAAAAATGAGAAAGAAGAGACTGGAGAGATGACTCAGCAGTTCAGAGAACTTGCTGCTCTTCCACATGACAGGGACTCCTGTCCCAGCACCCATGTCAGGTGGTTCACAGCTGTTTGAAAGTATAGCTTCAGAGGATCTGATGCTACTGGCTTCTGCAGGGTCACCTGTACTAACATGGACATACCCACACAGGAATATACAAGTGACACATAATTTAAAAAACAATAGATTATCCTCCAATAACCATGACTTTATTAGCACTGTATACTTAGCTAAGTTTCTGGCACCAGGCATGCTCTCTCCTGTTGAGTAGGTCTTAAATTGGTTACCACCAAGGTATGTATGCTACTGCTGCCCCATTAGAGTCATTGTGTTATGCTGTTCATTATAATCCATGGGCATCACAGCTGAGGGGAGCCCAGTCCCAGTGGATACACCTATAAAACATTCCCACACCTAACACTCGGGGAACATTGCATTAGAGGGAGAAAAGAAAGATTGTAGGAGCCAGATCAGGGAGTTTGCTGTGAGACTGTGTCTCCTGGTATCTTAGTCAGGGTTTGTACTCCTGCACAAAACATCATGACCAAGAAGGAAGTTTGGGAGGAAAGGGTTTATTCAGTTTACACTTCCACATTGCTGTTCATCACCAAAGGAAGTCAGGACAAGAACTCACACAGGGCAGGAACCTGGAGGCAGGAACTGATGCAGAGGCCACAGAGAAATGCTTCTTACTGGCTTGCTTCCCTTGGCTTGCTCAGCGTACTTTCTTATGGTACCTAGGAACACCAGCCCAGGGATGACAGTACCCACAATGGGCCCTCCCACCCTTGATCACTAATTGAGAAAATTCCTTACAGCTGGATCTCTTAGAGGCATTTTCTCTAGGGAGGCTCTTTTCTCTGTGATAACTCTAGTTTGTGTCAAGTTGACACACAAAACCAGCCATGGCTGTACCTCTGGTAATATAGGAAGCCACATCCACAAGGTCTCAGCAACATCACTGCCAAATGTGAGCTGGCCAAGGACGGCACCAGTGGACTTGATGAAGTGGAAAAGCCCATGAGGCCTCAGTGCTACAGATGGGCGACTGAATAAAGCTGGGAGTGAGAGAGGTGGCCTTCCTCAGGGAGGAGCACACCAACTGAGCCTTCAGTACCAAACGGTCAGCCCTGCAAACACACCTACAAGTAACATTATACAAACAGACCAGGTCCTATTTAGGAATACACTGTGCATGCAGTTACAATTAATGAATGCCAAGGAGGGAGGGCAGAGAATGTATAGGGGAGTGTTTGGAGGGAAGAAAGGGAAGGGAAAATGTTCTACTTATACTAAGCTATAACCCCCCAAATAATAATAAAAATAAATTTTTAACAAGACCAGGAAGACTGGACAATTACTAGAACTGTCTAATTTAAGAGTTTCAGAAAATAGCAAACTTCTGCCCCAGACTATTCATAGATATGCATCTGGACAGCTCCCAAGAAAGCATCATTTATTTATTTTAATTTTATTTTTTAATTTGATATTCATTCTTTCAGAATTTCATAGCTACACACTTCATATTTTGATCATATCCAACCCCTGCCACCCCTCTGATTCCTTGTGGACCACCTCTGTACACACTCCCCTCCCAAATTTCCAGTTTGTGTTGTCAATATATACACACATGTGTGAGCACTATCCAAACATAGTCAACTTACTGATGTCCATACCTTTAGAGAAAACTGACTGTCCCTCCCCAGAAGCCCGCAAATGTCAATAGTTCCGCATGAGCCCCACCCTCTTGTAAGCATGAATGCTGATTGGCTTGGTCTTGTGCAGGAGCCCCACCCCCTTCCATGTTGATTGGCTTGGTTTTGTGCAGATCTTGCACAGGCAATCAAAACTGCTGTGAATTCAGACTGTAGTGGCCCAGTCATGAGAGAAGACACTGATTCATAACAACGTTCACCAACCTCGAGATCTTACAATCTTTCTTCTAGCATTTCAGTGACAGTCTCTAAACCTTGGGTTGGCATTGGTGTTGGTGTCGATATAGATACCATTCGGGGATGAACAGTTACGTATTTTCTGAATGTTGACCTGCCCCAGTCCCACAGGGTATTGAACTGGGATCAGAAGACCTTGAGGAACAGGGGGCACAAAGAACGGGCGGCTTGACTATAGTCTGATCAAACTGCCGATTATAATTTTTTCACACAGGGGTTATATACACATAGAGGTAGGATGTGGGGAAGGGGATGATGGAGGAGCGTAGGTGTTCTCATGGGGAGTACAGATCTCTTCCAGAACAAAGTGTTGCCTGGGTGAAGAAGCAGGGAACAGGTCACTTATGACTCTGTCTATGATTCATTTGTTCTTATCTAAGCTGGCACCTTCCACCAAGGCTACCTATCAACAAGATCTATGACTACTAGTTCTTATCCAGGCTGGTAAATTTCTACCAACGCTGCCTGTTTACAAGATCTTATAGCTGTCTGTTTCAGTGTTTTTCCACAGAGACCCAAGACTTTGTGTTAGCGAGCTGATGTAGGCCTATTGGTGATTTTAGGCTTTCAGTGTATAAGCAAGGCTGCTCCTGACATTGACCAGTGCGAGTCTCTGTATTTAACTACTTCCCATTGCAAGAAGTAGCTTCTCTGATGAGGACTGCGTTGTACTCATCTATAGGTACAAGTACAGTAAGAATTTAGAAGGAAGTTTGACATTATGTCTAAGTGAACATGACTTTGAGAGCAAACATTGGACCCTTTATTGAATTACTTTTATTTGCGCTTCCTTATGGATAAATTAAGTTCTTTATCCAGTTAAATTTATTAGCTTCCCTTTTCTCTTGACTCTGACATTTGATCTGACTCTCCTTTTTCTCGGCAGCTCATCTCCGTTATAAAATGAACACGTATTTGTAGATCTCTTACTTCTAGAATCGTTTCCTATTTCAGAGTCTTCTGACCAGCTCCTTTTTTTTTTACCATTAGAAACATTTTGATGTGTGTGTGTGTGTGTGTGTGTGTGTGTGTGTGTGAGAGAGAGAGAGAGAGAGAGAGAGAGAGAGAGAGAGAAAGAGAGAGACAGAGAGAAAGAGAGACAGACAGACAGAGACAGAAAGACAGAGACAGACAGAGAGGCAGAGGCTGAGACAGAGAGGGACATAAAAGGATAGACACAGGCAGACAGACAAACAGTCAGACAGACACACAGAATGCATATACATGTGGATGTCAGAAGATAATGTTTATGAATTATCCTCTACAAGATAAGGGATCACAGAGTGTAAGGCTTGCATGACAGGTACTTCTGTGTACTGGGCCATCTCCCAGGTCTCACTTTGGTGAATTATCAGTGGTTTCTAGCGCTTTGTCCTTGGTATGTTTCTCTCTTATCAACACATTCATATTTTCTTGATCTCACATGCATTTGAATTTCTGCATGTGTGTCTATGATTTCCAAATTGTGGATGCTGGAGAAACATTTTCAGCCTGATCATTACCTGTATACTGCCCCTTGAACATATCAGAGAAACCTCAAACGTCACATGCCTCAGACTCAACTCATTCCCTATTCCCTCAAAACTCCTCCTTCCATTTCCCAACATTGACAAATAATGTTTAATCTTCCCAAAAGATTAAGATTTTTCTTTTGAGTGGTAAATTTTAATACTGGAGACTGTTAGACGCTTATGCATTAAATCACTTCCATCAGAAACTCGGTCAAAGGCTTCATTGAAACTGCAAGTTGCTATGCTGAGTCCAACGACACAGAAATAATAAGTATCATGTTTTCTTATGTGCGAGAACCGGTAAGACAAACAGGGGAGAGGAAGATAACTTGATAACTGCAAGCATTTTATTCGTGAAGAAAGGAGATGGGGATAGATACATGCGTGATTGTCAATGTTACAGTGAAACCCATTAATACACACAACAACAGAAGCTAATGATAATAACTAGAAATAAGGTGCAAACAACTTCCATTGGAGGGTAATCTGCGGTGTATGGGAGATGCATGATATCTGTGAAACAGGTGAGTGGATGTTTATGCCAGATACCGTGGATCAGTCAATGCTTCTCCACCTTCCTAACGCTGAGATGCTTCGCTTCAGTTCTCCATGCTGTGCTGACCTCCAACCATAAAACGATTCCATCGCTACTTCATAACTGGAATTTTGCTAGCTTGATGCATCATAATGCAGATGTCTGTCATGCAGGATAATCCCTGTGAAGAGGTCATTTGACCCCTCAAAGGGACAGCAACCCACAGGCTGAGAACCACTGCCATAGCTGGATGGCTGAAGTTCATGCAGATACTGAGGGACACTTTCTTTTGCTTTACATTTAAGAAGATTAAACCATTTGATGCTGAGGGCTGTAGAGCGTCTCTCATAGAAACTTTAGAATGTCTCCAAGATAACTTGATGAGTAGATCCTTTGGAGTTTTTCTGTTTGGAAGCCTCTGTTTACTTCACGTCCATAGGAAGGATAACAAATGAACGTTTGCTTCATCGATACCTTACACTGAGTTGCTCTCTGATTAGAATGTTCATATGTTAGTCAATTTATTCCTCATCAAGACCCAAGGCCCAGGGACTTAGTACCTACACCCTCAGTTTTGCCAGGAGAGTTGAGTGCTAGAGGTTAGAGACAACACTGAAGGCTACTGAGCTTATGAGGCCACTGAGTGAGAATTTGAACCTAGGTTCTCTGAATATTAAAAACAAAAGCCATTCCCCAATTTTCATTTACTTTCTATGGCTATTTTCAGTCCAGTAAGGTGACTTTGCATTTTAATGCTATCTTCCTTGAGTTTTGAGTGTGGAATTATGTATTAGTTACGTATCCAGTAGGCACTTGCTTTGTGTTTACCCTGAGCATTAAACCTGCTGAAAAGAAGTCAGTCACTTCTTTGAAAGAGCAGAGGACATGAGTTGTTGTGGCATCCCCAGGGCCTCCTGTTGGGTCTGTTATTGAAAGAAAACCTTTTAAATAGTTCTGGTTGGAAGAGTGGTTCCGGAGCACCTCACTTCTCTTATTGAACGTCTGCAGTTGCATGGTATCTTTCTGGTGTGTTGATGACTTGAAGAATGACTTCCATTAGACAGTCACTGAGACCCTCTTTGGGCACATGCACAACTTCAGCACTGTTAACGAGGACATCTATGTTATTGTATTAAAGTCACTTGCTTGCCTTTGTCCTTAGATTACAGGCCATTTGAGGGTGGAGTTAACCGTTAAACATGGCGCACTGTGGTCCCCTAGGTGATGCTTGTTGAGGATGAGGATGAAAAGAGAAGAAAAGAAGAAAGGGAAGCCCAGGAAGGAGGGTGCTTGTTTTCTCTCCTTTAAACTTGTGTCTTGACCAAAGAAGACTATCAAAATTGCCCGAGGTATTTTCAGTCTTTTGAAGATTAATTTTTTTACTACACGATCCATACATATAATTTTATTTGTGACATCAAAGTTTCATGCCCATCTGTGTCAGTAGGGTTCCTCTTAACCTATGTGAGGACATATGCATACACATATTTATATGTGAAAGACAATACAGATACACTCCGACCACATTCCTAAGCTTTTATGAATTAAAAAAAAAACGATAAATGTGAACCAGTGGAAAATTTCCTAGTATTAGAATAGGTTTATAGAATTACTCTTATATGATGGCATTATTGGTTTACAATCATCAAAAGTAAAAACAAAAAATAGATCATTTATAGTATCCTGTAATATTTCTTTTTAAAAAATTTATTTATTCATTTAATGTATATGAGTACCCTGTTGCTGTCTTTAGTCACACCAGAAGAGGGCATCAGATTCCATTGCAGATGGCTGTGAGCCACCATGTGGTTGCTGGGAATTGAACTCAGAACCTCTGCAATAGCAGTCAGTTCTCTTGAGTGCTGAACCATCTCTAGCCCTCCTGTAATATTTCTGTATGGAGTAGTATATCTTCCGGTGCTGTCTTTAATTCATTTGAGTTTCTGTGATGAAGCATATGAGCTGTATAGCTTATAAACAACGGAAACTCTTTGTTTACGGTACTGGGTATGGCTGGTATAAAGAGCAAGCTGCTGGAAGACTTACAGTCTCATCAAGATCCTTCCAGTGCATTCCTTCCATCCCAGCAAAGGCAATGCTTCTTCTCGTGGTGAGACAGGCAGACAAGTTCTCTTCCTCCTCTTTTATGGAGGCATGGGCTCCATTCATGGAAGTTCCACTCTCATGATCTTAAAGGGCCAGACTCAGAACTATGAGTTTTGGGAATATATTCGGATTATAGCAAGTACCAAGGGAAACGTCACAGGGTGGAAAGTCTTCGTCATTGCTATAGTTTTGTTCTGGCTACAGCTGCCATTTTCTACTCATTTTGTCAAAGTGCGAGGCCTCTGGTTTAGAGTTTAGAGTTGTTCAGTAATGTGAAACTGTAGTATTTGAAGCTCAAAACAATTTGCTTGATCACACACTTTTCTCTCTCCAGATACATCGTAGACTGTCTATGTAAGTTACCTAGTGGTGGTGAGGTGGTGACTAATTCCAAACAATAACAACAGCTGAATAACATAATAACAATTTGATGCTTTAAGTATGGTAAGTTCCTACTAAATGAACAGATGAATAATGAGAGATTATAAGCTCTATGTTTTGAAATATAGGTAAGTCAAGAAATGTTGTGGTGCTGCTGAGATGTCTCATTGGGTGACAGTGCTTGCTACTAAGTCTGAGTTTGATTTCTAGGACCCACAATGATAGTTGGAGAGAACTGAGTCCCATAAGCTCTCCTCACAACTCCATGTGCCCCAGGGCATGCTCAGATCAGTCAGTCAGTCAGTCAGTCAGTCAGTCAGTCAGCCAATCAATCAATGTGAAAAACAGGTACATAAAGAAATGTCAAAGTCAGTTAGGATACAAAAAAGACTAACACTAGTTTTAAAATTTGTGGGTATCAAATATTCTTGGTAAAACACATTGGCAGCTGAACAGTCAAGGTAGTCTTTTGTCTGACACAACTTACACCGCAGGTCAGGTTCCTCAGTCGGTTGGTCCTTTTTAGTAAGTCCTATAAATACCTATAACTCTGGGGGAGAAAATAAGCAGATGTGAAAATGGATGAACACAGAACAGTGGTCTATGTCTGGATTCTTGCAGACTGGATGGTTGAAAAAGTTCCAAACCTAGTATTTCTTTCATCTTAGACAACATTTCCAAAGAAGGCATATCCTTAACTGTGTACACAACTAGACAGAAGTACACACCCAGCCTGACATGGAGGATTTAATATCAGACTCACCTGACTTACAGTTTTATCTTACTTCTTAATGAGGAAAATAGCTGGCTCTGACAACGCCGTCCTTTGTTCTGCATTTTGGAAAAGGTGTCAGTTGTGTTAGGCCTAAGTCTTGCCCTGGGGTCATGCAGACTGCAATTTTCTCTAGTTTCTATGAATCACTGGCACAGAAAGATGAATAAGAGGACAGTCATGGTGCATTTAACAAAACTTTGAAAGTCATGTAACATAGAAATGAGTTTAGAGTCTTAATTTATTTTTTAGGTATACGCTTATTGTAAACTCATGTCCATCATATAGACACTATCCGTTTGGAATATATTAACAAAAGTGTTTCTTTAAAAATTGTTATTTATTGGTTTGTTTGGCAGCGATGGGTACATGCCTTTAATCCCAGCACTCAGGAGGTAGAGGCAGGAGGATATCTGAGTTCAAGGGGAGCCTGGTTTACAGAGTAAGTTCCAGGGCAGCCAGGTCTATGCAGAAAATTCCTCTCAAAAAACCCAACCCAGCCCAACCAACCAAACCAAACCCAACCCACCCAACCCAACCCAACCCAACCCAACCCAACCCAACCCAACCAAACCAACCAAACCAAACCAAACCAAACCAAGCCAAACCAAACCAAACCAAAACCCAAACAAAAAACAGCCTAACCTTTCAAACAAACAAAAAACCCCAAACTGTTATTCATCTTTAACTCCTTACCCCTTTCTTCTTCTTTCTCCATTTCTCTCCCTCCTTTCTTCCTTCTCTACTTTTCTTGCTTTCACAGGTCCCCTGTAGCGCAGGCTGGTCTTGAACTCATGCCCCTTGAGTGCTGGAATTGCTGCTACTATGAGCTAGCATGCCTATAAATGCTTTCTTTGCTTCTTTCCTATGTCTAATGTATCCCTTCTTATGGCATATTATTATGATAAACATACATTTATAAGATTCTTAAGTACATGGTTCTTTAGGAGACAGACAATCTTTAAGAAGTGGGTCCCAAAAGCTCTGATCCCTTTGAGCATGGTCGTGAGCCAGGTGACTGTGATAATGCGCAGCACTGAAGCACATATCTGTACTGGGATTAGACAAGAGGGAGTAAGCTCCAGCTTCATGGCTAGAAAGCATGAAGCAGGCAATGAAGCATCACACAGCCTCCACGGAACTAGCCCGTGGCCAGCTGAGTTATGTTTCTGTTTGTTCTTCTGCTTATACATACCGTTATAGAAGAACCAAGATATCTATTCTTTCTTCTGTAAATATTTTGTTTCTCTGAAAGATAATGACTTTAAAAATATTTAGCCATAACCATACCATCGTGCCTGAATGACTAAAATTATTTCCTAAGCATTATCAGATAGTCAGGGTTGAGATTTTCCTGTTGTTTTACACACACACATAAATGTATACACACAAATTCTAGAAGTGCACATTCATGGTGTCATATAAATACATCGACCAACACACACAGACATCATGCGTTGCCTAACGATGACATACATTCTGAGAAATGTATTACCTAGGTGAGCTTATAATTACACAAAAATCATAACGTATTTTACAATCTTAGCACTTAAAGTGGATTTTTGGTGCAGTTAAAAGATGTTGCTCCTGGCATAACATGGCAGCTCATGTCATAGGAAACATTTAAAACAATTATAAATATAGTCTGACAGTAAAAGTTTTAATATAGTAAAGTACATATGTTAAGTAGCACAGACATGATTATTACGGTCAGGTTTTACGGGTGCTGTGAAATTGTACAGACTATATTTTCACACGACTCCCAGTACAGGAGTTTCATTTGCATTGTCATGATTACAAATGTGAACAATGCATCAGATTATAGGGCCATGACTGCTGTTGTGTGACTTTTCCTGTGAGGATGTAATAAGCTCGTGCTCACTCCAGATAGGGCACTAATGACAGACCAAAGAACCGATGACACCCAAGCTAGCCACACTGAACGAGTAACTTTACTGGGATTGAGTGCTAAAGTGTGGGTGAGGGGTTACTTGAAGGGGCATGAGCAAGTCCAAGGCAACTGCAACACTAGAAATCCCATCCCAGCACAGGCAACGACTCATGAACATTGTGGGCTGGAGTTTTCCTACATGACTCGGCAGGCAGCTTGGTTGCTCTGTCTCCTCCCCACAACATTTTTTTTTTGACTTGGTCTTTCCTTGGTCCCTGTTAGTCAATTGCTGTTGCCCTTGTTAAACTCATGGTTAAGTAGCCACGTTGGTGAGACTTTATGGCTGAGGTGTCTAACACTTGCAGGAGACAGTCTCACAGCAAACTCCCTGATCCTCTGGCTCTTACAATCTTTCCAGCCCCTTTTCTGAAATCTGAGTGATATATGGGATTGATTCTTGACACTGTGATTCTGAAGTAATATTGCAATATCTATACAGCAACATCTATGAGAAACCAACAATTTATTGGGGAATAGCAGGGAAGATTAGGGCCAAAGATGCATATTTGGTCACTACTTGCATACTGACCTTACTTGTGAACGTAGGTGCTGATAAAGAACAGATTATTTATAGAGATTCCACGGTTGAGCCTTGGAAAGTCTCCTGTTTTGGGGACAAGGACAGAGAGAAACTAGAGAAGAGCAGTTTCCAGACAGGCAAGAGTTGGCTAGGGGTGATTTGGCTCCGGTGAGAGAGCACCATAGGTATCAGTGTAAAATGTAACCGAATAAAAGGAGAGAATTGAACAGTGTTCCATTGGATTCTGAACTAATTGTGAGTGAATCAGAAGAGGGACTAAGAAGCCTTGGTACCTGAAGATAGAAGCCTTGTCAGACCAAAGAGCCGATGCCACCCAAGCTAGCCACACTGAAAGAGTAACTTTACTGGGATTGAGTGCTAAAGTATGTTTTATACGACAAAATTATCCATCATAGTCTTGTAGTTGTTATGTAATGGTATTTCTTCCAAGATACCAGGGACACTGCATTAGAGGAGAGGAAGAACTCCAGGTCTGGTTCTGTTTCTGCCCTGCTTTGTAACTAGGACAGATCATTTATTCTTGGGACTTCATCTGGAGAATGGCCTGTTGGAGCCACTACATGCCCACTACTCTACTGGGGTTGAGCTACTAATTGCTACTAACCTACTGTCTGTGGTGGAGTCTTTGGTGTGAGGCCTTGTGCTAATTGCTGTACCCTATTCGGTCCTCTATGTGATCTTTCAGACCTGTTCTACAGTTTTATAATTTATTCGGGAATTCATCAGAAGTCCCCCTAATTGAGAACAGTTCTGAATTAACCGAGCTCATGTTGAAAAATTCTACTTTGATTAATTGCTGAGTGGATTAAAAAAAGGAACATCTTAAATCTTGAGTGAATTGCACGTGTGTTGATATGTATGGCATGAACCCTGGCTAGATTGGATACCTGTGGGAAGCAGCATTTGCCTTGTTTAGATGTATCCCCTCTGCTAGAAAAAACTCTGCTCATTAAGGCTCTACGGGAAAGACTTACTTAAATGGAGCTCGCTGCCTCAGTACAGCCATCTGGCTTTTGTCAGTAAATTCCAGCACAATATGAGAATAGAAATGTATCTTAAGCTCTTGAGTAACAACATAAAGGTTCAATTGTGAGAGAAAAAGGAGAGAGAGAGGGGGGAGAAAGGAGAAGAAAGGAGATGAGAGAAAAGGAAGGGAAGAGACAGGGAAGAGGAGAGAGGAAGAAAGGAGAAAAGAGGAGAGAGGAGAGAATTTTTAAGGGAAATTTGGCTGCCCTTCAAAACCTTCAAGTTTACCAAATCTCAGATCAATGGGCTCAGCTTTTATTGAAGCTTCTAAGAGACAGCCCTCTGCAGCGGGATCCGTTGGAATAAACACAGATGTTCTTTGAATCATACGAGCGAAAACACATCAAATACTAGATTTCTTGTCTACTCTCTTTGATTGCCTGAAATAAGAATATCAATAACATTTTCATTTTCTCTGTCTTCCAAAAATAAATTAGATTTCAGCTATGATTATACCAATATCTGTTGAGATAAAAATCCATCTAATGAGGCTCTGGCAAAGATCTTAAAGTGTCACTGTGTAAAATTTCCCCAGCAAACACCCCCCCCCCCAATTTTGTTTTAACATACTTATCAAGAGAAATAAAACCTATCTGATGGCCTTTCTTCACTTTGTCCATTTTAAAAAAATATACATTGAAATCATGTGAAGTTCATGGGGAATTTACATTGTGTGAAGACAAACTGGCATAGTTTCTGTATTTAAATAACCACCTCTCTTTAAGCATACAGATCTTACAAATGAAAGAGAACATTCTGTGACCTCTTGCTCATGTAGTTTTCAACAAATCCACTTTAAATAGGTCAGTTACCTCTTTGAAGATGAGAGGGAAGGTCGAAGAAAAAGTTACGCCACTCGCCTCGGCCACTGAAGAAGATAACGGTATGACAACCATAACGGTGGTTGCCTCTGACCCAGAAGACAAGAACTTGAGAAAAAAAAACAAAGTTCTTTTAAAAGCTATGTTATCTTAGGAACGATAACCCAGAATTGCTGGGAGCTGTCATGAAGATGAAATGGGTTATTAGGGTCAGATTGAAAACCCTTCTCTTAAGAAGAAAGGAAAGTCGTATGAGTTTGTAGATTTTGTTCGGAATTCAGGCTCATTTCTATGGACTTGGAAAGAAAGCATGGTATTAGCATACTCCTCTAGCTATCTTAGGAGAGATCTGTTAAGTCACATGTTGCTCTCTTTAGAGATGAGCAGGGGTGATACAATGCTTGGTATCCAAAAAAAGATGCTTTGCATCCATGCCTCTCAGGCTGGTGCTAACTTCCATGACTGACTGTGCCATTTAAGTCTCTGCCACCATGCAACATTTCTGGTAGAGCATTCTGCCTTCCCCAGGCATCTGTTATTTCCCCTAATTTGTACTTTTTCATACACATTCACTTACAATGCACCTTTCATTTTTGCCCTTGGAGAATATTTTGGACCATTGTGGTTTTTTGCTCATGATCCTGGAAGTTCTCGAACACAAGCTGAGCACTCTTACTTTTGTAGTTTGCACACAGATATATTTATATAATAGGTACAGAATCCTCTGACCTTTTACTGATCTAAATTTCTTTAAAGATAGATTTGCTGTAGGATGTAATTATGTTTTTAAAGATTATTTTGTCAACTCTTTAAAATTTTCAAACAATGTATTTTGTTAATATTTACACCAACTCTACCCTTCAACTCCTCTCAGATCTTTTTCTACTTCTCTATCTTCCTACTTGAGTTCTTCTTCTTCTCCCTTTCCCTCTCCCTCTCCCTCTCCCTCTCCTCCCTCTCCCTCTCTCTCCCTCTCCCTCTCCTCCCTCTCCCTCTCC
>JANHMN010000021.1:42308293-42337485 GCA_030674055.1 Rhabdomys pumilio
CCTCTCCCCTCCCCTTCCTCCCTCTCCCTCTCTCCCTCCCCCTCCCCCTTCCCCTCTCCCTCTCCCTCTTTCCCTCTCCATCTCTCCATCTCCCTCTCTCCCTCTCCCTCTCCCCTCCCCTTCTTCCCTCTCCCTCTCTCTCTCCTCCTCCCCTTTTCCCCCTCCCTTTCCCTCTCTCTCCCCCTCCCCCTCTCCCCCTCCCTTTCCCTTTCCCTCTCTCTCCCCCTCCCCTCCCCCTCCTCCCTCTCCTTCTCCTTCTTCTACTTGACTACATTTCCATGTATAGAGTTCACCTAGGATACTGATGGAGAAGTATAATTAAAAATAAGACCTCCAGCTGGGCAGTGGTAGCACAAGCCTTTAATCCCAGCACTTGGGAGGCAGAGGAAGGTAGATTTCTGAGTTTGAGGTCTACAGAATGAGTTCCAGGACAGCCGGGGCTACACAGAGAACCCCTGTCTTGAAAAACAAAACAAAACAAAACAAAACAAAGCAAAACAAACCCAAAAAACATAAACAAAAACAAAAAGAACTCCATACAAAGGTAATTGAGAAAGAAGTCAGTTCCACAACTAAATAAATATTGAAATGCAAAGTGATGACTATAACAGGAAGCCTGCCAAGAGATTACAAAGAGATCTTGCCCCTTTAGGTGGTCAACCAGCATAACTCATTACATTTGTGCTTATGTATTGGGGTAGGGAGTAGAAATGCATGCACATACATGCATGGGTGCCTGTAGAAGCTAGAGGGTGACATTGGCTGATGCCTTCAGTTATTATCTGCTTTATTTTTTTGAGATGGGGCTGATGGTGTATTATTGAATAAGAGCCAAGGGCTGATTGATTTGATTTGGGTATGAGTCTGCAAGTTCTAGGGACCCACCTGTGTGCTGTCTGAACACTAGGGGTATAGAAGGGAGCTTCTGTCCCTCACTATTTTCATGGGTACCTGGGGATCTAAACCCTGGTCCTCATGCTTGCATGCCAAAGACTTTGCAAACAGCCATCTTCCCAGCCTCATGCGTAGGTGTTCAGGGTAAACAAGAAGTAGTGCTCGACTAGGAAGATATCACATCGTTGCCACAGACAGTTCGTCTTAAGGGGACGTGGTAATTGCAGTCACTGTTTATAATAGCTACTTGCCTTTATCTCCGCGAATGAGATACTTTCCATATTTTTTTAAAAATAATAAGTAGTTTTATAACTTAGAGCAAGAAATTGGTTCTCACCTTTCTTCATAAACTGGCAGTTAGTTTATCCTCGATGAAGTGGCTATTTCTAGGAAGTAGCTTCCAGACTCTTAGTAAAAAATTTCTGGTCTCAGTTTTGATGAAATTGTACGCTTCCTGTTCTTTCTGTTGTTGTTCAAGTCCAGCTTTAATCCGCGGTGGTCTGATAAGACACATGGCACCATTTCCACTTTCTTGTATCTGTTGATACTTGCTTTGTGACTGAGTATATGGTCAGTGTTGGAGAAGGTTCTGTGAGGTGTTGAGAAGAAGGTATATTCTTTTGTGTTTGGGTGAAATGTTCTATAGATGTCTGTTAGGTCCATTTGAGTCATGATAATTGTTAGTTCCATATTTCTCTGCTTAGTTTCTGTCTAGATAACCTGTCCATTGGTGAGATCTAGGTATCGAAGTCTCCCACTGTTAATGTGTGTGGTTCAATGTGTGATTTAAGATTTAGTAATGTTCCTTTTACAAATGTGAATGCCTTTGCATTTGGGGCATAGATATTCAGAACTAACATGACATCTTGGTGGATTTTTCCATTTGGTGAATAAGAAGTATCCTTCTCCACCTCTTTTGATTAAATTTTGTTAGAAGTCTATTTTATTAGATATTAGAATGGCTACTCCAGCTTGCTTCTTGGGTTTATTTGCTTGGAAAATATTTTTACAGTTCTTTATTTTGAGGCATTTACCTTTGATGTTGAGGTATGTTTCCTGTATGCAGCAAAATGATGTTTTTTACATCCATTTTACATCCATTCTGTTAGCCTGTGTCTTTTTATTAATGGATTGAGTGCATTGATCTCTCTCTCTCTCTCTCTCTCTCTCTCTCTCTCTCTCTCTCTGTGTATGTGTGTGCTTTCCTTTTTTTTTGGTTTTGCTGTGTGAAATTTTCTGTGTTTTCTTGGGTGTAGTTAACATACTTGGGTTGGAGTTTTCTTTCTAGTATCTTCTGTAGGGCTGGATTTGTGCATAGATATTGTTTAAATTTGGCTCTGTCATGGAATATCTTGTTTCTTCATCTACGATGATTAAAAGTTTTGCTGGGTTATAGAAGTCTGGGCTGGTCTCTTAGGGTCTGCAAGACATCTACCCCAGCCCTTCTGGCTTTTCATGTGTCTGTTGAGAAGTTGGGTGTAATTCTAATAGGTCTGCTTTAATACGTTACTTGGCCTATTTTCTTTGCAGCTTTTAATATTCCTCCCTTGTTCTGCGCATTTAGTGCTTTTATTATATAATGTGAGGATTTTGTTTTTGGTTCAATCTATTTGATGTTTTTTAAGTTTCTTATGAGTTTATAGATACATCTTTCTTTAGGTTATTGACATTTTCTTCCATGATTTTGCTGAAAATATTTTCTGGGCCTTTGAGCAAGGAATTTTCTCCTTCTTCTATTCTTATTATTCTTAAATTTTGTATTTTCATAGTGTCCCAGATTTTCTGGATTTTTTTTTTAATGTCAGAAATGTTTTAGAGTTAATATTTTCTTTGACCAATGTATCAGTTTTTCTGCAGTATCATCTATGCCTGAGATTCTCTTTTCTATCTCTTGCATATTGTTGGTGATGGTTGTATCTCTTACCTAAAATTTTAATCTCCAGGATTCCCTCAGTTTGTATTTTGTTTGTTGTTTCTATTTCTATTTTTAGGTCTTAAACAGTTTTATTCATCTTTTTACTTACTTGATTGTATTTTCTTGTACTTCTTTAAGGGATCTATTCATTTCCTCTTTAAAGGCATCTCTCATCTTCGTAAGATTTGATTTAATGTCAGTTTCTTGTACTTCATCTGTGTTCGGATATCAAGGGCTTGCTGTTTTCAGATAGCTGGGCTCTGGTGGTACCCTATTGCCCTGATTGTGTTCTGATGCTGGCCTTTAGCAATCTGGTTGTCCCTGATACAGGCAGGCCTCCAGGAATGCAGGCAAAGCTGTGGGCTAGAAAATGGGGCACAGGGGGTACAAACACAGTTTACTGCTATTGCATGTGCTCCAAGAGGACCTAGCTGACAAACACTTGAGTGGGGCGGGGGTTGGTTATCCATTCTGTCTGTTTCTGGTGTAGACAAGCCTCTGGGAATTCAGGCAGAGCCATGGGCTGGACAATGGAGCTCACAAGACATTGCATCGAACACCCTTAAACACAGACTCATCTTTCTAGCTCCTTATTTATTATTCCTTTGGAGGAAAGCCAGAGATGAGATGAGAGGTGAGAGGGGGAGGCTCAAAGCCATGAACACTGGAGGCAGGGTACCCAAGGATGCAGAAAGACATGCACTGTGTTTGAACCTAGGACTACCAAACCGTTTTTTCCCCACGACTTTATTGTGATTGTACTAAGCCTAGTTTAAAAGCTGGGCCTTACTGGAAAATGCCAGAGTATTATTTGGGTTCTGCCATAAAAATATTTATTGTAGTTTTGTATTAAAACAACCTGGAGTGCTGACACTCAGAGGAAGAAAGTATTCCCTTTAGAGGTTTTTTTTTTTTTTTCTTTCTCAGTTATCATTTTTAAGTGGGGGAAATGTTCCCTACAAGACACTTAGGAATTTTACAATGCTTGTTAATTTGTCATAGTGTGCTCAGTTTACAGTGGCAGTTCTAATGGTAATGACTGTGGGTATTTCTATTAATGGTCATTACATTGAACATTAGTCTCCTCAGAACTATTGAAAACCCTTGGTGGCTTATTTGTTTTATCTCTTCTCTGCATCTACCTCTTTGGCAAGGGATCGATCAACAACAGTACTCCACAAGGCACTACTTTATGAAAACAACTTGAGCTTTTACAAAATGGCCCCCCTCTTTTTTTGCCTTATCTAACGTGTTTATATAAGGGTTCTTCAGAACCATGTCAAGTCACCAAGTCATACTGTTGAACAGGAGGAAAACAGGTTTCCTCTAAACAGCGGAATTTAATGAAGGTTCTAGAACTTGGTGTTGATTTTAGAATTTAGTGATCAGAAATGCTAACTGCCTGACTGGGTCATACATATTATATATGGGTACCAAATGTATACACTGTACCCCGTTCACCAGTACAACTGAAATGGCTGTGGAAAGAAGAATTCACTCATAGTTATGTAACAGGTGGTCACTATCATTTTCTCTCAAACCAGAGTACTTTAAATGAAAGTGACATTTTCTTTTCTTTGCTCAAATAAGTTAGGAAAAGAATTGAGTGCTACCTGATATCTTTCTGAGATCAGACATCTTTTGCTTATCATTTGTATGGGTATTTTGTTTATATGATAATGACAATTCAATGGATTAAAACCCCATTTTGCCTTTAGATGATCAATTTAACCTTTATTTTGTTTTTGATACTAGTGATGAGGGTAGGAATAGATTAAACAAATGTACAAAATAAGTCAGTTAAAATTTCACAACTGTGTCTTAGTGACTGTGACGGGTGTGAAAGGTTAGATTAGAGCAAGATAAAGACCGGTCCTAAGGTACATGACACAGATTTAAGTCGTCATAGTGGGTTGAGTCCTTGGTCCAAAGATTTAGCATGTGGATCTGAGAAAACTAATTTATACTGTTTCTAAAAGTAAATATCTTCTTATATACTAATAGATTATAAAAGACTCACCGAAAAAACATCTGTACCTTTCTCTGAAGGTATTTGGATTTTTTTCTCCACATACTAGTACTATTATATTATGCTTCAATGGCATATCATATAAGGAATAATTATGTTCATGTTTTGGGCTATAATATAGCATAGACACTTATATATTTCTGTCTTAGCCAGTGTTCTATTGCCGTGAAGAAACACTATGACCATGACAAATCTTATGAAGAAAAACATTTAACTGGGGCTGGCTTACAGTTCAGATGTTCAGTCTATTATCACGGTGGGAAGCATGGTGGAAAGTGATGCTGGAGGAGCTGAGAGTTCTACATCTGGATCAGCAGGCAGCTGGAAGAGGGAGTGAAGTCCTGGGCCCAGTTTGAGCTTCATAAACTTCAAAGCCTCCTCTCCCCCTGCCCAGTGACATACTTCCTCCAATTAAATCATACCTCCTTCAGTAAGGCCACATGGCCTAATCCTTTCAAATAACGCCACTCTCTATGAGCCTATGAGGGCCATCTTCATTCAGATTACCTCAGCAACAGTTCAGTTATTTGCAAATAATTTCTTCTTCCTGTGTCATATTTAAAGGTAATTTAATTAGGATTTGACGAATGCAGTTGATCACATCTGGATACCTACTATTTGTCCATTTCTGCTTACTTAAATTACTAAGAGTAGCAAAGCTGATTTGGCTTAAACCATGCATAGATTGAAAATTTATTTCTTCAGAAAAGTGTGTAGGGAACACAAGTTTAACCTACAATAGCATCAGAGCGACTCAGTAATTACAGAAGCATGTATGCACACACATGGACACACTCTGTCATACCTTTATGTCACTCAACAAATGGACAAATATTTGTGGGATACTTTATGATGATCTAAGTATCGGACACAGGACAGGGAATAAGACAGACAGTTCCCCCGTTTTCTCTGAAACTTATATATCCTATACCAGCAGAAAAGCTTAGGTGAAACAAATATTCCAAGTGCCAAGAAATGGCAAAGGCTTCAAATAAATAAGTGTCCAAGTATGGTGAGTGGTTCCTTCAGGTGGGCCGATCACCCATGATCCTGAGGATGGTCAGAGATGCTGTCTATGAGGACCTGATGTTTGGGCCACATCAGAAGAATAAGGAGGGAACAGCTACACGGAAAGCTGGGTGGACCCCACATGTGGGATCCTCTGGTAAGAATGGATTGCCATGACGACTAAGGGAATGGCCTAGAATGCAGGCATGGAGGCTTGATGGCAGAGGCTCTTCCAGTCAGGTCAGGGGCAGATGGAAGTAAGGTACTTGCAGATGTTTTCCCAACAATCTGCTTCATAATATCACTGACGACTGTAACCCCCATATGCTCACACTGCATTTTAATGTCACATGCTCTCTCTACTGTTCAATAAAAATGAGATGACTGTGGTAACTGCTTCTCCATAGTGCACTGTAATTATATTGTCACAGAGACAGAATATTTTTGTAGCTCCTTCTTTCCTGAATTGACTTTTTTATTTAAAAAAATATTTTTTTTAACAAATCATTTTCTGATACATGAAAAAAATTCATAGATTTCATAAAAGGAAAAAGTGACAAGCTTGTTACATGGTGATAAATTTAAAAAATGTTCTTAGGATTTTTTTTAATAGTTGTCCTACCTTTTAATAATTTTTCTTGAGAGGAGCACAATACTCCAAAGCGTTTAAATTCACTGCATAATTACAGTTTAATTCTACCCCATGAAAATGAAGTCTAAAGGTACAGAGGCCACATTTTAAGGCAAAAATGAGTCAACAAATGTAAATTATGCAATTATATCAAGAAAAAAGATACAAAATTAGTAAAACATTGAAAATTGCTAGAATATTATAAACTATATCTTCTTGCTTTATATTTACATAGTTCAAAACACACATAGAAGATAATTTTATGTTTATTTGATTCATATGAATAAATGTATATATGTATGTGAAACTTACATATTTATCAAGTAAGGTATTGTCATATTAAGTGAAATATATGCGTGTCAGAATAAACCTATATTATTTTAAATTCTTTCTCATGAGTTTACATGCACATGAATGTAGTGTAGCATTTATTATACAGAGTAGAAGCCAACATCATTGGCTCCTTAGTTACAAAATACGTTCAGACATGTAGTCAGGTCTTGAGAACTCATGATCCAGGTCTGATGGGTTTTCTATTCAGCTTATCATTGCTAATCTATCCTTAATTCTGACCGATCTGAAAACATGAGCAACTTTAGAAGCCTCACTGTTAAAATGTCTCTTGATATTAGAAGGAGCTTGTCATATAATTCTAGATGAATCATCTGAAAGCCGAGTCTCACTTCTTTATGGTCCTATACAGCTTCTATTCTGCCTCTTCTCTCTTCTCCCTTTTATCTGAAGCTAGGCTTGGATTTAGATTTGCAAGACCACCCAGAAAGGCCATGACACCCACAATCATAGAATTGTGGCATGAATCCTTCAACCACAAAACCAAGTCCAATAATGTCTTACTATTGGCCCATTTTTCTCTTCCTTTTTCTTTTTGGACAGGTTTTTATGTAGTTCATGCTGGCCTTTAACTTGCTTTCTAACTAACAATGATTTTGAACTTTTGATCTTCCTGCCTCCACCCCTCTAGTGCTTAGGTTCCAGGTGTGCATCACTGCCTAGTTCCTGAGTTGCTGGGGATGCAACCCAAGATTTAGGCATGGTAGGCAAGCATGCTACTGGCCAAGCTGCATCCCCAGACTCTCTGGAACTTTTTGTATGGAAACAGATTATCCTTACCTTTGCTTGTTTGCATGTGTTTATTTTCTATTGCTCTGCTAAAACACCGTGACCCAAGAAACTTATAAAAGGAAGTGTCTAAGTGGGTGGAAGGCTTCAGAGGGTTAAAATATGTGATGGTAGAATGAAGAGGTGGTGGCTGAAACAGCTGAGAGCTCACACCTGAAACTGCAAGAAGGGGCAGAGAGGGGCACACTGGAGGTGGTGGGAGGCTTTTTAGGATCTCAAGGCCACCCCAGACACACCTCCTTTAAAAATGGACACACCTCCTTCAAAAAGGCCACACCTCCTAATGCTTCCCAAGAGTTATTAACTCAGAATCAAGTATTCAAACATATGAGCCTATGGGGGCCATTCTCATTCAAACCACCACATCATGCAAACTATTACTATTCAGAAGGTATCATTTATATTTTATGTTAGAATTTCATTGATTTGATTTAGAGCATACAATACATAAGTGACAGTATTTGGCAGCTAATAAACCGTTTGATTCTGTATTTTACACTCATTTTTTTTATTGTGTCCTATCATTTCTTTTCATTACACAGCTGGCTTAGTATTTTGTTTATGTATTCCTCCTTTTGTTCTTAGAAATTTTGCTAATAGGATTGAAATATTTTTTCAGAGCATTGACCAAGATTCCTTATCTATTGATTTTTCCCATACCACTTGAAATAATAATGCTATAGATGAAAAATCTGTGTGCCAGACATATGACAGGGTCAGCAGACAAATCCTGTCTTGTTGAAGATTCATCTTGCTTTGGACAGTAACTCTTTTGCAGAAGTAACCTTCTGCCTTCAGAGTCCACAGATTTCTATTTTCAACTGTAGGAATTAGGAGCTGTAGTCATTAATTTTAACAAGTTATTGAGTTTATTTTGGACACTAACTCTTTTTCAGAAGTAACCTGCTGCCTTCAAACTCTAGATTTCTATTTTTGACTCTAAAAATCAGAAGTTGTATTCATTAATTTTAACAAGTTATTGAGTCTACCTTACATCGATAGTGAAGCCAGGTGATGGTGCTAGAATGATTAACAGACTGTTTCATCATGAAATCGTAAAGCCCGGCAGTGTATGCTGTTAGGATCTCTCTGTTTGTCATGTTGGACACCAACGTGTCACAACACTCTGACATTATTTTTTTGCCCTGTAGCAAGGATTCAACACATTTTTGGAGACTGATCAAAATTAAAACATGAATATTTCTAGAGAACCGGCTCTATTGTTATAATATAATTTGACACTTCAATGGCTTTTAAATATATGTCTGTAGAGCCACAATTATGCTGGTGATTTGGGCAACAGCAATTACCCATGCAAGCAGCTGCAGCTGTGTACAGCTAGGCTGAAATTATTCACTGCCCCTTCCTGAGCCCTATGCTTCACTTCTGTCAGAGAGTGATCCTGAGTTTTAGAATAAAATAACAGACCTTTAAACAGAAGATGTATCAACATGCACAGGAGAACATTATCAGACTGTTCTTTATGTATCTTCAGCCCTACATGAAGCAACTTTGGGTTCCAGCTTTCCAAGTTTGGGACCCCTTTTTTTTGTTATAGACTTTTAACCCATAAACACACAAACCTCTCTAGATGACTGAATGGTTTAGCAAGTTTGTGGTATTATTCAGGTCAAGAGTGAATCCTTGGGTTTGAAGAGTGTTAGGGTGTTTCTCCCTCTCTCTCTTCCCACCTCTCTGTCGTGTGTGTGTGTGTGTGTGTGTGTGTGTGTGTGTGTGTTGTGTGTGAGACAGTATGTATGTTATAGTGTGTATGTGTGTGTTACTGCTTAGTTGCTTTATCTATATAGAGCTGAGGCCAGTTCATATTTCTACCCATTGTTTGCAGGAAATAATTCCATTTTTATTTTTACTGCATTGTTCACTATGTACACAAAATAGTAACTGAGACCATGAGTGGAATTAAATATAGTCTGGTGATGGCGACAGGAAGAACCTTCCAGATACCATCCTCTCCCTCCTGTTGTCGAGTGAAGTGTGAGGACACTTGCAGTGCTGTTTTGCTGTGTATTTTATGGATAGACTTGCTGCTCCAATGGGAGGCACTAAGTCAGAAATGTCTGCTTTATTGAAAACAGTTTGTACTACATGCTTACTTTGTGTTTTCTATTCCTCCCTAGAACCATAAACATCTAAAGGCTAACATTATTTTGTTTCAATAGTTCAGTGGGTAACTCTATCTGATAAGTAAATGAAACATAACTGAAGAATTTATTCTCTGAGTCTTGTTAGTATTCTAGCCTCATAAACACACTTCTCTAAATAATATGGTCTATTCTAATGCGCGGTATAGAAGTCCTCATGGATGAAAGAGGGTACAGCAATAGATATTTCTGTTGTACATAACATACACAAGTCTGAAGCAGAAAGAAATGAACCTACTAACACTTCTGGCTAGAAAAATTACAGTTGAAATCAGAATGAGCCAACAGAAAGTTTTTCCTCTCAATGGCTATATAATTGTTATTAAATTAGCAATAAAGTCTAACAATAAAGTATTGAATCTTTTGTCTATGGTGCTAAATAACTTTATGAACAGTAGATGTTATGCACAGGCCATATGCACTGTCATTCTGAGCATTAGTCTGCACTCAGAGAAGACCTGCCTTTCTATAGCAACACCTTTTAGTGTTCTGTGCAAGCAAGAATCTAGAGCATCATCTCCTGCTCTGGAGAAGAACATTTAGTTAAGCTGTAAATGGCAAGAAGCTAATGAGTGAAATACACCAGGGTGTGATAATTGGTCACTGCAGGGAAGTCTCAGCAACACTGTATTCTGCAACAAAGGAAGAGGCCAAGCCAGCAAGATGGGTGCTGTCTTAGGGTCTCTATTGTTGTGAAGAGACACCATGATCATGGCGATAGTTATGAAGGAAAATATTTAATTCGAAGCTGGCTTACAGTTCAGAGGTTCAGTCCATTATCATGGCAGTGGGAAGCATGGTAGCAGGTAGACAGACATGGCTCTGGAGAGGGAACTGTGAGTTCTGCATCTAGATCAGCAGGCAACAGGAAGAGACAGTGAGTGAGCTAGCCACTAAGCCTGGCTTGAGTTTCTGAAACCTAAAATTACACCCACAATGCCACACTGTGGGTATCCAACAAGGCCATACCTACTCAAAAAAGGCCACACCTCCTAGTAGTACCCATCCCAATGAACCTATGGGGGTCATTTTCTTCCAGATTACCACAGGTGCTGACTGGCCCCTTTGGATCGACCTTTGGTCTTGGCTTGTTCTGGCTCTTTGAAGAGATGAGATGAATACCTTACTGCCCAAATAAACAAGACTATCTTTATTTCAAGGGACACTGGAAACCTTTTTAGCTTCAGCCATCAGCTTGGGGTCACATCTGAAGCTACAAGTTAGAAAGTCCTAGCTGATCCTTCTGTCAGAATGTGACCATAGTGGTGATGGGAAGTCATGTCAGTAACTACTACCATGCTGGCTATGTGGGTTCCCAGGTAAGTATACATAGATTTGTTGGGACCATCTTTTGATTATTCGTTTGTTTTTCTGAAATAAAAAGTCCTTTAGTTTGTGAGTGTGCCTCAGGATGGGTCTACCAGAAGTCCCTTAATTTGTGGGAGTGCCTCAGGATGGGTCTACCATTAAGAATCCTACAGCAGGGGGTGGAACATTTAGGGAGGTGCTACATTCATCACACCGACATTGTCTCTGGTTTGCTTCACATTTCCTACTTTGAGGTCAGTGTGTGGGGCTGTAGCTATTACCATTTTTTTGAGTAGAAAATGAATGATTAAATTAATCTCATTCTGTCTGTGAGAAGATGCAGAAGGCTAAGAGAGAACAGTTTACTTTTAGTGATCTACGTTTGGGGGAAATTTAAGTCTTTGTCTTCTATCTCTATAGCATGCTCATTCCTTAGTGCAATCTGTGTCCTCAGAAATAGTTTAAGTTACAAACAACCATTTGTAAGCAAAAAAATCGTAAGAATAGAATAAAATACAAGTGCCATTTGACCGGGATCTCTTTGAGGGAAAGTGTCATGTTTAAATAATCTTTATGCTCCTGGGACTTATCACCATACTTAGCACTTAAAGACTCAATTAATGTTGGCAGAATTAAAGGAGACATGGGTGATAATTGGGTCAGAAAACACAGCATCTGAATATAGATCTTCCCTCCCAACTGAAACACCCAATTTAACTCTTAGTTTAACCAGAGGCTTAAAGCAAACCTAGGCAATTACATGTTTCTTAATATCTTAAAAATAATGAAGTCAAAGATTTTTCTAGCCCTTAGCTCCGAGGAGAGGTCTTTACATGGATCTTAACGCAGAGAATATCAACCATCTAGTCAACAGCAGTATCACAGGTTGGAGAAATATCTGTCATACTGAAATTGCTCACACTGACTTCCTGATAAAGGCCAAGGTGTAATATTCAATCACAGTTCTTTGAAAGCATGCTTGTGGTCCAGTGAGAGTTCAGGGAAGTTACTCAGCGGAGCTGACTGTTGGAGAGCAAATCTTACATAGATGCTTACATCTGGGAAGTTACTAATGTTATTTTCTGATAATATTTTGTAAGCAAGTCCAGACTTTTCATTTCTTATTCTTATTTGATAAGGCAGAAGGACATAGCTACAGTTTAAAGAAATTTATAGAGGAATTTGTGTGTGTGTGTGTGTGTGTGTGTGTGTGTGTTCATGTGAGTGACAAACTATTTTTAATCATACAAAGTCTTAGGTGAAAGCTTAATGTATAAAAGAGATAAAGTGAGATTGATCATGGCTGACAGTGTGTAAAAGACAGAGAAGCAGCAGAGAGACAGTCACTTCGGGTTTCCAACCGCTATCAAAGCCTTCAGGATCCCTCTGAGAATGACAGAGCCCTGCCAAGCACTTCAAAACCCTGTTTCTAAAGTCTTTAGTGTTGCCTAGATCTTTCCTTTGACCGTTTGATAGGGCACGAGTTTTAATTGAAGAGCCAAGTCCTATCTGTGCTGATTTTTTTGTTTAAAATAATTTTTACTTGAAGTATATTTCCCATATAGACTAGAAATTCTTGGGAAATGACAGTGAAGCATCTGAAGGAACATGACTGGGATCCATAGGAGAAATGCACAGTGGATCGATCAATCTTTCTGCCGTATAACTGAAAGCAAACTATGAATTAACAGTGCTACCAATGTGCACACCTGGGATGTAGCTCTGGATAGATCTTTTTTAGATCTGTACTGAGATGCTAGTTTTTCTGACCTAGTCCTCACCTGTCTCTCCTCAGGGTCAGGCTAAGAGTGTGAACCCCTCCAGTTGAGGCATACACAAAGCCTGGTGTTGGGAGCCAACTTTAAGCACAAAACGGCTAGAAAGCAGCTATCATCTTTGCAGCCATCTTGAGCCGTATACCCTGACATGAGACTTGGTTTTCAATAGCCTATAACAGCTGAAGCACACTCTGATATCTCACATATCTTGTTTTGCTATTTAGTGCCCTCAGCTGCAAGGAGCACGTGGTATCCATGCCTACAAGGCATGCGGTGCACGTGTTGTCCACGTGCTATCTACGCCATACATGCCTGTAAGGTGCACGTGCTGTCCACGCCTGTAAGACTTACGTCATATCCACACCTGCAAGGCATGTGGTATCCACGCGCCTACAAGGCACGTGGCAAAAACCTATAAACACCCCAGACTTCCCTTCAAAGAAGGACAAATAAGAGAGAGAAAATAAGAGAGAAAAATAAGAGAGGAGCCCTTCAATGAGATAGACAATAAAAGAGAGACGTGAGAGACCTGAGACTTGACTACAAATCCTCTGGTTTGTCATTATTCTTTGAGTCTTCCCCCTACTCTCTCTCTTGCTAAACCCTGACCCGTGGACTGGAGCAGCAGCGCAGGCCGAGACATTTTGGCCCCCAAGCTAGGAAGAGTACAGGTTGCAACAGCCTGGGACAGAATCTCAAGGAAATCTATGTGTTCAATGGGATCATAGAAAGATTAAACATGGAAAGGTTTTAGGCTGTGATGTCTAAAAACATCAATGAATCCCTCGGCAAGGGGAACTAGCACTATATTAGGAGATACCTGATTTTTTTTTCTACTGAGAAGGACATATTGATTAGCATTAGTACTGTTGAGTTTTAATTGAGTATATCAGGCAAATCAGTATAAGATTAGTCAGTTTGAGAGAGACAAGATCCTCTTATCTTTGCAGTTCTTATTGGTTCTACAAAGAGCCCACATTTTACTAAGAGGCAGTTTCTCTCTAGGACTTCAGGCTCTGTCTAAACAAAGTTCCCAAGGGAGGATTATCAAACTAGAGTCTGAATCTGATTGTTTTAACTTAGAGATAGTCCTTATCAGAGGGATTACAGAGATCACTCAGGGCAGAGGGTAGCCACCTCTGTGCCTCTTAAAGCTTTAGATCACGTTTCTAGTTGTAACAGGATGTTGCCTCGCATTGTTTGCAATGTCTCAGGTTTAGGGACTGGATTTCAAAGCTAGGCTTAGAGAGATTAGTTATCTCTCATTCTTAGGAGAGTCACCAGGATGAAGAAATGCCTCCTCGACACAAGGCTAAGAGTCCTGAACCTTGCTACCCATCAGGTCTTAAGCAAATGTCATTTGCAGAGGAATGGATGGAATTTGATATCATGATGCTAAGTGAAACCAGGCAGACTCAGACAAGCATCACATGTTTTTATTATGTGATAAATTCAGATTTAAATTATATGCACCTATCTGTTTGTACGTATGATGCAAAACTAGAAAGTGGACCTTTGAATGGGGGTGGGGTGGGGTAGTAGCTAGGAAGAGAAGGAATCTCTTCCTAGGAGGGGATTTGGGGTGAGTATAAGCAAAGTACATGATATGTATCTATGAAGGCATCATAACATAACCCTTCTTTGTCACCAATTAGAAAGTAAAAAAAAAAAAAAAAAAAAAGCCTGCTAGCCGAGAGCATCCTAGTGATTGGAGTTTAGATGCTATTCTGCTACCAGATAATATGAAGGGCTGCTTTTGTCTAATCTTAATGCTGTCTCAGTTTAAAGTTAAGAATCTCCTCTCTCATAGATCCAGAATTATAGGTACGAGCTCTTCCATTATTGTCTTGCCCTGCATCCTAAAGAGTGTCATGCAGCATGCATGTACGGCTCAACGGTGTGAGCGCTCAGGTTTTAGCCTCTCTTTATTTTTTCAGTATTTTATTTTTCACTTTAAAATTCCAATTTAAAGTTGTTGTTACAAATCTCTAGCTATCTTTTAACCTTTCCTGTTCTGTAGTAGGAGAAGGATAGAGTCATCCTTTTCCAGAGCTAAGGTGATCTTACTTTGTTATGTTCCCCTGAGGCAGAAGTGATAGGCAGAAACCACATCCAGACATAATTGCATGTCTCTGTAGAGGAAATTCTAGAAGAAGTTCTTCTTTTGATTTTTAGCAGCAGTGTTAGATGATACGGGACAAAGATGTTTCATGTAGAATCTTGGTGACATTCACTCTCTCTGTGAAATGCAGCTTCTGGAGAAGACCATACATATCTTGCTGACGAAAACAGGTACCATTTGTAATTTGCCAGTTCTATTCCAAACCCCTACCTTACTCGGGAAGAAAAGTCTATTAACAAGATGATTTATCAATATAAGGAAGCACTGGAATTTTAAAGGGATACCCTGTCCAAAGACACAGGCACCAAATCAAGAGGAGATTTTAAGTCAGGTTTCAGAAGAAATACAGCTGGTGAAATGACCAGATTTTTGCTACATCTGCTGGGAGTGGTGCATTCAACTGCTACATATAACACATGAGTGGCATATAATGGGAATATGCTGGGGTGTGGTTCCATATATGTTACCTTGGACATGTTTATAGAGACTGTATTAGGATTCTATAAAGGAATAGAACTTTTAGAAAAAAATATATGAATATATATTATATATGTATACGTATATTTGTATATATACATATAGACACACAAATATACATATATGGAAAGATTTTTTTACATTGGCTTACAGGATATCATTCATATAATCTAATAATGCCTGTTTCATACTGGAGAGGCCAAGAATCTGATAGTTGTTCAGTCTATGGAGTTGGATGTTTCAGTAATCCAGACCTGACACTATAGGCCTGAAAGGTTCCTGGTGATCAGCTGGTCTTTAACCTACTTTGGAAGCCTGAAGAAGTTGCTTCCAACATTCGTGAGGGGATGCTGCAGCTGCAGGTGGATGAACTTGTCAAAGTAAGGGCAAGAAGGTGAAAGGCTAACATCTTCTTCTTCTTCTGTGTCCTTTTATCTGGGCTTCCCTCAGAAAGTGCCACCAAGATTTTTGCTGATTCTTCCTGCTTGAATAACCTGATCAATAAAATCCCTCAGAGGAGTGCTCAGCACCTTGGGTTTTAGTTGGTTCCAGATACAGTCTCTTGACAACCAAGGTTAGCCACCACAGAGCCCCTCAGAAAACTACTCATGTGTGTAGGTTATTTCAATAATGGACAATCTAAGCATTTTCAGAGGTATGAATAAGAGTTATAAAAGACTATAGGCTTCTCATCTAGGCATCAAGAGATGAGTATGAGTAAGGTATAGTATATCTACACAAGGGAATATAATACAAAGGAAGATGTTTGTATTTTTTTTTTTTACATGTGGAGTTTAGATTTAAACCAAAGACATGAACATAGGAAGATTGTTGAGTATTGACTGGCAGAAGGGAGGAAGTTAGACAGGCAAGGGATGAGCTGAATATTACTGAAGCATACAGGATCATGTATGCAAATGCCATCATGAAATCCACTGTGTTATAGAATTAGTTTTAGAAGATTGGTTGGGTCTATGACATAGATCTGTTGTCAGAATGCTGCTTGCTTCGCATATATGACGTTTTTCGTTTGAGCCCCAGCATGGCTCAAAATAAGTATGGTGACACATGCCTGTGATCCCATTAACTGGGAGGTAGAGGCAGAAAGATTAGCAGGTCAAGGATATCTTTAGTGACATAGAGAGTTTGAGGCTAAGCTGAGCTACACCAGAGACTATCTCAACAACAAGATCATCTGATTCTTCTCAGGCTGACTGTGATATAAATAACGTAGTGTGGTGGTCTCGGCACTGAGAGAGCTCCTCCTGCTTCTAATCTTAAAGAGTTTTAAGATTTTTCTTTCTAAAGCAAACATTTGATGTGAGTACATATCCGGAAGCGAATGAAGAAACCAGAAAAGTAAAAAGAAACAGTTGCCAAAGTAGGGAGGGTTTGAGGAGTCACAGAGAAGGAAATAGTTGGGTACATGCTATATCTAACCAGAGAAAAGGGAATAGGGAAAGTCTTTAGGGAAGGAGAGGGAAATAAATATGGAGAAAGAAGGAAAAAAAATAGGAATACCTGAGAGTGTCATGAGGAACCATACAATCAACTATCTAACAACTCCCATGATATGTGTAATTCTGTGTATAAAGATACACATGTAAAATTTTACCATCTTGGCTGGCAATGTTTCCAAGAGCCAAAGATCACCTGGCAGAAATCCTAGTGCCAGGCATGAGATGCCTTCTTTTGAGTTGTTGGTCAGGGTTGCCCAAAAGACTCTCAAAAAACCACTCAGCCTATTGTGTTGTTCTTTATTGCCTCCCTGACCCAGGTGGGATTCAATTGCTAAAGACACAATTCACTTCAGAGACACAGTCTAGAGGCCCCTGATCTGGAACTGACTTGAAAGTCTTCTACCTGGAGATCAGAAAGCACCATGAAAGCTTCCAAAGGAGGAAAGTAACCAAAAATTCTACCCATGCATAATGCCAAGGAACTCCAATAATAACTAGAATGGCATGATTACCCCATGGGTGCAGTAGTGGCATGCATATCTTGCTGATAACCCACAGCTCTCTAATTGGAATTCATACCCATTCAACAGAAGGAAATCATACCTGGTCCCGGAAGCCTGGCCAACTACTCAAGGCTAGTGAAGTTGTGAATCTTAGAGGAGAACCTACAACCACCACTCCACAAACCTTCACAGTCCCTAATTACATTACAAATATTTGTCCTTATACACACAGATAAGTGTAGTCCTCATCCATCATCAAAGAAACTTCTCTTTGCCACAGATGGTGACCATTACAGAAAATCACAACCAATCAAAATGCAGAGCTGTGGAGTCCCGTCCCAGTGGATACATCTAGAACACATCTCCTAGTCCCGAGACTCAGGAAGCATTGCAGAAGAGAGAGCAAAAAGATTGCAAGAGCCAATCAGATAGTTTGCCAAGTGGCAGTGTCTCTTAGGAATGTTAGAAGGTACACTCACTCAGACTTACCAACATGTCTGCCTGAACATGACCTGAACAAGGACAGCAGCAATTCCCAAAGTGCATGGGGAAGGCCTATGAGGCTGCAACCCTATGCAAAGAACTACAGGCAGCTAAGGAATGCTGAGAATGGGAGACATAGTCTCCCTCAGGTAGAGCACATTAATTGGTTATCCAGTATCAAACAATCAGCCTTGAATACATACATATAAGTAACATTATGAAAACCGAGCAGGTTACATTTAGAAATGTATATATATATGTGTACATATACATACATATGTATACATATATACATACAGACACATATATATGTATAACAAAGGTGAAAAAAAGAGGCCATGAATTTGAAAGAGATCAAGGAGTGTATATGAAAGGGTTTGGAGGGAAAAAAGGGAAGAAAGAAATGATGTCATCTTATAATCTTAAAAACAAAAGAAAAATATCTAAAAAAATTAATATAACATATAAAAAATTTTAAAGAATAAAAAAGCAAACATCTAAAAATGCAGTTTGGAAGGATTGTGTTCCATAGTGCTTCATATAGTGCTCCTGGATTTGAATTCCAATTAAATATCTATCTATCTATCTATCTATCTATCTATCTATCTATCTATCTATATATCTGTCTGTCATCTATCTATCATCTATCTATCTACCTATCTATCTCTATCTATCTATCTATCTATCTATCTATCTATCTATCTATCTATCTATCTATCTATCTATCTATCATCTGTCTGTCTGTTCTATCTATCTATCTATCTATCTATCTATCTATCTATCTATCTATCTGGTATACATAATGTGGTTATTGGCTTTTGGATGCACCACCGTGATACGACTAGTTAAATTAATCTTAAACATTTTCACTATCTCTGGCACTCCCTTTTGATAAACAATAGATCTGTTGTATATTGCTAAGAAGTCACTTAAATGTAAGGGGACCTCTGGTAACTTAAAGTTATCTCTCTTCCGGAAATGCCACAGGAACCCTTCCTTGAGAGAGCGGTGAGAAATTTTACTGGGATCTCTCTCCTTCTTAGAACTGCGCTCTGCCCTCTTCTTTTGGTATTTTGGCATAGCTGTCCCTCACGATTGCTCAGTATTGGTTGTCTGCCATGTAGACTGAAAGGGGGTTCAGGTATTCAGAATTCCTGGCTGTCTACCAATCTTCAATTCAGAGTGATAAGAAGTAGCTGACCAGGCCCTGCCTCTCTCACTCAGTTTCCTACAGTTTTTAATCATTGAGCCCTGGAGAATTTCATGTGTTCAGTGAATTTGTGTAGGGATTTGTGTAGGTCACATGGGGCATTCAGGATGGGAACATTGGCTAGGTGCCTATAGTTATTATTTTTTTTTCATTTTATATATAGTAGAACTTAGCTTTCCTTAGACATAAGTTCATAAAGATAGGAAGTCATTTAATCTCCATATCGTCTGTTCCTTTATTTATAATAGATGAAAGTGACAACACTTACCAGGCCAGATTGAAATAAAATGCCTTCATATTGGATGTCCAAGGCAGCATGAAAAACTGCACGATCGGACACCTACAACCACGGCGTCAGTGACAGAGTGGCAAGAGAGTGTCAGTATATTTAATTAGGGAGATGTATAACTCCCTGAAACAGCAGAATTGACAGTGAACACGGTTCTTCCAGTCTTAGCTAACTAGGATCCCACTCTAATTGGGATAGGCATTGATCATCCTTAGGGATAAAGGGGGGTCCTGCAAGATGAGCATTCATTCACCTTCCTGTGTTGGAGATCTATGGATCTCTTCATAAATTGTTTGCTTTGGGTTCTCTCTCTTTCTCTTTCTCTTTCTCTCTCTCCCATCCCTCTCTTCCTCCCTCCCTCCCTTCCTCCCTCTCTTCCTCCCCCCCCCCTCCTCCCCCCCCTCTCTCTCTCTCTCTCTCTCTCTCTCTCTCTCTCTCTCTCTCTCTCTCTCTCTCTCTCTCCTACACAGGGATTCTCTGTGTAGACCTGGCTGTTCTGAAACTCCCTCTATAGACCAGGCTGTCTTTGAACTCAGAGATCTGCCTCTATCTGCCTCCCGAGTGCCAGGATTTCAGGTTGTGCACCGTCACTGGCTAGCCTTTGAGTTGTATGTTTTTATTTTTTCCAAATCAAAGCCAAATCAAAAGATTGTTCATTTTAAGAGATGGAAACCACAGAGCCTCCATGTTTATTCAAGTTTTCAGTTTGAAATAGCAAAGAGCCAAGCAAAAGTCTTTGGAAAATTTTGAGTAGCAATTATGGCAATTTGCTTCACCATAGGCTCACAAACAGTTCTACGTTTAAAGCCTATCAGTAAGAATACTGAGGGATGACTTCGCAGTACAGGGTTACTGTGTTACGATCTTATTATGAAGAGAATGCATAATTTTATATATTTAAAGTGCACACACTCATGTTTTGAGATAAGTTATCTCTCTGTGTGTTTTATTAAAAGTACTTTCAAGTTTACAATAGAAAAATTAGTCTTTTCTCCAAGACATAGCTTGCAAAAGTTTCTGCTTAACTTATTGCTTGTATTTCAGTGGCCCTATAAAATTTTGTCTTTTTGTGCAGTCAAATTTATGTTTCTATTAGGCCTTTTTTTAAGCAAAGTGTATTCAGGAACATTATATTCATATAGAGAATCTCTGTTAAGTCAACTGAGAAGCTACATAAGCAGGTAAAACATTCTATTGTATGAATATTTTAATTAATTAATTAATTAATTAGTTTTTACTTGTTTTGAAGTATTGGACATTAAACCTAAGCCTTACACATAACAGGCAAATGCTCTACCAGCAAGCGTCAACCCTAGTCCTGCCTAATTTCACTTTTTCTTTCTCTTGTATGAGTTTACATGAAATCAGATTATCTTAAATAAAAAAATGACTAAAAGTAAACAAAAGGAGACAATTATAAATATCGAACCCTGTGTTTATTCTTTAAAGCTGGGAGGAGCAAAGACATGGAAGATAAAATCTCAGTGAAAAATCTTCCCAACAGGGGGGCTGTCACCAGCTGTCTTAAGTCACTTGGGAGAAGAGCTTAGGGATGCCCACTGCAGCCAACCTCCATCCTTACAGAGTTGTGTAGTCAGACGCATAACTATGTACATGGATGGAAGCCGCAAGTCCTGGAAACACAACCATGGTTTGCATGAATTTTCCATCTTCTGGGGTGTGGGGACTTTGAGCTCCCCTTTTCACTATGGAAGGATGACCCTGGCTCATTGCTAAAGCCACATGAGTATCTGTGATTGGAGTTCTGGTAGCTTTGAATAAACACTTTTCTTAGCTTCTCTAAGCCTGTCTCCTAAACACTAAAAGCTATTCTAGAGCATAACAACCATAAGGCATTAAAGGGACAGTTAACAAAAGTGACTCAGCATATCTCATGGCCCAGGGACATGGATCATAGTAAATTATAAAAGGAGAATTCTCCCCTGCAATTCACACTAACAGGACTAACCTCTTTTTTCAATCTAGACTGTTTCATCTCACCCATGTGCCAGGGCTTTGACTGGACATGGATAGTCTCCTTTGATTGGTCATTCTCTTAACTTTTTGTATTTCGCAAGGAAAAATTCATTATCTGCATAAAGAACTGGGAACTGGAGTAGGCTGGGTGAAAGCTTGTGGCTAATGTGTCGGTGGGAGAAAGTAAAACTATGTAGCACATTGTATCGAATGGAAGCAGACACTGAGGCAGGGTAAGCTGTAAGATACTGATTAGGAATCTGTCCCTGTGTAGGTTAAGGAAGAAACAGAGTTGGGTAGAGGGAGATGGGCTATGATACTGACCAGAGAAAATTTGTTACTCTTGCAGAGATCTTGGAGTGAGTATTTATTGTGCACTTGAGTTGCCCTGATGTGATTGTACTGTCTAGTTTCTTATGTCACAGCATTTGATCCAGTAAGGAAGGTATCTGTGATTGATAGAATTCTTCAAAGAGTAGATGGCTAACTTCATGTAGGGCAGGAGGAAGTCTCTGAGTGTCTACCATAGTGTTCTTTAATGGAGCAAGCTATAGCTTCTGTCTCAGGCCCTCGCTCACAAAACCACTTACAATCTGCAGGCATTAGTCTGGGCAGGCAAGGATAAAAGTTTAATCCTACAGCTAAATAATAGGAAACTGTTAAAATATTTACAGTAAAATCTGCCAAGTAGCCAGGACAAATCTCTTCATAAAACACATTTACCCAAGATCACATCGTGCTCCCAGGAAATAAAATACAGATCTCCATGGTGGCAGGAGGCATTGTCTTTCTAAAGTCTATATTAAAAAGGACAAGCAAACTAATAAACGACACTGTCCTTTCTCTTTGTCTTTCCTCCCACACCTTGAAAGAAAGAGAAACCAGTATTTATTGAGTGCCCACAATCTCCTGAAACGATGACTGAATTGGGAGTTGGGAGACTATTTTCATTCTGGCACAGTCATTGTGTGACCTTGGGCAAGTCACTATTCAAGTCCAAACCTCACTTCCCTTACGGCCACAGTGAGGACATTGGGTTAGATTCTGTAGGGGTAATATTTAGAAAATGGCGCCCAGTCTGGCTTGTTCCCTGGCAGCCACCATGTTCTCGATGCTCCTCTGCTCTGACCAGGGCTTCAGCTAGCTAGATGCGCAGCCCCTGGCACCCACGAGATGCCTGCTTGGGGGATGGCTCTGTCAATCCCCCACACTGCATCCACAAAGCTCGGTTGAACCCCAGACAATATTTACCATCCTCGAAGTAAGGTAGAAATGAGACTCTTAAAGCTTAATGATTATCTGAAGGATTTATATATTTAGAAATACTCAATCAACAAGATACCCACACAATTAGAGTTGTTACCAATATCTAACCTTTTGATAGAAGTTGCTACCCAGGACAGGTTTTGACCCATCCGTGGTTCACCATGGCTGCTAGCCTCCTTCTTCTCCTCCCATTCCTCTATTTCTCCCCTCCCCTTCGTCTCTTTCTCTCCCAGCTCCACCTCCTCTTCTACTGTCTAATCACCAGCTCCACTGTGAATACAATGTAGCAGAATAAGTATCCTGCTACAGATTCCTTCCAGCTACTGTGCTGTGGCCTCAGAAGACAAGGAAACCTTCCTCTGAAAGGGGGCCCTTCTTAGGCTTTTGTCCCCTGCTTTGAGTCAAGCAGTATATGTTACCAAGGCATATTCTATCAATCACCTAATCTATGAAGCAGGGAGCATGTTTCTGTGGGACAGACATTGTCTGATGTATCCACTTCCCATCTTCAACCAGAAGGGATGTGAGTTTCTGTGTTTAGCCTTAAATTAGAACCGTATATAAACTGTAAAATGGAAGAAGGCACAATCTACAGAATCTTTGGACAGATTTGCATTTTGCTGTTCCATCGCTCGTGACTTGCATTGCGGCTGCTCTGGAAAGCAATGTTTTAGTTTCCTGCTTTAGTCTCCTGTGGGGAGAATGAACTGTGAAATGCTCGCATCCCTGTGACCCTCAGTTCTTCTACCAGGACTCCTCAGTTTGCAGCACCCAGTGCTCTTGCTGTAAAGGCCCTGGGTAATTATGACTTTCAGAAGTATTAAACTATGTTTTCTCCTTTGTCTTTATTTTCCCTTGGCATACCTTTTAACAATGGATTGACAGCACTACTTTCTGGGTTCATCTTAAAGGTGAACAGCTTGGGGAGGCCTCTCTTTTTCTGCCCTTCATTTAATCATATCTGATCATTTCATATAAATGTATGGTTTATTCATTTATACCTTTAATTATCCCCCAAGAATGGAAGGAAATTGTTTTCTCACTTGATTCTTTAGGTGTCATAAATTCTATTAATTCTGTGGCACTCGTTATTGAATTAAGGATAATGCTAGCAAGCCTGTTTAAAACGTAAATCTTATACCTCTTCAGGAAAAAAACATGTTGTTTTAAATTAAAATGTACTTTTCTGTTTCCTTTGCGTCACATGTCCTGGGTGGCACACTGACCTGAGAAGTTACAAAGCAGCCATTTGGTTGTACCATGGGAGGCCAAACCTCGCTGAAAACTGCATGCTCGCTCACTCAGTGACAGCCTTTAAGCAGCACAGAGTGGCATCCTGGGATCTCCACCCCCGCCCCCCCAGCCATGCGACATGGCTTTAGAAGATACACTTGAAGTACCAGCGGTTGTTTATTCCTTCATTTTCCAAAGCTTGGCTGTGTACCTATGCTGTGGCTGACACTACAGCATAGGTACACAGGAAGTGGAGTCCTAGCAGCAAACGGTCAGTTAAAACTCCCTGCGCTTATGAGACACATTCTACAGGTAGAAGGAAAAGAAAAAAAAAAGCCCTAAGCAAATAAGAAGCATGAAACGTACATCAAGGGCTGAGGTGTGTTAGGAAACAAAGAAGGGTGGAGGTACTGGAGCTGTCAGCATAAAGGTCAGTTGCAATTATAAATAGCCTGGTCGGGGAAAGACGTCAGAGAGGAGGAGGCCGCAATTGAAGTAAAGACGTAAGTTTGTAACGGGTGGAACATTCCATACCCTGGGACTACACAGTGCAGAAGCCAAGGGGTTCCTTAAAGAGGCCTGTGTAGCAGCTGCATTGGGGTGATGTGTGTGTGTGTGTGTGTGTGTGTTTCATGAGATCCCAGCAAGGTCAGATGTGGGAGGCCCAGATGCAGGTTGATTTCTCGAACTGCTGTGGGGCACGTGGCTTTATTCTGAGCACATGGTGGAGACATTGAAGGGTTTGAGCAGAAGAACAGTTCTGTCATCAAATTGATGGCTCGGGAGGACCACTTGGACTTCTCTGTTGAGACTAGACCGTATGCTGGCACAGGGAGAGCTGGGCCAACTGCACAGAGGCGACCAGGGTAGTGCAGATGGGGAAAGGGAAACTGCTCTGGGGATTGCAGTGAGGAGGGCTGGGACTGGTGAATTAGGAATACACCTTCCCCTCCCCTGCTTCTATGAGAGTGTTCCCTCACCCACTCACTCCCACCTCCCCGCCCTTGAATTCCCCTACACTGGGGCATCGAGCCTTCACAGGACCAAGGGCTTCTCCTCCCATGGATGCCCAACAAGGCCATTCTCTGCTACATATGCGGCTGGAGCCATGGGTCTCCTCATGTGTACTCCTTGGTTGGTAATTTAGTCCCTGGGCGCTCTGGGGGCTCTGGTTGGTTGATATTGTTGTTCTTCCTATGGTGTTGCAAACCCCTTCTGCTCCTTCAGTCCTTTCTCTAACTCCTCCATTGTGAAACCCGTGGGGTCTCCGCGCGCAGTCCAATGGCTGGCTGCAAGCATCCACCTCTGTATTTGTCAGACTCTAGCAGAGCCTCTCAAAAGACAGCTGTATCAGGCTCCTGTCAGCATATACTTGGCATCCACAATAGTGTCTGGGTTTGGTAACTGGGGATGGATCCCCAGGTAGGGATAGGGATTTTGGGGTGGGGGAAACCGGGAAAGGGGATAACATTTTAAATGTAAACAAAGAAAATATCCAATAAAAAAAGAAATACATCCTCAAGCAGGGGCTTTTGGGTTCTAATTCATATTCCAGGAATAGTAGATGAGGATGCAGATTGATAGGAAGATGTAATTTGGAATTAGAAAACCCTAAATTAGAATCTAATTTTTGTCACCTACCAGAGGGGTGACCTTGGACAAGTCATTTCTTCTCTTGGAGCTGCTTATTGTGTTTGGTTTTGAGATGGAATAATAAGAGCTAGCTCTCAGAATTTTGTCAAGATTTAATTGGTAATGTTTGAAAGCTCTGCATAGAGGGTTTAGCATACTAAGTGCTTCATAAATATTAATTTCCTTCAACTCCTCATTAGCTTAACTATGGTATTTTACAATGTAAGTTCAACAGATCATGGCTTATTTGCCCATGAACTAGAAATATGTTCCTCTGACATTTTGGGCAGGATCTGTGCAGGATATTTTGCAGTATGTCTGTCCCTCTGGTAGCAGGAGTAGAAACAGGAGGTTTTTTGCTCAAATATCTGCAATTGCATTGAAGACAAATTGCCCTTACTCCCCATACTCCCCCTAAAATCCACTTCTGTCTCATGGTTGAGATGAAGATTCTTTGTGAAGCAGAGGCTTCCACTGGAGAGGGGAGTGGAATGAGGTCTCACGAGCCTCAGAGAGTCTCCTCAAATTCCAAGAACAGTTTGTGAATGTGCATATTGTAGGAAAAAGAAACCAAGGACAATAATCTTCTTAAAGGGGTGCATGGTACCAAGACGTAACCAATTACTGTTCTTATAAAGTCTCACTCGTCCGGGGCTTGCAAATGCCCCTGAGTTGTGTGAAAGAACTCGCTGCCTACTCTTACTAATTTTCTTAACAAATATTTCACCACAAAACACTTTGTGGCTTGAAGATGTTATCCTGGCTTCTTCTGTTTCTCAGTCTGTCAATATCTTCTGTCTTTGCCTGCCCAGCCACTGCTAATTATAGAAGTCTCTGCGTGTATACTGTTTAGAGAAAAGAGTTTCAGATCTCAGCATACATTGTATCTGTTGCCAGTTTGAATTACAAGGATAAATCTTTTATTTTTTTGCTCAGTAGTCAATCCAAAAAACCTGTGGGAAAAATGTAGTCGGAAAGGTTGATCCTTTGGTATTTGTACTCCCTGAATATTATATTAAGATAGTTTCACCTAAGGAAAATCTGATCTTTCTTTGGAAATTATCAGACTTGATAGAAAAATCACAAAGGAGAGGGAACTCATATTCTGTATGATTCTGGATTTTTTCCCCCATATAAGCCACGTGTAGACATACTGACACCTAATGACTCATAACAGTTCTAGTCTGCTGTATTCAATAAAATAATTGTTAGGGTCCTCAGATATTTTTGATTGATTTATGGATCAGTTTTATCCAAATTAATCATGAGCATATATATTTCTCCCAATAAAATTTAAAAACAAAATAAAATTTAAAATAAAAAAAAATAAAATTTGAAACAAAGACTTGCCCATTTATTAAACAGAAACCACACACCAAGGGCTGCTATGTGTACCAGAAGATGACGCAGGTGAATCTGAAAGATCACAGGCAAAGCTACCCTTGGGCTGTGATGAGTCAGGAATTGTCTCATCAGTATTCACTGTCCTGCATCTAGCATGAAAAGGACCCCCATTCCCTGAGATGTGGAAAGCAGAAAACGTCAGTTGGGGTGATGATGACATCCATTTGTTCTGTACATCTGTGACTTCCAACCCCGAGGGTGACCTTGTTTGTCAGTGCACATTGCACACTTAGTTTTTTTGAAACTGGGCTACTGAGCAGTCAGAGATAAGCTTTATTTACTACACTACTTTGTTCGACACTTATTTTACTGCACGAGGCAAGGTCTAGTGCTGACTTAGTGGAGCTCATGATATTTTGTAGATAGAATAATTCAGATGAGCATATCTGTCTGGGCTGAACGAATGGAAGTTTGTGTTATGTTTTATTAAGTTTGTGTGTATGTGTGTGTGTTTGTGTGTATTGTATGGTGTATGTGTATGTATGTGTGTGTATGTATATATGTGTATGTGTATATGGGTCTTATTTTGTATGTGTGTGTATGTATGTATGTGTGTGTGAGTGTATATATGTGTATGAATGTGTGTATGTATGAGTATGTATGTGTGTGTGTAAGTATATGTGTGTGTGTGACAGAATGTGTATATGTATGTGTATGTGTGTGTGAATGTGTATATGTATGCGTGTATGAGTATATATCTGTGTGTATGTATGTATGTATGTGTGTGTGAGTGTATGTATGAGTGTATGAGTGTGCATGTGTGTGTGTATGTATGTGTGTGTATGTATGTATGAGTGTATGAGTGTATGTATGTGTGTGAGAGAGTGTGTGTACATATATGTGTGTGTATGTGTGTGACAGAGTGTGTATATGTGTGTGTGTGTGTGCACTTGTGTGGGTATGCTCATTTTTATTTTATGCTTTATCTTTCTAATGCTTATTTCTATTTTCTAATAACTCCCTGCCTTCGCCGTGACATGCATTTTTCAGATATTTCATACCTTATAGAGAAATACTCTGCCGGCTTGATAATACTGGAATGAAGAGATATTTACTTGTGTGCAGTAGTTGAGTTTCAAAGTCATAAATCTAATGGCAACATTTTGATGCCTGTCACTGGACTGCTAAGCAATTTTCTGAAGTATATAGTCCTTCGGAATGTGTGTCTTATCGTTAGGTTAGGGGGTCAGACTTTTCCTAGATTGTGGATTTCCTTGGGTTACTTGGAAACAATCTAGTGAGGTATTTTTTGGCAGTATGCCCTTGACAACAGCCTCAGATCAGATCCTCATCTTCTTGGAAGAATGAAGGCAATGATGTTTATTGAGAACCATAAAACAGTCCTTGCCTCTAACTAGTTTTCATTTTCTCAGGGGACAGGGACAATGGGATAGTTATTATAATACAAGTGGTTAATATTATGATGTGGTGCTGTTGCTGTGGACAGCAGTGAGGGTCAGGTTAGTGTCTGGGGCCAGAGAAGATCCTTTAGAGGAAGAACAATATTACACTGGCATCTGACAGGCCAGTGGAAATAAGACAGGATAATCAAGATTGGCTTAGGAAGTACATTTGACTGTTACACTGCTCTGATGGAAGAAAATGGCTTATGATGGGGACAATGGCATGAATGAAGACAGGTGAAGAATCAGAATCAATCTGTATTGCTAATACAGAACACAGAGGTCATATATGAAGTGAGTTGGAGGAGAAGTAGCAAATGATTTACTTGGTTATTATATATGGGCAACTACATACTAGGCAACAGTGGTAGACTTAGCTAGAGAGATATGTTTCTTCCCTTCAGAAATTTAGCTTTCTAATAAAAGGCACAGTAGATAGATACAATAAAAAAATCATAAGCCAAAGATGCAAATCAAGATTAATGTTATTATCCCTTATCATTTGTCTTATTAGGAGAGGGACCATAGGAGGACACTCATCTCATTGAAAGATACCTCCTCATTTCTTCTCCAAAGCCTTCTCTCCAAGATCATCACACCGTAGGACAGGGTTGCAAATAAGAATTAAGGGGAGTGGGTTTAGGAGATGGATCAGTCGGTAGAGAGTTTGCTATGCAAGCACAGAGAGCTGAATGAATTCACATTCCTAGAACCCACATAATGTCTGGTGTGGAGGTGCATGACTGTGATCTCTGTTCTGGGAGGCAGAAATAGGAGGATCTCCAGTTGGTCTTCTCTTCTCTTCTCTTCTCTTCTCTTCTCTTCTCTTCTCTTCTCTTCTCTTCTCTTCTCTTCTCTTCTCTTCTCT
>JANHMN010000021.1:42337585-42350822 GCA_030674055.1 Rhabdomys pumilio
TCCCCTCCCCCCTCCCCTCCCCCTCCCCTCCCCCCTTCCCTTTCCTCCCCTGTCCTCTCCTCTCCTCTCCTGTTCTCTCCTCTTTTCTTCCCAACTGCTCAGGCTTACTCAGTGAGGTCTATGTTGTCTATACTGAATGAGCATTCCTGTCTCAAAGCTGAGGTAGAGGGTAACAGTGGAAAATGTACAACATCGATCTTTGGCCTCCACACCCAGTTTTCTCTCTCATACAGAAATAAAAAAGGAATTCATTTGTAGGAGCACAAACATCCTTTCAGTACTGTGGAGGCAATCTGGGCAGTATGGAATTTTCAGAGATGCTCTAATAGAAGAAGTGGCCCTTAAAAAAGTCAAGTATGAGAGAGAGAGAGAGAGAGAGAGAGAGAGAGAGAGAGAGAGAGAGAGACAGAGACAGAGACAGAGACAGACAGAGAGAGACAGAGAGTCTGATAGAGGAAATATCCCGGGCATAAAGAGACTAGAATGTTGAGAAGCTACCAAGAAGCATGTGTGTTCAGAGCATAATAATCTAGAAACAGAGAACTCTGAGATGAAGCTGGGGAGGAGAGGCTGTAGTAGAACTCTGTACCCAGCTTTACAGGTAAGGAAATGAGAGGCTTTCTCAGGTGGCAAATGTCAAAGCTATTGAGCTTATTCAAGTCTCTATGTTCTATAGTGTTTGTCTAAGACATTTTCCCCCATTTATTTAAAGCTAATCTTTCTCTGAATTCAGGCACCATGATGTGCTGTAGATATGTAACAGGAAATGATAGATCTAAGGTGTTTGCTTTCATGGGGCTCTGTCTTGCTCTTTTCCCTGAGTCATGTTGCAGCCTTGGAGGTCAAAGGCAAGGCAAGAGAAATTCTATCTAGAAGCAACAGAGACACAAAACTCAGAATGATGTATAGTATATAATTACTTGCTTATGTGCCAGACTGGATAATGATCTATCTTTATTTTTCCAATCACTTAGTTTTTTTTCCTTTTTTTTGTGGTTTGTTTCTGCCCCAGTTTCAGATTTTCTATCTACATGCCATACTGTGTATAAGAAGAGAAGATTCTAGAGTTTCCACTTAAAATTTTATGCTTTGTGCTGGTCAGATTGTCCATGGTGGACTAGAATACTTCTGGTAACTGGTTCAACTCTGGACTCCATACTTCTTGAAGTAACTATTGTGACAAGGATATTTCCAGTTACTATCCACAGGAGCTACAGTAACTTCAGGAATGTGGATGCATGGAAATACAGGGGAGGGGACATTGATGAAGAATGTTACATTGTCTCAATATTGAGAGTGAGTATGTGGATGTTAAAACTACTGACCTTTAGTGGATAAAGGCCAAGGATGCTAAATGTCTTGAGATTACACAAGTCGTGTCTATAACAGATAGGATTGCCCCATCTGTATTTTGAGTGTGCTTCTGGAGAATATGCAGATATGAAATTTGTATAATCATCTTAACATAGCAATTTTTTCTTCCACACTGTATTTATATATACTGAGTTTTCTAGAAATGTAATTATTGAGTATGTAGTGAAGAACAGGAAAGGAGAGGTAGCAAGTATATAAATGGAGGAGAGTGAGGTTGGGTCACTCAGAAACCTGAACAGTGAGCTGGTCACTACACTGGAGGAAGACAAAGTTGATTCCTTTCAAGCAGGGTTTATAAAAAAATAGAACCCTGAAAACATGCAGGGTAGAGAGTAGGAATAGATTTTGCTTTACTGATACAATGTCTACATTGAAGTGAAGCGTTGTCTGTTATCTTTTGTCTTAATTGTTTGTAACTATAAAGAAACATCATGGCCAAGGTATTAGAAGAAAAAGTTTATTGGGGCTTACAGTTTTAGAGGATGAGACCATGACCATCATGGTTGAGGCTATGGCAGCAGGCAGGCATTGTACACAAGTGTGTGTGTGTGTGTGTGTGTGTGTGTGTGTGACACACACACACACACACACACACACAGAGAGAGAGAGAGAGATGAAAAGAGATACAGAGAGACAGAGTCAGAAGGAGACAGTGAAAAACAGAGACAGAGAGACAGGTACTGGAAATAGTGTGGGCTTTTGGAACCTTAAAACCCACCCCCCAGTGACACACCTCCTCTAACAAGGCTACACCACCTAGACAGGTCTACCAAGTATGGACCAAGGATTTAAGTATATGAGCCTCTGGGAGAAATGGTACGATGTTAGATGCTGATTCAAAGTATATACCACCTTCTGGAGATCTCTTAGCCAGCCCTCTAGGAATATTACTTGATGTTTCTCCCTCAGGAACTAATCTCCCTGTCAAGGGTATCAGGGAATGGGAATGTTTTCCTTGCCAAGTAATGACTATACAATAATTAGAAGCAGACCAGGAGATGAGGATAATAATTAGAAGTCCAGGAGACAAGGGTGTGTCTAATGTCTCAGCAAAATGCTAAATGCTGTGACCTTCGGGACAACCCTTAAGGCTTTAGGAAAGAATGCTGAAAACATGAATTCAAAAATACATAATTTCTCAACTATGAAAAATATAAGGGTGCAGTATCAATTATATGAGGGGCTTCATAGATGGACCTAAAAGAACAGAGGCAGCTGCACTATGAGCCAGCTTGTCAGATAGATAAAAAGACAGGCAGATTCCTGAGTTCAAGATCAGCCTGGGACAGTGAATTTAGGCTCTAGTGGGAGTGTTGGTCTCAGAGCCTGATCCCACTCAGCTAGCTTATTGTTTGTGCTTGCAAAGGCAGGCAGACCTCTGAATTCATTTGCAATGTTAAGACAAATATCTTTGCTCTCTTTTCCAAAGAGTCAAGGGGCTAAGTTCAAAAAATGCTGATTCATGGGATAATCAAAAATGCTGATTCATGGGATAATCAAAAGGGAGCTTGGAGTAAACAACTGAAGTGGCATGTAAATAAAAGACTGGGCTTTGGTCTGTGAGAACTGAGCTGTCTAGTCTGTTGATCTTCAGAAAGCTATCTCGAGCAGAACACAAGGCTGTCAGTTTGAACCCATGATTTGATTTTGAGTTGTTCTTTTCAATGCTGTCAAATAACTCTTCCATGGAACTCCTCTCCAAGCTGAGGCTGTTCCTTGGCAGGATCCCAAGAATGATATCCAGCACATTTGCTAACATTTTTCTCCTCTGAAACCTCTTTAGCAGAACCTTCATCATCCACATTGCTTTCAGAACTATTGTCTTCCAAGCTCCTACGAGGATGACACACTAACCTGTCTATTTGTCTATCTATCTCCACCTCTATCTACCTATCTACCTATCTCTCCATCTCTCCATCTATCAATCTACTGCTCTATCGAGATCATCTATTATCTATTATCTATCTGCCTATCTGTCAATCCATCATTTATCATCTATCATCTATTATCTATCTATCTATCTATCTATCTATCTATCTATCTATCTATCTATCTATTATCTATCTATCTATCTATCAATCATCTATCTATCATCTTTTTATCTCAGTGGTCCTCAACCTGTGGGTCTCCACCCTTCTGGTAAACATCTATTTCTAAAATATTTACATTACAATTCATAACACTAGCAAACTTACACTTATGAAGGAACAACAAAAATAATTTTATGGTTGTGGGTCACTACAACATGAGGAACTGTATCAAAGGGTCACAGCATTAGGAAGGTTGAGAAAAACAGATTCATATGAAAATGGGATTTATTAGAGAGGCTTACAGGCTGTGGTCAAAGTCATCCACTGATAGCTGTCTCCTGATGAAAAGGACAAAGTCCAGTAGAAGTTTAGTCCATGAGACTGGATGACTCAACAATCCCAATATAGTGCTGGAGTCCCAAGGAAGTTCTAGATAGCTTTCTGTTTTCAGACAACATTGGACTCCCAAAGAAGCAGGTTCTAATAGCAGTGAAGAAATGACTCAGGATGAACAACTTTGCCACTGAGAATGAGAGCAAACACGGCAGAAGCAAAAGCTTCCTCTCTTATTTTTCTTTTAAAAATGTGGGCTGCCACTAGATGGTGTATAACAGATTTAGGGCTGGTCTTCTGAGCTGAAATGGTGCAGTCAAAAATAAAAAAATTCCTGACAATATGCACAGCTTCTTGGATTTTAGTTAGTTCTAGATAGAGTTAAATTGCTTACAGCCACGATTATCCTTGACTTAACCAAAAAGCCAAAAATAGCCTACTGCTTTGGTCATAATGAAGCTGGTGTGGCTCATATGTGACCACAGTTCAGAGCGGTCCTAAGAAGTCCTAAGAGGACCATCTAGGTGTTCCAGAAGCATGGTGGAGTTAATTAATTTTACAAGGGTTTTTATGTAAGAGTACCCAGGTAAGACTTCTACTTTCAGAACATTCTAGTTTTATTAAAACAATAGATTTCTCCAGCAAACTCCCTCTATCTAGGTCAGCCTGATAAAGTACAAATGTCATTTGTTTTTCTGTCTGCACGAAGATACCACCCAACAACTCCTGGTAATCCAAGGGGCCATGGGGGTGGGCAGTGTGTTAATTCATTATTCGCTGACATTTTGCCTTTGTGCTCCCCGTTCCTAGCTCTGTCGGTGAACTGAAGGGCTTGGTTTGCGTGTATCTGTATGTGTCATTCTGTCAACAAAAGCCACTGAACTGTAAGGCATTGTCCCTTTCCATTAGCGTGGTTGTCCTGTCTGCTCTCCCTTCTGTTCTGCATCTTAGCTGCAATCAGTAGCTAAGGTTTTGCTAGCCATTTGTTGATGTGTATCACCTGCCAGCTTTCCACTCTGCTTAACCACTGAGGAGAGTTTTACTCTCTCGTGCAGATAGGGCTTCTTGCAGTTAATATGTTATCCACTGCACCATTTCCCCTTTGGTTTCTACTGCCTCTCTTGACTTTCATCTCTGAATAGATCCAGCCTTCATGAAGAATATTATTGGTCTTTTTATTTTAAAGTGTGAACATTCAAAAGAGATCAAGTGTGGATCAGTGACATTTAAGTGACACTGGCAAATATTCTTGCTCAGAACATATTAGAGACCTGTGTGTGGGTGTGGTCTTAAAGTCTGTAAAGGTCCCCAGCTAAGCGATTGCCACTTAGTGTCAGGGAGTGTCGATTGTGTTGGAGATACCAAGGGAAACAAAGCAAGTAACAAGAATCCCAAACTTTCCTTGTATATCCTGAGGAATGTGTTACTGAGTAACAGCCATCCTGACTGGGTCTTGCAGCATCTGCAGTGTTAGCTTGTATCTTCATTTCTTATACCTCTAGACTGAATGGTTTGCTTTTTACTGTTTTCATTTTGAGCTAAAATGTGACATTTTCTCTGCTCTTCAAAATTTGCTTCTTTCTGTGAGTCTCAGCAACAGCAGGGAAATGCTAAAGGCATCTCCATACCAGTTAAAAAGACCCAAATTACCTTGTTTACTCAGAGCAAAGGAAAAATGCTATGAGACACAATATGTTCTAGGTCCCCTAGGCTCCCCAGCCACATGGGAAGATGGAGACAATTTACTCTTGTCTTCTAATTTACTGTTAAAAATAGCTGCTGAAATGTAAGAAAGTGAAGTTCGTGGGTATACTATTTTTGGAGTTATATTTATCATCTGTTATAACTGGGACTTGGGATTTATAAGTTAATTTAATATGCTGTTTAATGGAGTGTTACTAAATCATAACTTACAAACTTCTCATTTATCCCTAATGGTTGGGAAACAGAACCTTAGAGCATTTTGGATATTCAAAAAATTGCTGCCCTTTGTATCCTCTACAGCTATGGTTCTCAAATGGAGCAAGCTTAAACTCCAGGGGACATTTGTCAATGTCCTCACACACTGATTTTTGAATAGTGGGAGAAGAGAAGGAGAGGTACTATTAACTTTTAATGAGTGTGGTCCAGTGATGCTGCCAAGCGTCCTGTAACACACAGAACAGTCGTTGTGACAAAGAATCATCTGTTCGGATGGTAACAGCACTGACTTAGAGGAACGTTGCTTGACAGTTTGGCACATTAAAAAAAAAAGATTAAATTAGAATTCTGCAAAATTCAATTACAAAAGAGGATGACAGAGGCCTCTTTATTACGTGATAATTCTGCACAGTATAGGCTTCACTTCTTTATTAACGCTACTTGGTACAGCATTGGTGGAGTCTTGACTCGTTGGCATAAGAAGCTGCCTAATTGCTGGATGGATAGGGCAGTTATTTGGTGAGGTTCTTATTTGAGGAGGTTCAATTTTTTTAAATGTCTTAACAGCTGTTTGAGCTACAATGGCTATTTATTTATTTATTTCTTTGGAGAGGGTTGTTTTCTGTCCCCATCATAATGTATATTTTAATATAGCCTGATCTTTGTTGATGGCTTTCTAATCTGCTCGAAGCATATCAGTGATGTGTGTTTGGCTGAGACCTGCTGTTGCCATGACTGTTATCACAATATTTGGAAGATTTTATTTTAGGTTACTGGGAGCACCAAAAATGAAGGAAAATTTTTTTTCTCTTATTTGGATAGTTTATTGCTGAGAAATATCTAAAAAAAATGGAAGAGAAAAATACTTGCTTTTGAGTAGAAAACTGAAGGGATCTATTTATTCCTCAGTGAGTTAAATATTTATCGAGGACTCTTGTTCTCATTCAGGCTAGAGCGGTAAATAAGATAGAATCTTTTATGATGTTGTTCATGGAATTATTTGGAAAATCATAAAAGTTTAAAGCGTGAGACTGAAATTAATTTCTATCTGTAGTAACCTCGAGCACGCAGATGACGGTATGTACAACTACGGAGACGTCTGGAAACTGCCTATTGTGTGGCCCTGACATTGTCTGAAGAGTCACTCTTTCAGTTAAGAGCTAACTAAGGAGCCCAGCATTAGGAAGCGGAGCTATGCCACCAATGAAACCTTCTTTATCAAGCACACATTTGAACACGTCATATGTGACGTTCTTCTGGGAACATGGGGCATAAATGTGAATGAGGAATGAGGAACAGTCCCTGTTATTCCCCGTGATTTGGAGAAGGAGCTAGGATGAGGGAGAACAGGGTGGGAATTGAGGGCAGAGTTCAGAGTGTGGCAGGAGGAGAGGGGTGAGGCTCCCGTGTAGAAGGATAGGGGAAAGCTGTCAAACCCATAACGACCACCGACTTGGTCTTTAGTTAGATTTCTTTGTTTTTTAACCCTTTCTGCGAGAGACATTTACCACTAAGTTTTGTTGATTAATTAGCCTTGAAAAGGGCAAGGTAAACAAAAACTTAATTTATGTTCATTTAACAATCCCCGCGTTTCCAGGGAAATGAATTATTTGAGTGCAAAGCCAGGGCATTGATTTTTGTCAGTTAACACTAACAAGCAAGCTTCTAGGACTCTGTCTCCCAATAGATTAGCATCGAGTAAACAATGAAAATTCTCGAGGTTATGTATTTTTTGAGTTTCTATTCCCAAGTATAATCTTAATTTAATTTTAAGTGTTTTCTGGTCTTAGAAGGCGGTAATAAAATTGACCAGAACAAACTGCTGAGATAGGAAGGAAAAAAAACACTACTAATCAAGCATTTTATCTCAACGTGACCAAAATAGAACCTGTTATTTTCCACTCTACGCTGCCTTCTCTGGCTCCGCCCAGTGTTCTTGATTTGATGGCACCTCCTGCAGATTTCCTTCTTCTGGGCTGAGCCCCTCAAATCTTTCTCCATGTTATTATCCAAGTGAACTGGGGGCTAGGGGCGGGACCGCATATGTGAAGAGAATAAAAACATTAGCAGATAACATTTAATTGAGCATTTATGATGTACTTGGCTCTCTTCTAAGCCTTTAATTTGCAGTAAACCTTTCCATTTCCAGGAAGAGTGAGTGTGATATCAGAATTATTATTATGTATCACTTAAAGGTAAAAACATAAGTCATTAGTTCTAGATAACAGCCAGTAGGTGCTGGAACCAGGTTTTAACCTCAGTCAGAAGAGGGAAGAGTAACTCAGATAGCCAGTTTCTGTTTTAGACCTTCTCTGGCTTCTCAGAGCGTATCATAAAGTTCAAATTATATCTGTCGATCATGTAACAGTTTTGATTCATTTTTGAAGATCTATTGCTCAGTGTTAAAAATAAAATTCCATTAATTCCAATAAGAGAAATTATAATGGGATTCCATTCCTTCTTAAGATACCCCAAACCGTTTTCATAGATAGTAAAAAGAGATCAATTTAACAATGAAAATACGTCTGTACAACTAATAAGCAACAACGTGAAAGGAAAGAAACCCAGTTTCTGCATAAAATAAAAGGCAGAAAGGATCCATGGGAAGCAGCCTGGCCGTGGAGGTGTGGGACAATGAGGGCTTTCTTTGGAAGGTGCGTTCTCTCTCACTTGTACTCTGTGCCTAAGTCTTAAGGTTGTTTGAGCTGATGCTTGTCTTGTACTCAAACTTTATTTCACAACTGATGGTACACTATTAGGTAGAAGAGACGCTGGACTTGATGAACCATATCTAATGTTTGAACTTGACCCACATGGACTATTTGGTTTCAGGAAGACACTGTCGTGTGCAAACCACAGGCTGCTGTTTCCTTTTCTCTTCAGTCTCAGATGCTTAGGTACATCCCAACAGGGTTCTCAGGTCAGACGTATTCCATAAGACACTTCCTGTCTAAAACCCGTACAGTCCAGAACATTGGACTGTGACATTTTGAAATTATAACATCAATATTGTCACACCATTCACTGTCTTTATTTAATGGATTTGTGCGTGTGTGTGTGTGTGTGTGTGTGTGTGTGCGCGCACACACACACATGTGTGTGAATTAATACTGAACAGGGAAAAAAGACTCATCTAAAACTGGCATGAGATTTCTAGAACCAGAAGAGTGATAAGTTATCCGCTCAATGAAGTCAGTATCCACGTAGCATGTGACGCTCTCCAAGGTTCTGTCTCTCTTCATGGCCTTGCTTCCTGTCTTCGTTCTTGCTTGTGCACACGTCAGATCGTCCACTCAATGTGCATCATAACATAGTATTTTTCTACCACTATTTCTTCACGCAGACTCTCCTCTCCTCTCTTCTCCTCTCCTATCTTCCTCTCCCCTCTCCTCTTCTCTGCTTTCCTTCTCTCTTCTCCCCTCTCCTCTTCTTTCCCCTCCCCTCTCCCCCTTCTTTTCCCTCCCTCTTGTCCCTTCCCTTCCTCTCCCCTTTTCCCTCTCTTCTCTCTTCTCCCCTCTCCTTTTCTCTCTTTCCCTCCCCTCTCCTCCTCTCCCTTCTACTTCTTTCCCTTCTCCATTCCTCCCTCCTCTTCCCCCTCTTCTCCTTCCCTTCCCTCCTCTCTTCTATGCACTAGGCACATCCAGTCAGTTTATCACACAACAGAGAGGTTTAAGCCTTTGGAAACCTCAGTTTGGAAAAGAGGATTGTTACCCAGCCTGCTCTAATTTTTTCCTGTAAAGACAGACTGTCTTTATTATTCCTGTGAGAAAACACATCTTCCCTCTCTCTTGGAGAGAGACACCATTTCTATCTTACAAGGCTGCTTGACATGCAAGTATTCAGGAACACCTAATTTGAAAAGAAATATCAAGTAATGTGTTGGAAAGTAGAAAAATCGGAGAGATTCATGGGTAATTGTTTTTTTAACACTCCTTGCATTTGCTACATTATATTAAAATTATTATGTAAAGGTCTGGTTGGTAGGTCTGCTTAGAGAAGACACATAATCTTTTCTATCTTTACATTATTCATATCTATCATTGTGCTATCTCAGAGGAGAGAACAATACATATGTATGGAGAATGCATGAATACACAAATAAACACCTTTGAAATACAGTGACTATGTCGGCTATACCAAACATGCTTCTATAGCCCAGGCTAGCCTGGGTATCACTATGTGCCCCTCCAACAAGCCTTAAACTTGTGATCCTAAGGCCCGGGCTATCAGTTCTGGCTCATATAACTGAGTTTTAAAATGGTTAGTTTCCTACAGATAACCAGCTGGTTTTGTATGATCTAGAGTCTGATATTTAATATTAAACCCAATACTTCTTATGTGTCAAGCTCTGAGTTAAATCCTATATAAACAATAGTTCACTACACCTTACAAGATGTGCTGTTATCCTTGGCTAAGAGCAATGAAGCCTCGGGAAGTTTGAAGAAAGATTTATATAGAATTTGAAGTAATTTATTTGTTAAGTTGTTCAGGTGATCAGTGGTAGAAATCGGGTTTAAGTCTACGGAGTTTGATGCTGAAAGCTCCCTTTTAACAGTTTAACGAGTACAGCTTTTTGAAGGAAAAGACATGACAAAGATGCCCGGGTAATACCAGGCTCTATAAATTCATACTGTATTCTCAACTAAACTGGAGCAGAGCATACATTTGGGGGACAAAGTTCAAACATTTTGCTTTACTCCCCTCCTTTCCTCTCTTCTTTCCTCCCCTCCCCTGACTTCAAAAGTCTGACTTTCAAAGGAGATCTTTTGAGGAGGGTAAGGTGAGGTCAGTATGCTTGTACACATTGGGGCTAGAGACCAGTGTGAGGCCAGTATGCTTGTGCACACTGGGAATAGAAGCCATGATGAGGTTACTATGCTTGTGCATGCTGGGAGGTAGATGATGAAACCATGGAAAGCATGATGTCATCAGTGTGCTAGTGCATGCTGGGGACAGAAACCCTGATGACATCAGAATGCTTGTGTATGCTGGGAGGTAGACGATGAAACCATGGAAACCATGATGTCATCAGTATGCTTGTGCATGCTGGGAATGAGGACCTTTGAGGATGTCAGTATGTTTGTGCACATGGTGGATAGAAAGCCATGCTGAGGTCAGTATGCTTGTGCACCTTGGGAATAGAAACTCATGACAAAGTCTGTCTATGCTTGCATGTGTTTGGACAGGAATCATGAAGATCTCATACTTGTGCACGCTGGGAATAGAAGTCACGGTGAAGTTAGCCTGCTTTTGCAGGCCTGGGACAGGAACCCTTGAAGAGTCTATTGTTACCAACCTCCAGTTACCCTGGGGAGTGAGCAGGGCCAGCTTCATTAGCACATGATCTTAACTGTCTCACAGGGTCCTGTGCTTCAAGGGCTGTCTGGGAGAGTTTACTTGGTTGGTTTCCTGCTTTGGCAGTGTTTAAAAGTTCAGGTTTCCTGTGAGAAATCTACTGGTTTTTCACTATTCAGTTCCTACTGCATTTGGAAAAAAAAAACTTTAAATTTAAATTTTAATTAAAATTCTTAATGTTTTGAATACAAAACTCGACTTTTTTTTTTCAAACTGGGCATTTTGTGGCATGTGTTGGTTGGCATCTTGGTTAGCTCTCTGTTTCAGCTTGTTTGGTGATGGAGAGAGGGGGCATTTTGCCATGTATGATTCTGAAAAAAAAAAAAGCCCAACAACTCAAGTTTTGCCTGAATTCTTCTATTCAACCGTCCCGAGGATCATGTGAGACATATTTACTGCAGAACAATGGAAAAAATTACAGAACATCTATAGGAATTTCCAGGTTTTAAAGATTTTTAGACCAGTTTTCATCTGTTTCACTGGCTTGATAGTTTGATTTTAGATCAATTGAATTTCCATCTTTTATAATAAGAACCAAATCAATTAAATGAGAAATACCATTAACAGGAATCAATGCCATGTCCAGTTTTATGTATAGGTTGCATTTCTATTATGTTTATTAAATATGGAATACACTTTGTAATTTTAGTTTTTTTTAATGCATGTAGCTTCAATACTTGCTATACAATGAGGCTGTGTAGTAAGTATATCTCAATGTTGTTATCAACATTTTTGTGTTTTATCCCCTCAGTAGTATTAGGTAGCTACTTTCTCTTTATTTAGAAACCTTACTGTGGGACCTTACATAATCTGTGATCACACACGTTTGCATTTGAGCCCAGAAAACACGTGCGTAAGCTCGAGCTTATTTCTTATATCTTTTTCTTCTGAACAGTTTTCCATTATTATCTCAGTGACTGTTGTCCCCGGCCCTCCTTTCCCAGCCCCCTCAACTTAACTATTCTAACTACAACTGGGAACAGCAAAAACTGGTTTTGTTTGCAGTGGTATCTTCAAAACATCTTGTCTTGATTTTTAAATACTGTTTGATTCAAGTCTTGATTCTTTAATTTTTCCACACATGAGTTGTCTATTGTGTTTAAGCAGGAGAAACTTGCAAATTCCCCAACTATCAATTCTGCAGAGATGCATGTTGTATTACTTCACAGCCAGCAGAGGGCGCCGAAGTTCACGAACAAATTTCAGGAGATGTTTTGATGCCAGAACTAGAAATTCAATGTGAAAGGTGATTTTGAGGGTGTGGGATGAGAGAGAGAGAGAGAGAGAGAGAGAGAGAGAGAGGGAGGGAGGGAGGGAGGGAGGGAGGGGGAGGGAGGGAGGGAGGGAGAGAGAGAGGGAGGGAGGGAGAGAGAGAGAGAGAGAGATAGAGATCAGGCTATATGGGAAGGGAGGGAGGGAGGAGGGAAAGAGAGACAGACAGACAGACAGACAGACAGACAGACAGACACACACACACACACACACACACACACACACACACTGAACCAAGAAAAAGAGACACAGAATGAGTGAACAAGCGGAAGAGACACAGAGACAGAGAGAGACAGAGAGATACACTCAGTGTGTGTGTGTGCATGTGTGTGTGTGGGCAGATAATAGAAAGCAGTAAAGCAGAAGAGGTTAGCAATTCCCGTTTTAAGAGACACTTGAAATGCGGAAGATATATTTCACCTCCTGAGGGGAATGGCAGAGCAGATGCCGAGAAGAAGCATTTCATTTTCAGACCTCAAGAAAGTACTTCAATGCTAAATGCATAAAACAAGTTTCCTTTCCTCACTTTTCCAGTTCTTTCTGTAGAACTCTTCAGACTAAATCCTTATTCATGTCCATTCCTGGAGATTTTTATATTTAGGGCTGCTACACAGCAAAAGCCCTGTTTGCTGCCTTCCTCGAGCCCGCTGCCTGCCTCTTAGGCTTGCTCACACACTGGGTGTGTCTGTAAGTGGGGTAGAGGACCTTGGAGACTACTTAAGTGAATGTGGGTGTTTACTCAGTAGTTCAATCAGTGAATCTGCTAACAGTCCAGAGAGTGGTTGTGTGTGTGTGTGATGTCTGTGTCTGTGTGTGTGCTGTGCTGTGTGTGTTTGTGTGTGTGTGTCTCTGTGTGTGCCGTGTCTGTGTGTGCTGGGTTTTGTGTGTTTGTGTGTATCTATATGCACCTCTGTGTGTATGTCTGTGTGTTTATGTGTGTCTGTGTGTATCTG
>JANHMN010000021.1:42350832-42380649 GCA_030674055.1 Rhabdomys pumilio
CTTGTGTATGTGTGTGTATTTGTGTGTATATGTGTATTTGTGTGTGTATGTGTATTTGTGTATATTTGTGCATGTATTTGAGTGTGTATGTGTGTACTTATTTGTGTATGTGTGTATATTTGTGTGTGTATATTTGTGTGTGCATATTTATTTGTATATGTTGTGTATGTCTATGTGTGTGTACTTATTAGTGTATGTGTGTGTGTGTGCATGTGTGTGTGTGTGTGTGTGTGTGTGTGTGTGTGTGTGAATGTAATCCATCCAGAAGACATTAGATCCCCTGAACCTGAAGTTACAGGTGGCAGTGGGATGTGAGTCTTGGGTGGTGCTGGGAATTGGACTCTAGTCCCTTGCAAGAGCATCTTGTCACTCAAATCATCTCGAATCATCACTGGAGCCCCTTCTTACTTTATGAAATGAGCCTCCTCAATTACTACTATGCATGATTTGCTTTCATTTAGAAAAAATACATAAATAATACATAATTTTTACCTAAATTGTAAAGATTTGAAGTCATTTTATGAGAATCATTCAATAGCCATACCCTGTAGTAAAGCTAAATGCTTAATGAACAGATGGTTTACTAATTGTCTACGAGCACATGCAATATAAGCCTCACATCTCACTCTATACAATAAATAACTCAACACAAGCCTTACCTCTCACTCAATACAATAAAAAAAAACTCAAGACAGATCAAAGATTTAAATGACAAAAGCAAAAATTTAAACACTTAATGGAGAACATAGTAAATGTATTACAGAGATGCAATTAGCAAAATATTTCTTGTCTAGGGAACCAAATACATGGATTATAAAATATGTACATCTCATCCTGTTAACATTAAGAACCCTGCTTCATCTGGGAAGCTTTCTAAGAAAATGAAGAGTTCCTTCACATCTACAAAATTGACAAAGGTCTGGTGTCAGCAGCACCAGAGTCACATACCAAACCGAGGAACTAGTCAGCAAGAAGCATCTGATGTCAGCCTAGGAAATGAATAGACAGCCTCTAGGATTTGAATACACTAGTTTGCAATGGGACCTCGATACTCATGTGTGGTTTGGTTTACTATGGCTGCCAGGATAAAATCCTGCCAGTTGGGTGATCCTGGGTGGCAGAGAAAGATTTTCTCCTAACTCTGGAGGCGAGAAGCCCAAGATGAAGGCTCTCGGGGATGAGAAGGTGCCTTCTTTGACTGGCTGCTTTCTGCTCTCTGTGAGCATCCTTCATATTTCCTCTTCTTTGAAGAGCAGCTGTCCTATGGATTGGAGCTTCTGACAGTTCAGTGCCACCGCCTTACCTGTCTCCAAAGGCCTTGGAATGTGTGCATCAAAGAGGAGCCCAGCTGAATCCCTTGGAGAATCCTTTCCTGTGACTGGTTCTAGGCTGGAATTTTGCCTACTGTTCCAGATGCAGCCTACAGTGTGTGCCTTCACAAACGTACATGAGATAAGGACCACAAATTACAGGAAAATAGTATCATGCTACCATCCCCGGATCTCTGTTGTTTCAATTTCTCTGTCATTTACTCTATGAAATTATTACCTCTTGTGCCAGCAACCCAGGACAGGAAAGGCAGCTGATGTCTGATATTTTACTGACACCAGAGTAGTAAGTGAGATTTGGTAGACACTTTCGTGCTTTTGTATGATTAAGCCCTTTCCCCCATGATTGATTGAAATCTAATGTTACTGGACTAGCATAACAGGTGACAGGTGACAGATGGTAGGTATAAGGGGGCAGGATGATTTTTTTTTATTTTTTAAAAATTACGTTGTGTTTTGAAAATTTCATACACACACATATATACAATATGTATTTCTTTTTAAAAAAGATTTATTTATTTATTATATAAATATGAGCACACTGTAGCTGACTTCAGACACACCAGAAGAGGGCAAAGAATCCCATTACAGACAGTTGTGAGCCACCATGTGGGTGCTGGGAATTGAACTCAGGACCTCTAGAAGAACAGTCAGTGGTCTTAACCACTGAGCCATCTCTCCATCCGCCAACATGCATTTCTTTCTTTTTTTTTTTATTGGATATTATGTTTACATTTCAGATTTTATCCCATCACCCCATTCCCACCACCACCCAGGAACCCCCATCCTGTCCCCCCTCCTGCCTCCACAAGGGTGTGCCCCCACCTACTCCCCACTCCCCCTCCCCTCCCCACCCTTGAATTCCTCTCCACTCGGTGTTCAGCCTTCATGGGACCAAGGATCTCCTCTCCCACCCATGCCTGACAAGGTCATCCTCCCCTAAGTATACAGCTGAAAACATGGGTGCCTCCCTTTGTGCTGGTGGTTTAGACCCTGGGGAGCTCTGGTTGGTTAACACTGTTGCCCTCCTCTTGGGGCCACCAACCCTTTCAGCTCCTTCAGTCCTCTAACTTCTCCATTGGGAACCCTTGATCAGATCAATGGGTAGCTGTGAGCATCCGCTTCTGGATTTGTCAGGCTCTGGCAGACCTCCGAGGAGACAGCTACATCAGGCTCCTGTCTGAATGCACTTCCTGACATTCATATTGGTGTCTATCTTTGGTGACTGCACATGGGACGGATACCAAGGTAGAGTGGTGTCCAGACAGCCCCTCCTTGACTTTCTGTTCCATACTTTGTCACCATATTTGCTCCTTTGAGCATTCTGTCACTTCTTCCAAGTAGGACCGAGGCATTCACACTTGGTCTTCCTTCTTCATGAGCTTCATGTGGTCTGTTAGTTGAATCTTGGCTATTTCAAGCTTTTGGGCTAATATTTGCATATCAGTCAGTAAATACTATGTGTGTTCTTTTGTGATTGGGTTAACTCACTCAGGATGATATTTTCTAGTTCCATCCATTTACCTAAGAATTTCTTGAATGAAATATGATATCTCAATACATTGAATTCATTATTAAAAATAATGAATTCATTATTTTTAATAGCTGAGTAGTACTCCATTGTGTAAATGTACCACATTTTATGTATCCATTCCTCTGTTGAAGGATATATGGGCTCTTTCCAGCTTTTGGATATTATAAATAAGGCTGCTATGAACATGGTGGAGCATATGTCCTTGTTATATGTTGGGGCATCTTCTGGGTATATGCCTCAGGTAATGCTATGTCCAATTTTCTGAGGAACTGCCAGACTGATTTCCAGAGTGGTTGTACCAGCTTGCATTTCCACCAACAATGGAGGAGTGTTCCTCTTTCTCCACATCCTCTCCAGCATCTACTATCACTTGAATTTTTTATCTTAGCCATTCTGACTGGTGTGAGGTGGTATCTCAGGGTTGTTTTGATTTGCATTTCCCTGATGACTAAGGATGTTGAGCATTTCTTAAGGTGCTTCTTGGTCATTCAAATTTCTTCAGTTGAGAATTCTTTGTTTAGCTCTGTACCCCATTTTTAATAGGGTTAATTGGTTATCTGGAGTCTAATTTCTTGAGTTCTTTGTATATATTGAATATTAGCCCTCTATCGGATCTAGGATTGGTAATAATCTTTTCCCAATCTGTTGGTTGCTGTTTTGTCTTATTGACAGTGTCCTTTGCCTTACAGAAGCTTTGCAATTTTATGAGGTTCCATTTATCAATTCTTGATCTTAGAGCATAAGCCATTGGTGTTCTGTTCAGGAACTTTTCCCCTTGCCTAAGTATTCGAGGGTCTTCTCCACCTTCTCTTCTATTAGTTTCAGTGTAACTGGTTTTATCTGAAGGTCCTTTATCCACTTGGGCTTGAGCTTTGTACAAGGGGATAAGAATGGATTGATTTGCATTCTTCTACATGCTGACCTCCAGTTGATCCAGCACCATTTGTTGAAAATGCTGTTCTTTTTCCACTGGATGGTTTTAGCTCCTTTGTCAAAGATCAAGTGACCATAGGTGTGTGAAGTCATTTCTGGATATTCAATTCTATTCCACTGATCTTCCTGCCTGTCTCTATACCAATACCATGCAGTTTTTATCACTACTGCTATGTAGTACAGTTTGAGATCAGGGATAGTGATTCCTCCAGAAGTTCTTTTATTGTTGAGAATGGTTCTAGCTATCCTGGGTTTTTTGTTATTCCAAATGAATTTGCAAATTGCTCTTTCTATCTCTATGAAGAATTGATTTGGAATTTTGATGGGGATTACATTGAACCTGTAGATTGCTTTTGGCAAGATGGCCATTTTTACTAAGTTAATCCTGCCAATCCAGGAGCATGGGAGATCTTTTCATCTTCTGAGGTCTTCTTCAGTTTCTTTCTTCAGAGACTTGAAGTTCTTGTCATACAGATCTTTTACTTGCTTGGTTAGGTTCATTCCAAGATATTTTATATTGTTTGTGACTATTGTGAAGGGTATCATTACCCTAATTTCTTTCTCAGCCTGTTTATCCTTTGAGTATAGGAAGGCTACTGATTTGTTTGAGTTGATTTTATATCCAGCCACTTTACTGAAGTTGTTTATCAGGTTTAGGAGTTCTCTGATGAAGGGTTTAGAGTCACTTAAGTATACTATCATATCATCTGCAAATAGAGAAATTTTGACTTCTTCTTTTCCTATTTGTATCCCTTTGACTTCCTTTTGTTGTCTAATTGCTCTGGCTAGGACTTCCAGTACTGTATTGAATAGGTAGAGAGAGAGAGTGGGCAGCCTTGTCTAGTCCCTGATCTTAGTGGGATTGCTTCAAGTTTCTCTCCACTTAGTTTGATCCAACATGCATTTCTTACATATACCACATAAACATATAAACATATGCTACCCCAGCTCTCCTCAAATCTCCCTCTTATGTCTGCCTCCCAACTTCATGTCCTCATTTTATAATCATTTATTAATTTTTTTATCATTGACTCTTTCAATGTATTGAGATATCATTTCCATCACACCAGTGCAAAAACATAAATATATAAAAAGTGGTATTTTGTGTACTTGGATTTACGGCCTGAAGATGTGGTCTTGGCACTGTGGACTCGTGCATGTCTGTTTAGATACAATAGCCTCTCCCAACAAGAACCGAGAAAGACACAGCTGTGAGGTGGCTTGACCCAAGGCTAAAGACTTGTGAACTGTAAATTTCTTACTGTAGCTTTTGTGATATGCTGTGACAATTAGAAAAAAAATGTCAAAACTGTGTGAGATAGTGGCTTTCTTCAGAAGCATTAGGGTGATCTGGCATAGAAACGTGGAATCTGGGGACCAGTGGAGGCTCACACCTGGTGCACTTGGAAGGCAATGATCAGTTGATTTCAGTTTGATGATGTTGTAGCCAAGATGACCATTCTCATTTCTCTTGTGAATTTGGAATTAAGATTAAAAAAAAAAACTACTTTATAGATAAAGCTTTACTTAAGGGAAGTCAGTTTTGAGGAAATATTTTAAAAGACAGTCACTATATATTTTTAGAAGTTAGCCTCAGCCTGAATGACAAAATCATGTTTTAATTAATTCATAATGGGTTCAAAGAACTTTTAATCACATGAGACCTATGATTTAATATGTTGCCCAGTTAGGATATATGACAAATTAATAACAATGTTTTTGGACAAATTGCTGGGCATTCTTAATATGGGGGTTTGAATGAGAATAGCTCACATGTTTGAAAACCAGGACCCCAGTTGGTGGGACCATTTGGGAAGGGTTTGGTGATTTGGCCTTGTTGGAGGAGGCATATCCCTGGGGGTGGGTTTTGAGGGTTCAAAAGACTTAGATTGTTCATAGTGTCTCACTCTGCCTGTGGTCATGGGATATGAGCTCATACATACCCGTTGCTTCAGTACCATGTCAGCCTGTCTGCTGCCATAGTCTCTGCTAGTGTGATCATGGACTCTGACCCCCTAAAATTGTAATTCCCCCCCAATTAAATTCTTTCTGTTATAAATTGCTTTGGTTATGGTGGTTTATCACGGAAAAAGAACTAAGATACTGTTATGAGTTCTACCAAGACAAGCAACCTGCGCAATTTTGACAGAGCTTTTCTATGTTCATGTGTCTGAGATTGGCAATGGTCAATACTTTAGGTCCAGTACACAAACCCTCTTAGTAGATATCTGAAGCTGTAGCTTACACATTGCTTTTCTGAAAAGGAGAAACATCACAACTTCAGAGGCTAGAAAGATGGCTCAGCTGTTAAGAGCATTGTTCTTGTAGAGCACGGGGTTTAGTTTCTGGACCCACATGGATTCTCACACTGTCTGTTCCTCTAGTTCCAGGGGATCTGATGCCCTCTTCTGATCTCCAAAGGTATCAGACATGTGATTGGTTTACATACATACATACATACATACATACATACATACATGTAAGCAAAACACACACACACACACACACACACACACACACACACACACACACACTATACCTAAAATAAAAATAAAAACCCCACAAAATACAGCTCCAAAGCCTGGTTGTGGATTTTAATCTAATCGCACAGTTATTGGGTTTAGCAATAGAACTAATTTTTATTATTGCTGAAAGTTTTACTAATTGGAGGTTTTTAATAGCTTGACCCATGTTCTATAATGTCTTGCTTGGTTGATTTAACAAATTATCCTCAATTGTTGAGCCAGCCATTAATGCATGTTTGAATTCCTAAACAATTTAATTTTCTCCTACACATTAGAAATAGTGTATCCATGATAAATGCTTTCATATGTAAATGAACTATAAAAGCCTGGCAAACAAACAAACAAACAAACAAACAAACAAACAAACAATAAGACAGTGAACCTGAGTGAGTTTTCCCCTTGTTTCTGTATAGATATTTTGCATTCATATGTCTGACTGTTTACCAGATACATGCCTGGTGCTGATAGACGCCAGAAGGATACATAGGATCCCTGGAAGAGAAGTTACAGACGGTTGTGGGTGTTCAGAATTGATCTTCTAGAAGGTCAGAGAGTGCTCTTAACTCCTGAGTACCCCTAAATTTGTGTTTTTGGAGCTGGGAAGGGAACCGAGGGCCTCATGCATCTATCGACATTGTTGCTGAAATATTTCTTGGGCTAAGAATAAAGCCTTTAAAATAATCTTTCACAGTTTCCAAAGCAGGCTAGCAAGCAAAAAGAGAAGACAATTCCAATGCTCTCCAGCAAGTACCGTTAATGACATTAAAATTTAGTCATTTGTGTTCGTTTAGTGTTATTTTATTTATCTAGAAGGTTTTTAACCAAAGTGAAACACAAAGCTGTTGTTGGTGAATGAGGAGGCTGTTGCTGTGAATGACCACGATGGGAAGATGAAAGTATCAACACAGGAAGCTGAGAGGTCTGGGCTCACCCTGAGGAAGTGATTCTGTTCCACATTTCCTAGTGCAGTTTCCTTTAGTGACAATTTTCTTTAAGAAAGCCACCTCAGGTATAGCTACTGGGTCTGGGGGCTGCACAATTGACTGCTCTGGGTCAGTAGTTCTTAACCTGTGGGTCGGGACTCCCTTGGGGATCAATTACTCTTTTACAGAGGGCACATATCAAATATTTATATTATGGATCATAATGGTAGCAAAATTAGTTATGAAGTGGCAATGAAAACAGTTTTATGGTTGGGTGTCACCACAGCAGGAGGAACTGTACTGAAGGGCTGTGGCATTAGTAAAGTTGAGAACTGCTGCTCCAGGCACTGTGTTGAGTTCTGGCTTTTTGTGATGGTCTCCATTTGCTATAAAGCAAAGGGTCTTTGATGAGGAGTGGTATAAGTTATATTTATCTGTGGGTTTAAGGATGAGACTTAGAATATCGTAAGGAATTCGTCTGGTCTAGCACAGTGACTGTGGTAGACTCCTTTCTGAAGTCCCCAATAGCCCTGGGAAGTTGGGTAGATGGCCAGCACCAGGCATGATTTGACTCCTGTTTAGTAGACATTAAATCTGGTTAGACAGCTGTTGGTTTCCACCTATATGTGAGTGCCAATATTGCACCTTTGCTACACATGCTGGTATTGTCATGGATCTTAGGTATTGTAGCTGGTTGTTTTTGTTTGACTGCTTTTCTCCATTGGCAGCTTGAATAGCACTTTCTGGTATCTCAGAAGTTGGAATGAAGAGAAGAGGCTTTTGGTTAGTTATAGTACCAAGACCAAGTCTTGTGTCCCAAGGGGTCAGTGTCTTCACCAATAGGGGCTCATCTTCCACCTCTGAGAGGCAGCCAAGGGCAACAATGGTACCTTATGTTGTTTTGAGAGCTACATGGACTATCCTGACCAACCATTTGAAAGGACGCTTTTCAGGATACTTGGTACTGGCATTTTTGTTAGTCTGTGACAGTTGTGAGGAGACCAACTAATATAACTTACACACACACACACACACACACACACACACACACACACACAGAGTGCACACACATGTACATGTGCAAATATGCACACACATTATATAAAAAGCATTGTCAGACTAAGTAGTGCAAGTCACTCTTACACACACACACACACACACACACACACACACACACACACACACTTAAATATATTGTGTGTATAGTTTCAGGTAAATACAAGAGCCCCTAACATCCATGATTCAGAGGAACAGGGGTAGGAAAATTGTTCTGAGTCAGAATACCAGGAAGTCTGCTATGAAACAGTCCCTCCTAGGAATGGCTGTACAAAGAGGCCAGGAACAATGGCAATATTAACAGACATGCTGACATGGACGGAGAAAAATCTCACAGATGAAGGACTACAAGGTAAGTGAGGACCACTAAGAAAGGAAGATCAGCTTCTCCCAGGGATAAGGCCCAACTGGTTATCTAACAATGTGGTCATTCCTGAGGCCCACACAAACAACGAGAGTGGACTTAGGTTCTATTTATATGTGAGCACACTTACCCATCCATTCATTGGTAACAATAATAAAGAAAAAGAGGTTATTGATTTAAGATTGGTGGGCCGCCATGAAAGGAGTTACAGGAATATAATATACTCATGTTATTATATATGTATATACATACATACATTTACATATAGTATATATAAGCATATGTACTGTATTATATACTATGTATATACATACTATAATACTATACAGTATATACACATACATTTATATACCATATATATAAATTCATGTGTATATAGCACACATACATATGTATGTATAGTATGTATACATATATGTATGTATATACACACATGTATATGTATATATACATATACACATATATATACATATATATGTATATATATACACATATATGCATGTATATATACATATGTGTACATATACATCATATACATATACACATTTATACACACACACAGATACTTAAGAAAGTTATGCTGGGACTGGAGAGGTGACTGAATGGTTGAAAGCACTTGCTCCTCTAACCAAGCTTTCTCAGGACCCACATGACAGCTCATAAACTCCCATCCATTGACTCTCACACCCATCTCTGCCTTCAGGGGACACCAGGCACTCCTGTGGTGCACACCCCTAGCCCTTAACCCCCAAATAATACATACATACATACATACATACATACATTTATACATACATATATTTGTAAAAACAAAATATTTAAAAAAGAAATTTATCTTAGCTAATTTTATTAGAATTCTTTAAAAAAATCTAATCTAAACCAAAGGAAACAAATAAAATTCAGAAAACATTACCTTATAATATTTCAGTATTCACGACTTTCGTTCTATTTCGACATGGGGTTCCGTCCTTCCGTTTCTCACGGCTTTATCAACTCTTCCTCTTGATCCTTCTTTCTTTATCATTTTGAGAGAAAAAAATGTGTACTTTCCAAAGTTGCAAAGCAACCTGGTTTGTTTTTACTCTTTATTACTTTTACTCCCAGGCTTGGGTGAGCGTGGGTTTTAGCAGGATCAGAATATGAGAGCAAACATCAATGTCTGAAGAACACCGAGAAGCAAGTTTCTCTCGTGGGTGTTTTATCTCAGCCTCTGTGGAATGGCTGATGGAGAGTCAGTGAAGGAAGGGCAGGGATTTCTTGAGTCTGCTGAAGTCAAAGGGAAGTGGTGACCCCGCAGAAACAGGACACTACTACTGGAAGAAGAAGCTCTCACACACAAATCTCAGTTGCTGCTGTGGCTCCTGGCAGGGAAGCTGTTTCCACATTTAATTTGCTGAAAGCACTCATCACAGTGGGATCCTGGGATAAGTGCTGAAGTAGCAGATCTCTGCATTCATGGGAAAAGGAGAGTTACACTAAAGGGTGGGTTGCTGTTGCTCTGTAGCTTCTCAGGAAGCTGTCTCGGACACCATCGTTAGCGTAAACTCGTCAGATTTGAGAGCGTAGAAATTTACATTAGGAAATTTTCTCTTCGGCCTCCATCCTCCCGGACGAGAGAAGCCAGAAAACTTTTGGGAAAATACCTGAATTGAGGACTCGTGTGTTTTCATTAAGTCATTATGCTTTTTCTTACATTTCTCATACCGTATAGCATGAACTAGGATTATGCCTACCTTTCATCAAATGGGAACAGACACCGTCCTAAGTCCAGTGTGTGAGCTGCTAATGGCCGCATCCTCTGCATGGCTCCTTAGGTGGTGTTCTCTCCAGGGCTCGCCAGAAAGCATTACTCACTGAGCACCTATCCATTCTGACTTCTGGTGGGTTTGTTTTATTTGGGTATTGATTGACATTACACATTTCTTTCATTGCCAACATTAGATGGTGCTTCCTCAGAGCACTTAGCGGGGAAAATCACGGTATGTAGGTAGAAAAGTCAGTAAAAGTAGCTCTGTGTTGGCCATGCACCGGCAGCCAACGGCACGTCCAACCGTAGGACTGTTCGGGATTTTGGTAAGTTGCCATACTTAACTTATCTCTGCTATGCATTTTGTTGGGTGACATGCATTATTTAGATGAATGCAGAACTCCTCCTTGTACTCAACATAATACATTTTTAATGGCTAATGATTATATAGATAATCTCATGCAAGGGGACCAATTGTTTCCCTTTCGTTATTATTATAAATGTACTTCTGAACGAATTAAAAATGAAATCATCACCCTGTCAGATGGGCAGGAAAACAAAGGCTTATTAAAAAGTTGCTTTTTCCCCTGGTGAGCTATATTATCAATAATCATCTTAGTCCATAATGTATGTGGTTTGGCATGACATATTAATTTGTTTTGATTTAGTGGTGGAGAAACCATTACCATTTTATAGCCCTTTTTGCTGTTTTTATTTTTATTTTTTAAACCTCTGTCTTAGGGACTTGTGGTAGCCACGTGTCCTCTGTAAAAAAAGTTTGCATTATGGTAATGACAGTGACTGGAATGAAGTTTAAGCAGTAAAAATTAGTAATTAGAGGCCGAGTTCTTCCTGTTACAAGAACAGCAACATCTCCTTCCTGTTGTTTTTTTTTTTTTTAAAGTCTTTAGCTCAGAGAACTTGTAATTATATTTTCTCCCTTCTTTGAAAAAAAATTTTAAATCCTTTTAGACCTTTTGCCAGCTTTAGAACTTAGGAATATCTTCCTTCAGGATCTGGAGGCCATCCCTTTTGAAATATAAGCCCCTAGGGAGAGCTCACCTTGGACTCTCAGTGGCTCTGGAATCATAGGAGTCTAAGCTGCGCCAGGATGCTCAAAAAGGCAGGCTGACACCTACTGTCAGGAAGATATTAGAAGTCTGATTCTGCTCTCAATAAAACTAGATAACCCAGTGGTTTTCAACCTGTCTGTCAAGACAACCTTTTGGGGTCAAACAAACCTCTCACAGGGGTTGCCTAAGATTGCCAGAAAACACAGATATTTACATTACAATTCATAACAGTGGAAAAATTACAGTTATGAAGTAGCAAAAAATAATTTTATGGTTGGGGGTGTCACCATAACATGAGAAACTGTATTAAAGGGTCATAGCATTAGGAGCCACAGAGTTAGCTAATGTAGATGACACCTCCAATCTCCAGGTACATTTGGAATAAAATGTGTGAAATGGCGCGGGTAAATTTTCTTACTTGAGGACTTATTATTGCTTATCTTGAAGCTGTATAAAATTATTAATATTTGCCTGACATATCAAACGTAATATAATGTTCAGTCTTTGTAGCTGCTAGCAGGTTACTTTGATGTATTTATATTACAGACAGGGTTTTCATGCTCATTCGATAAAACAAACAAATAAACAAACAAACAAACAAACAACCCCCACCCCCATATCTTTATCTTTTACTGTCCCGATAGAGAAGATGTCTAGGTTGGGAGATTTCCCTTTTGGTTCTATTTCCATAATAACAGATATGACTTGTTATAAAAATAGCACTTTAACCAGCATGTCTTCTCTTTGAGTTCCCCTTTTCTTTAATCAGATATGCACTTCAGAGTGGTCCTTAATGGGTAAATTCACAAAGGATTAGATGTATTGTGAAAAAAAAAACAGAACAAAACAATACAGAACAAAGCAACCAAAGTGGGGAGGGAAAACACAAAACAACAACAACAACAACAACAACAACAAACAACAACAACAACAACAACAACAGAATCCAACGAAAAACCAAACCAAGACACATTGCTAATAGCATTTTCTCTTTTCTGTAAAAGATCAATCTTCCAACTTCAAACGTGAGAGTGACTGGGAAATCAGGATTAGTAGGTGGCATGTCTAGCACTTTTGCTTTTAATTATTACTCCATATACCCACCCCCCAATAATCTATTTTTAGGCTAATTTTAATCTATGAGAGTAATCGCTATCCATCCTAAATGCCACTTGCTCTCCATTATATTGTTGTAGGATCTTGCCAACCGTTCAGCATGGCATTGCTAATGCAAAGGTGACTGTGGCACAGGAATGATTTATGCCTCTGGAGTTGCAGAGGTCTAAAAATAGGGCTCGATGGTACTTTAATACGTTCCGCGGTACACAGTCATAATAGGGTTAGAGGCGATGGAGTTTCATCCTGAGCTCTCCGTTTCCTTCCCTTTGTCTCCGAATCTGAGAAGTGACTGAGTAATTACACAGACGTTCCTCATTTGTTGCTTGTATCATTTCCTCTCAGCACCCAGTCCTGCCGGCTCCGAGGTGTTGGTGAGGAAACATGTAGTCTGTGAATAGCCATTCAGCTCGACTCTTGTTGCTACTTTAACTTGAAGATTTGGAACCAGACGATACACAGACCGTATCGTATCCTATCTATGCTCCTAGGTTCGGATGGGGTAAGTGTGTGTGAGACTTCAGCCTTAGGAGAGGATCAGAAATGAAAGTGTCCAGTTAAGACATACAGCAAATATTACAGTTTTACAAGAAGGGTCCCCGTTAGAACGGCGAACGCTAGCAGTTTTGGGGAAGCAGCCTTTCTGAATGAAAGGCAAGTAGACTTTAGTCAATATTTCCTCTGGTGTTAGCTTTCACAAGTGTGAGATGGCAGAGTGGAAGAACGTTTTCTGACAGCCTTTCTGAGTGGGAGTTGTGATCACGGGGAATGGAGCTTGTATAAGTGAATTCAGGTATTTATTGTTGAAGGGCCAGAGGAGGTCGCGTGCGTATAAGAGCAATCTGTATGAAGAGTGATCAAGGAGGCTCTCTCTCTCTCTCTCTCTCTCTCTCTCTCTCTCTCTCCCTCTCTCTGTCACACACACACACACACACAGCTGTATATATTTATGTGTGTGTGTGTGTGTGTGTGTGTGTGTGTGTGTGTGTGTGTGTGTGTGTAGCATGTATTTCTTACTTGGTTGGCTAGACAGTTGAGCTCAGGAGAGCCCCAGAATCATCTTTGGTCAAATCTGTGAACACTAAACACTGTAGCTCTAAGTAGCATGAGTTGCTAGTCCTGCTCCCACGCATTTCATACTTTATTGTCGCACATTCTACATCAAGCTGATGAGGGAATTAGCTCCTGGGCACATTCTTGTGCTATAGTGATGGACTAGTTTAGCTTTTGAGGGCAGCTAGCGTAGCTCTCCATGGTGCCTGCGGTAATTCCGAGCTGTTCTACAACGTCGTCGAATGTAGTTCAGCTCTCAGAGTTTCCAGGAGAGATCCCAGAGGTGACAGTTTCAGCAGTGAGTTTGTATTCCACGATGACTGCTGTGTTACCATGGTGTGGTGATGTGTAACAGGATAACCCACTTGCCAGCTGCCACCAGCTGGGGGGGGGGGTTGGAGGATGGGGTCGGGGGAGGAAAGAATCACATTCTTGGGAAGTATCTATTTGATTTTAATAAATGGTGATGTTTAATTTAATTGTGACCTTTACGATACACTTTGTGAGGAACAGAATCTCAGCTCTTCTCATGAGCTGTCGAAAAGTCAGGATACTGTTTCTGCGATGTCACTGGCCCTAGAAACATATTTTAAAACCAGCAGTGATATCCATCTGAACCTAGGTTCAATGGCTGTCCAAGTAACAGCTTGGTGAGTATTTTTTTGATTACTTAATTGAAAATTAATATATATATATTCAAGAGAGGACAAAGTGGCGGAGTACTGAGGGCTTGAAAACACTGTTGCTTATAATTTATTCTTCTGTTAATTGTGCAGCAAAGAGCACTTTGTTCTGTATCTCAGTCAAACAAACTCTTACTGGTCCTTCAAAACCATTCCTTCTGTTGCTTCACCCCCGTCCCCTGCAAATCTCCCCTCTCCCCACCCCCGCAAAACTCCCTTTAATTTTATGTCTCATATGCAGATGGAAGGAATTCTTCTTAGCATTTAGTCCATATTAGTCATGACATACGGTAAAGCGTTGATGTCTAGCCTTGTGCTATTGGGAGCTAGTGGAACCTTCTATAGATGGGCCAAATGGGAGAGGCTTAAACACTGGTTGCAGGTCCTGGAGGGAACAGCGATTGCTCAACACTATCTTCTCGTCTCTTTACCTTTTGTGACCACAGTGGGGATGTTTTATCTTATTCTCCCTCCACCAGTCAGGGACTAGGGTCTCTGAAATCAGGAAGCAAAATAACCTTTTCTCTTCATAAAACCATTATCTAAGTTATTTGTTTTAGTGACAGAAAATTATCACACCAGGCAAACTTCAAATGTTGTCAATGATTATTTTCAGCTAAAGTTCAGATTCATTATAACCATGATCATGGATGGGAGAGAAGGATATGAGCTAGCCTGAGGTTCTGATGATAGCCATAGCACCGCATGTATTAAGCACATTAGTTAGGCTTGAGTCTGCCAGGCACAGGTCAGTGGAGAGGAGCCTAAAGTGGGTTCTGATTGTTGAGGACTCGGGATCTTTTAGGAGTCTTAGAATTCTTCCAGGGTTTGCTTATTGCAGAACACATGTGAGAAACAGGCTCTCGTTGTAGCTGTTATTTGGAGAACTTCCCACTAATCTAGAGAGCTTGTACATTTGATTGTTTGGCTTAAATTGTTCATATGTATGTGCACATCTTAAGGTATCATGTTTTAATTCTATTCTATAGGAAAACAGGATGAAGCTTGTCATAATGACCAAGATGCTGATGTTTCTGATGTTTCTGCAACTTACATAAACACTCTACTAAGTCTCGTTGGCCTTAGTTTCTGTCTTAGAGAAATGGAATAGTGTCTGCATTCGGGCCAGTCTGTAGGTTAGATGCTGCCCATTTAAGGGACCATTCTCTCTGTAGTCTATGGGATTAGCACCTTTGAAACAAAGAACACAGAATACAGCCACAGTGGAAGGGTTGCTTGGCTCAGAACTGAGTCATTCTCTGCATGTAGATGTCTGCAGTGCTGTGCAGTGCTGTGCAGTGCTGTGCAGTGCTGTGCAGTGCTGGGCAGTGTTGTGAGTTCAGGGAATTTAGGGATGCTAGTTATGATAAGGCAGAGACTGTTGATTTTAGGTTACTGGATGAGTTAGGAAGTTGTAGAAAGGCCTCAAATAAATAATATTTTCAGATTATGCTTACAAGTAGGTAAGAGATAGAAAATACAATATCCTCCACAGATCAAAGTTACAGGCTATATTTGGAAGTTAATTTATTAGAAGTCACCTTTCACATTGGTAGAAGTGATTTTGGTTTGTTTTGTTGTTTTTTCTTTGTCCCCAGTACTTCTTTTTGAAACTTCAATACCATATAATGCTGAAGATGAGGAAACAGGCCAAGGGGTTTCTGGAAGAGTAGTTTTGAAGTCCTGGCCAGTAATACACAGAAGTGAATTTGAGGGTTGTTTTAGAATTTTAATGCTTTTCAATATATGTACACTAATTAAATGGCATTTAAAAAATAGATTGTCCAGGGTAAGGACAAGGTTGTAGGTCTTCCCTTGTGTGAGTGCATGTATGTGTATGTATGTGAAGCTATGTTGAGGTGGAGTTGGTGTCAGACACAATGCAGAAGCCCAGTGAATGAAATTATAATAAGCCTGACCTGGGGGCCAAACAAAGAAAGTATGCACTGTAAAGAAAAATGTTCAATATTTTCTATTTTAGAAGGGTACCTACATCTTAAATATATTCCAGTTTTAAGGCATTTATTGACCAAAACACAGTCTAAATGTAAACATTCCGTAGCAAGTGGGGGCAGCATGCTATGGTAAAGATGTCAGCCTTTAGTCAGACTGCTGTACAGACTCTCACATGGACGTCATTCAAGCAAACTCAGTGTTGACTCTGTTTGGTGGTCTGTGAGGAGGAGGACATATTTCTTAGCTTGCAAGGTTGCTGTGGGGCTGGGATGGATCCATACGCTCTGACGATAGCTATCCAGAGCCTGGTTTATTGCAGATTCTCAGTGTACTATTTGTCTTTCTCTCACTTTTAAAAGTTGTTACCAGGTTTATTGAACACCTTATACAAAAGATCCAACATCTACTTGATGGTTTTATCTATTTGAAACACGCCATTCTCAATAACATACCATAGCATGGTTATTTCTTTGGCTAACAAAATGGACATATAACGTCTGCTTCGACAGTGGCTGGTTACCGAACTCCATAATTAAAACATAGTTTTAAAATTTGAATAATCTAAACACTCACAGGCACAGGCATGCGTGTGTCATAAAGTCCTAGGGTGTGCAGAGATCTCAAAGGTGTTCGTTCCCTAGTTTTGTAGGATTTCTGAGATGTCATGACTTTGTAGACACACTTACTCATTGCCACTGCTGTCCGAGTTAAGAACACGGTCACACTCTTGTGTTAAATGCTCTTTTAATATACTTCACTTCAGATAATGGTTCTGGGATATGTCATAATCTTCTTCTTCTTTTTTAAAATTTACTCTTAGGTGCATCTTGTCATTGTTGCATATCAGATCGATTTGGAGGATGTTCTAGAGACCTACACTATTGATTAGGTAGAGTGTTTCTATATTTTGTGATTTGCCAGGGTTTTCTTCTCATATCATCATTACCATGGTTGGAAAGTTCCTCCTTTCATGGAATCTTTCCAGTCTTTATGACACATGCCAGACAACAAAATTTTGGGCGTGCACTCTCTGATTCCCTTAAATTTATGTAAAACATGCCATCTGCTTCGGAACCTCAAGTGATCTTATGATTTATTAGATTTACTAAGCAAACATTTAATGTGTAAATATAATTTAATAAGCTTCCCACAGGTGTCTAATTAGGCATTAATTTCTGCCACAAGGACTAAATGGAGTGAAATATACATAGGCTCCGAGTCTTAGTCATGTGTGTGAATGCTACCTAGTCAAAGTGAGGACTCATAGTTGAGTTCAATTTTAATTTTGCTATCTCTGAGTGTCTGATGATTCTGGTATGGGGCCACTCCATTAGGGAAACCGTGATTCTGAAACCTGTGGGGGACTTTTCTATAAAGATGGAAAAGCTTCCTTTGGAAACTCTACCCAATGTACAAAACTCCAATGTAAATGCCTCATAGTAATTGGCTAAAGTAGTTAGAAGACTACTGCATAGAGTTTACTATTGAACTATGTAGGACCAGTGCATAGATGAGTGATGGCCCAGTCTCTCCATCCTTTCCCGTTTACCCACATTGCAGGTCTTTTCCTCCTGGTTTATTTCTGGAGCACTTCGTAGTATTCCAGGGAACACAGCCAGGGCACCCAAGCTTAGCAACTCCAGAGGCAAAACATCTGTTTTCTCCCTTCTCAGGTATTTGTCTGAGAAGATTCGACTCAGCCTTGCTTACATGTTCATAGGTGGCTGGAGAAGCTTACAGGCCATTGGTAGGTTGATCTTGGTCACTTACTCTGGAAATCCTGCTGAACATCTGGGGAATGTTTCAGTTTTCTGTAACAAGTGTCCAAGCACAAAGACATACCAATATTTGCATATTCTTTCAGGGTCTGTCCTCTTGACTTGAGCAATTTGTCTATTCTAATAAAATTCTTCCTTTTTATTCTTTCTCTTTCCATGGTGGGTATTTCTCTGTTCCCTATAAATCTGTAATTTTAGATTCTGAGATCTGCAGGGTATCCATAACATTCTGGTTGTTAGCTTTCCTTCCCCGTCTCAGATCTGTAACTATGATTCTGTGTCTGGGACACTAGCCTCTCTACTTCACTCTCTGAGTATTGGCAACCTCAGATCTATAACTGTTATGTCCTGTCAGGGACCATCAGCTGCCAGCTGCTGCTGTCATTGTGTGTCAGTGTCCCTCAGTCTCCAACTGTCACTTCCCTTTTCTGTCCATATGAATGTTCTTTCCAAGATGTACAGTTCTTTCTCTGTCCCACAGAATAAATTTTGTGGTGCTCCTAGATGAACACCCCTCACCCAAGACCCCAGAAACAACAGGTTTAAATTTTCATAATGGAACAGCTTTAAGAACCGTGAATGCAGTTGAGGGGAGCCAGGCCTACTCTCATGTCACCTGTTTGATTTTTTTTTTTTTTACATCAAACAGAAAAGAGGAAGCCCTTGGAAGAGAAGACTGTTAAGTGGAACTTTTTTACACACACACACACACACACACACACACACACACACACACAGACACAGGAGTTGGGTGTAAATAAATGGAAGATAGAGCAGTCTAGGTTAATGTATCACGTCTGCAATTGGCCTCCTGTATTCAATCAACCCTTGATGTCTTTGAATTATTTCTATACAGTCAACTGAGCATTCACAGGCCAAGTCAACAGTGGTATGTGCACTGGTCAACCATGAGTGAAAATATTCGGGATACCTGCAAGCTTTCTCTGGTTCCTACTTCCCTCCCGCCTCATGACTTCCATGTTTATCATCAACATCTATGGCTTCGTTTCCCTTCCCCTTTGTGCCAGGGTCAGCTTGCTTCAGGCCTTTGCCCATGTTTTGCCTTATGCCTTGAGTTCCATCCTGGTACTTCTCCTCCTGATTTCGCTCCCTGCCATTTACACCTTGGCTTAAACATTCCTCGGGGAAGCCTTCTGAAATCAGAGTGCAGACGAGTCCCTTCAATCCTTCACTGTAACGGTATTGCACTGCTGCAAGTGGTGAAGACAGATGTGTTTGTTAAATGGCTCTCTCCTTTTTGCACTGTAAGTACCATGTAAAAAGCGATCATGGTGCCTAACACAGTGCTTGGGGTGTAATTCTTATTCAATAACTGTGTTTTGAATCATCAGTGAAGAAATGGAAAGAGAATGGTTGGAACAGAAACAGCTGGAGCAGCTGACTATAAAGATTAGAATTAGCAAGGGAGTGGTAGACAGGAGATATTTTACAGGGGACTCAGCGACAGATATATGTGCAAACAGCTCACAGAACATCATTACAACCTGGGCCATGGAGCTGTGTGATTTCAGCCATGTGCCCCATGAGGACATGTACAGGAACACGAGCCTGCTGCTGAACAGCTCCTGAGTGAATCAATGTGATATTCAGGAGGTCTGGCAATCAATACAGCTTAGCAGCCTGGAGACAGGCTTGCATACTGCACCTGAGTGACAAGCTAAGCCGTTTGTGCCTATGTTTTGATACCAGCTACACTGGGAGAATTAGTTTCACTTGTAACCCCTAGCTGCCATTATTAAAATATCGGAAGCTACACTGTATGCTAGAGTTATTTTTTTTCAGAATAACAATTAAAAGGCAAAAGCTTGTGATTTAATGTTTTGGGGAGTGATTAAGAGATCATGGTAGAATTGGGGTTTATGATTCTGGATACCTGTGTTATTTTTTTTTTTATCACTGTGACAAAATGCCTTGTAGAAACAACTTAATAGAGGAGGAATTTACTGTGGTCTATGGTTTCAGGGGATTTCAGGTCCTTTTGGGTGGGGATAGACATGTGGCATCTGAGTAGCTCCTGTTGGCAAGACAAGGAGTCAGAGAATGAGACCAGAGTTGGAGCTGGTTGTGACATTCAAAGTCTGTCTCCAGGGTCCTGTGTGTGCTATCTAGGCACTATTGTCCACAGGCATCACAACTTCTTAGAACAGCAAAACAGGGGACCATGGTCAAACACATGATACCGTCAGAGGACTGTATTTCAGATTTAAGTTGTAATGGCATTTAATTAAAATAAGCCAGATTAGGTAGATAGGTTTATTAGAAAAATCACTGCACTGACCTGAGTCCCTCAAGTCTCTGGTTTTTCAGTCTGCAGTTCTCTCTCTCTCTCTCCCTCCCTCCCTTGCTTCCTCCCCCTCTCCTCTCTCTCTCCTCTCTCTGTGCATTCGATGTGCATGTACATGTATGTGTGTGCAGGCGCGTACGTCTGCATACGCGAGCAGAGTCCAGAGAGGCATCTGGCATCTTGCTCTAACATTTTACATTTGTTTTCCTTGAGACAGTGTCCCTACTAACTCTGGAGTTGGGTTCCAGGCTATCACAACCCATTGAATTTCCTCTCTGTCCCCAGTCATGTTAAAGTTCACCTTGCTTTTCCTGTGGGCACTGGAGGCCTGAAGTCATGTCCTCTGGCTTGTGCGCCCATTGTTCTTAATCACCGACCTCTCTCTCTCTAGCTCAGACAACCCTCTGCTTACAAAACGAAACCACTCTGTGACATCCTGTATGTCTTCCCGTCTTAATGTGTTTTTATGGTTTTGTATTTTGACTGTCTATCGTTTGCCTTTTCATTATCTCTATACCATCCATATACCTTTGGTGCTTTTAATTGTCATCGATGTATCAATGTATGACTTTTAAAAGAGCACTTCAGTGTGAGCACCATCTTTGTTGCCTGAGAAAGCCTAACGAAGGGGAATTGTGATAGTTTCCCTTTTCTAAAATCAATGTATCACCAGGGATATATGCAGTAAAGCCAGTATATGAACATGAGGAAGGGGCCTGTCCTGGGGGCTTTCAAGCCTGCTAGTATCTACATGTGGTATTAACTTTAAGGCAGACATTTCCCCCATTGGTCTGGTCACCTGGCCAGTGTTCTAAGCATTACCACACGGTAGCTCAGAACCAGTTCTGGACTGAGTTCCATGAGGTCTTATCACATAGCTTTGAATCTACCAAGTTCTGTGAATTTTGGCCATCTCTGAGTTTCTCTGATTCTGCCTCCTTCATTTGTAAAGTGAAGCTCATAATTGTATCTTTGAAGGTTTCAAATAAGGATAGAATGGCTTCCTATGCACAATGTGTCTAAGACAGTTATCTGGAAGAGAATAAGTTTTCAGTATTCACCAAGTACACGAATATGATTCACAATTCTGATTAAAATTAAGATTTATATTTGCGGTGTCCTTTACTATAAATATATTTAGAAATTTTATATATAAACTTGATTTCTTTCTGAGATTATTTCTTAATAAGGAATTAAGAGCTACCCCAGTCAATGATACAGGCTCTTTTTTTTTCTTTCTTTTGAAGCTTGAAAGCATAGCCATGACAGGGATGGAGAAAGCGGCTCATCCTTGTATCACAAAGTATCCACTGGGGAGGACTTTTTTGTTTTTTAAAGGATGAAGTTTCCTGAATTTATAATCGAGGTGATTGAAAACCTTCACAGCAGTCACTGCTGGAGGCTGCTAGATCTCCGTTCGTCTGTCCGTCCGTCCGTCCGTCCGTCCGTCCGTCCGTCCGTCCGTCCGTCCACTGCAGTTGCTCAGGGATACCTTTAAAGCTCCTTCCCGCTTGGCTTTGCCTTCAGAGCTGCTTGATGGTCTTTACAAGGACATCTGTCTCTTTACTTTGCAGTTAAATCTCATTTTAGACTCAAGATGGTTTTACCCAACTTTATCATTCACCTGATTTATTGAACTTGACACCGAATAATTTTGGTTCTTTAAAGAATTTCATCCACAAAGTATGAACATGTAGCTCTCTGGAGAAAATAGAGCGTGATAAAGGGTTTGGTGGTATTTTTTCTTTTTTTAGACAAATGTACAAAAATGATCTGTGCGTATGGCATCAATATTGGAGTGTGGTACAGTCTTGCAATGTAGTCATTTTGATGGGACTAAGACCTATCTGAGTATATACATTCTAGGGGTTATTATCCATGATACAGACCCCCAAGGGCATCTTGTTGGTTCTTTGCTTTTCAAATGCATAGTTAGCTTGAAGCTCGACTTCACCTCAACATGTAAATTCTCTCACGTAAAAGGAAACAGTTAATGACCGTGATATACAATCTATTTTAATTTTCTCTTCATCTTGCCATTTATCATTATACTATCCAAAACATTGATTCGGCTATTCATACTTCCAGAAAATTCAATAAATCTGTACCAGAATAGCTTATGATAAAACCGTGTAAACACATCCAATTATTGTTTTTCTATCACAACACAGCCTTGGAAATGGTTGTGTAAAAGCAGATAGTAATTTCCTAGAGGTGTAAAATGGGTGGTTAGGCTTCTGACCAGATGTAAAATCCAATCAGAAGAAGAAAGAAACAAGCTATGAGAAATTATATTAGCTCAAAAGAACAAAGTTTTATAACAGCGCCAAAAATATTTGCAGAGTTATACTCTACATATTTGATTACAAAGAGGATATTGATAAACCATGGCTTTTATTTAATAAATGAGACCCCCATTGATAAATTTGACTGGAAACTAATATTTGACAAACAATTATTCGTGTATTACAATGGTTCTAAAATTATTTGAGATTTTAAGGGTGATGATTTTTAAGGGTTTGTGTCTCTTAATAGATCTAGAGGGATTATAGTATCTTGTTCATTCTGTGGGCAGCTACATTAAAAAAAATTATACTACTGGCCTGAGAGCCATCTCCTAATTTATTTTAATAGATCTTCCTGCATTTGTTAATGAGGTTGATACTTTTGTTGAATAAGTCAATATTATAGGAGTACATCATTCTAGATATGTGGGCAGTTGCAAGCTAAGGAGGAGCGCCAGAATGAGTAGAGAAACTGAGGCACAATAGACAGAAAGTCAAGGGAGGAAGAAGCTTCAAGTTTGGATAATTTGTGTCCAGTAATATGAAATCTAAGAGCTGGCCATGGGGAGTTATAAAACAGGAAGTTATTTGTGGCCTTGGTAGGCATGGTTGATGGGTAGGGAATGGCCTGATTAGGGAAACATGAGACTAGAAATAGAACAGGGAAGCTTAACCTCGCCTTTAAAGAGGTTTCCTGGAAAGAGTGAAGACAAAGGAATGTCAGAAGATGAAGTTTTGGTGGCAGTAACTTATCTATTTATTTCTTGAGATAAATTATAGCATATTGCATGTTTGTGTAATGACCTAGGGGTACTGTTTCTGCTATGAGGAAGGAGAGGGTTGGCTGAATGAACCTGACAGGCATGAGTGGATGACAACACTTGGGGTTGGTTCTTCTCAGAATCTCAGACAGTGTATCCATGTTAACCAGAAAGAACATAGCACATAAGGGTGCAGACACAAATAGGTGGGTACCATTTGTCCTTTTAAAAATAATTTTAAATGTTCAAAGGCTTTGGTATTGTTGTTCAATATCACACCAAATAAGGATGAGCCGAAAGCAATCTGTCACTTCATGTGACACTCTGTCAGCAGTCATTAGAGTGCTTTACTACTCTTTGGAAACTCATTAAAAACACACTTAGAAGCAAATCTTGGAAAAGGGCTTTGAAATCTTGCTAGAGTCAGTCTGAGATAGATGGTGGCATTGCTGTGATTGAGATTGCTCTTTACCCTTGGTTTGATAAATTATTGAATGAATTGATAAGGGCTAGGGGTCACCTGGTTATAATTGTTCAAAGAACACCTTCAGATTATGGCACTGGCAACTCGAGAAATAGTCCATGGTAAAAAAAGAAAATAACCACTCAGGACCTGAAATACTGGGTTATAGCGGTGTGGTTCCATCTCAGTATCTGTGTCTCGGGTGGTTTAATAACTCTTCTCCTGTACTGCTGTCTTTGTGACAAAGAGTTTATAAGTTTTATTGAATATATAAGGCCTGGGTTCAGGATATGTCTCAGAGGTAGAGTTAACTTAGACCCTGAGCTTGACCCACAGCAAAAGCTAGGAAGCAAGCAAACAAAGCTGAAAACCCAAAGTAAGACCTGTAGCTGGAGATATATTATGTAATTGATTTTTACGGATTGATGTTAGCATACAGACTATGTTAAAGGGGGAGGCAAATGTGAATAATTTCATATTCAATACGGTATATGTCTGCTGTGTTTAAAATTGTGCCAACCTCTGTAAAGATGATATTAATACCAATTAGAATTCACTGCCTTGAATTAAAATAGGAAAATCAGCATAAAGATGCATCACTACTGGGAAAGAGATAATTTACCATGGACTGAAGGACTTGCAGATATTCTTGGATGAAAGACAGTGCAGCTCAGCCTTAGACTTCAAGATGAGGTTTTGTCTTGGTGCCTAAGATGAGAAAACAACATACCTGTTCTGAATGAACTGCTTGAAACGCGTCAGACACTTAGGGATGACTCATTTGATTAATTTTGCCATAAGGTTTTTGCAAATACTTAAATGCTTCAATTGTTTGAATGTGGCAAGTTAGTAAACAGCAGGTACAAATATGTAGGATTGTTTTTTTTTTTTAATAATCCATCTTTTTAATCATTTTTAACGGTTTTAATCATTGAAAAGCTCATTTTGGTCCAAAGTATCTACCTTCTGAAAGACCTGTGAGCAGTTCTAATATACATAGTAGTTTTCTAGAAGAGGTTTAACATCCAAAAAAGAGATGGATTTACTCATTCATCTTGATCTACCCAGGAATACTGTCCTCAGAAAAAGAATGCTGGCATGTAGGTTGTAAATTCTTCAGAAAATAGACGTAAACAACCCTAGGAAAGAGAGGAAAAATAGACGGGTTCTTCAGCTAACCCAGGGGCTCCATCACTACACCTGGTAGTGACTGTTTAAATTCCCAGCTATTTTTTCTCTATTGCCAAAGGAAAACACCTCACAGTCTTAGGCAAGCTCTTTTTCTTTCCAAATCAGCAGACTGCTCAAAGCGAAGCCAACTGTTTTGTTTAGAAAACTCACTATTCAGACCATAAAAGCACGCTTCTATTTTTAAAGAGTCGAAACGCATTATCTTTGATTTTGCAGTATAATTTTGATATGTGGTACAGCTTGAAATTTTCTATTAGATTATGGATGTGTAAATGACTCTCAGGAGAATTTGCTCAAAGCTCAATTTCCTATATAGTGTGTCATTTATTTGTAGGAACAGTTTTCCAATTCTGTCCATTAAGTGAAGTTCTTGAAGAAAGTCTCTGAGAATTTAACCCTAGTGGACTAAAAGAAACTATTTTTTTTTTAAATCTTGAATTTAATTCATTGGAAGATCCTTGAAGGTGAATTGAAACCAAGGGAAGCTACTGTGTAGTAAAATGAGCAGTCACTGCTATGACCTGAAGGTTAAGTATGTGTGGACCACAACTCAAGCAGTCTTGTGATAATTGATAATTAGGCAGCCTATAGCTGATAGGACATGTCACCTAAATGTCATCCATATTAGTTGAGAACACCAGCTGTAATAGGGTGAGTTTTGATGAATGCGTGTGGATTCTGATGATTAAAGAATTCTGTTAGGGAATAAAACAAAGGATGGGAGTAAGATGCGTGGTACTGCATGAACAAAAGCTGGATATGTTACTAGCAGCCATCGATATAAAAAACATGAGAAATAGTGAGTTTTACCTAACTCCCCACCAATCCAATCTTTTCTTTAACTTTGCGGTTTCAAAAATCATTTAGAGTCTTCTATGAAATATCAGTGTTTAAATGTTTGGACCAAGTTAACAAACAGACTCGGGTGGCCCGAAGGGAAGCATTCTCTCCCTCCTCTCTCTCAAAGCTGAATTTAGACTCCAGTCAAGTCCTGCTGCTTTTCATATCCTGCTTGGCTCACCATTAAATCAACAACTGGCAAAACCAATTACTGAAATTAAAAATCAGCATTGACTCTTCAGGCACTGCTATAGTTCTTCCGTTTAGGGCAGTATTGGAAACCACAGTACATAGAAGGTTCTCAAAGCCAAGGCTTAAATCTGTAGAAATTAGGGCTAGCAGGTGAGCAGGGCAGCTCATCTGTTGAAACACAGCTAATCTACTTACTCCTTTGTTCAGATCACATTCATTGATCATCGCCAGTCAATTATCAATCATTTACAAAACATAGACAATCTCATTGTATCACCAGAGGCATTGATTATAACACGGTTGTTTTCAATGACTAAAAAGGAGATGATACTTTTATTACTAACTTGTGGTATTTTGAAATAATTTTAAAATAGGATCTAAATCATGGTTTTGGCCTTGTGAATATCGATAAAAATTGAGAATTAAAAAGTTTAGAAGATGTTTTTCATCGCTGTGACTTCTTTAGGTAAGGGAAGGAGAAGGATTTAACACGTGATAAGAAATGTGTGTGTGGCTGGGCGGTGGTGGCGCACGCCTTTAATCCCAGCACTTGGGAGGCAGAGGCAGGCAGATTTCTGAGTTTGAGGTTAGCCTGGTCTACAGAGTGAGTTCCAGGATAGCCAAGGAAAAAGAAATGTGTGTTCATGTGTGCATGTATGTGATGTATGTGAACGCGTAATGGCGATCATATCTGAGAAGTATTTCTTTACATGTCCTGCTACTCCCAAATATGACCAATGACAGTTGAGAATATAACAGTCAAGGACAACTACCAGATATCCAGGAATTTCCACATTTTAATCCTCCTTATAAGGAAGAATTCCTGTGTAGCCTCAGTTCTCCACTTTGTTTGGTTCTTGGTAAGCTCTTCATTGCTCACTATGGTCCAAGCAGTCTTGTTTTCCCCTGAATCTTTGCTTCTACCCAGTAGTGTCAACCCTTCCAGGCTCCGGGCTCCAGAATATATGTGCATTCGCCCATAGTTTTGCAAGATCAAAGATCCTGGTCCATGTCTTGTGTCTGTCAGAGCATTAGACTGTGGTCACCACATGACTTACTGCTACGCTTCCTGCTGTTTCCGGAGAATTCCTTGTTTTTGAGCAGCTGTTTCAACTATTACTTCACTGGCCAGTGTGACTTATTTGTTTTTCTACAGAGCTTTTGATGTGTATACACACACACACACACACACACACACACACACACACACACGCACACTGAGTTAGACATGACAAAGAGGACTATTGAATCAATCAAGCATCTGGAATACAAAGCTGGAACGATTATTTTCTTCATCAGAAATACTATTTAACAATAGCAAGGCTTGTAAACACCAATACCAGACATTACCTAGTCAGCATGAAGAATCATCCTTGACTCCCCCCTGCCTTTAATCCTCAAAGCTAAGACAACCATATGATTTATTGTCCAAACCAGGGCACCATAGGAATAAAGAAAACTCTTAATTTTACAAAGTGTAGGAACAAAAAAGAAGAAACAAGTTCTTACCCAGGCCAACATGAATTACTCTCCACATCACTAAAGCAGCTGGGCTCCTTGGCTTTGACCACAAAATACACAGTGGGTTTATTCATTGTCTGTGCTACGCTGTGGTCATTCATTCCTGGCCCCCATCAGTTCTAGTCTCTGTGGTCACAGTAGCCCCTAAAGGATCCATTTCAAGGCTTGTCCTAATATGATTCATTTCTAAACACAGTCCCAAATAAACTTTTACAAATTAGACTCCTTGTTCAAAAATCTTCTGAGAAATCACATTGCCTCTCAAAGAGATTCACGCTGCTCACGTGGCCTATAATAAGGTATTGTCTCTTGTAGGTCATCCCACCTCAGTGTAGTGGTTTGGATGAGAATGGCTCATGCATTTGAATGCTTGGTCACCTGTTGGTGGAACTGTTTGGGAAGGATTGGGAGGTGTGTCACTTGTTTTGTTTTCAGGGTGAGTCTCTCTTTGCCTTGTGGTTATGGATCCAGATGTGAGCTTTGGACTGTACATTTGGTCCACATCATGGACTCTAACCCTGTGAAACCATAAGCCAAATTAAATGGTGTCTTTTGTAAGTTGCCTTGGTAATGGTGTTTTGTCAACAGTAGGAAAGTAACAAAGAGAACCAGTGTTGCCATGATTCACTTTGCCTCCTTTCTTTCTAGCTCTTTAACATGAGGGACCCATATCTGCTTCAGGTAGTTTGCAATTGTTCTCTTGGCCTAAAACTCTTGCCCTGGGGCTTTTCTTTCCCTGTTTAGTTCTCAATCCAATGTCACTTGTGCTGAGCACATGAATTCTGTCCAGTGGTTGTCACCTCGTCCTCCTAGTCACATTGTTCCATAAGGCCACCACCTGAAATCATACTGTTCTGTATTCTTATCATAAAAAATATACAGTGTAATGTTTACCATTTTAATATGACTTCAGTATTCTATATATTCAGTTAACCTAAGGGACTGTATTTTGGTTGATGTGGACTGAAGGAGCCATTGCTATTCTAGGGAAAGCCTTGGAAAATGCTTTAATGGATGTCACGTTATTACTGTAAGATTTTTTTCTCTCTCACTTTTTTTTTATAAAGTCCAATACATATTTTGAAATTCACTCACAAATTCTCTGATGCATTTCAGAGTGTCTCTTAAGGATTCTGTAACTCGTTCATATGTCATTCATATTTCTTTACTACTTCTTGTCTCCTTTAGGCATGAGTGTTTGTGATCATGCAGGCATGAGGAATTAGAAAGCTAATTAGTAATGGAAAATCAGCAGAACAGAATAAGCCAGCAGAGTACAAGCCTTTCCTTACCATTCTCTATTTCCCTGGATTTTTTGGGGGCGCAAAATTTCCCTTCCTATGAAAACTGTGTAGACACATGTCCAAACACAACTCTGGGGTTTAGGTAAACACCTTCTCAACTCAGCATTAGCAAGTGAGACAAACGCCCTTTCTCCCCTCTTGCGGGACTTCCCACCGCTTTGCTCAGCATCATTTGAATTGCATCTCCACCTTTGTACTATACTTACAATTAGAGAAAAGCAAATGGAAAAATGCTAATGATTGTTATAATTGGGCTCATTATTTAAACAAGCACTAGATAAGCTGTCAGGTATTTAGGTATTAGGCATGTAATTGGGAAGTGGTTTCGTGGTCTCAAAAAGCTTTCTTGCACACTTGGATTTGAAGATTGTAGGGGGAAAAGGAATATAAAAGGTGAAGGAAAAATATTAGGGAAATGTAGTGCACTTACCCAAGGAGTTTGGCTTCCTTTGCATACCCATTACAAATTTTGATAAAAGATTGGCTATTTTGAAAATGTACTATGTACTCACACTTAACCCATAAATCTCATGAACTCTGGAGTTCAGATAAGAAACACACAGGGAGTAGCAATGCATTTCTTTATGTATCTTTTGAAACACATGCGTGCAACAAGAATAAAACATTATCCCAGTAACAGTAGTGTGAGAGAAATTAAAATTAGTAGGTAAAATAGAAAAAAAAATCATTCATTTAAATACTAAGATTACCAGTACTACCAGTACACTATTAATGGTATAGATATCTTAATTTGATTTGTGAATGATACTGGTGTCTTTTTGTAATATATGACTTGGTTTGTTAACTATGAAACACTATTGAGAAACAAATTGACAAAATCTCTCTCTCTCTCTCTCTCTCTCTCTCTCTCTCTCTCTCTCTCTCT
>JANHMN010000021.1:42380659-42416651 GCA_030674055.1 Rhabdomys pumilio
TCTCTCTCTCTCTCTCTCTCTCTCTCTCTCTCTCTCTCTCTCTCTCTCTCTCACACACACACACACACACACACACACACAGAACCAAGGTGTTCTTGAAGGGCAGAGGCATTTCAGGAGATAAAACCTGTTATTTGTAGAATGTGCCCCACAGCACTATTTATGTGAACTTTCCTTGAGGTTGTCCAGCAAGCATTTTAATACCATCTGGACATGTCTTTACTTTCTTTAGACAGCAGGAAGGCATGAAGGGAAAGAGTGGCTATTGCCACTCTGCATCGTAGAAGCTGTACCTGGACATTTTCCACCCAGGCAGATGACTCAATATACCAGATACCCAGAGTATAGTCACATGGCATTATGGTACATTCATATTGCATCAGGTAGCTTCAGTTCATAATGACCCAGTGAAGCAAGATGCACAGTCTTGAGAATACCCAGTTATGAACTGTAGATGACACTCAGTGAACGTTAGGGCAGGAGAGACTACTGACTAAAAGCCTCAATTCTGGAACCAGGTTATGAAAATTCAAACCATGTTTCACTTGCTTGCTGTATGACCTTGGGCACTGTGTTGTTTAGTTGACAAATGTAGGACTGTATAAATGGAGAACATTAGCTTAGGACTAAGATATGTATACACTCACTTCTCTCTGCTCTTGACTGCAAATGTGATGTTAAGTAGCCATTTTAAGCTTTTGTTGCCTTGATTTCTCTGTTTCAATAGACCATAACTTGGGATTGTTAGCTAATTTAAATTTATTCTCCTCCAAATTTGTAGGTCCACTTCTTTTTCCTCATCTGTGAAACATTAATACCTCTTGGCTCAAAGCAATGTTGCATCAATTACATGGGAAAAATTCACTGTAGAGTATGATAGACCAGTAGTGGGAAAAATTCACTGTAGAGTATGATAGACCAGTAGTTACTGGTATGACATTATTAATTGCTTTTTCTAGTGATTGAATAGATGATAAAATTTATTCTTAGAGGTTTTACTTAAAACTCGTATTGCATATTTGTTAGAATTTAATTATAATTTTCTATTATGATGAGTTGGTGACTTGGTATTGTTTCTATTTATGGTGGAATTGCTTCCTGTTGCCTTCATATCTTGCATCATAGGGACTTATGTGCTTGGATGCTCAGGTGATCCCTGAAGACTGAGTCATAAACCGCTCTTCTCTGGAGGAAACATAAACTTGATAAGCTCTGAGAACAAACTATGTGTTGACCCAGCCTCTGTATCTCAGGGCCCAATATTGTTGCACTGACAAGCACCGACTGTGTGTTACACCCACAGGAAGCAGACAGGCAGAACTAGACGTTGCTATACTGAAAATAGCTGACTGTGACTAAGACCTCTTGAGACACAGGCCACATGAAAAAAAATTGAAATTTGCTCTTGATTCGCTTCCTAAGTTACCGAGAAAAAAGTCATTTAATCTTTCTTAGATGCGTAGTTTGTTGTTTTTTTTTTTCACCTTTAAAATGGAAAAACTATTTCATGCTCTATCATTTCATATGGAATTTTAATGGTAAAATTAATATGATACCAATAGCAAAGATCACTTGGAAATTTAAAGATGATTAAATAATTACAAAGAAGAAATTATAATTCTATAAATAGAAGTAATGTTAAGGGGAAATGTTTTAATGTACAAGCCAAGAAGCCATTTTCAAGGATGAAGAAGATTGCTTTTTCATGAACTTGTTACATAGATTAGTCTTCAAGGTCATTAATATAATATTGTGATCAGGTTTTTGTAATTTTTATAATATAAATGTTAAGTATGAATGTAAAGTCAAAGTGGAAATTATGTTTTATAAACTATAAAAGTGAAGTTGAAGAAACTTAAAGGTATAACAGAGACACTTTGTGGTATAGAGAATACTTTGTTAAAATGAATAGATTGAGGTATGTTAACCCAAGAATCTCTGAATTATTTTGAGACTAGAATGTGGACTTTGGATCTTAGACTTAGTAATAATAGGCTATTAGACCTTTATTAACCCAAAACTACAGTGTGGCCTGCAGCCCTCACCCCCAGCAATATTCCTATCAGGAATATGAGATAAATTGAATGTAACTGATAAAATAGATATTTGTAAACTTCATCAATATTAACATTTTCCTTTTCATGTGAGTTTCCTATTGTAACTCTATTATGTAGATCAATGAGCAATGTGTGCTTAGAAACACAACTTTTGAGGTTTCAGATTTGAGAAGAGGTCTGTGTATTTGTGCATAGTTTTGAAAAGTAAACAGATAAACAGATATACAGATGACTCTGAGTGTATGAAATTAACCATTTCCCCAGGTTTTTATTTGCATGGACAGGCTTGTATGGAAGAGCAGGACTTTCAAAGGAGAAGCTAAAATGTAGTTTCTGAGTATCTGGGGTTGTAGAGAGGGTCTCTTAGTTGTACATACTGCTGTTTTATCATGTATGTGGTTTGACTTTGCAGAAAACACTTAAGTTCTGTATCTAGGGAAGATATAGTCAGAAGCAAGGGAGTTGTTTTAAGAAAAATATCAGAAACATTCCCACAGTCTGGGCATGTTAGAGTACAGAATGATGCAGGGCAGAGTTCATGTTCCTTGGGAAAAGCATGCGTTGACCTGGTGGCTGCTATGCAGGGTAGAGTGGTACAGAGGTACTCAGAGCTCAGAGGCACATCAACAAATCACTGAAGGAAAACAAAAAACTTGAGGAGGGGCAGTGGTGAGAACTACAAGATTGTTTGGATATAGGATGAGGAATAAATACAGCAAGTTAAAACTGTTGACTTTGTAGTTTCTCGCTATATGACTTTGAGTGTGAAAATGCAAATAAGGACCTTAAAATTGAGTTATTTGAGCTTTTTACTGACTTATTTGACAATTTAATATATGTATCCTGATGACTCTATCTTTCAGCCCTTCTTCTTTCATCTCTGTGAACACCCTCACCGTACCATCCCTTTTCCTGATTTATGGCTTTTGGTTTTGTTTTATGACTCATTTAGGTTAACCAGGACTATTGAGTTTGAACTATCAGACTGTAGTGGGATTATCAGTAGGTATATGACTGAAGGTAGTGATTTCACTCTTTCCGAATCTGTTGGTAGCATATAGGTTATAAAGCCCAAGTCTGTCCTTCATCCATGCATGAGTATAGATGGGCCTATTATTGCACATATTCAGAGCTGCTGTGTGTTTGAGACTGCAATGGCTGTGTCTTGGCCAGAAGGTATTTTATAACCATTCTCCTTATTTTAAGGCTATTATACTTGTTGTTGTTGTTGTTTTGCTTCTCCTTCTTCTCCTCCTCCTCTTCCTCCTCCTCCTCTTCCTCCTCCTCCTCTTCCTCATCCTCCTCTTCCTCATCCTCCTCCTCTTCCTCCTCCTCTTCCTCATCCTCCTCTTCCTCATCCTCCTCTTCCTCATCCTCCTCTTCCTCATCCTCCTCTTCTTCCTCCTCCTTCTCTTCCTCCTCCTCCTCTTCCTCCTCCTCCTCTTCCTCATCCTCTTCCTCCTATCCTCTTCTTCCTCCTCCTTCCTTCTCCTCCCCTCCTCCTCTTCTTTTTCCCTCCTTCTGCAATGCTTTCTCAGTCTTAGAGACAACAGTATAAATGCTCTCTTTAGAGCTGCTCCAACATCAGTTCTCACTATATTTGTTCAGCTATGAATCTGCATCTGCCATTATTCACTGGAAAAGATTCTCCGATTAAACCAGTGAATATTGTTAAAATGGATTTATTTTTGTAGATTTTAGTCATTGTTACAGTAGTGACAGATGAATTTATGAGTGTGGATGAAGTCATCTTAGGGGAGTAAATAAAATGATAGTAAGAGACCTGTGGATGTGAACAATATTGAGAGTTGTCAGAGAAGTTTGAAAGAAATTGAGATAGCCACATGAGTTAAAAAAAGTTTTATATGTTATAAAATTTCTTGTGCTTTGCCTTAGAGTACCCATTGCATAGCTTTGGGAGGATTTAACAATCCAGGCATTGGAAGAAGGTTTTTCTGTTTTTCTTTCTATGAGTCACACGTGATACCTATCCTTGTTTCTTCAGTAACAATATTGTTTTTCTTCTATCAGCTCAGAAAGTACTAGCCAAGCATTTCCTTTTTCCTCATTAAACAATAATTATGTGCTAATTCAAGCAAGCATGTTAATTTTTAATTTACACTTATATTTACCTCTTACTGGGCTGAGGATGTAATTCAATGCTTAAGAGAGCTTACTGGTCTTGCAGAGGATTCAAGCTCAATTCCCATCATTCACATGGTGGATGCAACTCCATTTTCAGGGGGTCTGATGCCCTCTTCTGTCTCTATGGCCTATTGGATGCACACAATGCACATTAACCCCCATAGGCAAACACAAACACAGGTGAGTAATATTTAAAAAAATGATCTTAAAATGAAGAGTGAGTTCAAAGTATTATGTTATTCTTACATAACAAAAGATACTTTATGAAATGAATTTGTATCATAATACCAGTGAGTATTTCTATGTCAGTTAATGAATACACAAAGGCACCTCATTATACCATGTGAGTATTTGTTTCAAAATCTGAAATCTCCGGTGCTACACTAATCGGAAGCAGTATATTTACAATGTTGCTTTCAAGGACAGATCTACTTGAGGATAAATAATTAATTTGTTAATTTGTTGAATAGTGAATAATTCCTGTCCCTAAATAATGTCTAAATATACCTTTATCTATTATTAGAGGAAGATATAATATTTTCATTTACATTGGGCATCTCATCAAGTTAGCCACTTTAATTAACTTAGACCAGTATGGTAAGGAATGCAAGACTCAATGGTGTCTAATACTTCTTCAGATTTCATGAACGTTTCCCTACTTTAGAAGCCTCAGCATCTTAGTCAGTCTTCTGCTGCTGTGAAGAGACACCATGACCAAGGCAGCTCTTCCAAATCCCCACACTAAGTTTCATACCGCTTTTGTTTCCCCCAGAGGAGATGTTGCTGTTATGTGGAGCAGCAATCTCCAGCCGTAGGGCCTTTAGAAAAAGTTGTCTTACCCAAGTACTGGCCTGGAAGGACACTATGGGTAGTAAAGTATATGGCTATTTCTTTTGTTTTATTTACACAACAGCAGACACACTGAGTTATTCTGTGGGAAGGAAGAATTAGAGGAATGATGCTTTACTTCTTTTTTTCCTGATTTTTGTTTTTTGTTGTCATGAGCATAATGTAAATACAGCTTGAGACTGAACAAGAAAGGCCCATGAAGGGCCGTGAAGGATGGACTTTTATGTGGTGTCTAATCATAGCAAGAGAATTTAGAGGCATTGGGAGGAAACCATTCGATAGTTATTGGGGATCCGATATTTATTGGGGATGAAGGCTTGAAAACATCATGGAAAACTCTAGGAGGTAAAATATGTTCAGCAATCCCTACTGTCAGTCACATGATTTTGAAAAATCACAGGCAGAAAGGTTGCTGTTAAGCAAATATGCAAATTTGACGCAGGTAATACTGAATTTATTTATCTTAACTTGATAGGAATTGCTCACATTTCTGGGTTACAATGCATGCTGTGGCCTATGTGTTGTTCATAGTAGGAGTGAATAAAACTAACACTGAAGGAATCATCTATTTCTAATGCCTTAAATCTTGCTGAATTACCCCATGAGAAAACCTAAAGATATCTTGGAGGCTCTCCCTGAACTACTTCAGACTTTTCCATTTTCCTACATAGATCTGTGTGCTTGATCATTCGGAACATTGAAGATGTATCAGGGATACTCACCTTTGGGTGTGTCTGTGAGAGTGTTTCTTAAGAGTTCCGACCTAGTGGATTAGTCACCGATGAATTCAGAATGTGATAGCATCATCGGGATGTGCTACACAGAAGAATGTAGGGTCTTTTGAAGAAGTAGGCATAGTATGATTTTTTCCTAAGCCATCACTTTCATCAAGCAGAGTGGTTTGACTACCACAGTCATGACATAAGCAGAACAATGTAGTTGATAGCTAGGTCTATGGCGATGATGCTGGTAACACCTCTTTGTGGATGGTGTGGTGATGGACACAGTCTATCTATCACCTGACATTTTGATTATTCAGTCTTGCCCTAGCTGCTTGTGGTCTTGGAAGGAGCAGAGCATACAGAAGATGGAAGTTTGACTGGTGTTTGAGACACATTTCAGTGGTACAGATGGTTGTGAGTTCTCCATGCTGGGATGGGCTTGCTATGTAGTGATTGGCTAGTTGTCCATACTTATGTGAGTAGTTCTAATGGACTCAATGGTTCACCAAGATGGACGTGGACTAAATGATTTCTTTGAACTTTCAGTGATCTCTCTATCTATAGGTGAGTAGTTGTTTCTTTGTGTGTCCCCGGGAAAACTCTGACAGGACTTTACATCACTGAGAAGCAGGCCATTGGTGTCACATCTTGCTCTGGACTCTTCACGTTCTCTCCCTTTATTTGTTTCCTGGGTTCTGTCATGCGCAGCACTCTTCTACACTCTTCCATTGTGATGACCTGACATGTATGAAACTATAAGCCCACTTAAATCCTTCCTTCCTTTACATTGTTTCTGTCAGTCATTTGGTCATAGGGACCCTAAATGAAAGGTGAAAGACTAAAAAAAACACACGTTTACATGTTTGTGCACATATGTATGTGGATATATTCATTCTTAATTAGGGTAGATGATCTGCTAGAAATAAATACCACATAGTTATATAATAGCCATCGATTTGATTTGTCATCTGGCTGACAATTGATCTTGTAGTCACCGAGAAACAGGGCTGAAGGGGAAAGAGTCGAGTCTGGTCTGTGTTTCCTGTTTAAATGATTTAATTTTTTTACATTCCTGTATCTCTAGGTAGGTATTCATTTCCCATCTGCAGATACAATAGTATCAAGAGATAGGTTAGCCACCCTGTCTACCATGCTAGATGCTGCTTCTCCTTACTTTCCTATTGATGGGATATGCATATGAATAGTGTTTATTACTTATTTTATGTGTGTGAGTACTCTGCCTGCCTATATGTCTATATGCCTGGTGTCTATTGAGGCTGGAGAGAGGCATGCATTCCTGGAACTGGAATTACTACTGTTGTGAGCAGCTCTGTGGCTGGGAGGAATAAAACTGAGGTCGTCTGGAAGAGGAGCCGGTGCTCTTAACTACTGAACCATATTAAAGGACATCTTGTACCTAGTCCACTAGCATTTGTCTTGTAGTAAGTGATCATTATTATAATCACACATCTATTTCATTTAGTAATCATGAACAATAATGTCGTGTTTGCAGAATAATCACCTGAAGATGTAATGATACTCAAACCCGTCATTCACGGGTAATGAGTTTATTGAGTCATTGTGTACTTAACATCACGTTCATGAAGGTGCTCTGGACGGAATAGATGTGACTATCACATTTCTAAGTTTGGTTCCTATTGTTTCTTGTGAAAACAAATGGATACTTGAAGGATTTGCTTCCAAAGCAAGAGTGAGACCAACTTTTATTTTCAAAGCATTCTTTATTGGTGGATGTTCTTAGCTATAAAAACTTTTATATATAATATACATATAACATGTATATTACATATGTGCATATTATATATCATAATATGTGTATTATATAATATATTAAGCACTATACACATATTTGTAAAATATATAATATACATATACATGTATATAATATGTGAAATACATATTATATATAATATATTAAACACTTTAATGTTGGCTACTGGAAAATGATGAGTTGGCATAAATCAGGTGATGTAGAATAAATTAAGCAGGATTATTATAGCAGTGGATGGTTACTATGGTAACACTGTTGTTTTGTAATAGTTCAGTTGATTACCTGAAGTAATGCAAAGAAGTTTACTCCAAACTGGCTTAATCTTTCTCACACGACAAGAAAAAAAATCTCCCCGTTTTCAATTCTATTTCAAAGTCCTGAACTAATTAACATAAATTTTGTTATTCCTTCACAGTCCTATTAGTTTTGATTGGGGTTTGGGATGGTCTTAACCAAATTCAACTGCAAAAACTTACGCCTGTTTCTCCATTCCCCACATAGGCTGAATATTCTTCCATAGAACCGGGTCTTCATGCTTCTTAATTTAAATATTAATATTCTTTAACAGTTCAATATTCATATTTTATCTATCATCTAACATTTTCATCTTCTTCAAGGGAAAAGATTGCTATCATGATAATTTTCATTAGCTCCCAAACAATTCTGTTACATTACAATCTGGAAGTAAAGGGTCTGGAAAACATCCTTGTTTTCCAATGAGACCCTCAACTTCAACAAGTATTTAGGAAGAATAACTATCAGAATTTCTGTGATGTGGACATAAGTTGCTTAATGACGTATACTATTACAACTCTATGCCTATGCTGTCCTGATAAATGGAACACTATATTCTGAATATTGTAGTCTGAATACAGCCGTCTGTGTATACTGTCTATATATAGAAAATTGATGTTAATCTTAATTTTCTCATACATGGTGATATGTGCACACAAGTGTGTGTGTGTGAGTGTGTGTGTGTGTGTGTGTGTGTGTGCACGCATGTGTGACTTGAACCATTGTGTGACATCAATAATTAAATACTTCAAAGGAAAAAGAGTCCAAATCACATTTACTATTCTGCTAAGCAAGTTTTCACTCACCAACCTCAAGCTCAGGAGACATGCACGGTTTTTAAAGGCACTCCTATTATACAACATAGCAAGACAAAATAAACCCAGTTTGCTGCAGCAGTTTGTGTGTTTGAGAACTGTTCATCCTGTGAGGGCTAAGCTCATCCCTCTTCCTTTTGTACAAGGATGCATTTCCATCTATGCAGTTGTGGAACAGGAAGACCCTCCCTCCTCATGAGTCCACTTCGCTCATGACCTCATACTTTATAACAGAAGCAAATAAAAACCACATTGGCTGCATACTATCTGGTCTGAAATGCATCTAGTAACTTATAAAAGATAGGAGTCACTAATAAAGGTTTGAAGATAACTAGACCTAAAGTCAAATCTTGGCTTTACTTTGACTGATTGTGCACTTTATGTTTTCTTTCCTGTGCATGAATTCTTTATATTTATATAGTACAAACTCCATGTAGGCCTGTAATATAAATTAATTACATCATAGGAAAGATATATAAAATGCAGAGCATGTAGAAAGAACAATAGCGGAGCAATAGTGAGATCACTATGGAGGAGTATTTGATTATCCGTGGAGTTTCTCTGCCCGCTGACCTGCATTGCTCAGCTTCCCTGTGTAGTATTCCAAGCTCTTTGGCACTTGTGGGTACGGAGAGCACAATCTTGCATCAGTTGCTTTCATCTCTTGTGCTGTTCTCTCTGACACCATTGTTTGAGGAATTATAAAAGCTTGAGGTAGAAAGAGGAACATTTTTCATGTAGGTGAGCTTTCCGGTATCAGATAGGAAATGAATCCTCACACCACGTCAGCCACTGAATAGGATTTATTGCACAGGAACAATTCATCAGTTGGTCAGGCAATTTGCTTTCTTCCCCACTTTGCTCCATCTCTTTGGTCTGTGTTTTAACCTTTGAAATAGATTAGCCTAATATTTGAAGGTGAAAGATGTCCAACAGTATTGAACCTTTTGGCTGTTTTCTTCAGACATGCAACGTTTTTTAAAAAAACAAAACACAGTTACAGATAACAATGAGACTGGTAAAAATAAAGTCTGCTATGTAAATAGTAAGTTTAGTCTCCCTACCCGTCAGGATACTATATATTTTTCTAAATATTAGAGTAGGAATGCACGCTGCTTGATAAAACTACAAGGATCGGTGTGCCTCTGTGAAAGAGAACAGTCCACTCGAGCCTTCCCTTTTCAGATCCTCTCACACGGATACTGGCTTGCTCAGCTGCTTAGCTGTGCGAGTCAAATATCTAGCAGTCAGCCTTACTCCTCATGCTTGTGGTGTTAGGCTGTTTCGATCAACCAAAAATATGGTTCAAAACACGCCATAAATACATCTGCTTTCTCCCAACACCTGTCTATCCCAGCATCATCTTCCTTGAGAATTCTCTCCGAGATTACTGTTTCCTTACAATCCACTCTCTCTGGAATAGTTGAAACCACATTTTAAGCATGTTAATGATATCGTGCCTTTCTCCTAATGAAAAATCCGTGTCGTGTCTCCTAATGAAAATCCATTATCCCTCTTCAGGCCCCTGGAGCCCCTTCATGATCCACAGCAGCCTGTCCTTTCTGAGCTTGTTTCATGTGCTTCATTCTTGCTCACTCTGCATTTGCCACCTGCTGAATTTCTTCCTGTCTAGGACTCTCTCTACTCTAGGGCATGTTTCCTTGCATTCCAATTTTAGCCTAAATGTCACCTTCCGGATGCTGGGGCCCGCTGCTTCCCGCCCCACTGTTGCTCTCAGTCTGCTACTGTTTCTCATCCTCCAAGCTGCAAATAGGATGTCTGCGCATCTTCCTCATCCGTTTCTATAGCAATGTTGAAACACGGTTAACAAATGTTTGTTGAAGGGTTTTTCTTGGTGTGCTGTGTTTTATGAAAATTCATTTTAAAATTTAGCTCACAAAGCAATGAATTTTGTTGTGGCATTTTATACATGTCTGTAATTATCTTCCTCCGTTCCCCACCAGATGCTACCCATCTTCCTGGTTCAATTCTCCATCTCCAATAGTCCTCCCTTTTGTTTCGTACCATGTGGATTCCACTGTCTTTATTCTTCTGTCATGCCCCCTTTGCTTTTTGTATGGTTTTTTCTGTCTCTCTTCTTTGATGAGGGGTGAGAAGTACACTTATCTGTGGGTGTGAGGACAAATATTTGTAATGTAGTTAGGTGTCATGCTTGTTTAGTGAAACAGTGGTTGTAGGTTCACCTTCAAGATCCAGGACTTTTCTAGCCCTGGGTAGTTGGCTATGCTTCCAGTACTAGGTGTAATTTCTCTCTTGTTGAGTAGCCCTTATGTTCAATTAGATAATATCCTGTTATTGCCAAAATATGCATGTCATTACTGTACCCTCAGGGTTTTATGCCATCCTGGTCGTTACTGTGCTTCATGGGCATCATAGCTGGGTAGGACTGCTGGCTGCTTTCCTCTTTTGGAAGCTTTTAGGGTGCCTTCTTGAGTCCTGAAAGCGAGTCCCCAGAGAGGAGGCTTTTAGGTCAGATCCAGCTCAGAGGCCTCTAGGTCCCGTGTGAAGTACATGGTATCTTCAGGAACTGGGACTCACCTTCTACCTCTGGGAAGGAACCCAAAAATTTTGTAATAATTGGGGAGTCTTTTGGAAAATCCTGACCAACAACCCCCAAAAGAGGTCTTCTCATGCTTGGTGTCGGCATTCTGTTAGATGGTGTTTGACTCTGGGAGGGGTCATTGTCAGCCCAGACGGGAAAATTTCCTTTGAGCTATGTATGAACATATATTTATATACAGACTTATGAGCTATAGAGTTTTTAAAAATTATGTAGATAGTTAACGATATGATTCTTTTTCGGTTTTTTGAAACCTTCAAACTGGTTTCCACAGAGGCTTGGCTCGTTTACACTTCCTGTCAGCGGTAAAGAAGTTCCTCTTTCCCACATCCTCAGGAGCCTTTGTTGGTCCTTGTGTCTTGGTGATGGCCATTCTTACTGGAATGGGATGGAATCTGTAAGAAACTTTAATTTGTATTTCTCTAATGCCTAAGGATATGGAACACCTTTCAAACATTTGCTGGCCATTAACATTCTTCATTTGAGAGCTGTCATTAAGTTCTTCAGGTATGAGAAACGATCACTTGGTTTCAACACATATTTACAAGATATTTGCTTGAGCACTACCTGGTACATTTCCTATCTGTTGTTCCTGTACCCGTGGAAGTTCATGCTTTTAAAATACAATTCAAGTATCTCCTTAGGCTTGTGATATTTGAAGATGTCCTCCTATCCAGGAGTTAGTCTAAGACTTGCAAGACTTTTATTCTCTGTTCTTTTAAGCATGCTCTTAAACTTGGTCATGTTTGAGGGAAAAGGATCAAGGTCATGTTTGTCCCCATCGATTCAATATTGGCACTAAACTCATGATTTCCAGAAAACAAAGTAACAAACAAAGTAGACTTCAAACAAATATCTGCTCAGAGTCTGTTCTATCTAATGCCATGTGGAGTTTGCTCTTATGGTCACCGATAAAATGAAAAGGGTTACAGCCTGTCCTGAAGCAATAATAAAGGAGTCAGCCTGAGACCAAGAGGCTAGAGCAGAGCCCAGGAGGTGTTTATTGGAGCCTCTCCAGATGCCATAAGCTAATCCCCTTTGAAAATAGTGGCACAAGATCATTTCATTTCTTTTTGTGATGGAGATTTTCACGCTGGTTCTATGTATTTCTGAAGAGTGTGTGCTTTGTGATATCTTGACCTGAGAAACTTCTAAAAAAACTTACGGAGAAAAGCCAAGAGGCTCCCGGCATCTGCTCGCTGGCGTGGGCGCAGATGTTGGCAATAATGATGAATTTGATCAGTACAGGAATTCATCATTCCTACTCTTAAATGATTACTGGTGATCATAAATATTTTTGATGGATTGCTATCATGTTGACTGGCTGCTCCTATTTCCCAGTGTTGGCCAAGCACCATAAAGCAAAATCCAAAATTTTTTGTATGGCCTCAAAGATAGTATTTGGGTTTGAAAAGGAGAGAGCCTCTAAATTGATTTCTTGAATAATATTTGGAGTCTATGAATATTTCCATTTATACATTCTAACAAGAAGTGAACTCACTTGGTGGTTTGATTGGCATGATGTGTGAGCCCCTTGCTTAACTATTGTAAGACCTATTCCGAGGAGGCAGGTGGAAGACAAGATAATTGCTCTCTGGGTACCAGCAGGGAAAACAGCTTAGCTTTGATATTTTTCAGCTTTTCAAAAGAGAGCAGAGGTGAGGTTATAAAAAGAATCCCGTCTTTCTTTCTCTAATCCATCCTACAACTTTGTTAGTGCCAGCCTGCCCTGCGTGGCTGATTTGCTTAGTCAAGAGGCTGCATCATTGTAACTGAAGACGGGCCATGGAAGCAAAGGTCAGCTTCTGTGGGGTGTCAGTAATTTAAGATTTCTTGAAGGTGTTCTTTTTGACTCTGCTTGCTGCCTTTCATTTGAATCTGTGGGAACACACCTTGCAGTTTCGTTTATTATATAAAAAAAAAAGAAGAAGGGAAGAAAGAAAAGCCTGGGAGATAGGCTCTGAAGTGCCCTGGAGTTTATATTTTCCAAGTGAGGGAGATAAATAAGACTTCTGTAAAAGCAGTTGTGGGAGAGGGGCTAAGAAATTGAGTCATTATGGGATTATGGAACAGAGTTCACTGAATTAAAGATCTGAGACCAATAATCTTCCTTTTCATACGGATCTGGGGGATGAAGTAACACAATATAGGAAGCGGCAATACATCACCTTGGTAATACAAAAATGAAAATCTAGTCATGCTGTCCGATGCTCTATTTGTTTTCTTCATTGACATGTAAGTATGTAAAGGCCATCGAAACACTTCCTGAAAGTATCTTTTAAAATTTTAAAGATAGTTATGTTTTATCTGATACTTTTCTATCTAAATGTGTTTAATAATTCCACGGGAGGAAGAGGTGCATAGCCCTTTGTTTGAAAGCAGAATTCTGATTTTGCTTTTCATTAATTCTTAGTAGTTCTCTTTTCCTGAAGAAACTGCTGTCCTCAGTGATATGGGAATGTGATATTCTGGCATGTTCCAGATTACATTGTTGTAGTAATTGTAACCAGTGTGATCCTGTCTCTCAAAAAAAAAAAAAAAACCAAAAAAACCCCAAAAAAAACCACCAAAAAACAAACAAACAAACAAAAACAAAAAAACAAAAAAAAAAACAAAAGCAAAAAAAAACCAAACAAAAAAAAAAAACAAAAACCAAATTAAAAAAAAAACCAAAAAACAAAAAAATTGATTACATTATTTTTAATTGTATGTCTATGTTGGCGGCAGTAGATATGTTCTATAACTTGTAAGAAAAACTTGATCTCTCCTTTTGTCATCTTGTGTGACAGATAATAAGGTAGATCATGGCTTTAACTGTTATTTTATTTTTGAGGTGAAATACCCTATGTGCAGAACTTAGAAAAGAATTCTGAGTCTGTCCCCATTAATAACTAACACACATGAATACTAAGGGCTGGAGAAATGGCTTAGCTGTTCACAATAGTAGCTGTTCTTGCAAATGCCCCAGTTCAGTTCCCAGCTTCTACATGGTGGCTCACACCTGTCTCTAACTGTAGGCACACATGTACTGTATATACATATATATGCAGGCAAACACTCATGTATGTAAAAGGAGGGTAAATAAATCTTTTAACATAGATTAAAAATGCACAAATAGACAATCAGAAGTTTTATCAGCACACAGAACTCTTGGTTAATCCAACTGCACGATTTTAAAATTTGACTATGCTTGCTCACCCAGCCTGCTTATGATACAGAGAGACACTACAAAGAGATACCAGAAAAGTACTACTGTATTGTTTTTGGGCTGCACCTAGAGTCTGTCATGGTGTCAATGCGATTTTACAAAGCTGAATGTGATTTGGAGTTTTCAGTTGTACATTCTCAAGATTCTTTTGATATTTTTCTTAGTATAAATAGGCAGGGATATGAGACCAAGTCTCTCCAGTAAGGCCAGTGATTTTTGTACTAAGCTTTGGCCTGCAGCAGGTTGCTGAATACTTAACTTTTGAAATTTGGAACTTCTTACTGCTTTTTATTCCTCACAGAAATGTTGCTGATATTTTGACTGCTCTTTGATGCTTGGATTCTTCCTGACTTTACGGTGCCTCATCTTAATGATCTCTTTTAAAGAAAAATACACAAGTTGCATATTATACTGATTTCGTGCGAAGCTTGATCTCTTTGTGAAAACAGCTTGCAGAGTGCTTGGACTGTGACTGGGTTTTGGAGCTGAGGTCCTCTAAGGAAAAGGAAGGCAGTATGAATTTTGATCTCAAGGGAGCATAGTACTAAAAATATAGCAACATTAGACATGGTGTTTACTTATGCATGCACAAAACTTCATATTGTTATTCAAAATAATAAAAATTAATATTAATGATTTAGCAAAACAGACAAATGGAAATTGGATCTTTAGTTCATAAAATCACTAGAATGTTCAGGGTTGAAGTTCTGTGCAGTGTTTCTACAATAAAAGTTCCTGAAAGTTTTTGTGAGCTAAAGGGAAGAGTCACATTCATTTGAAAGATGGAATTGGCCATCATTTTGTTATGGATGGGTTAATATCTAGTGAACCACTCTGTGCTTTATTAGTTATTAGGAATACAATTTAGTTATATAAGTAACCTTTATTCTAAAGTTATATTGCATGTGATACAAATGGAATACTTAGTATTATTAAATAGAAACATAGTTGCATTTGAATAATTATTTTGAGACTTTGTATAGCCACTGTTAATGGTTAATTCATTTGAAACTAAATTAAAGAAAATAAACACTATAATTTTGAGTACACACACACAGCACGTGTGCGCGCGCGCACACACACACACACACACACACACTTAATTTTTTAAAAAGGATTTTATTTTTTATTAATTATTCGATTTATTTACATTCCAAATGTTACTCCCTTCCTGGTTCCCCCTTCATGAGTTCTTCACTCCTTTTCCCTTTTCCTTTGCTTCTGAGAGAGTGTTCCACCACCCACCTACCTACTCCCACCTCACCTCACTAGCATTCTCCTTCCCTGGGGCATCTGGGATAAATAATCCTTTCCCATTGAGGCCAGACAAGGCAGTCTTCTGCTACATATGTGTCTGGGGGCATGGAGCAGCCTATGTATGCTCTTTAGTTAGTGGCTTAGTCCCTGGGAGCTCTGAGGAGACAGGGTTAGTTGATACTATTGTTCTTCCTATGGGATTGCAATCCTCTTCAGCTCCTTCAGTTCTTCCCCAATCTCTTTTTGGGAAAGTGAGGGAAGATTGTCACAAAAGAAGCCTTCTCTCATTCTCAATCATGAGTATATAGTCATTGATACCATTGCAAAGGAGGCTTCCTTGCTCAGAACAGAAGGCAGCAGCTTGGACTTTCTCCTGGTTTCCGCAGCCCCTCCCTCTAGACCACAGACCTCAATGTGGCTCCCAGTGGTAACATGAACCACGGAGTTTCCAGCAGCAGTAAGGATCATGGACATCAACAGGGCCTCAGAAAGCAGCAGGGGTAGGATACTGGAGAGCTTCACGCTCCTGCATACCTCCCAGCCCTATACATGGGCTGTCAGGTCCTGCAGCCTTACCAGAGCTTGCGGCCTCTGAGCTCTGCTCTCCCCAACAGGGCGAGCCACAGCAGAGGTGGCTCCATCAGGCCCATGGGTCAATAGAACTAGGAGGCCTAGTGGAGGCCAGAGCCAAGGGGCCCGGAGAACCAGACCTATTCAGTGACAGGCTCCTTAGTTGCTGCTTCTCTCCCACGAGCACCAAGGTGTCTCCCCTGGAAGCCTCTGTGGGATTCAGGCTCATGAGTAGCTTAGCATGTGGCTGCTTGCAGCCACTGCTATCTCGAATCTTTCCTCTAGTCCCCTTTAATATGAGAATGTTAATGAGGCAGCATGGGTAAATTGCTTGTTATCTCACAATTATCATTCATGTCAACACAAACTTTTATTTATTTACACAATATGGCAAGATAATTCTTTTTTTTTTTTTTTTTCTGTATTCCAAGAACGTAGGAAATACTTTCTCCTCACTATTAAGAATAATGTCTTCAAGTGTTAGGCAAGATGCTTAGTAAACTTGAAAAAGAACCTGACTCCTGAATCCACATCCAGATTGAAACCTCTAGTCATTGTTAGTTACTTGATCTCAACAACAACAACAACAACAACAACAACAACAACACCTCAAGACAAACCAAAAACCTTGCCTTTGAGCTCCAGTCTCTAAAATGGCGATGCCCCACAATTATGCAGCCATTGTAACAAGCATGTTAGTTAAAGTTGGTGCTGTCTCAAGATCAACGTTCTGGAAGATACTTCTCCTTCCTGCTCATAAAGCTTAAATCACCCAATGTGTTCTGTGTATGGGTCTCTAGACACTTTCCACAAAACAACTGGCCCCCTTTATAGTTAGATTAATTTCTCTGACCATGTCACCAACGACGAATTTTGCTCTTATACATTCTGATTTATAAGAACTCTCTACGTTGCAACTTTCTGATCTATTTTGAGATAGTTCAAAATAACCAATGTTTACCTGTGTAATAAGAATAATTCACTGTGTAAATAGCACTGACTGAGCAAACAGAAAAACAGGATTTTGTTAATCGTGACTACGCACACCCCTCTGCTTCTGCAGCTGCCTTTCTGTCAAAGCCTGCTTTCTGGTGCTGCACACTGAGTTTGTGTCATTGGTAGAGAAAGTTCCCAGGGGTGCTGACTAAATTAACTTGAACTGTAAATGGAACTCAGATTTCTGTTTTCTTGGGAAAACTTCAGCAGGTGAATAAGAATTGGACAATAAGGCACAGCTCCTGAACTTATTTATAGCACAAAGTAAATATGTAAAATAACCAATTTTAATAATCATTAGCACCAGGAATTACAAGATTTTTTTTAAACATAAGGATTACGAAAAGGTTTTCAACAGTGAGAGGTTATAAATGGCTTTGCCTCTCTACAAATAGATATCATGTATGGGAACATTGACGTGTCTAAATAATACTCAGAAGAAACTGGCTCTCTAAAGCAAAGATGCAAATGTACTCAGAAATTATGGAGAACAGTTTTAAATTTGCCTTTTCAGGTTGAATTAGCAGAAAAGACTTGAATCACAAAAGCGAATTAACCCGAAGTGATAGAATACCTCCAGGTAAAAACTCAGGGAAAGAAATTAATGCATTGTTAATGCATTTTTGCATTTTAATACAGAAATTAACTTTCCCTCACTAAAATTTTTATAATAGAAAGCACATTTTTTTTCCTGTTGCACAATGGGAGATGAATATTGTATAGTTGGCAAAGTTACTGTTAGTTCTTTGTCTCAAAATATGTAGGTTCCAGTAGAATATGCCATCCTATATTTAAGACATTTATTTCTCGCCTTGAGTCTATGAAATCACCCATATAGCAGCATGTTAAGTGCAGTGATTATAGGAGCCCAGTGATAAGCCAGTGTTCTTTATGTTCTGGGTCAATATCTGTTTTTAGCCAATGCTGACACTTAACTTACCTACCACCATGAAGCAACCAGGACTACGGGTTACTGGGATATGCCCCTCACACCCCCAAGTATCTTTGCCGTAACTTATAGGAACTATGAATATTTTTCCTTAGCCAAGATGTAATCAAGGATAAGATCGTTCAGATAGGAGATATTCCTGGGTTATCTAATTACAGGAGACTTTAAAAGTAAAATGACCTTTCTTGCTGGGTCAGAGCTGTAAGACAGAGGCAGGAAGTGTGAAATGTGAAGGGGCTCCATCCTGCTGGCTGTGAGAGACAGAGAGGCTCCAAGGGGAGGGATATGTGACCTTTAAAAGCAGGTTTTTAGCATTCAGCAAGCAGGAAAATGGATACCTCTGTTGTTGACCTTGAAAGAACTTAGTTTTGTTTTTCTTTCTTTTTTTCTTTCTTTTGTTTTTCTTTTTTGCTCTTTTTCTTTTCTTTCTTTCTTTCTTTCTTTCTTTCTTTCTTTCTCTCTTTCTTCCTTTTTTTTTCAACACACATGAACACAAGTCCCAGGTTTTTCACCTGAAGCTACAGGAAGGAGAGCAGCATGCTGGGATACCATGACTTTAGCTTGCTGAGACTTTGCGATTTAATCTTGAGAGTTATCGGATAGTGAATTGGAGCTGCTTTTAGCAATTAAGTTTGGTGTAGAACAACAGGCAAACTAACTCGGGTGGATTTACCTCTCTCCATTACGTCAGATCAGGACAAAGGGTGGTGATGCTGGATATAACCATGGATCGTTTCAGGCTTTAGATCGGCAAAATTCGCTTGGAAGCTACAGTGGTCAATTCCTAAGCCACTGTCTACTGCGGGATCGTGAGGAAACTTTCAGGATATGTGTTGTGACAGGGACGCTGCTTGTCGTTGTGAACTTTGACCTTTTCCACCATGGCCCTCATAAGCTGGACTGGACTGTATATAGATTTCTGACATGGCTTGTCTTTCTGACTTAAAAAAATCTAAGACTTAAATGAGGCCTTCCAAACTAATTTGCATTTACTTCTAGGCATACATTAAAAAAAATATATTTAATAGAAAAAGAATTACGTCTCCTTCCCCACTTCATCTCCCCCAGACACTTTCCTTTTGACGACTCCCTCACTCCCTCTCCGTCCTCAAGTTTACATCCTTGTTTTCTTTATTTTTGTCACATAACATACATGCATGTGTGTGTATGCACGAATATATAAACACAACTTGCTGAGTCAGCATTTGAGTGTGTGTGTGTGTGTGTGTGTGTGTGTGTGTGTGTGTGTGTGTGTGGTTTCAGGTCTATCCATTCTGCACTGGACAACCAATAAAAGTGTTCATCTGTGGAAGAGACTAATTGACCTTTTCCTGGTATTTTCAGTTGTCTGTAGTTCTTTGACTAGGGGTGAGATCCTGTAAAATATTCCCCTCTGTTGGGCTGTGGCATGCGTGGGTGTGGGTCCTGTTGTGTTGAATTGTGGGTCCCATGTCTGCCACCCCCAAGGGGCTGGGACTGTGGCTCCGGGAGGCAGAGGCTTGGGAAGCTGACTGTGTTCACTGGGGGGTGGGGGGAGGGAACATCTGGCTATGAGAAGCCACAGGGCTCCATTTCAGGGGTGGAGAGAACACAGTCTGGGATCCTGCAGGGAGCTGACCTCTTGAGTTGGGGGATCCCTGGGCCAGGAGGCTGCGGCTGGTTCTCTGGCCCTTGGGTTCTCAGGCGCTGCTGAGAGGCACTGGGGAAGCTTCAAGACTTCAAGACGGGGGTTGGGGGGGTGAGTGGCAGAGGGCATATGGGCTGGATCGTCCCGCAGCGTAAAAGGAGAGGGGGAGAAGCTCTAGCTACTGAAATCCTAGCCAGCTATCTGGAGTTAGTGAGGTCCCAGCATGAAGAAAGGGTTCTGGGTCTAGCTAACTACTTGGTATGTATCTTAGAGGAGAACCCATCACTGCCATGTTACTGAACTAGCATAGTTCCTAACTACATTATAAATATTTATTTTTACACCCACAGGTAAGTGTAGCTCTCACCTCATGACAGAAAACCGCAACTGGTTAAAAACGAAGAGAAAAGCTGATTGTGAGGTACCCGGCCCTACTTGATCCATCCACAACACAACTCACAAAAGCTCAGGAAACATCACAGAAGAGGGGCTAGAAAGATTGTAAGAGGCAGAGGACCAGTAAGTTCTCTGTGAAATTGTGTCTCCCAGAAATCCTAGGGAAGCTTCGTTTACGATACCACAACAACATGGCTGCCTAAAGCACACTTGAAAGGTACGACAACAGTAGAAACGGTATCAGAAGGGGGATATCTCTCATGGTGCCACTGATAGACGAAGAACTACAGGCAACCAGGGAGTGCTGAGAGTGGGAGACATAGTCTGCCTCGGGGACGAGCTCTAGAACTCCTTATCCAATACAAAGCTGTCAGTCCTGAGGTGATATAATACAAGTAACATTAAGTGGAGTGAGCTGATTTTATTCATATATTTAGACATTTATATGTGAAACCGTAACACAGTGAAGAAGACTATAGATTTGAGAGGGAGCGAGAGGGTGCAGGGGAGGAATTTGATGGAGAAAAGGAAAGAGGATATAATTTAATTATGTTTTAGTTGAAAAAAAAATTGATCGACTTCAAAAACATTGAATATACTCTATGTCCTGCAGTACCGAATATTCACTAGAAATCAGTTAGTCCATCGAGCTTATAGGCAACTTTGTTATAATTTCTAAGAAATAGAAAATTATATTGTAGTAAAGAATTATTTTAAAATAAATCATAGGATTTAAGTAAATTAAAGGAGAAACACCATGTTTGGTTTTATATCAAGCTGCCAAGTAGGAACGTTTTAAGTTTTATGTCTTTTTTTTTTTTAATTCTCTTTGTATCTCTTAAAGCTCTATCTTCCCTGTACTACAAAGCTCAACACTCTCATGTTTAGAGGAGAACCCATTACTGCCATGTTCCTGAAATGTAAGTTCTCTACAGATTTCTGGTTAAAACAAAGAGAAAAACCTGATTGTGTGGTACTCAGCCCCACTTGATCCATCCACAACACAACTCCTATACCCAAAGCTCAAGAAACATCACAGAAGAGGGGATTTTCACTTTTGTCTCAGTAACACCCTCAGAAAATTGCCTGATTTAGAATCCTCTAGGCATTTTGTAGAAATTGAATTAAATTAATGGCTGACTGATGCTCTCTTACTTTTTTCTTTGAAACTTAGATGTTACTATTTCATAGAACTAACTAGTTCTTGGACCTCATAAAATGAGCAGCCCCTAAGAGATAACTTGGGTAAGTTGTATCACTGGACCGATTAAAGATGTAGTATGTCACTCTCCCACAGCTGTGACTACTCTTCCACCACCCCATGTAGGATTTGTTATTTGCCAGAGCTATCCTGAGGATGTCTGTGATAGCTGCTCGGGGAAGAGGGCAGAAATCGAGGTTCACATTCTACCTGAGGTAGACAGCTTTCAAGACCAGAGAGCCATATCCTCTGAGGATAATAACTCAGCGAAGCTCCATTGTGTGGAAAGGCAGGGCCAGGAGATGTGACTGTCTTGGTACTGGGTTAGGTTTAGGTCTCTGTGAATAGTTATAAGAAGGAATGGCACTTGGTAAATTTGACATTTAAGTTCTTGCCACTCATGTGGTCCATCTAAGCACCTTGAACTGCATGCTCATTGGAACAAGTTCTAGATTTCACTTTCTTTGTGACTGTTGGTCAAAAACAAAGCCAATGTTTCTCCAGAGGAAGACTTGTATGCTGTGGATGGCCCTGGTATTTTGTATTCTGACGTTAATTCTGCTCTCCTGGGAGGGGCCGCAGACAAAGAATGAGTCACATACTCAGGGATTTCTTGTGAACCATTCCCTAATGAATAAAGGAGCCAATCACTGGGTGAGTAGGAGGCAGGACTTCTGGGTTGGATGGAGGAAGAGAGAAAGCAGGAAGGGAGAGAGTGTTTTTTTGGATCAGGGATAGGGTAAGGGCAAGATGTAGCTACTGTGTTTTCCTGGGTTATGGTGAATCCACCAGGATTTGCCACCGGAGCATTTAGGCTTAACACGGTTTACAAGATTAGAGTCCTAGTTGTTTCGCACAGAGATTGAGTTGCCATTGTTTCTAAACTAAGTTTGTGTGGTATTTTTTTCTTCTTGACTGAGCTCAAGAGAAAAAGGTACAACAGCAAAGTGTGGGTTTGCCTGATGTGCCCCACAAAGGCTGTGAGGGTTTTGAAGCATGGGACGGACATGGTAGTGGCCCGCCAGTGGAAACTTAGCTAGCTGTGTGGAGAGATTTTGGAGTTCTGGTTCCATGTGGCCCACTGGTGAAGTGCTGGTTACTTTGAATGCTTCCCACTACATTTCTATCTAGGCCCTTAAGGGCGCCTTATATGAGTCAACAAAGAAAATGACGTCAGAGTTGAAATGGGGCTTCAAATGAGAAAACTAGAAATATTAGACAATGAGATCCTATAACACAGTTATAAGATCCCCCAAATCTCTGCTTCCTCATGTCATACTCTTGTGGGGGCGATCTTCTCAAATATGGGTGGAGCCTCTGATTTCTAAACAGTGAAATATGGCCCAAGTTGGGGAGTGTCACTTCCGTGGTTATAATAAGTAAAGTTTTATTGACATCTTGCAAGGTGATCGACTCTCTTCGTGGCTTCGGTGAAACAAGATGTTGTGTAGTAAGTGTACACTATGAAGAAGGGTGCCTTGCGAGAATCTGGGGGTCTCCTCTCGGTAAGAAGAACCTGAGACCTATGACTGAAGACTGAAAATAACTGAACGCTGTTGTTCAACTTTGCCTGCTGTTGCTGTGATAAAACACTGACCCAAAACAGCTTGAGGACGAAAAGGATTTATTTCTTCCTACATTTTAAAGTCTATCATCAAGGGAAGCCAGGTTAGGAACTTAGGGCAGGAACCTGGAGGCAGGAACTGAAACAGATCCATGGTGGAGTGCTGTTTATTTGTCCCGTTTCCTCTGCCCTGCTCTGTTACTCCTCTTATACATTCCAGATCTACCCAAGATCTTGGGTTTGGAATACCCACGATTTAATGCACAAACCCTGTGAAGCCCAAAAAGAAGGAAAGCCAAAGTATGGGTGCTTCAGTGCTTCTTAGAAGGGGGAACGAAATATTCACATACCCTCTTCTATTGCCATCATATATCTATTAATATTTGATATGAAATTTGGAGACTGAAAATATCCAGTCTCTGGTACTTCTACACACATAGAAGAATACTTTTTATCTCTTAATTGCATTTGGAAGAGAAAAATACCATATTAAAAAGTAAGGTTCTGTGATAAGTTCAGGTTCCCATACCTTACTGTGAGTCTGTTTGAAAACTCTTGAACCTGAAATCACCAATAAACGCAAGTCCAGAAAACAGCACATTAAGAAACAGTCATGAAGTGTCCCCAGGCGTTACTTATTTAGAATACAGCTTTATGGAAGGAAGCCGGTTTGATGCAAAGCGGTAGGTAGCATTCACATTTCAAGCATCCAGAGGAGGTTTATAAAAAAGATGTTAAGTATGAACAGCTCCATTTGTAGTCAAGGTTTATGGGTTATTCCAGAAGTGTCATTATACTGCCTCTGCTTTACAATGAGACACACATCAAAACATCCCCTTCCTTTTAAAAACAGGCTTGAGTTGGCTAACACTTGAAGTGTCACGCACCCTGTATCCATGTCATTCTGAATGATATCGCTGAGTGAATTCAGGGATCTTGTATGCCCTGTGACTTAGACTTTACTCAACTGGAATTTCACTAGAATTGTACTGGAATTTGAAAAACAAAAAAGTTAATACAATGAATACCTCTTTACATGAAATAAATATATGGCGTTACTGATGAAGTTTTGACCCAGTAAACTCTAATACTGTTCATTATTAGACCCATGCTTTAGTTAGTGAATTTTGTTCCTGTGTACTTTTGCTCTTAGGATTTCTGGTGGCCTTGATAATGGTCCCCAGAATCAGCTGCTATTAGTCACTGTACACACAGATGTTTCATTCTTACTGGGTTGAGGTCTATGTTTTTTCTGTTGTCTTAAGTACCTGACTCTTGTTCTTTTCTCACATAGATAGGGTATCTTGTTTGTCTCCTAATGAACACATACTAACAGTTAACCTGAGTATAACATTTTCTGTGTGGTAAGAGCTAATTTTACCAATATCATCCCATGTGTATCTCACACTCATCCATCAGCTCTGACGTTATTTCCATTTTATGGCTTAATGAATTCAAACTGAGACTGAGGCCAAGGGGCTTCTAAGTCATAGAATTGGGATTTGAACCAGGGAATGTCACTCCATTGTGTTCTGCAACTTTCAAGCTTTCAAAAGAAAGAAAAATGTAAGGATTCACCCTGAGTTGTTTAGCAAACTGAGTGTTTGACAAGCATTCTGTTGGCACTGTAGATACTTTCCTTTATTTTACACTAAAATGTTCTGTGGCAAATATTTTGAATTGGGTGGCTTTAGGTAGCCTAAGATACAAAATTTGTATTTTATTTATGAATTGACTTCATCAGAAGCTAGTAAAATATTGATTTATTACATTTATATAGAAATCTTACATATTCTGTATGTTCATTTCTCTGTCCAAGGATCTTTTCAGTTTTCAGATGAGTAGAATAGTCTGTCAAAGTTACAAGATAACTGGAAGTGTTCTTGACAGAATCCCTGATTAGACATGTATGTGCAGGCAGCATTGTATGCTGACCAATAACAACGTGGAGAGTAATTATTGATGACAGTTACAGCCTTGAAACTTGGAGAAGAGAAAATCAACAATTGGGGAGACTACACTGATTGCTTTTTAAAATGTGCTTCTGTGATTCTGATTTTAACGACCATGAATGAAATTAACTTTCATTTTTGAAAGCTTTATAATGTCCCCAGTCATTGGCTCACTGGTCTTACCTAGCATTTCTATCTTGAATTTTTGTAGTGTCTTATTTTATTGCTCAGTTCAGAATTCTATACACAGTGAAAAGGAACTCTGCTTTTAACTCTTTCCCACCATTCACCTTTTACTTCTTCAATAAGCTAATACTAGTTTAACTTTTCTTTTAAATGTCACAATTAAGTGTTTTCTATTGTCAGTAAAGGTCAGACACTAGTACCCCCAAAATAACATAGTAAAGAAGCAGCTTGTTTTGAATTTTTACACCCCTTTGGTAAACAATAAATGCCATTGCCTAGGTAAAGTAGTTATTTTTGACTAACAATAAAGATCACTGTAGAGTTTTAATCCAGAAACATGGCTGCTCTGCCAAGGGCTCATATCCAAAGATGTGATTTGGTTGGAATGCAGACAGGCCTTGGATTACAGTATGGTGTGGCTGGAATGTAGACAAGCCCTTAGCACACACCTTTAACTTCCAACAATGAAAGTAAGATTAGTTTGTAGAAGAAAGGAACCATGTTGGAAAGTAATGTCTAATTGAAGGGCAGACAAAGTGACGAATCAGTGAAAGATTTGACAGAATGAGTTGGAGATATGATACATCCAACTCACATAAGAACAGCAGAGGAAGAGAAGCTACTTAAGAACATTGAGAAATAAAGGTGGTGGTGTGTTGGGTTGCATGTGGTGTGTGTGCGTGTGCGTGTGCGTGTGCGTGTGCGTGTGCGTGTGTGTGTGTGTGTGTGTGTGTGTGTGTGACAGTTTTACTGGGACAGCTTTATAAAGGGAAGTTGCAGAAAGAACAAACTGTGAAGGTGAAGATAAAATGAGCCAGAGAATGAGAAGGAAACAGGAGATTAGAGCTTATTGCCAAAATCAGTATGGAGCCAGGCAGAGCAATTTGGTGAGGAACTGAGAGAAGCTGGATTGAATCAGTCAGTTTGGAAAATTAGATTGTACAGAGGCTATAAACTTCCAAGCCTAGGTTTGTAGACAGTTAGAACAGAGAAAAAAGTGTTCTGGGCTCAGCCCATGCCTTGTATTCACACATCTTGGGTATGGCTCTCATTTCATTCCATCATTTGAGGAAATAAAAGTGACATTTATAGATTACCATGACACCTATGGATTTTCCTAAATGCTACTTCTGCACTCATGTCCTGGGTCAGACCTCAAAGTTATAGAACAATTAGCATTTTAGTAGAGCAGCTTTTTAACCACTTTACTGGGATGAATAAAACCAGTTTCCTACATGAGGGACCTAGTCAGTGCCAACCCATTGCCAGAGGATAGGAAGGCAAAGTACAGGTAACTGAACAGAAAATGTTCACGAGTGAAATGTCTAACCATCATTATGAGATAACAAGAACACACATAATAAGACAGTCTCAAAATGAAAAAATTTAAAAGTCAGAGGAGACATTACTATACAGGAAACTGTGAGGATACTCAAGTTAGCTTGCTATAACATCTCTCTCTACCTATGTATCATCTATTGTCTATCTATCTATCTATCTATCTATCTATCTATCTATCTATCTATCTATCATCTATCTATCATCTATCTTTCTATCATCTATCTATCTATTATCTATCTATCTATCTATCTATCTATCTATCTATCTATCTATCATCACCTATTCTCTCTCTCTCTCTCTCTCTCTGTTTTGTAAGGAAATAAGACAGTCTCATTCTGTAGTCAAAGCTGGTCTTGAACTTCCAGCTTTAGCTACTTGAGTGTTGACAATCTTTATAATCGTGACCAAGTGTGATAGTACACATCTTTAATCTTTTTTAAATTATTTTTTACAAAACCACATCTCTTTTATTTAAGATTTATTTATTTATCTTATGTCTATGTGTACACTATCATTATCTTCAGACACATCAGAAAAGGGGATTGATCCCATTACACATGGTTGTGAGCCACCATGTGGTTGTTGGAAATTGAAATCAAGCTTCTGGAAGAGCAGCCAGTGCTCTTAACTGCCCAGCCATCTCTCCAGCCCCACATCTGCAATTGTGGCAACATAAGGGGCTGATGCTGGGAGATTGCAAGTTCAAGGCAAGCTTGGACTATACAATTAGTTCTAGGAAACTGCCAGTTTCTAACCTAAAATAAAGATGGAAAAGTGGTTGGAGTTTAGGTCTATAGCAGAGTATTCAACAATACTTAAACACAATCCAAGTCTTGAACACAATCCTCAGTACTAGGGGAGGATTATGAAAATTGGAAAAGGCCAGGCGGTGGTGGTGCACGCCTTTAATCCCAGCACTTGGGAGGCAGAGGCAGGCGGATTTCTGAGTTCGCGGCCAGCCTGGTCTACAGAGTGAGTTCCAGGACAGCCAGGCTACTCAGAGAAACCTGTCTCGAAAAACCAAAAAAAAAAAAAAAAAGAAAAAAAAAAGTGGAAAAAGTAGCTTGTCACCTATGTCTGTTTGTCACTTGAGTCTTCAAGCATTACCTGTTTTTGTATGTAAAGTTTTATTGGAACATAACATGATTATTTGTTCATGATTGTTCATTATTACTTTTATATTACAAGGGCAAACTGAGAAATAAGTGTCCACAAACACAAATACAGAGCCTACAATATACAGCATTTGGCCCGTGTGGGAGGAGTATGCAGGCAATTATTTTCAAGTTTATTTTTTCTGATGGAATTATATGTGAATGTAAATTGATGCACTTTGGATATTACAGTTTGAAATGAAATCCTTTCAAAAGCCATAAAAATAATTGTTAAGTGATTTAAGAATATGAAAAAGATATATTTAGAATTTATTGTTGGTAAATTCACCTTTTATTGCTTCAATTCAACTATTTTAAGAATGGATTGTTTTTCTCTTGAATGAAATGACTTTAATTTTTTTTTTATGGATATCCAAGTCTCACCAATTGGATAAGTTGGTCATGCATTGATGAAAATTAAAATAGAAATATAGTTTTCACCTTACTTCTTTTTTTCAAGATTTTTATTTATTTATTACATGTAAATACACTGTACTTTTCTTCAAACACCCCATAAGAGGGCATCAGATTTTATTGTGGATGGTTGTGAGCCACCATGTGGTTGCTGGGATTCGAACTCAGGACCTCTGGAAGAGCAGTCAATTCTCTTAACCACTGAGCCGTCTCACCAGCCCTCCACCTTAGTTCTTGCCTTTGATATTACTTTGTTGGTGAGAATTAGTAGAGAGTAGTCTTTTCAGTTCATGAAGGCTTTAGTTAGAACTGTACTCTAAACTATCCATTGGATGTGGTTTCAGTTAGTAGGTGTCTCTGACATTTGCTCTGTGATGCCAATGCTTCATGTTATGACAACCACTAACAGTATAAAATGAAACAGTGGTTGGTAGAGAAGTATTTAGTTTAGCCAGTTCATTTTAAAGGATTGTGCAGAGAATTTATTATTATTACTATTATTATCACAATCATCATCATTATTATTACTTAATTTAATTATTTTTATGTGTATTTGTGAGTGCCTGCATGTATGGCCATGTGCTACATGCATTCAGTGACCATGGAGGCCAGAAAAAAATGTTGGATCCCCCGAGACTTAGGTTACAGCTAGTTGTGAGATGCTATATGGGTGCTGGGAATTCAAACGTGTCCTTTGGAAGAGTAGTTGGTGCTCTTAACCGCTGAGACATCTCTCCAGATTCTATTATTATTATTATTGCTATTATTATTTTAAGTTTTATTTTTCACATAGAGGCACGACGATTGGAGGCTCCTTGCTTCTATCTAGGTGGATCAGGAGTTACAGCAGAGAGAGATGAATTCTGATATTCAGTGCCTTTCCCCTTTTTATGTTTAATTCAGTCCACACCATGGGATGGAACCATCTACATCCTGAGTAGGTCTTCATTTCTTAATTAAGCCATGCTGGAAATATCCTCCCAGGTGAGAATCATTTTTAAAGAATACTGGTCTAAATGTTTTGGTTTCACTTAGTACGTTTAACCCTTTACTGTAGCCGAGTACCACACACTTCTATGGGTAGTGTGTGTTATGGTACAGTGACAGTTTACATGTGGCTAGTTCTATGTGGTATGTCTTTGCTGATTGTATGCTGGCATGTGTCACTACATTTCTATGTTGTCAAGGACAGTGACAAGCATGGATATTCCCTGCCTCACTCTGGGATCTAAGAAAGTGAATCCAAGTACCAAGAAATGAGAAATTACACGTTAAAAAAATGCTTTCATAGTTTCAAAATATTTTTCCTTTTACTACTTTTATTGGGTACTCACTTAAACTACCTCAGGGGATATATCCATCTAAATAATGTCTCCCAAACGTTACCTGTGACCCTTCTCGAAGTCGTCTCCTTGGTGCTTTTTATCTTCAGTACCCAGCATGGAGCAGGGGCTATAGATGTAAGAGTAATGTTATGGGTAATGTGATTGTCATTTTTGACCATAAGCGTAGATGTACGCTTCTAGCTCTGGATGAAGTTGGGACGTGGGAAATGGGGGGTAGAGTTTGGGTAAATCTGTACAGCCCACTGAGGCGAAGACCCAGTTAGTCAAGAACTGCTGAACGGGTGGGTAAGTGGGGAGGTGGCAATTAGACATCCAGCTGTCAGAAAGCATGGGGCTGAAATCATAGAGCACTAGCTGTAGCTGATTCAGGAAAGTAATTTAGCCACAGCACAGATGCTGTTAAGGTGCATTTCCTTGGAGACAGTGAACTTTTGGATTTGACAGTTTTGGCAGTTTGGAAATTTTGGAGATGGGAAGGGTCTTTGTGCTGGGTAGTTTTATGTCAGTTTGACATAGCTAAAGTCATCTGAGAGGAGGAACCTCAATTAAAAAAATGTATCCATAAAGATCAGGCTGTGGTCAAGCCTTTAGGGCATTTTCTTAATTAGTGATCAGTGGGGAAGGGCCCAGCCCATTGTGGGTGGTGCCATCCCTGGGCTGGTGGTCCTGGGTTCCATAAGAAATCAGGCTGAGCAAGACATGATGAGCAAGGCAGTAGGCAGCACCCCTCCTCTGCATCAGTTCCCACATCCAGGCTCCTATTTGAGTTCCTGTCCCTACTTCCTTTGGAGATAATTATGATGAACAGCAGTGTGGAAGTGCAAGCCAAATAAACCCTTACCTCCCCAAGTTGCTTTGGTCATGATGTTCCATTGAAGCAATAGAAACCCTGACCTGAGGACAGTCATTTTCCACATGGAGGAAATGATTATTTAGAGTAGGTGTGTGCTGAGAGGTTAGCCACCAGCTCTCTAAAACAGGCCAGAACCAGAACAGTGTTGTAGTGTGTCAGTTTCTGTAATGTGAACCCTCCCACCATAGTTAATAGAAATGACTGGCTTTCCAGGACTGTGAAGAGTTGGGAAGGAACAAGCTAAATGTTATATGTACTCCGAGAGCCAGCATGAGCCAGATTGAGCCAGCATGGGCTAGCATAAGCCATTATGGGCCAGCATGAGCCAGTACTAGCCAACATGAGCCAGCATGGGCCAGCATGAACTAGCATGGGCCAGCATGGGCCATCAAGAACCAGCAAGAGCCAGCACAAACCAGCATGGGCCAGCACAAACCAGCGTGAGCAGGCATGGGTCAGCATAAACCAGCATGGGTCAGCATGGGTCAGCATGAGCCAGTCTTCCACAGCTGGTTGGTTGGAAGGAACTTCAGTTCTTTGTTGCCAGAGACTCCATGGTGGTGTTTCCTGTTGTCAACTAATGATTGTCATATGATCACTGGTCTTTCATATTCAGGAGGATGTGGAATTGTATAAAATTTGAAATCAATTTTTCATTCCTTTTATTTATTTTTTGACACTTTGGCAAGAGAGGCAGCTGTAGTAACAGAAAAGAGATCTCAAAGTTCTCTTTCTGAAAGAGTGACATCCCAAGACACCTGTTTCTTAAAATCCCAAGAAACAGACTGCATCGGAAGTGTGTCTACTGTACCCCAGTGGGCCGATGGGTGCAATCACTCTCAGCCCGGCTTCTCACTCGTGAATCTGTGTACTTCCTGAGACCAATAGTTAAATAATGTATTCATCTTGAATACCACAGGAGAGACGCGAGACATTTCCAGAGCCATTGTCTCACAGTTAACAGGTGACTCTGCACTAGAGAGCTGGTCTTCATGCTGCTATTTCCTGGTAGCGGTCCTTGGTCTTTTCATGTTGCTAATATCATCCATAAGCATAATGTATACATACTACATAACATGTATATATGAAGTGACTTCATGTTGAAAATCTGGCTCTTGTATCCTCAGAACTTTTCTACGTGTGTTTTCCAAGATTAGTTACTGTTTAAAAAGAATCCCTCCAGATGACATATAAACATCATTTCATAAGATACAAGAAAGCTGTATGTTTTCTTTCCATGGCTTCTTAAACTGAGCAGTTTGGCTTCTTTGCCTATTTTCAGCTGAGAACCTTGTAGTTGAAAGAATTTATTTGATGTCAGCTTACTCTTTATATATGTTATACTCTCTCATTGGTGTTATATTCACATACACATCACCTAAACTCGTGGACTCTGCTGCTGTCTTCTGTTCCCTCTACTCTGCCCTCACCTGTGCTAGGTGTTTCTTGACTGAATGGTTGCTGCTGTGAGAAGTTATGCTTCTCAGGTGTGGTACATCAGGACACGCTCTCACAGACAAAAATCTTCTTGGGTGAGGTGTCGTGTGGCTGTCTCACTGGCATGTTTGGTGTCAATAATTTGGTGCTTCTTCAAGACGATTTTATTTCTGGAGTGACAGGATCCTTATATAGAGCTACATCCACGCTGGCCTGAAACCTGTCCTTGTGCCCTAGGCTGGCTTCAAATTTACGGTCCTTTTCTTGCTTGTGCTTTCCAGATGCTGGCTCACAGGCAGGTGTAGCACGGTGTCTCATTTTTCTTTATTCAGCGTTTGGAGGGTTGTCACAGAGCAGGGGCTCCCGGATACTGTTAGCACTCTGACAGTGTGTATGGTTCACCCAGCGAGTCCACACCTGTCTCCTTAGAAGGCATATTACCATAACATCTCAGATATATGCCCTGGGGCCTGAGCTTCCTGCCGTAAAACTTACCCAAGCATGTTTTCATATGCCTCTCCTTGAGAATAAGTGTAAATACAACGTTCTCCATCTTGTTGTTTCTACCAACAGTTTACTGGTAACATGAGTAGCTCCATGTCTTGTCTGTCTCTTAATAAGCTCTACCTGCCTATCTTTTGTCCATTGTCTGTAGTAACACATTGCTCTCATTGGCCTGTGTGTGCCCAGTGTGAGTGTAGTATTCCCACCTTGAACATAAATACTGTCATTTCCTACATAACAATTCAGTCACAGTGACATTTAGGCCATAGGCTGCACAAAACCATTTACTTTTCCGTTTACTAACACTGTCGAGATAACTTGCATACTTTGTTTACTCAGACCAAGGCTTAATAACAATGTATTAAATGAGAGGAAATAACAGCAATAATGAAGTGATACAACAGAGACATTGAGGTCAAAGGTTGAGCAGGAGCTGAAGGCAACGGCCAGTAAAGGAGGACTGAGGAATGTTGGAGACGGTGAAAAGAAATAAAATGCTTGGTGAGAGTTTAAATTTCCAGCCTAGCTTGAGTAGTGAAGTTCTCTCATATCTTCATTTATCAAACGTTTCATTCAGATATTTGGGAGATGATTGTCCCAAGAAGACAGTCTCTAAGTTTTTTGAGGCAGTGTCACCTAAAAGCAGGAGTTGGGGGAAGAGGGGCAGGTCTCATCCAAATGTGTCACACGCACTTATGCACTTGACAAAGAATTAAGCAACGGTACAAGTGAAGGTGAACTGGAAACGTTAGTTCCAGAGTCCACCTTTAGTAACGTATGTCTGGTCTTTAAAGCAGGGACCTGTGGGCTTGTGGTTTGCATTTCTCTTGGGACCTGTGAGGAGTTCCTGAGAGTTTTCAGACAAAAGACAATTCCGTAATTTCTAGTTTGATTTCTACTTACTCACACCCTAGCATTCCAGGAAATTTAAAAGGAAGTGATTCTTGAAGGCTCCTATCCTGGAAAAAAAAACACATGAGTTTACCATTTTTTTTAAAGCCCTCTCAGGTTGTAAAAAGACCAATACTTTACGTTTGTGATTGTGTACACCTGAAGGAAAGAGACTAATTTATTAGCCATCATGTTAAATTATGTTTTCCTTTTTTAGCGAGTACTTACAAGAATTCCGGCTAAAAATGTTTAAGATGTACATGTGGAATTAAGTTAATGAACCCTAATAGCATTCTGTGATCAAATAAACCACACACGTAATCAAATTTATTGCTCATTATTTCTGAGGCTGTTTGCTTCTTTTGCTGCATATTAGTAGTGGTAATAAATTTATATTATATAGAGACTTATCATAGAAAGTAATACTTGCAACATGATCTAATTTAATCACCACAGTGATCCTGGGACACAAGATGCCCTGATAAGGTAAGAAAAATTGAGGTCTTGGAAGGTTATAAATTGCCGAATATCACGTGGTTTATCAGCAAGGTCCTAAAATCCATGCTGACTGTGTCTGGCCATTGCATTTTTGTCGAGCTGTTCCTTGTTTCGTAGATCTTATTACTACAGGACAGATATCCGATCTGATTAAAATCTCCTGGTTAGAGTACACTCACATTTACTAATTAGTCAGTGTACTGACCTAATTATTATAATTGTTGTTCCCTTTTCCTAATTTTAACATCTTTATTTCCCTGAGCATCTTTTCTTTGTGTGTTAAAGAATAAAACTTAAACTTATCCTTAAGAAGTGTCAGGGTTTTTTTTTTTTTGTTTTTTTTTTTTTTGTTTTTTTTATTTTTTATAGCTAATCCATTGAAGTATTAGCATCCTCTAATGGATGAAGCAGCAGTCTGTTAGGTAACCATTTGACAGAGACAAATGTTTGACAGTCCTGCTGCTGGTTATTTATGAACGATCCTGATCATCGACTTTGTTTATTTACCAAAGCTTATTCTAATAAATTATGTTAAATATCAATTTTTAGCACAATACCTTAAATCTGTACAGCATTCCATATTGGCGACATCTTTGTTTAATAGTTACACAAGGATTGCTGTTTTGTTGAATATACCTTGAGTAGAGACAGTCAAACTGAGGGCACTGTCAACTTCATTTAAAATACTTTTACCAGTGTGATAACAATACACCAGTGTCCAGAAAAACCGCTTTTAAATGAGAACATCTTTTTTCTTTCTTTCGTTTTTTGCCTCACCCACTTGAGGTGATTTATAACCCATACTAAATTAAGTTCTGCATATCTTTTTTGTGTAGTCAGTTGAGAGTGAAGATTGCCGAGTTTTAGCCTTTATAGTATATATTTTTTTTCTCTTTAATCTTTGTTTCTGATCGGTGAGCCAAGAGCTTCCTAATTGGATAGCAATAAATCAATGCGGGGACTGACTTATCTTGACTCATTTTTCTAACTCTGATATATAACAAACATGGAAGCGGGTTGAAATCGGGGGCCAACTACTATCAGAAACACACTTAAATCATCTGGATCTTGTCTTAGTGTTTAAAGAGCGAATTGCAGAATTATTGCTTTTTGAATCTGTCATTAGAGCCCACGGCTGCTCTGACCTTTGTGCTCCAGTGTAATCCAGGGCGCTTCATTTCTCTAGCTGGCTTTCTGTCACTCTGATTTAATCATCCATCTTCCTTTCCCTTCACATTTCCTTCGGTTCACAGTTTTCATTTTTCAGCTCTCTGCTGGCTGTCAGCTCTCATGGTCTGGTCTTTCTGAGGACAGTCGGTTGGACTCTCTTTTCTGCTGCTGTTGCCTTGCATGTAGTGCAGGTTTGGGGGCCCCATGGTATAAAGCAGCCCCCATGATGGTGAGGCTCCTCCCACTTTGGTGAGGCCCCTCCCACCAATAACTGTGTTGTGGAAGGACAAAGGTTCCCTCACAATGGATAGACATTGTAATTGGACAAATTCTGTTTGGAGGAGAGGAAAACAGAGAAAGTCCTTATGATTTTACACATCGTATCTCTCAACTTTACAAGCAGGATCATTTAAAACAGCCCCAGGTTTAGCGCGTGAGACCTTTGCGTTACGTTTGTATTTTCTTATAAATGACACGGCAGGTGGGTGCGAAGCTTAATTTTGAAAGAATAAAATCTCTACTCATAATATACTTCGTTGATTTTTGAATATTTTTGGCTTGAAAAAATCCAAAATCTGTGTAGCTTTGCTTTGCAAGAAAAGGACACGTGGCTTTGTTTTAATGGAGGCATTTGCTGAGTACTTTTATTATTTTATTTTATTTGCCTACCATATGATGGATTTCAGACTTGCCTATGAAAGTTACTCATAGGAGATCATGAACTTCCAAAAAGGAAAGTCTTTGTGAGGCTCCAACCCAAAGCATATAGTATTTGATGAATAACTAATACAGATAATTAGCAGATTAAGAGAACCAGTGAGTCCAAGCATGAAGAGCAGAGTGGAGAGGGAGATTATCAACATAAAAAAAAAAAAGTCCCAAGTGAACAGGGCAACTGGAGCATAAATGAAATCAATTTAATTTGTAGGTACTTATATTTCCATGGAATTATAGTCTCGTTCCATATGCTGGGTGATTTTCTTATGTCAGTACTGAGGATCTGTGCCTCAGACTTATGTCTGAAGGGCCAGTTAGATTTGCCCGCATGGGACCCATTACTGCGTTCAGTGGCCCTACATTCTGTTTTTCTTTCTGAAAGGATAGGCCTATAATATCCAAGCCCTAAAATGCCAGACATAATAATTTTCAAAAGTCTGAGGAACTCATATGGATGATATTATTATTATTATTATTATTATTATTATTATTATTATTATTATTAT
>JANHMN010000021.1:42424507-42453253 GCA_030674055.1 Rhabdomys pumilio
TGTGTGTATGTCTATGTGAGAGCATATGTATATGTGTGTATGTGTGTGGTGTGTGTATATGTGTGTGTATGTGTATGTGAGTGTATGTGTACGTGTGTGAGAATATATGTATGTGTGTATGTGTATGTGTGTATGTCTATGTGAGAGTATATGTATATGTGTGTATGTGTGTGTATGTGTATGTGAGTGTGTGTGTATGTGTGTGAGAATATATGTATGTGTGTATGTGTGTGCATGTATGTGAGTATACGTATGTGTGTATGTGTGTGTATGTGTGTGGTGTGTGTATATGTGTGTATGAGTATGTGTATATATGTATGTGTGTGCGAGCATATGTGTATGTGCATACATATATATGCATATGTTTGTGTGCAGGTATGTGTTACATATATATGGTGTATGCTTTCATGTGTGTATGTGTATATTTATTCACTGGGACCCAGAGGAGGATGTTGGGTCCCTGCTCTTTATCTCTTTTACACAGGGTCTCTCACTGAATCTGGAAATAAGCTGGTGTCCAGCAAGCCCCAGCGTCTCTGTCCAGTGACTGTTACAGAAGCATAGGACACTGCCCATCAGTTTTATGTGGACACTAGGACAGAACTGGTACCCGTACTTGTGCAACGAGGGCTCTTACCCACTGAGCTAACTTTTCAGCTTGCCATAAGTATCTATTCAATGAATGATCATCAAGTAAGAATATGTTTGGTAGTCATTTAAAGAATTAGACCACATAGAGATGACCTCTTTTCTTCATTTCTACAAAGAATTCATATTCAAGCCAGTTCCTGGCACTAATGATAGATAATTTTATATAGTAGCTATAGACAAAGTGGACTTATCATGACACATGGATGTAGCTGTGCTGAGAAACAGAGTCAATCACTCGCAGCTTTTCCTATTGTTTCCCTGATACCACAACTATAACTACTTTACTTACTTTTTGCAATGTTTAATTATTAAAAGTTAATGATAATTATTTTTCACATTAACAGAGACGATTAAAAAAATTTAAATTGTACTGATGTGGTAGTGGATTTTTGAGCCCATCATTTAACTCTCCAGACTATAATTTTTAGGAGTTTAATGATGTTAACGTAACGTACACCTATTATTGACTATGGAAAAATTCATGAGAAATTAAATAGAAGATTAATGAAGCAATTTGGAGAAGAAAATAAGGGTTCATATTGTGAGCCAAACATCCTGCTTTGCTCTGTGTAATATATACTCAGTCGAAGACAGTTAGCATAATTAGGCAGCCTACACAAAGCAGAGGTGTTCATCCTTTAGATTTTTCAAATGGCAAATAGACTGAATATCCTTATTAAATTGATTAATCTATTTATTAGCCAAAACAAATCAGAACGAGCATTAGAGTCGAAGAGAGTAAAAATAAAACTTGAATTACAGACCACTGTATGTGAGTTTGCTTTCACCGAGTGTGCCGACCGACCCATTGGCCCTTCCTGTGGTAGGCGTATGTAATAAACACTTGTCTCCTGTTCACTTATCTAATTAGTTTGAGCAGGAGGTGGCTGAACTTCATCCCTATCTTGCTTAGTGTGGGGATAGCCAAGGCGTAGAGGTTGGCTTAAAGTGAGGAGGTTTGATGCTTGACACTGCTTGGTATAAAAAAAAATATGGTCTGTTTTTAGATATCCTTTCATGACCAAAATGCATCAAATTGCTGTTTATAGTGTTAAGCAGACATAATAGCTGGTTGTACATTAACTGGGTGTAATGGTCTGTGTGCTTAGGAACTGTCTAGTGCAGCCTTTTTATTTGTCTTGAGTATAATATGTTATTACTCATTTTGTGACTGGAGCAGACAGAATCACGTGAAATTGCCTACAGTTAGCTGATTTTGACGTATAAACCTTACTTTTTCATACAGGTCAATATAAATCTAAAGTCTTTATCCATTCCTCTATAGAAATATGTTCTAATTAATAATAATAAAAAACTTGAAATGGTATTATTGGTACTTTTTGATTAAAAAAAAACCATACTAAATGATTCAAATGGATTTTTATAGAGAACTCCCTAAACCAGTGACTCGACATGCAAATATCAAGCGTTTGATATACAGCCTATTCAAATGTAGATAATTTGACATGTGGAAGAGTGTTATACATATTGTGACAAGATCGTCAGTAAACATTATTTGCTAGTTGTTTAAAACTAGTAATTATGCATAAATAGAGAATCAGGTGATACTATTGATGGTGCTGGATTCTCTTTCTCTTTCCAGGTACTGGTTTTCAATGAGAAACAAACTTTTACCACAAAGAAATGAAGTCTTTGTCATTAGATCAAACGTAAAAATGTGTCAAATTATAAAGAGCAAACATCTTTCCTAGGGGATTATTCCATCTTTATGATCTGTAATGAAAGAAGGCCATTTTGAGTCCCCAAGTTTTGACCTTAGGGTGTGGCATTGCCTTAACCCACAGAGGTTTTATTCTCCAGGTAGACAGAAACGAATATGCATTAAAGACTTTATGGCATGGGCAGGCATGTGGTGATGTTTTATATGGGGAAAGCAGGAAGAAGGTGGTATTTCTGCCAAAGCGCGATGTAACGTACAATAATTTCAGTGTTTGAAAATCAAGATCAACAACTTGAACTTCGTGTTCCACCAGACAGACTGAAGTAAGTGCCCCGGTGCCTTTTGACATGTCTGTAAAGGGCTGGCGACGTATGTCTGTGTTTTCTTGCAGAGAAGATTCTTAGCAGGGAGAGAAAAAAAAATTCAAGTTTTGAATCATAAATTTTTATTTATTTTCTAAATCCCCTATGAGTAGGATAATGATAATCTTAACAAAAATCCACGATGAAATGGGGATTCTCATCAAGGGTGAAGACTTTCCCTGTGACAGTGTTGCTTCCTGTTTTGATTTTGTGCTTTCGAAATAGTAAGTCCTCCAAATATTCTCGTATCTGTTATTACTACTGATCCAGAGGCGTTAATACAATGCTCAATGTTTGTAAATATAAGTAGCTTCAAGCAGGTTTGTTGTTTTCCATTGTTAAGAAAAAGACCACTAAGTTTTATCAATGCACGAAGAATTTTTAGATAACTTCTGGACATAAGAATACCTATTGTTATTATAGAGTTTAAATAAATTTTAAAGCAAGACAGATACCCCCAAGTTGCTCTCAGGTGAGAGCTTCCCAAGGCCATGAACACTTCCTAGTGGATTTCACTAGAAAGAATGTTAAAATGATTAACACAAAAAAAAATTGATTTCCATTCTTTTTTCCATGGTTTCAAGAGCTTTTGATGTGTGAACCTCTTGCCAGAGACCTTGGCAAAATTTGATCAAGTTCTTACATTCTTATGTATCAATTTGCTAGAATGTATTACTGAATTCCAACAAAGAAATGTTTGTTAGAGTGTGTTGTTTGTTACCTTCTTTCCAGTGTTTTACCTTACCCTGGTTATATTTTCCTGAATTATAATTTTATAATTATTTTGTGGCTAAAATTGCCAGCAGAGATGTGTATAATTCATCATTTACCATTGACCTCTTGGATTTGGAAGCTGTAAATTGAATATTTATTGTGTTGTTGTTTGGTATTGTGCCAGCAGCCACCGCTTTAGAAGTACCTATTGCAGCCAAATCCTAGACCAATGCTGGCCATGTTATTGGTGATATTTTTGTCTGTTTCCTGACACTAGAAGGCAAGAAGAGTATAGTTAAAAATCATCTCATAAAGTTAAAGTTAATTAACTGTTTCTTCACAATATTCCACACAATATTCTAAGTTTTATTAGACTGAAAAAAAAAAAGCCCAAATTACCTTGGAGACTTCAATTCATAAATTACAATGCCCTCACCAAAATAAATGTTAACAAAGAAAAAAACTAGGGTAGACCCTCATGAATATTCAAACTATCCCCCAAATTTCATAAAAAAATGCATCATCAGAGGTGCCATCATTTTGGTACATGGAGATGTTTGTGTTTTGTCGAAAAAGAAACATGTGTGATATAGTTAAATCTTACGTTTGTGTTCCTCATGTTTTTAGTGTGTATATGCATAGTTTGGTCTGTATTGTTTTTATATTTTTGAGTGGGCTTACCAGGACCTCTTGATAGTATGATGCTTCAGGTCTCTGTACATTGGACCCTTAATATAAACTTTACAACTTTAGCACCCTGCGTCCTAAAACAGAAAAGATGCACTTTGGATAGTTTGCATGTCACCAGCTCTGGATCTTTGAGTATAGTATGGACGGCAGCCGTTCTATCTGACATGTTAAAATGGAACGATAAGAGGGTGTGTGAAGACTGGCTGTGTGCTGACTTAAATTGTGAGCAATCCTGTAGTTCTACATGTATGGTAAGGCTGTAAGGGGGACCAGTCCTGTAAGGCTGTAAAGGGGGCCAGCTCTCCTGCACCCACCCAAACCCAGCTTCGTCTTTACCATGTGCTATGAGTTTATTGGGATAAATCTCATGATGTTTTCAATCTTAAGTCGACTGTGGAAAGAACTCATAGTCTCCCTTATCATCACACCGACAACACTTGCTCCTCTGATACTTCAGTCTCTATTCACCCTCTCTTGTCTCTAAATACTCGTAACTCCTCAACTCCTAAAAAAAACTTACTGCTTGTACTTTCTGGAGTTCCTGGCCCACCATAAGCAAACAATTCTATAGTTTCAGGCTCTCTTCTGGTACTCGTCCACTTTTTTGCTTGGACAGCCATTCTTGCCTGCAGTTGACATCAGGTGTCCAATGTTTTACCCCTGCAACTGCTACGCATTCTACCACTAGGCTTAGTGATGGTATTGTTTATGTGAAGACACTTGTCTTCACGGTGGTTTGCACATGATTCCCCGGCCCTGCACTTTGCCTTAGGCTGAAACTACTGTACACTACGAACCCTTGATTCTCCTGACCTCATCTCTCATAGCCTCCACTTATGACTCAGTTTAATCCCCTCATTTACAGTTGTCTTAGTTCTCAGTGACCTTAATGTTGTGTAGATGGTCCTTCCCATATGCTTTACTTCTAGGACTCTTCTTGGTCTTATTTTCTAACTACAGCCAACCCCTCCTGCCCTCACTCCAGACCTTTGTCGTTACCAGTGGTCTCTGCTTCAAATGTCCTGTTGCCACCATCTTTGGCCCTCGGGGACTATAGTGGTCTTCTGGCTGTATCCGTGCCTTCCCCCCTTAGCAACAGATTGTGAAAGAAATGTTGTAGATGCTGATGTTCTTTGTACTGCTACACACCAAGAGGATATGCTGAAGGGTCGGAAGCAGGAAGTCCAAAAGGCAGCAGAAAGGAGCGTCAAGGCTTCTTTCTGTAGATTACCAGGTAGCCTTGTATATTGTTGAACTATGACTGCTGACCTCACGGAAGATCGGACTGTGATTGCTTTTTACACGTGATGTCAGAGAACCCTTAATAGAAGGTAAGTGCATCTGTCTCAGTGGCCTGTTAATGCTGAGACCGTTCTTCCAGATGTGGCAGTAGCATAGCTCTGTTCGTTTCTATTCTCTAGAAACATCTGTAGAGCACACAGGAGAATGCCGCAGGGAAATCAGCCAAGGGAGATATGCACGAACATAGGCATACTTATATAGAGCCCTCTTTTTGTGTGGCTGTGATCATGAGTTCTGGCCTCAAGTCTCCTCTTCTGATAATACCATTATCCTAGACAGGATTTTAACTTATATTTAATTAATGTGGGAAGTATGGAATGATGATATTTTCTCTAACCCTTGCCTGCATATTTTGGCTTTTAGAAAAAAGAGCATCTAGTTCCGTCAATAGAGAATGTTCTATTCCACCGTTTGACAGTTACTTTCTCGAAGGAATTTAATCTATGTCCTGTGTGACTCATTAAAGCTTTTAGTTCTGCAGGTAAAAGACATGCTAATTACCAGGTGCACGACTTCAGATGAGGGTGCTAACGTCTCAAAAATATAATTCCTCTCTTTGTAAAACAGTTATAATAGTACCGTATTAGTCATGAGATAGAAACCATGTAGGTGATCCTGTCCAGCACAAGGGACATGTACTGGATCCCCCATAATGAGTAGTTTTCTTTCTTCATGTCAATTAAGCCAACTGAAGTCCCGATCCAACTGCATGTTGTCCTTACAGGTGGAAAATCCTGAGTATATAAGGTATTTCCTGTGACATGAGTCAAATCAAAACAGACCTCAACAAAAAGATTGTTTTAAGACCATCTTGTGAAGCTTAAAAGGTTATCTAATTTTAAATTAAAAATAATAAACACAGAAACAATACTCTTCATTTTCAGAATTTAACACGTTCTTTAATCTTTTTTTAATTAATCATTTTATTTGCTTATATTTTAAATGCTATCCCCTTTCCTGGTCTCCCATCCAAGAACCCCCTCTTTGTCTCTATGAGAGGGCTCACCTACCAATCCACCCACTCCTGCCTCACCCCTCTAGCATCCCCCTTCTCTGGTTTATCAAGCCTCCACAGGACCAAGGGCCTCTCCTCCCACTGATGTCAGATAAGGCCATCCTCTGCTACATATGCAGCTGGAGCCATGGGTCCCTCCATGTGTACTCTTTGGTTGGTGGTTTAGTCCCTGGAGTTCTAAGGGGTTTGGTTGGTTGATATTGTTGTTCTTCCTATGGGCTTGCAATCCCCTTCAGCTCCTTTAGTCCTATGTTTGGCTGTGAGTATCTGCATCTGTCTTATTCAGGTGCTGGCAGAGCCTCTCAGTAGACAGCCATATTTAACTTTAAAAAAAAAAAATGCCCACCCCTGTGCTTTTTAATGTAGATCTAATAACAATATATTGAACACAAGGTTTTTTTTTTTTTACATGAAAGCATGCACTGGTAGCATGCTGGCATAATGTAGATAATAAATGGTGGACACTCTCCTGTCAACAAGAAGGAGGGACTTGTGGACGCCCAGGAAATGGGAGTTAGTTTGGACTTTCTTTATCCTTTGGGGTAGTTGTCCTGACTGTTGTGGCAGATGTCCCTTTTCCTGATTAATAAACAAAGTTGATTTTTCTCACATTTGTTCTTGGCTCCTGCCTCACAACAGGTGGCCAGTCAGGCTGCAGTTGACTCTGCAACTGCTGGCTGTCAGGAGCTTTGCAAACCTTCTGTTCTGATTAAAGCACAGTTTAGAGGAAACTTGGGGTAATGAGCTGAGTTTCTACCGTTTTCACAAACTTACTTGTGAGCTAAGTAAGACAGAGTCTGGTGACTCTGAATAGGCTTATTTTTCTTCCGTGTTAACATGCTTGGTTGCAGTGGATCAGATTCAGCAACCTGACAAGCATTTACTGGTGGGTAGCGAAGCATTATTCTGCCCATGCCCTAAGAGTCTTAGGGAGAATCGCAGTGTTAGTTTTCCAAGATCTACTGGCTCTTACATAGAGAGATTGGTTCAGGGAATAAGGAAGGAAAAGAGGATGAGACGTTTTATGAAGGAGCCAATGAATTGCTACTGGTTTAATTCATGGTAGACAGACTAGCTCACTGTGTCCAGATCAGTTTGACAAAGCAGAAAGCCAGAATAAACCCAGAGATGAAAAGTTACGCCCGATTGCCTCAAAAACTTGGCATCGCACGGAGTTCAAGGAATCTTAACCCCTATAACCACTGTCTTTCTTCACCATAAGGTGGTCACCTGACCCTGAAGTCTGCCATCACTGCAGGTGATTTAGTGAGTAGCCTTCCAAATCAGAGAGAGGTTCTTTGGTACAGGGACAGATGCTAAGCTGGAGAATATAAGCCCAGGGATTCTTAGTCTGTGTCATCTCAGAAGTGTGGCTGCTCTTAGGGCTGGTGGTGGAGCAGCTGTGAGCTTGTGATACAGGCCCTGTGCTCTACAGAGAGTGGAATTAGAAGCATGACTATATCTTCTTTTGCCAGTGACAAGTTGTGTAAATTATGAAACTCTTGTAGTCATGGGTTTGTCCATCTCCAAGAAAAAAATTGTGTTTGCTACATATAAGCCTTAAAACACAAAAATACACCTTGAGCAGGAACTGTCATGTAGCAAAGTGCCATCCATGTATATTTCTCTCTGTATGTGTGTGTCTCTCTGTGTGTGTCTCTATTGTGTGTGTGTGTATATATATGTAAAGTAAAATTTGACGTCTGTAATGTAGTACAATAGTAATTTTCTAGACAAAGAAAAAATCATTACATTGTTTTGGGATACTTGTATGAAAGTGCCCTACAAATATAAAAACAATTATTTATAACCACAGCACACAACTACCATGAATATTTTCTTACTTTGCTTGTTGTAATAAATTTTATTCTTTAAAAATTTTAATTTCAGGCTAGAGAGAGAGAGCTCAATAGTTAAGAGTACTTGCTACTCAGTCAGGAGGAATGGAGTTTTGTTCCCAGTATCCATGCAGGGTTCTTCAGATTCAAATGACAGTGTCTCTTCTAGCTCCAAGGGATGTGACAGCCTTTTCTGATCTCCACCTCCACCAACGTGCACTTTGCCATATGCTCATGAAGACAGACAGACAGACAGACAGACAGACAGACACACACACACACACACACACACACACACACACACAGACACACACACACAAACAAACACACAATTAAATACCAATAAAATAATTTTTTAAAAAAAATCAAATTTATACAACTCTTCCTCAGAATAATGTGATTTTTTTCTAGTACCTTCTCTCTGCTACCTTAGTGCTCTGTGAACAGCACTCAAGTTTAGTAACTCTTTATCAATTGGTTGTTTATTATTGTTTATTAATTCATTATTTGTCTAATTATAAATATTATCCTTGTAGTCCCTTTCTGATTTCTAGGGCCATGACAAAGAACAACAAGCCGTATGCTAATTCTTTATCTTTTCATCGTGTACGAATACAACTTGAAGCGGTAACATCTATTCAAATCTTTCCTTCAACCTAGGAATTTTTCATTTACATATTTTAAATTAGCCTGCTTTCAGTTCAGTGATTTTGTTTAATCTTATAAATATGTGGCAGATGCTGTTGAGCTAAATTTAAACATTAGGAATAATTATTATCAAAGTAGTGCCCCGTATAGATCATTCTGTGAACCATAGGAGAGTCATTATTCAAAAAGAGAAGAGAAATTTCTTGTGGAAAAAAAATGTCTTTGAGCTATTGATTTTGAAAAGAAAGACCCTAAAATTATTATGAAATCGAATAAGCTAGAACTATAATTTCCAGCTGTGTTCTGATGTACCTCGTGCTGTTTGATACTGCTGCATAAATGAAGCCATCACGGTCAAGCATTTAAATGCAAATTTATAGTTCTAAATGTTTCTCTTTGTTAGCGCTGCTCTGTTTAAGCCTGGGAGCCCCATGGGATTTATCACAATTTTGAGTTGCCTTTGAAATGGAAACTTTTCATGGAAACAGAAGACAGAGATGGCGTAATTCAGGAAACTCAAGAAACATATACTCTTTCCCAGATCCCAGAAACCAAAGGAAAGCTGGGCAGAAGTGAACACTCTCTTCCAGGTGACAAGAATCAGAGGCATCTGTAGGACCAGCCAGGAAATGAACCACCTGAAAGGTCAAGTGGGGCTCTAACTGGAGAAAGAGAGTCAGACCAATAAATGGATCAGCCTAACGTACTGATAACAAATGTTTCCCCAAGAGGTTGGAAAGTCATGTGAGCAAGAAGCAAGCCCACTTTTTGTGGGTTACCTTACTGTACCATTTCCAGAGAACTGGTACAGGGCTGTAGGACAGGCCCAGAAGAATTTTTCTGTAGCTTGCAATCTTTCTTTGTCTGCATCCGTCTATCTAATCAGGTAAGCCTCTGAAACAGGGTGAGCAGAGGAAATCACACCAACGAGATCACACCAAGAAAATCACACTAATGGGACACTTGGCAACCTCTTCTCACATAGACATTTTCTCAGAGTCATAGCAAAAGAAATGGGTAAATTTTAACTCATTCTTTACATGGTTAATATTAACACTCATCTGAAAGGATGACCTGAAACCTTTTCCGAATTGTTTTAGAATCTTACAAAGCTCCTCGGAATATACACCTTTTAGAAGCTTACAAAGCTCCTTGGAATATACACCTTTAAACAACCTTACTCAGTGGATACCTGTATTGACTGGTATACATGAGGTATAGGAAATGAAGCAGGGTTGGTTGTTTGCCCCATTAACATACGTCGTGAGGCAACTGATCATCTGGAGCAGAAGGACTCATTTTTTGAGTTTTTACCCATTACTCAGGTTTGCAAAGGTTTTTGTTGTTGTTGTTGTTGTGCTTGTTATTAAGCATAATTTGTTTTTAGGGGGAAAGCTACTGTACTGTACTGTAAAATGGAACACCTGTCTGTACAAATCAAAGCTAGAAAATCAAGTTCAATTTGTTATAATTTCCTACCATAAAACATTTTTGTTCTTGTTAAATGCTTTAAAAGTGGGACGCTCATTCTTTCACGCAATGCATAATACAAAACAAATTAAAATGAGTTTAAAACAATAACAGCCCAAATGAAAAGCTGCAATAAAAATTTTACAAAATTCTACATGTTCTGTTGGGTATGCATGACACATTTTTATGGTGAAACAGTTTCCTGCCAGGCTGACAGGAGGCTGTCTGTCTATTAGTTGGTCATTGTGCAGAAATCAGAATGGTTTCTCATATGGGATATTTGCTTCATTAAGGTGCAAAATGAAAGTCTCCAGAGGTTGTGTCCTAATCTAGCAGTAGCCACCGTGAGAACTGTCATAGCATCATTTTAGAAGAAGTATTATACTTGGCGGCACGTATATCTCTGCCTAGGCAACCATTTTTTTCCTAGCTCCAGAGTCATTCATTTTCTGTGAGCACAGTAAACTCAGGATTTTCGTGCTGTGACTTTGGGGGTGATTGTATTGTCAGCAGTATATATGAAATCTTTGCAGGAAACCAAAAAACATGAATCCCAAGATTATGCAGCTACTTGCTGACCATCCTAGTGCAACTGAGAATGAGGGAGGAAGAGGAGTGGGGATCTGCATGGGCAACCTGTAAGACAAACGCAATGAGAGAGCCAATACTTGGAAAACCTGCAGTTAAATCAGACAAGAAGGCACGTGTTAGAACTAACCAAAGCATCTGAACTCTCACCAGCTCACCTAAAATCTATCCAGCTCTTCTATACGGTTTTGTAAAGTTGCTACTAAAGTAGATTGGTTTCCTTGTGTCAATAAATACGGTCAGGATGAAGAAAATAACTGAGAAGTACATGCGTGTGGGGAGGTATTCTCTTTATCTATGATCATCTCCCGCCCTCTCATACTTTTTCCCATCACCACCAGCCCTCCTTACAGATCTCCTCTTGCCTATCTTCCTATCTTTCTGCTTTGCTTTGTAACCCACTAAGTTTAACCAGGACCAGAAGCAGTGGTTTTGGAGTTACCCAATGGTTTCTGGGAAGCTCACCAATGGGTACGCAAATTAAGGCAATGACTGTCCTCTGTGTGGGTGTAGTATCCAGAGTTCAGCAGAAGGGATGGGATCCCACAAGACTCTTCCCGAATGTGGGTCCCATGAGACTCTTCCCAGCTGTGGCTGAAGGTTGATAAGCCCAGTCTTACAGAGCCCTATCCTGTAGCCATAGCTGCTGTGACATCACAGTAGAGAAGGCTGCGCTCTGTCCCATCGAATTCCCATCTTGTCATCCTCTTCTCATGAGCAGGTGAAGTTAAGATCCCAAGGAATGAATGCCATGGTAAAGCCTGGATGGATTGAAAAATACAGATGTGCTCTGATACCCCTTCTCCATGTTTTATTTTCTCCTGAAAAATCTCATAAAAACAAAACAAAACTAAACAAAATAAAAACCCCTTACTGGTATGCAAAATTTAGAGAATAGTCTAGACAGAATAGGATGTTCTGGTTAAAAATTGTTTTATAACTTAACGGCCCATAAGTCTTGGTTTGGTAACACTATGCTAATGGGCTTTGATCCAATAAAATGGCAAGTCACATGTCTGTCGTGCAATTTTATCCATTTTCCCAGTAAACTCTGAGCCTATAAAATACACTCCCTCTCTCCTATTTAACTTACATAATTACTAAAGTTAGATCTTAACTAAAAATCAAAACAAAACAAAAACCCAAGCTTATTTAGAAGGACAAGCTTATTTTCTGTACTTTTTATAATAGAAATCAAGCCATGTGTGACATTTTGCAGGTCAGCTTCCCTCCCATCTGTCTATCTGGCCACTTTTCCTATCCCTCTTTTCCCAGACTCTTACCTTAGTAACCTAAGGTAATGATCTCTGTTTCTTTAGTATTACTGCTGGAGAACAGCTTAAAATACCAATGGCCTTTATGAAACATTGACTCCTGTTTATCTTGGTTTAGTTACGATTTCTAATTTTCCTTCCCCTTTTTCTTTCTACCTCTTTCCCCCCTTATCAGAACGTGCACCCACAAAAACCACTTAGAAGGTAGATGTTTTAATAAGACTTTTAGAAATTAGGTTTCCCAACATGTCATCTCCTGTTGATGGAGTACATAGTGACTGTGGTTTCTGTCTGAGATTGATCATGTATTTGCTCCCTTAGTGCTACCCCAAGGATGCCAAGGCATGGCAAACACTTGTCAGTGTATATCTATGCTGCCCCAACACAGCATGATAGACACACAGTCAATGTTTGTGGATGAGTGAGTTATCATCCAACTGTCTGTCTTGCTTGACAAAGGGAGTCAAAGTTATGCTACTACTATTCCATCTATTTAACTAGGAACAGAAACAAAATATATAATTTGGGATGCAAGAAATGTATTCCTACAGAAAAAGGTTAAATCCAATCACGTTTACATGTACCTGGGTGAACAAGAATTACTCACACAGGTTATGTAAATAAGGACTGAATGAGATAATATTACAACAGCCCTTTGCAAGTACCTAGCAGAGCAGAAAGTACCACTTAGTGTGTGCCAGCAATTGTTATTGTTTTAGTGCAAAGGAGAAAATGGGTGAGGATGGTGGGTACCTCATAAAAACACCTATTAGTTCTTCCTGGGACAAATATGTATCCAACTGTTGTGTTTCCTATTTCACAAAAGGCTCATGGAGTGCAATCCGATATACTTCAGCCAGGATAACTAAAAAATTATAACCAATTGTGACACAGGCATTCCTAAATCCCATTGTCGTTAAAGTGAAATAGAAGGTTTCAGGATGATATATAAAGCTCTTGTCTGTGTGACCTCTGATGGTTACCTAACAGAAGCTACTCCTCATGCCCAGGCCTTTCCCCTCCATCCCTTATGACTTCCTGCAGCACTGTGAGAGTATCTGCAGCCAGTACTTAATATACTGACTTGTATGGGTTGAGTTCCTTGATCATGTCCACAATAAGACCTTGTTTTGTCTCCTGAATGTTAAAAAATAACAGAAATTCTGTTTCAGCTTTAGCTACATTTATAGGCTTTGCAAATCCTGTTGACTTTGTTGCAATGGCTGGAAATCTGACTTATTTTATTTTATTTTATTTTATTTTTGAGGTAGAATTTTATACTGTATCCCAAGATGGCTTATACGGTAGCCCGGGATGGCACTGAACTCACGATGCATCCAGGTGGCCTCCAAACCTATTGGTACCCTCTTGCTTCAGCCTCATGAATCTCTGTGATTACAAATGTGTACAGGCTTACTTACAGAATGAGCCCTGAATACACTGCATTAAAGAAAAAGATGTGGTTGCTTTCAAGTAAAACCTTATGTGGGTAACACAATTTGAATTTTTAAAAGCATCAATAAATATGTATTTATTAAGTAAAAGGGAGAAAAAACTTCTGAGGGTGAGAGGGCCTCATGGAGACAAACCTAAAATTTAGACTTTCTATGATTATTGTGGAATAGCATTCTCATTTTGATTATTTTAATATGTTTCAAAATGTGAAACTTGTTCTTTGATTGTGCGCTACACAAAAGCAGGCTTTGGGACAATTTTGGACTGTGTGATATTGTCTGTTTCCTGCTCTGAAAATGCCCAGTATAGAAGTGGTGATCTTAATAGTCAGGAATAATGTGAAGTCACTAGAAGAGTCTATTAGTATTGAAAGAGTTTCAAACATAAGGACAACCTTTGTATTGGTGTCTGTTCCTGGTAGTATAGGACCTACACCCTGAGGGTGTTGTAGAGGAAAATACAATCTGCTCAGTAGGTTGTTAACTTTCCTTTATCTTTTTTGCCTGATCCTTCTGCCTTTTCTCTTGTTATCTGAGTAACAGCATGTTGACAAGGCTGACAGTCTCTGGGAGCTACATTTCTGTGTCTACATGTGAGCTTTGTGTGCTGTGTTTGTCTTTCCCGTTTCACTCCCACTCTTCCTCTTTTTTCTTTTTGTTTTTGTGTGTGTATATGTTTGTGAGCACATGTGTAGCCGTCAGAAGACAACTGTTACCACATTCATGATGTTGTTATTGTTTGTTTTGTTTTGCTTTGTTTTCATTTATTCTTTCTTTATTTTCCTTCTTGCCTTTCTCTCTTTCTCTTACTCTTGTCTCAGGATACTTGATTACATTGTGAACCCCAAGATTGTGTTATTTACTGGAAAAAAACTAGTTGTGGTTTCTAGTTGTGGTGTGGCTCAGCCTTAGCACACACTTGTAATCCCTCTGGCTGGAATACAGACAGGCCCTTAGTACACACCTTTAATCATAAGCAATGAAGGTAAATTTAGTTTGTAGAAGGAAGCACTCATGTTTTTAAATGTCTAGTTGAATGGCAGACAAAGTGATGAGAACGATCTGACAGAATAGGATCTGCCCAACTCTCATGAGGAGAGAGAGGAAAGGGAGACTACATAAGAAAGCAGTGCATGCTGGGAAGGAGGAAAGGAAGGAGGCAGTTCTACTGGGGCAGTTGTACAGAGACAGGTTGAAGAGAGAGAACAAGCCAGACACAGGTGAAGACAGACGAGCCAGAGAATGAGAGGGAGCCAGAAGATTGGAACAGACTGCCAAAGTTAGTATGAGGCCAAGCAGAGTATTTTTCTATAGTTTGATTTTTTTTTATCATTGTAGCTTTTATCTTTTCATTTCTAGTGAGGGTTTTTTAGAGCACTTCCTGTTTGGCTGGACTGGTGGTGATGAAGACTCTCAAATTTTGCTTGTGTGGTTTTTATTGTTTGTTATTTCTGAAGGTTGATGTTTTCAGATATATTTTTGATTAATAGTATTTTTCCAGAATTTTGAATATATCATTTTAACCTTTCTTGGCTTGTAAGAATGCTACTGAGAAGTCCGAATTAGTCCCCTTGTATGTAATGCAACACCTTTTTCTAGCATTTTTTTTTAAAGATCTTTGTTTTTTTGTTTTGAAAAACACCTTTAGTGAAGCATCTGTTCTAAATCTACTAGGAATCCTTAAAACTTCCTGGGTCCAGTGTGTATATCTTTCCTAAGATATGGAAAGTTCTCTCTCTCTCTCTTTTTTTTTTCCTTAATAAGCTTTTCTCCTACTGCACATATACTAAAAAATCTATCACTGTGTTTTTAAAAATTGGATATTTATATTTTATATATTTATATATCAAATGTTTTCCCCTTTCCCGGTTTCCCCTCTGGAACCCCCTTATCCCGTCCCCCTCTCCCTGTTATCTCTGTTGAGACCATGATTAGTTTTCTAATTCCATTAGATTATGCATCTGTATCTTTCTGGTCTTGCTGGTCTGTATCCCACATGTTTTACTGGTCTGTGTCCCACACATCTTGCTGGTCTATGTCTCACCCATCTTGCTGGTCTGTATCCCATGTGTCTTGCTGGTCTGTGTCCCACACGCGTCTTGCTAGATATTCAAAGCCATTTGAAATCTTTGTCCTGCAGCTTGTCAGTATCCTTGTTTTGAAGTCTGTTACCAGAGAGCTGATGTGTCTTGTAGGCAAAGTGCTCCCATCCCCCATCATTTCCATGGTCTGGTATCTCTAAGTTGATATTTTCCCATGTGGTAGTAATACTGAATTTTGGTGATGAAGCATAATGTGTTATGACTAACATTTATAATATTTCAGTAAATCAAGTGATACCAAAGCTATATTTTGATGGAATTTTCCTGGAAGATGAGAGAGATTTTACAATGTATATTAATTACAGTGTCTAAAACCCTGTCAAATATTTTATTCCTGCTTAATACTAATTTACAGCAGAGATATCTAGCAGGTTGTATATTTATTCCCATTTCCAGGGGAAAATTTTCTGAATCCTTCAAAATGATAAAATTTTTCAATGGAGAGCAAAGCTTTGAGTAGAGTTCACAAAAAAAAAAAATATCTCAGGAAATTTCACGTGGAGTTGACTGGTCTTTTTTTATACCCATGTGAGATAAACAGCGACTTCCTGACATTAAATATTTTTTTCCATTTGTCTCTGTAATTATAACAGAGGCCGAATTTGAGTGGTTGTTTAGGCTGACACTATAAACAGAGGGTCTGAGTGCTCCCTGCCTGTCTTTTATCATGCAGTGGATTGCGTGTCGGTGACTTGAAATCAGCATATGCTCAGCTGGTACAGGTGTTTATGAAAAATACACGCCATATGGATGTGAAAAACAAGAGTACCCATGCTCCATGCAGATTGATTTTTGTTTTACCTTATTGAAAAACCCCATTTTCAGGAATTATCATGCAATTATGAAAAAGCAGAGGTCAGAATGTCAGTGGACACACTTTAGAATAGGGATATTTCATCACGTGTCGTGATCTTTAGCATATTGATCATTGGCCTTCATTTTAAGGTCATACATATATTACTTTAGAAATATTCTGGATTACAAGCTCCTTAGTGACAGAAATATTATGCCCCATATGTTTGCTCACGTCACAGTTTTATATATGATTTTGTGTTTAACAGACACACAGACACTTATTGTTTTAATTTTTTTTTTTTTGTAAAAAGCTCTGATCATCACTGACAAGCAAGAGTTCTCTAACGTGACTCTAGGATGATTTCACCATTATCTATCCTGCCTATGAGTGCATAATATCCCAATGATATGAGCTGCATCCATCCTCGGCTAGTTTTACCGTGCTGCGGTCGGTATCGATTCCCTGAGTCTCAGGTGAAACTAGGGCTGAGGAAACTTAAACACCATGCGAGTTAACGTATGACATGCTTTCTTTGTAGAATTTGTGAGGATTCACTGGGATGCATTGTATACCAACCCCCCTGGTGCATGGTAACCCTTCAATAATTTAGCTATTTATCATTAAGGTCATGCAGCCAAAATAAGGTAGAGATGGGGTTAGGTTGCTTGACCTCCCCAGAGTGCGTGCTCTTTTCGTTGCTTCATCTCAACATCCCTGATCAAATTATACTGTAGAAAATCATCATCCCTTCTTCTATATGGTCCTTGAGGAGGAAAGATGATACTTTCTATATTGTTTCCTAGTATCCTGCACACACCCGAGAAGTGGTGTCAACTGGTTTGGCAGTGACATTTTTTTTTCCTCTGTATGAGCGATGTGAAAGATGGTTGGTTCTGAGAAGAACCCAGGAATGCTACCACACCGTGCTTTACATTTTCCTTTAGGAAAAGAGATTTTCCTCTGTACTAGGTCATATTAAACTTTGTTTCCCTGGTGCCTGGTGAGAAAGGATTGAGAGTAGACACGGTGTTTCAGCAAAGTTGCTTCTTCCAATTTGCTTTGCCAGTAAGTTTCAATATCAGCCCAGAGCAATGTCTGCTAGTTATGTCTGGGGAGTTTTCAAAGTTATGTTTTTTAACTGGAGGGGTAATAAATAACATTCTGTGTTTCAGAAGGGAGAGGATTTTTTTTTTTTAAGTTCATTGAGTTTCATAGTCCTGGAGAGCTTTCCTGAAAGGGAATTTAGGTAAAAAATGAGCTGCCAGTGCCCTTGAGGGTTCTTGCTTGTCACATAATGAAGCATCATTTGTCAATTGCAGTTGTCTTCCCACTCCTGAGAAATTCCAGCTTCTGGCAATGTTTCTCCATATTTGTCCATATGAACGCAAACCAACTCAGCACAAGGAGCTCTGTGTCTGTGCGGAGCATTGGCCATGGCAAAAATCACGTCCTCATAGTTTTGTGATGCTTATCTGCTAAACTCTGAAAGTAGGACTTCCCTGGGTGTTACTTTTTTGAAAGTTAAAAATAGCTGTACCCTGAGAGACTCTGCCAGAGCCTGACCAATACAGATGCAGATAGATGCAGCCAACCATCAGACTGAGCGCGGGGACCCGATGGAGGAGTTAGGGCAAGGACTGAAAAAGCTGAAGGGGATGGCAACCCATAGGAAGAACAACAATATCAACCAATGAACCCTGCCCCCCCCAGAGCTCCCAGGAACTAAACCATCAACCAAAGAATACACATGAAGAGACCCATGGCTCCAGCTGCATATGTAGCAGAGGATGGCCTTATCTGGTATCAATGGGAGGGGAGGCCCTTGGTCCTGTGGAGGTTCAATGGATGCACAAGCATAGGGGAATGCTAGGGCTCTGAGGCAAGAGTGGGTGGGTGGGTGGGGGAGCACCCCTCTTATAGTTAGGGGAGGGGGAGGGGATAAGGGAATTGTGAAGGGGAAACTGGGAAGGGAGATAACATTTGAAATGTAAATAAATAAAATAACCAATAATATATTATATATAATAACCAATAATATATTTATTAATTTATAAATTAATTTATTAATTTATAAATTAATAAAATAACCAATTATATATATATATATGTATATATATATATATATATATATATTCTTATAAGATACACATAGTACAGAATTTGCCGTTTTAATGATTTTTTAATGTAGTTGCTGGAATTGCTTATTCAAATTGTCTTTCAAATGTATCCATCAAAAACCAACTTTTGTTTTCCTCCTTTTCCAGCATCTGACAACTACCATTCTCTTTTCCATACCTATGAATTTGATGACTCATGTTTCATATACATGTATTGGTTTCAACCAAGCCTTATTATCTTCTATTATTCCTCATAGTGGTTATTATCTGACCGGTGGGATTGATATTTCACTGACAAATCTATGAAGGTGGTGGACTTAATGCGGTTCTCTTGTGATAAATATTCTGCTTTGCCTCTGCATACCAACTTCTGACATAGCATCATCACATGCAAAGGGCAGGAAGTGCACACAGTGTGTTCACTACCATTTTACCAGGATCAGGAGCACTCTTAGAACAATCTAGGAAGATCAATACGTATTGATAGAATAAGCAAGCGCTGCTAGCCTTGAACATTCCAAATTTTACTTAAATTTAAGATTTATTTACTTAGGTCTTTCTTCTGTGTGGGCAACCATCTAAATTAGGAACTCTTGTTCATTCCCTGTGACTATCTCTCTAAGAAACGAGTGATGATAAGAGCCCGATCTATGATAGCTTATGTGCTCAGACTGGTTCTTAGCTCATTAACTCATTTATAAAATGTTGCTTGAACATTATGATTGAAGTGCTGACTGTGCACTGGTGTGGCAATCCTTAACTGGTGACACTACCCTTAAACTGACAGAGAAGCTCAGCGGAGATCACGAAGCAGAGAAGAAACCATAATTGAAAATTATGGGAATGCTTTGAGGAAGGTCAGAGGAGGGCAGACAATTTTAAATTGTCTTTTAACTTCTCATATTTGTGAAGATCCGTGTTGTCACATCGGAGAGAAGAGGACTTGGTTGAAGGAGTTGAGCTGCTAGCACAGATGGGTTTTAGAAGACAGGCTATATAAATGTTTGCTGATAGAGTGGTAGAAGGTGAATTGTATGCTCCTTTTTACAGGGCCTTTTGTTATATCCTTTGACTCCTTGGGCATTGCCTTGTGGCTATATGTATCTTTGCACTTGCTACTTTGTTTTCAAACCTGACTGGGGACCAGAATGAGAATTACCATTTATGAGAAAGGGCCTCAGCAACAAATCACATTAATAATAAATAGTAGCTGAATCTTACCTTCGCTTATTTTGTCGTATCTTTAGTTATAAACAACTGACTTGAAAAGTGTTTTAAAACTGAACATAATGTCAGTTATAATCCAATATGCAACATTAATGGTACAAAATTAACAGCTTAGTGATGCTGGTGAATATGTGGTCTGATTGGATAGAATATTGGTATCTTGTTTCCAAGTTAGCCTACCGTTGTGACGCATGCCCGCTATGTCTTTAGGATGAAGATTTAAAATTCCATGTCTCATTACCTACAGTATAAAACTAAGGGTTGTGTTGATGGTTCACAGTAGAGTCCTTTTTATTTATTTATTTTTAAATAAAAACACGTTTAGTTCAATTGTAAATACTCTAGATAAATAATATTAATGTATATCATCTACTTTCTCATTCCTGAATAATAGCTTGTGAAAATTGCTCAGGATTTTGAATATCATGATGAAATACATTTTAAATTAATTTTTAAAAATAATTTTTATTGAAATTTTTTTGTGTGCAATCTATATTCTGATTGTGGTTTCGCTTCCCTGTTCTCCCTCCCAGGTCCTCTCCACCCCTTCAACTCCAGGCTTCCTTTCTCTAACTCTATAGTAATCAAACATGAGAAAAAAAACAATAAAACAAGATGAAAAAAGGAAGAAAAAGCATAAGAAATATATACACAAATGTCTGTGTATACACACACACACAACCCATTAAAACACAAAATTGAAAATGACAATATATAAACAAAAGATGAGGAAGATTAAAAAATGCTCCAAAAAAGCCATATGTGAGATAAAAATATCTCCAAAAATATTGATGGGTTTGTTTTCTGCTGGTCATCTAATGCTGGCATGAAGCCTGCCATTAAGTGTGTCCCTAGTGAGAGTCCTCTGGAAAAAACTAATTTTTCCTTTGTGAGCTGTTGTCAGTTGGAGATAGCTTCTTGGTTATAGATGGGAGCTCATGTCTCCTCTGATGGTCATCTTTTGATTTAATTTGCATTCATATAATCCAGTGAGATAACATATGTTTAATATGTTAATGTAATATACATTCAAAATATTTCATTTATTTCTTATATATTCATTGACCAAGGTATCAATTTATCATCGGATAGCAAGTGTTTAAGGAATATATATGTCCCAAGCAATATTTATGAGAAGTTGGGCCAAGATCACTGGCTTCCCCTTTATACTGCATATATTGTTGAGGTTTTGCAGATACAATGTTTTATCACTTTATCAATTACAGAATAGATATAAAGAAATATTGGCATTGGTGTTGCTACATTTGAAGGTGACCTTACATTGCTCAACTTAGACACAATATGTGATATTTACATCCCGGATCTTCCATCCTTTCCGCCTGCAGATCATCACAATTTAAAGACGGAATAACTGAGTAAACAAAGTGGGTTATTAAACGGAACAACCCGACTTCCACACATTCTACTGGAAAGCAATTTCATATGATTGCTGCTCATTAAGTGATCCTATACGGCTCACAATGAAGTTCATTACTCACACTGTGGTATTGGACTGGTAATAAGGGTGATTTTTATAATGGAGTGAGTCCAGCAGAGTTGGCGTGCTGTGTGATGACGACGTGTGTGCTCCTAAATATCTGGGTGTAGTGTTTGCACGAAGAATTAGATATTGGAATTTTAGACTTATTATTAACTTAAATCTCAACTGGTCCCCATTAGCAGCAGGAGTCTTCTTTTTCTTTGCCTGTTGTGTGTTTATTAGCACACTTAGTTTGGAAATGTGTTAACCAGGAAAATTGTGTTCTACTTGATCTTGAATTTGTTCAGACCTCTTGAATTCTATGACTGGAGACTTGTGGAGTGGGGAATGGCAGGTACTGATCTCTTTTGTGCTGCCCTATAGTAGGCATTCCAGATTTATAAAGCCTGAATTTATTTCCATGTAGTAGAATTTTACCCCATATATCAACCATCATCTGAATGCTACCCTGCTCTCCTTGTGACTCTTTGTACTTTCAAATGCGGGAGCAGGAAGGCCTCTTGAGCATGGGCTTGCTTTTCAGCTTTGATAATGAGAGAGTGTGTATGTGATCGTAGTCTCTGTGATCTTTTGTCTGCTGGGCAGACTTCAGGACAGTAGTCTTCTGCAGCATGAGAGCACTTACCTTATTGTCTGAGGATTACGTTTTCCTCTATTATTTAGGTCTAAGTGACTTTTATTTTTTTTTAACCTTATTAATGTTCTGTTAAGGAGAATATTTTTCTCTTATGGTTATATTTCATTGTCAAATATCTAGATATATTTTAGTATATAATATCTGCTGGTAATGTTTGTTATTTGTAAGTATGAAATTTGGGTGCTATGTTCTAGAAGAGATTAGTAACCATGATAGTTCAAAACGTTTGATCTGTTAGGTGAGCTGGGGTAGACCGGATACAGTTTCCCCACTGTAGAGAATTTTATACTTTTGTGGTGTGGGAAAATTCAGCAATAAAGTAAACAATGGAAGTTTGAAGTACTTGTAAAAATAGGATGCATCTCTTTCTAACACAACTTTCTACCCTCAGAGAACATCAACAGAGGTTTTAAAAAAAATCCTACAATGCTCCATTATAAACCAGTAGTTAGTCTCTATCTGTATCTGTTTCTCAAGTGTGAGAAAGATGATATTCCTCTCACTGGCTTCAATATGGCATCTTTACCTAAGGGAAAAGAAAAGTGATAAAAAATAAATTTTATCACATGCAGAATGGTCTGCTTGCTGTATTTGCCTTAGGAGAAATACAGACTTATCAAACATTTAATATTGCAACAGTCAGATGTTTGACATTTATTGATGACTCCTAGTGAACTGGTTTATATCACACTGTTTGGAGGACTTATCGTCAGCTCTAACTCACTTTCATAAATTTCTCCTAAGTCTGTCTTTTTAGGGCCTTAGAAGTTCTAGATTTCTATAGATTCCAGCTAAATAGGCCCAGTCAGATGATTTCAGAATATTTGAAAAATCATATGCGAATTATTGTTGTTTTACTTAAGGTGAAGTTTTTTCTAAGGATCTGCTGTGGTGACTGATTTCTACATGTTCGTGCGTTGATAGTGTCTTAAGAAGGTGGCTCTCGGTTCTAGCTCCACTTAGGGGACACATGGATTCAGCTTCTTGGCCGACGCTGGTGTTTTAACTCTGGGTTACCTTAGCCAAGCTCTAGGTCTCACTGGCTGTCTTATTATAGTTTTATGACCTCACCACTTGACTGTCCTCAAGAATGTGGCACTTTATGGTGCTTTTTATGAACATTTTGATTACTTGAAAAAATAATAAATGGTGAAGAGAGAGATAAAAATAAATGGTGGGTGGTATTTTCTTAGCTTCGTTCACTGGATAACAAAATGAAAATTAACCAGTTTCCTCATGCTGATGGCACAAGAAGATGTATTTGGGAACAGTTGTGGAGGACTCAGAGTTGTTTAAATGCACTGCCTGGTCTGTTTAGTATTCCTGTCAGCCTTTGTAGCTAGAAAGTTAAGGACGATGAGTTTATTCTCTGGGTAGGGTGAACCTCGGGGACGAGAGGCTACCTGACTGAAGCTGTGATCTTAGCAGTGTCTCGACTTTGAATTCATACATCATAGATGGCCACAATACTGGTTTATTTACCTGAAAAAACAAAGGATACAATTCTTTTGGAACTTTATGGGAGGAATAAATGGGTAGAATAAAAAAGTACTTTTCCAATGACTTAGCCAGGTGGGTTTTTGTCTTCTATTTTGCTTTCTTACTCCCCCCACAACTCCTCTTCCTTCTCTTCCTCCTCTTCTTTTTGGATGTTCCTGGTGGCTATTGTTTTTCCAAACCTGAAGACTTGTCTGACACATTATCCCTTCTCTTGACTCTAAAGGAGTTGGGCCCATGAACATCTTAGAATTTTCAGCAGCTGTGAGTTTCTGTCACCTGAAAGGGACTCATGAAGTTCTTACTAAATGAATAAATTAAGAAGAATATGCAAGGATGCTATCTTTTCCCTCTATTTCAGTTCCTCTAGTCTGTAAGAAAATAAAGGAACGTGATGACTTCATGAATAAGTGAAGTTACATCATCTCTTTGGCTTTCAATACATTTAATTGATTTGTAAACAGTTTATTCAAATAATTTATTATGAAAACTGTTATAAATGTCCTAAATTATGCAATAGCTATGATTATTATATACAAGAATAGATACTAAATTTATCACAGCTTTGCATTTTTACCTTAAAAATCTGATATTATTATACTAGCTGAATTTTACCCTTTTTACGTGTAATTGGATAGAGAAATTTCATTGAGAAACAAAATAAAAATTTTAACACTGAGAAAAGTTGGTCATTTTTGATGAAAATCCAAGACACTTGCAACAACAGATCTTTTTCTATCAGTTTTTGTTGTTGGCTTTTCCTCTGTCCTACAGTCTTCTTTCAAAGGTCTGTTCTGTCATCATGTGTGATGTAAGGCTAAAATGTTGGCAGTAAAATGAATTGTGTTGACCAATCTTCAAAAATATGACTGCAGTCATTTTTCTGGTGTATAATACCTGATTCATCTAGACAGATAGCAATGTCAGAAAATGAGATAATAATATTTGGTCATAATAACTTCTTTATTATTTTGGTTCAGCCATACTTTAAGTGTGTTTATGCTAAAGTTTTGTTATAATAGATGTATTTTTAAGGAGAGAATCATGTTTTTATGAATACATTTTTTGCATTTTTTTCAGACTTGGAAGATATTTTCAGTGGTCCTGTGTTAAAATAGTTTGATTTCAATAAGGTTTGGCAATGTTCTAATGAAATAATGCTAGGAACTACATATGCTAACATTATTATTATTTTGTTCTTTGTTACTTCTTGCCTTCTTGGCTCTTTGAGGTACAATAATCTATTCTAAGCTTAATTTAAAAAGGAGTAGAAACGTTGTGAAATAGTTAACAACATAACCGCTTAACTATTCTCAGGAATGTAGTATTTTATAGATTACTTTTGCTTTCTATTCTTTGCCTTAAAAGGTTTGATTAAATAAAAGTGACAATAAACCAGAAAAAATAATATTTTATAGAAGCAATTCATAAAATTACTTCTAATATTGATTCAAATCCTTTTTCATGGTGTCCCCAACATTCATTTAATTGATTTTCTCATGTTTTATTCTTTTGGGATAGGGGCTTGAGTATTTTTTTTTGAGTGTATACACAATGCTACCCACCTAATCTTTCTTTATAAATCACAACATAAAGCTACACAGGTCAATAAACTACTCAGTCTCTGATTCTAAGCTAAAATAATTTCTGCAATGTTCCTGATAAATCATTCATTTATTCATTCCACATTAATTGATTAGTTGCCACGAGTCAGGCACTTGTTCTCTTGTGAGCAGAACAACAGAAGAATGAACCAGTGACTGTATTCCAGAGTTTGCTTCCCAGTTCCCAGGGTGAAGACAGGGGCCATGCACATAACTGTATCACAGCGAAACTGAGGGGAAAGACGAAGAAGATCGGGGACATGTGGAAGTGGTTGTTTGTCTACGGATTGTAAGGAAAACTTACATAGAACCTTGCAAAAGCTGTGGGACAAAGCTTTGTTTGATGATCCCATCACATGGCTCAAAAACCACAGCATCCTTCCTTGGGATGATGCGGTAAGAGGATGGTGAGGCTGGATCCCAAGAGCTCCCAGAGACTAAACCACCAAACAAAGAGTATACATGGATGGGTCCATGGCTCCAGCCGTATATGCTGCAGAGGATGTCCTTGTTGGGCATCAGTGAGAGAGAAGGCCCTTGGTCCTGTGGAGGCTCAATGTCCCAGCATAGGGGGATGCTAGGGTGGTGAAGCGGGAGTGGGTAGGTGGGTGGGGGAGCACCCTCATAGAGGTGGGGGTGGGGGAAAAGGAGATAGGATAGGGGGTTTGTGGAGGGGAAACTTGGAAGGAGGATAACATTTGAAATGTAAATATATAAAATAACCATTTAAAAAAAAGTGGAGGAGAGGAAAAGAGCCGAGAAGGGACTGGGTATCAGATCTCACAAGGGAGATCTTCAGTGCTCTCCTCAGTTTTCTTCAAAGTCAGCCATACTTCTAGGACAAGGTTTGTTCTTTAACACCCACCGAAGGCAATGCATATTGTTTATCTAGTCTTGTAAGGAATATTACACTGGATATAGTATGGACCACTATATAAGATAAAGACTGAGCTTATCACATAAGTGATATCTTATAGCTTTGTAAGAAGACAATAAAAGGTCAATGGAGGATTACTGAAGAGATGAATAGAAAATAAGGGGGGAGAAAATGTATCAGCGCCGACTGTATCATGTATCCAGTGCACATTTCGAAATACAGGTTGCATGGTAGAATATTAGCAAAAATTGAAGTGGTGTGTCTCCATCGATCTGAGGGAGATTTTCCTTTCTGTCACTCATCATTGCTGGGATTAGACCTCCTGATCAGAGTTGATATAAAAGGTGCTGCGTGGTGGTAACATATGTCTTTAATCCTAGCACTCTGGAGACAGAGGCAGACGGATCTCTGAGTTCGAGGCCAGCCTGGTCTACAGAGTGAGTTCCAGGATAGCCAGGAATACACAGAGAAACCCTGTTTCAAGAACAAAAACAATAAAAACAAACAAAACAACAAAATATGTTATCAAATATAAATTCTACCATTTAGCTCCAGCCTTGCTGTCTTGTAATTCTGTTTCCTTTCCAGTTTTACGTACTGGAGCAACAATCTGCTGGTTACTTTGACAACTGACCACTTATAGGTCAGTGTATATTTCATGTTCCTTGAATTCCTGGAATCTCCTAGGCTTAAAGTAGTGATAATTTTCTTCCTACCAGCAGAGGGCATTCTTTACAGCCTGGGATGACTGAAGAAAAAGCACAGAGTTGCAAAGAAAGGTTTAAAAAAAAATCCTAAGTCAATAACAACAAACACCCGCCTTCCAAACAAAAACAAACAAAAAACTTTTAAATCTCATATTTATTCACAAAACAAAAATAGACGGGACTTTATCCAGTCAACACTTTTACCATCAGGCTAGATTTATAGGTTGTTCCAAACACTGTTTCCAAAGCATTTTTTTTTTTAAAGAAACAAATTAAGAAGAAAAAAATATAATAAATCCATGGTGTGAAAAGAATGAAATAGTTAATAAGTAGATGACCTGCAGGTAAATGATTCAATACTCATTTTTCAGTCATTGCTTTTTCAGATATGGTTTCTCACGGGCAGTTCTGAACTCCAAAAGGAACACTTAGTTTGAGTGGGGCTACCTACTGTTGCATAACTTAAATCCGAATGACCTGTCTGTACCCCACTTTGCTTACTACAAAGTTTGTGTAGGGAAATTTATCAGCTTATATGTGTGCTAGTCAGATTCAGCCTAGAAACCTTAGAAAGACATTCACTTTTACTGGACCTCATTTGTCTTTCAATAATTTATAGATCTCGAGGACATGGTTGATATAAGGTCCCGGAGAGCATTGTCATACTAAAAATTTGTGTTAGGTGCTCACCAACCAAGGAAATGATACAGAAACATAACTGAGGTTAAAATCTATTTTCCCTATGTTAAAGTTATATCCTACATGAATTAACAGGGTGTGTGTGCCTGTATCCTGAGACTGTAGCAACCTCAAAGTATATTTAATATAAAATTGGAAAGAAGGAAGAAGACTCGAGTCAATATGAATAAAAGTAGAACATTTTGTTTCCATTCATTCATTCCTATTATGTATGTAATGTATACTGTTCAGTATGGTGATAGGTTTTACACACACACACACACACACACACACACACACACACACACATACACACACACATACACACACACATACACACACACATATACACACATATACACACACACATATACACACACTCACACACACACACACATACACACACACACAGACACACACACACATACACACACACGCACACAGAGAGAGAGAGAGAGAGAGAGAGAGCGAGAGAGAGAGAGAGATTTGCTGAAGTTTAGCAAGCTAGTAAATCTACAGAATCATATAGTTATAATTTTTGGTTCTAAATAAATTGTAGTCTTTCAGCAAATTCCTAGTATTCTCTGGAATGTTTTTAACTATGGTTTCCCTGATCTACATTTGATCTGGAGATCGTGACTTGTCCCATTGGGGTATGACTCTGTGCCCTTTGACTTGCATCTCCTTATGTAGGACACCCCTTGGTCATTACCCCTAGCTTCCAGCATTCTATTCCATGCATATGACTTTTTAAAAAAGCATTCCATATTATCCTAAGCACAGCGGTACATGTCTCCTTATTCTAGTACCCAAGAGATGAGAACAGGAGGATCAGGAGTTTTGGGCTAGCCTTAGCTATGTGGTAAGTTTAGGGCCAGCCTGAGTTACCTAAAACCATGAGGCCTCAAACAAACATCTGATTAAAAAAAAGAAAACCAAAACCAACCCACAAACAAATGAACATCCAAATGAAAAACACCACCCTCAGAGTCCACAAAACAATTGTGGTTAAACAGTACTTTTGTTTGTTTGTTTATTTCACCCAGTGTAATGTCTTCCAGGTTCATCCTTGTTATCATAGAGTTCAACGTCTCCTTACGTGGCTACATAGTATATCACTACATACATGCACATAGACACGTGGCATCATTTCTTCAGGTACCCATGGAATCTCAAATATTCTCCATACCATGAATTTCAGACTAATGCTGGAATTAGCAGGAATCCCAGACAGCTGTAAGAAGTGCTGACTTCGTTTTTTTTTTGGGTACACACACACACACACACACACACACACACACACACACACACACACA
>JANHMN010000021.1:42453263-42476344 GCA_030674055.1 Rhabdomys pumilio
ACACACACACACACACACACACACACACACACACACACACACACACAGGAGAGTTCTATGTAATACATGTATGTTTAATTATTTAAAATTAATTATGTAATTATTAAAAGGTAGCTCTTATGCCTAATCTTTAAAGAGAGAGTAACAAAGACCATTACCACTTCTTCCCAGGCTCAGCCTCTTCCTTGACTTGTGCACACATGACATATGAATTCATTCACTTGTTCATTGATTTGCTAATTGGGCAATTATCTTGCTGATCTTGCTTATCTTAAAGGCAATTTGCACTCTACTGCATTTCTCACCAGACTTAGTAACACCAGTTTTTCTTCCTCCCAACTCACGTCTGAGGTCTGAGCGGAGATTAGAGGCTTCTTCTTCTTCTTACAATACAGCTATTTCAACACAAGTCATTTTTCTTTCTCCTTTTTAATGCTTCTGTTTTCCCCTCTTCCAGCTGTTACTTAGTGATGTTAGAAACACCCGCTCCCCGCACCCCTTTCTAGTGTTCTTTATTTCGTTTAGATGAGTGAAAAGAAAGTAGCCACGGATTCAGTGTCTAAGAGCCATGCTGATGGTCCACTTGAACGGGGATGAAGAAAACTATGCTTTGAAGTGAAAAATAAATTTTAAAAATTTAGTTTTTCTTTGCTTTCTGTAATTCACTATGGCTGTGCTTTAAGTGTTGGTACTCAAGATTAAAACAATTCCCTTTATGACATGATTTTAATTATTGCTGTTTGTCTGTAACATACAGTATTTTATAAAATTATACATGCTTCTGTAAATAGATATACCAATCTACAATTTGGATATTTTCCCTTAGCACAGAAAAATGTAGAAATTTTCAACTATAATATATGAGCCAGTCAGAAATTTATAATTCTATTTTTTCATTAAGTTCTACTTTCTTTTTTTAAAAATATTTTTATTGGGTATTTTATTTACATTTCAGATGTCATCCTCTTTCCCCATTTCCCCTCCCTAGAAAACCCCTATCCCATGCCCCCTTTTCCTTTTTGCTTTTATACAATTTTTTAAAAATGTTAATCAAAGGCTTTATAAGTTTGGTAATGCTCAATCAGAAGTGTAACCCAATACCCTACCTAGATATATCAACTATCTTTGACTGCTGGAGACACGTGAACATCTGCCTCCATGACCCTCCCTCTTTCTCTCTCTTTCTCTCTCTCATCACCTAGCTTCTCCTCTCCTTCTCCTCCTCTCCATACTCCTCCCACCTTAGCTCCTCCTCCTACATATCACCGTTACCGTTAAAATAAAACTTTTCTCTCAAAATACGATTAGAGCATAATTGTGCCAATTTGTACCAGCGAGGTACAAGATAGTCCTAATACCCAGTCCATCATTTTGTTGACTAACCAGAACCTCTGTCATCTCTCCTAACTAAAACACTTAGTTCTGAACCTGGATTTTTTTCTTGGCTTTCATATCTTGAAATATTTTATTTATTTCATTCAAGCATATGCTTTGTTTTCATGGTCTTCTTTAATGCATTTGTTCATATCTCTTTAGGTCCTTGAACATATTCATAATTGCGATTTTGAAGTCCTTGTCTCATGCGTCATCTAAGTTCTTTTCCAGGCTATTGCAATAGAGTTTCTGGCCTCTGGAGGAAGTGTATTGTCTTGCTGTTTGTGTTCACTCTTTGTGCTGGGACCTAGCGTCTGGAGTTAGGATGCTTGAAGTGTTTCTTGGCATTGATATCTGCTCTTGACTTTGCTAGGTAGGTATTTTGTTCTTGGGTTGGCACTGCCCCCTATGGATCGATCCTAGACAAATGTGGTTGCTATGGAGTGCCTGAGTCTCAGCCTAGAGTGGCAACTGGGGGGGGGGGTCAGTGGAGGAAAACATTTTTACGAATTGGCTGGTAACCCAATGGAAAAAAAAATTTTTGTACCCACTTTCTGTAGAAATAGTGGAACCTATACAGTTCCCCGCTGCCCGTAAATATTAGCTTGTTTCTACTGAAGCACAGTAACTCACACATATGTGTTTAAATTATTTAAGCATATTTATTATTCATCTACAATGCACTAGGTACTAACAAGTGTTTGGGATATATAAATAAATAAGAAAGAGATGCTTCTTCCTCAGGTAATATAAAGGACAGAAACAATTAGCAATAATAAGATTTATTTAAAAAGTAGTTAAAAGCATAGTAGTAATAAAAGGAAGAGAACAACGTTGTAAGTTGGGGATGTGAGGCTGAGGTGTAATTGCTGCGATTTCAAACCAAGGCTGCTTGTGTGAGGCGGTGTTCTGCCTGCATGTGTGAGAGTGTGCCACCTGCATGCATGTGGAAGGGCTGCAATTGCAGATGAAGATCCAAGGACAGTCTCATTGAGCCACTGAAATTCCAACACAACTTGACAAAAGCAGTGGAGAAATGATGGGGAGAGTGATGGAGAAGTGATGGAGGAGTGTTGGGGAAGTGGTGGGGAAGTGAAGGAGAAGTGATGGGGAAGTGGTGGAAAAGTAACTAACGGAGAAGTAATGGAGTGGTGGGAAAGTGATGAAGAAGTAGTGGGGAAGTGAAGGGGCAGTGATAGGGAAGTGATGGGGAAAGTGATGGGGAATAATGGAGAAATGCTGGGGAAGTGATTAGGAAGTGGTGAGGAAGTGATGGGGAAATACTGGGTAAGTGAAAAAGTGATGAGGAAGTGATAGGGAAGTAATGGGGGAAATGATAGGCACTAATGGGGAAGTGGTGGGACGTTATGAGGAAATGGTGGGGAAGAGAAGGAGAAGTTATAGGGAAGTGATGGGGAAGTGATGAAAAATGATGGGGAAGTGATAGAGAAGTGATAGGGAAATGATGGGGAAGTGATCGGAGCTAATGGGGAAGTGGTGGGGAAGTGATTAGGAAGTGGTGAGGAAGTGAAGAAGTGATGGGGAAGTTATGGAGAAGCGATAGGGAAGTGATGGGGAAGTGATGGGGAAGTGATCGGAGCTAATGGGGAAGTGGTGAGGAAGTGATTAGGAAGTGGTGAGGAAGTGATAGGGAAGTAGTGGGGAAGTGAAGGAGAAGTAATGGGGAAATGATGGAGAAGTGATAGGGAAGTAATGGAAAAGTGATGGGGAAGTCATGGGGAAGTAATATGGTCTAGAATGTTCTAGAGTGATGCACCACTCAAGTCAATGCTTCTGTGGTCTGCCTCTGTTGACAAGATTGAGGAACAGATGAAATCATGTAACCACCTGAATTGAGTATACAAGCAGCTGTGGGAGTGGTCTAGATACCTTAGGAATATCTTATTGCTGGCTTTGTAAAGTATTACTTGGACTTCTATATTCACTGTGGGTGAGAGTCTATTTAGGAGCTCTTAGTAGAAGAATAGCTTGACTTGACTTACATTTTCAAAGCATCTCCTGTCTGAGAATAGGCTGTTGATAGCTAATGTTAGAAGTCGAAGGCCCTGTTGACAGACTAATGCAGGGATCCAAGAGAAATAATGACCATGGTAGAAGGAAGAATGCAAAGGAGCAATTCTGGTAACAGACAGTAGCTTTCTTGAATTTTCCCCCATTGGCTAGATGAAGGGATAAGGGACACCATTCTTCAGAAGAGAGAGGAGCAGGAGACTGAAATATTCTCTAGGTTGGTGACAAAATTGCTGGACCCTACTTTTCTAAACATGTTGTTTTGTTAATGACACTGTGAATCTTTCTGGTCTTAAGATTTATTAGCATTAAAATCCCATTTTAAAATTACCTCTTAAGACAGCTAACTAACACTGCTCACAGTTTCTTGTGGTTTTGTTCTTGATATTTACATATTTTTTAGTTTGTGTGATCAGATTTTTGTTTTACATTTTATACAATGATTGTGTACTGTGTTCTTTAGTGGGTAAAAGGTCAGTTCAGTATATTTATTGGAGGTGAGAAAATACATAGAATTTTAGCAACATGCTAGTTTAAGAGAACAATAGAACAACCTTAGAAGTCTCAGTGTGCTTATGTTTGTTACTGCTTCTTCCATGCTTTTTGTAATTTTCTTAAGATCTACATGGAATAGAGTTATCACCAGGCAAGGGGAAGGGAACAGTAAGTACAATGGTGTTGATTTCAAGTTATTTGTCAGCCACAGATATTGTAATTGTGAACATTCTGGAAACCCCTCTTATGCCTACATCTTAAAGGTAAGGACTAGTCTAAATTTTATCATTGATTCATTTTACACACATCAGACATTTACACATGTAAAATCATAAAGTATGAATATCCTTGGGCCTCATTTCTTTTGCTTATATAAATTTATTGTGAGTTGCCATGTTGATGTAAAAGACAATAGTTTATTTTAACTTCTAAATATTGTTCTATGGTATGACTATATCAAAATTTATTTTTATCATGGAAGAATATATTGCTTTGGTTTTGAGTTATACTCTATAATTTATAATCTTTGAACTTGTGCATTTGTGTGTATGTATATCTGTTTAATACATATAATACTGAAACTGCTAAGTCATGGGGTACATATACTTACAGATTTTGTAAATACTTCCAAATATTAACACAAAGTAATATTCCAGTTTTGACTAACACTTGCAATGTCTGAGAATTTTATGAGCTTCACATGGATCAGAAAGAACTTTCTTTAAGGCTTACTTTCTATTGTCCCATTCTTTTCACACCATGGATTTCTTATATTTTTCTTCTTAATTTATTTCTTAAAAAAAAAAAAAAAGCCTTGGAAGCAGAGTGTTTGGAACAACATAAAAATCTAGCCTGATGGCAAAAGTGTTGACTAGATAAAGCTTCTTCTATTTTTTGTTTTATGAGTTTGTCAAATGTTGCTGATATATTTAGTAGTAACAGCTACTTTGTCACCAGCTGTAAACACATTTGGTTCCATTAAGCCCAGCTTCACATAAAAAAAAAAAGAAAAACAAACAAACAAAAAACAAAACAAAACAAACAAACAAAAAAACATTCCCTGCTTGGATATTTTTTCTTGAATCTTATTGTAAATCGGACTAAATGAAGTTAACAATAATCACACCATATCCTAACTGTTGTATTGTCTTAAATTTCTCTGCCAAACAAATAGTATAAGTTAAAAAAAATACAATCTCATTTATTATTTTAGGACATGGGTAGAACATAGCTAGGTTCTTGGACAGGCTGTAATATGAATGAGCTTTCATTTTGACAGAATCTGCTCCATTCTGATCAAAAATGCAAGTAGGAGCCCATTATTTACTCTCAGCATGGCATTCTGGACTTCCAAACTCCCACCCGAATGACCTATTGCTTATAGTATTTTTGGGCTTCTTTAGCCTGTACCTCCAATATCTCTCACATCCCTCCTATGAATCAATTTGAAATGGTTATGATTATCCCAGCAACAACCCTACTCTAGGTACCAATTTTTTTTATGTTGTTAATTTTGTGTTTACTGTGATTGAAATACCTGACAGAAACAACTGAGGAGAGGGAAGACTTATTCTGGTTTAGACTTTTAAAAAGTTTGGAGCCTGCAACCTCAGGGAAGGTAGACAGAGTTTCTGGAAGAAGCTTGTGACAGTGAATGTTCACATAGCGTGAACCAGCGAGAAGCATGATGAGGCTGGAAGTGCTACCCAGAATGCATGGCTACTTCTCTGTGAGGCTTTACATCCTCTTCATTGTTCATAATAATTAGGTCATGAAAATAGAGAAGGAAATTTTGGAGATTCCTGAGCCTTAGGCCTTCCCTCTCCAAGGCAGACCCTGAGACAAAGACTTTCTGATTGTTGTTTACTTAGGAACATAACCCTGAGTCAGAGGAGTAGAGCAGATAGGAAGAAGAATGAAGAACAGAGTAAAAACCTACCCAAGGTGCATCTTTGAGCTGCTTATGGCCCTGTGGCACCGTGCCTTAATTGTACTTGCACATGTGGAAAAGCAGAGTAGTATACAGTGGAGACCCAGGAGAGCAGAATGTGTGTTAGTTATTATGGAATCTGGTTTGCTAGTAGTAGCTTCTTATGCAGGCATATGTGTGTGTGTGTGTGTGTGTGTGTGTGTGTGTGTGTGTGTGTATGTGTATGTGTGTGTTTGTGTGTGTATACTATATAAATTTTTTTCCTTTAATTACATGTATATGTTTGCATGTGGGTGTGTAAATTTAAGTTCAGGTGCCCACAGATGCCAGAGTTTTCAGATTCCTTGAAGCAGGAGTTTTGGGCAGTTATAAGCCTCCCTAATATTAGTGCTTGGAATATAACTTGGGTCCTCTTGCAAGAGCAGTATGTGTTCTGAGATGCTTAGCCATCTCTCCAGCCTCACAATTCATGAATTTAACAAATCAGATTAGTGGTTTTTGTATTTCCAGAGTTATACAGACATAACTAAAATCAATTTCAGGACATTTTTTTTATTATTTTTTCTTACAAAACCCTATACTCATCTACTTCAAGCTCTAGGTAGACATCAGCTACTCTCTGATTCTATTGATCGGTTGATTTTGGAAATTTTATAAAAACAGAATTACAAATATGCAATCAAATGTACATTTAAGTCCATGCATGCTTATTGATCCATTGTGAGCATTTGCTGTGAGCTGGGGACTATGCTAGGCATGTGGAAAAGTCCAGCATTGACTAATTTTCAAATAAACAGTCCGGACTGTGCTGACCACAAATGTTGAAATTCTCAGAAAGAATATTCCCCAATGTCTAAAATTTCAAAAATCTGAATATCCTCAAATTATAGCCCTTGATTAAAATCACGACTGTGAAAAGCTGAAAATCTGGAATCCCAAGAATAACCTGTTTGTAAGAAGCAGCAGAGAGATTCTGGGGGAAAGGTAACAGTAGCATCAGACAGCAGGACAAAAACGCCACCGTAAAGTGGAACTGCTTGTTTGAATTGACGTTCCTTGCACCCTCCAGGAGCCAGCCATGCTAGTGCTGCTTTGAGAATAATTACATGTAAGGGGTAGAATAAGAAGACTCATCACTGCCCTGGTGTTCAACCACAGGGGTTGCTTCTTCCAAATATTTTGCTTGCATAGGAGTGCATGCCGAAGGTGCTCTATGTATCCCTAAACAACGGGAAAGCACTGCCACAAGATAGGAAAATTTCAAATAAGGGGAAAAAAAAAACCCTCATAGTGAGTGCTGTCTATGAAATCCTAGCACATTTCAAAAGATGGCCCATAGAACAAATGAATGCGTGTGAGTTATCTAATATAAATGTCCTAACAGAGAAAATAGCCCAACTGTTGATCAGAAGCAAGGCTGCATGGGGGACAGGAGGGAAGCTGAGATTGGTATGTAAAGTAAATAAATAGCTTTAATAAGCATAATGATAGTGAGAACAGCAACAACTTAGCGGAATGCTACAGAATCGAAAGAATCTAAAGAAAGAATGCTATTAGCAACACACTTATAGATCACTAACGTGGGGGACAGAAAGCAAGACTACAAACTATAGGTAGGGTCGTTAAAGTCAGGCAGTGGTTCTGGAGAACTGTTCAATCACCTATAGTCTACCCTTGTTGGTTTTCAGTGTCTAACTTTATTTCAAAGTTTCTTTTAATTTAAAAAAAATTTACCTCATTATCTTAAAGTATCTACATTTTTTGCACATCACCATGTATTTTCATCTCTATGCCATTTAAAAGAGTAGAAGTATAAATTATGTGCACACCCCCACCGTTCTGATATACTTCTTCTCCCAAGTCTGACTTGTTAAAATGCAGTCTCACCATGTTGACTGTATATATGCATTTTGCATGCATATAAATTATTGAAACTTCCTCAGTAGATAAAGAGACATACTATTATATATTTGCTTTTATAAAATGCAAGATTTTGTCAAGTTTTCAAGCTCTGTGACTGGTATATGGTGGTGAGCCAATGAAGTATTTGATTGATCTTGTCAAAAAGCTTGTGTCGCCTGTCACTGTAGTACCATGACTCAAATTAGGAATCTGGGTGCCAGTCATAGTGACATGCATTTATTCATTTTGCTTTCTGACTTATTTAATTATGAATCAATAACCATTATGCCCAGGAGACAGTTGTCTCTCTGCTGGAGATAAAGAAAAGTAAATTTGTTCAGGGTATGTGGAACATGGAATCAGAAGATGGCCCAGTTCTAAGCAACATCTAAAGTTGAGATCAAAGAAAAAGAGCCAGAAGGAGATGTTGAAGAAAAAGTCCCTAGGCAAGGAGAAAAGACTAGAAACACACGGATACAGAAACCAAGAGTACAAGTAGGGACCTATGCCACAGTCTATTATAAAGTTAAAAAAAAAAAAAAGAATAGCAAAGAATTTCTGAATGATATCTGTAATACCCAAGTACCTTGCACTCTTTTGCATTCAGATGTTAGCTTAGCATGTAATTTAATCCTCAAGAACATTCTGAATGGCATTTAAATAAAAGAGATTCTATAAGAAACCCCCAGTTGTGTGCTTGAGCAGTTACAATCAACACAAATGTAACCTACAACATGGTACTAGTCACGTGTGTCCATGACGCTGTGGCGTTTCACTTAAAAGCTTTAATCTTGAGAAGAGAGACACTGATAAACATTAGAAAAATTATACGAATAAGTAGGATGCCAAACAAAGTGGCTAATACAATTTGTGATGGATATATGAATTTTAGATTACGATGATGAGTATTTCAAATAGGTAAGAACACAGGTTACTTTAGGTAACAGAGGAGAATGTGGATTCTTTACAGAGGCCTAATGTAAAGAGCCCATGCTAGTTAAAACCCACGTTTATCAGTCTCTGGTGTGTGAGCTGTAACATAAAATACAGATAGTTCTCTGAGGGGTCACCTTCTCCTTCTACCTAATAAGGGACCATGGTGCTTGCCTCTTTTCAAAGTTTCCATGAATGCCTAACATATTATTACAAAACAATACAGGGAGAGATTGTCTATTCATTCGTGCTGCCCATTCTTAGTGTAAATCTGCAATCACTAGGCACTGTTCTGGGCTCAGGGTATAAAGAAAAAATTTAAACATCCCAGACTCTACTTCTACGCCCTGTGGAGGGATACATGCTGGGAGAAAAGGAAGAGCTATGTAGCTGGAGCAGGAAACAAGGTGGAGGAGGCGGTGAGGTGAGGGTGAGTGGGGAGTAGTCCCTGAGGAGGCCGTGAGTGGGGAAGCAGTAACTATCAGGGCCCTGGAGGCCGCTTTGTTTTGAGAGGCAAGGGAGTGAAAAGGGAGGCTATTTAAATATTAGAGAGGCACAGTGGCTCCCTTTGTAAGCTTCCACTCTCGGTATAGGTAGAGATGGACCTTAAAAATATGAAGGCAAAAACGTAGAGGGTCTGGCCCTAAGTGCACAGGAGATGCAGAGGGACTTTGAGTGAGGTATAATGGATACACTGGCTGGATAATGAATACATCCCCCACAAGGATGCAATATAACAAGCCAAAGGCCTTTGACAACATTTGAAAGAAGGAGGGGGAGCAATAGTGTCAACTGGCCAGACCCCCCAGAGCTCCTGGGGACTGGACCACTAACCAAAAAGTACACATGGAGGGACCCATGGCTCCAGCCGTGTACGTGGCAAAGGATGGCCTTGTTGTTTATCAGTGGGAGGAACGACCCTTGCTCCTGTGCGGGTTCGATGCCCCAGTGTAGGGGATTGCCACGGCGGGAAGGCAGGAGTGGATGGGTGGGTGGGTGGGGGAGCACCCTCATAGAGGCAGGGGGAGGTGGGATGGGATAGGGGGTTTCTGAAGGGGAGACCTGGACAGGGAATAACATCTGAAATGTAAATAAAGAAAATATCCAATAAAAGAAAAATATTCAAAAAATAAAAATAAAAAAGGAGGGGACTCCAGGGAAGTTTCTTCTGAGTTGAGTTTGCATTTTCTAAAACTAAAGAAGGTGGTAGTAGCAGCCCAGGAGAAAGAATCAAGAATTATGTAGAAACATTAGCTCAGAGCTAAACAAATGGTAGTCGGATGAATGTACATTGGGATTTGGAAAAAAGGTGACCCTGGGGAAAAAGTACATCTGAGGGAAATGTATTTTTACATGATTTAAACAGTGGAGAAAAACAGTATTGTGCAAGACATATTATTAATTAAAATGAACCAAAACGAATGCAATTCACCATACCACTAATAATTAAGTCATATTAACTTGATAAGAAAATTCCAACTAAAATTAATGGAGATAAGTTCCATTAAATTACTAAGGAAAAATACAGTAATTTCGATAACACTAAGGTAGCAATTAGAAGCTTTCAAACAATCAGAGAGATGTAAGCATCAGTATAAAAACCTTGCTTTGGGATTGGGGGATGCAAATTGTTTGCTCAAACCTCTAATAATGTATTACATCTCACAACGAGCTGGAATTAAATCACATGATGGCTGTGTCAGCAGAAAAGACTAATACAATATTTTACATTCTTGGTGCAAATTGCACAGTGAAACCAGGGAGTCTTGGCTGCAAGAGGCCAGTTCTGAAAGGACAGTTGTCTATGAGACCATGTCAAATCCAGAGGAGTCAAGCTCCTATCAATAAACAGCACCTCAAAGTCGCAAATTCACAGTGCCTTTTGGTCGGATGACTGAGAAAGGTAAAAGCTGAAGGGAGCAGACTCTTATGTCATTTGTAAGTTACTAGCTTCTGGGATTATTCACAGAAATGAACATGACTGAGACAGAAGGTGAGAGTCTACTGAGCAAAGGCCTTCATTGAATTAAAGGTCTACGGGTGCATTTCTTACAGGTGCATCTTTCTTTTTTTTCTTTTCTTTCCTTTCCTTTCCTTTCCTTTCCTTTCCTTTCCTTTCCTTTCCTTTCCTTTCCTTTCCTTTCCTTTCCTTTCCTTTCCTCTCCTCTCCTCTCCTCTCCTCTCCTCTCCTCTCCTCTCCTCTCCTTTCCTTTCCTTTCCCTTTCTCTCTCTCTCTCTCTCTCTCTCTCTCTCTCTTTCTTTCTTTCTTTCTTTCTTTTTTTTTTTGGACAGGGTTTTTCTGTGTAGCCCTGGCTGTCCTAGAACTCACTCTGTAGACCAGGCTGGCCTTGAATTCAGAAATCCGCCTGCCTCTGCCTCCCAAGTGTTGGGATTAAGGGTGTGCGCCACCACTGCCCGGCTACACGTGTATTATTTCTTGCAATTGCATTTCTTACTGGCACATTTCGTACACCATTGATAGTGTCGTCGATCTTCCATCCTGGTGATTTCAGCATATAAAGAGGACTCTGTGTCTTTAAGGTTGTTTGTTATTGTACAAGACAAATAGCATTCTGCAAAGCTTCCAAGGAGCAAAAGACTCCAAAGGAAACACTTACACACTTATAGCTAACACTGTAATGGTCACGGACTTCCTGAGGCAGCCTTCTTTGCTTCATTTCCATCTCTCTGTAAACATTCCTTGTGTTACAGTAGCACATGAGAAACTATTACGTTTCTGAGCAATAGTGTTGCTTCAGTCTCTATAATTGGTGGCACCATGTCAGTGTTATGCAGTTTAGGTCTTGTCTATTATATTGAGTCTATAGTCATTTGTGGAGGGATATTGCTTCAAGTCTTCTTGCAATCATTCTTTTTCTTACTATTGCTTAAAATTTAATTTAAATATAATTACATCATTTTCTTCTGCCCTCCCTTTCCTCAACACCTCCCACGTTATTCTTTCAAGTTCATGGCCTGCCTCTTTTATTTGTTTGTTTGTTGGTTGGTTGGGTTTTCAAGACAGGGTTTCTCTGTGTAGCCCCTGCTGTCCTAGAACTTGCTCTGTAGACCAGGCTGGCCTCACACTCACAGAGGTCTGCCAGCTTCTGCCTCACAAATGCTGAGGCTTGTGCCATCATCTCAGGCTTGTCTATTTTTGAGATTGTAATTTAATGACATTTTCCCTTCCCTTTCGTCCCTCCAAACCTCCCGCCTACCCACCCTTGCTCTCTTTCAGATTCATGGCTGCTTTTTTCATTAATTGTTATTACACAGATACATGCATTTGTTCATACATATACATTTCTAAATGAACCCTCTTGGGTGCATATCATATTACTTGCATGTAAGTATTCAGAGTTGGTCATTTGGCACTGGAAATCTGTTTGGTGAACTCTTCCCTAGGGAGTACCACCTACTCCTCCTCCCAAGTTTACTCACTTGCATAGTCTTTTAAAAACATATATATTGTGTGTGTGTGAGTGTGTGTGTGTGTATACATACATACACATACACACATATATATTTATACAACATATATATTTACACACACATACATATATACATGCACACAAGCACACACATATATTTATACACACACACACACACACATATATATATATACACACATACACATATACACACACATACACAGACATATGTGTATGTGTGCAAAAACTACTGAGTCCATTTAAGGTTGATTGTATATATTTTTTAGGACTAGCCACTTGGATAACCATTTGGGACTTCATCACTCAGAAAAACTATCTTCTCTCAGCAGTTGTTATGTTCCTCATCAATGTTGGGATGTCACCTGGTCTTATCCCTATTCAGACCTTGTTTCAGCATCCATATTCATGGGTTAGTGTAGCTCTTAGTCTTCATCCATGAAGCTTCTTTTGCAACAGGTAGAGAGCATTTCTGAAAGCCACAACTGGGGACAATGAGGAGAACAGTCAGCATGGGTTGCTCACACTCCCTTGACACATCTGCAGCCACCCTTACACCCAAGGCTTGTGGAACTGTATTGGAAGAGAAGGCAAAATGATTGTCAGCACTGGAGAACTAGGGAGTCTGCTGGGAGACTGTGTGCCTGTGAAGCTAAACCCATGAAGTGTTAATTACTCTTAATGGATAATCTCATATTTGAAAACAATTGAAGAACATTTGATCGGGGTGGAGGCATAGTGTACAGCTTCACATCTCTGCAGAAGTGTGGCAGGTGGAGAAAATGGCCAAAGGTACCCAAGGTGAACATGAAGAGGGACACTGACAGCTTGTCCATTTGAAAGAGAAAACTGTCATCTTTCCACAAATGCTAATAGGGAGAAAGACAGCATCAGAGATCCAGAAAGGTGACCACATGGAAGGAAATGAATTTAGAATGTATGACTGGTTTGCTATGTAGCCTCTTAGAAGAGGACTCCATGGCTAGCTATAAACATGTAGGTCTTTTTTTTTTTTTCAAGTCCATGCCTGTTTATGTAGTGTGTATGAGTATATGCATGTTTGCCTGTGTGGGCACATGAGTATGCAAGTTTGTTGTGCGCCAAAGTGTTGGGCGTCAAAATGTCGAGAACCACACTACCCCATGCTTTGGGGGCCAAAATGTCGCAGATCATTCTATCAATGTCGTAACCCACACTGCCAAAAGCCTTGGGGGCTAAGTTGTTAGAGCCCGCACTGCCCCAAGCTGCTCAGGTCGGTGAGTCAGGGTTCAGCAAGAGAGAGAGTGAGGATGGACTCAAAGAATAGAGACCAGACAGAGTGTGATTCAATCCCATTTATTCTTCAGTGTCTCTTCTTCTTTCCAAGTTCCTAGTTCCAAGTCCAAGTCCCAAGTACCCAGTCTCAAGTTCCAGTCCTCTGTTCCAAGTTGCTAGTCTCTTTCCCAGTTCCAAGTTCTTTCTCCAAGTTACCTTCCAAGTTCTAATTCCAAGTGCCAAGTCTCAGGTCCTAAACCCTGTTCCAGCTATAATAAGTCTCAAGTCCTAATTTCAGTTCTAGTTCTAAGTTGCTGTAGCTGCCTGCAGCCACGATCACCAGGTTCTCCTGAGACGAAGCCTAGGAATTAACGGGAAGGAGGGCGAGAGAAACGTGGGGCCAAGACAAAGTATTCTGATCAAGGCCCCAAGTTTAATGATTTGCTTTCACATATAAAGGGGAAGCCCCACCCCCCAGAGTCTCTTCTCAGTACTGCCCAGAGGCTAGGTGAGGAGATAGTAATCTGGAAGGTATCAAGGTATCAAGGCTCAGCAGGCAGTTCATTCTTCTTAGCTCTGTAGCAGACTTCAGGGCGCCAAGACTGGCAAGGCAATGCCTCCTTCTAGGTCCTATTGTTGTTTGGTCTTGCTGTGGTCAATGACTTGCAGGCCTGCTTAGGCCTGGGGGAAGGGCACAAGTTGCTAGTCTCTTTCAGTATCACTGGTCTTCTTCCAAGTTCAATTAATTTCTTCTGTCTGCCTCTCACCTTTTATATGTCTCACTTCTAAGTCACGCCTTTAAGTCTGGTCTCTAAGTCACACCTTTAAGTCTTACATACCCAAGGGAAGATCCTGAGTATCTAAAACAAGATGTTATCAGAGTGTGCTCAGCTGTTGTAGACTGTTGTAAACAAGTCTCTTGTCAGGGTATATGGCTCAAGATGGCTGCAAGGATGATAGCCGCCTTCTGTCAGCTCCTCACACATGTTGATGCGTGCACATGTGTGTGGAAGCCTCATTGATCACTTTCTATCTCACATATTGACACAAGGACTCTTGTTGGATTCTGCTTACTGTTTGAGCTATTACTTATGGGATGGAATTGCAGGCAAGCCACTGCTTTATCAGTAGGGCAAATGAACTTCAGAGTTAGAAGAAAGAGTAGATGTCTGCGGAGATGGCATATAGTTCCTCTCATGTTTAGAGGCCAGGACTCTGAAAAGGAACCATGAGGAAGACTAGTTTTAGAGGAGAACCTGAGGAAAACCATGTTCTGTGGTTTCAAAAGAAGGGTATGATCAGTGATGACAGATTCTTCTCAGCAGAAGAGAAGAGGGACCCCGAGAAAGGCAGGTGGGTGAGGCAGGGCATGTCTAGATCATCAGTGACCTCCGTAGGAGATGCTTTGAGGACAGAAGCAGAGACTAAGAACCCATTATAATAGGCCTTAGAGAGAATGAATCAGAGATTGTAGACAGACAACGTTTCAAGGAATTTCTCTGTAGAAGAAATAACTGTAATCAGAACAATGAAAGACACAGATTATGTTTATGATGGAAAAAACTAACCGAGGCAGGGGCTGAACTGAACTTAAGAGTCTGTGTTAGAAGTCATGAGAGACATGTGCTAATAAATGACAAGATAGGATTTTAAAAAAGCCAAAGGGTCAGTTTTGAGTCTAATGTGGGCAGCATGAAGTCTTGTTGATTTTTCAACATATATATATATATATATATATATTCATAGGTGAATTCACTGATTCACTGAACTGGTTAATAACCATAATTTCTTTTGATAATCTATCTCCTTAGTAAAAATATATAAAAAAGAATTGTTTATCATTAGGTTGGCAATTCCAGAATGCAGATATGATAGCTGGCCATAATTTATGGGACAAGAAGCTCAGGCACAGAGATTAAGCAGCCTTCTTAAGCAGTATCTATACATTATCAATTAATCCTATTCCAGAATAGAGCACAAAGCATCCACCCTGTTCTTGACTGTCACTTTTGCTTTATTGTTCAGTAAATTATAGATTACCTTTAATTCCATGTGCAGTTGTTTTCTGGGATCTCACAAAAGTCATTTTTGTCTTTACGCAAATATTCTGCCTCTCTGTTTCCATCAGATCAACTCACTGTGTCTCTTGTTAGTGTTTGCATAGTATGCTCATCATGTATAATTTATATATCATACACATACAGCTCTCTCTTCTTTCATCCCTTTCTTGCCTGCATTTGCAGGGTAAAATTAAGTGCAGAATCAAGAAATTAGCTTGTTTTGATAATAGTTGCTTTATAATTGCACAGTGCTTTATTGCTGGGTAGCCGTTACTACATAAACAATTTCACTTAGTGCTCTCAACAACTCTGAATTAACCACTACCCTTTAAGAAAATGAAAACTGAGAGACTGATGGAACCCAGTATTGTATGTAGCTCAGAGTAGACACTTAAACTAACAGTCAAATAAAAGAATAAATGAGCCAACAGCTCATAGAATTTGGAAGAAAAGATCATTAACTGAAAGCTTTGAGTCCTCATTGGTAGTTCAAGGATTGTTTTTTCATTAGACTGTACCTGTGTTGAATTTGAATTCTTAGTTTTAATTAAAATCCTTTGTCTTCCAAGTACGAGCTGTTAGAATGTAATCCAAGTGGTAAGATGGAATTTCTTACTCGCTGCATCTCCAGTGTAGAGCTAGCTGGTTGTCTGTAGTGAATGACACTGGTTTCACAGGTAGACAACTGTTCGTCGGGACAATATTGAATGAATGTTTCAGCAGATTGCTATTGGAGACTGAATTGTACAGAGCACTGTTTTGGAGGTGAAACAGCCGAAGAAAAAAATGGTTTTCAATTACTAAAATCGCTGAAATAGGAAGGGCGAATAGACATTTAAATGTCCTAGTTGCACGATTCGGCTTAGGTAATTGGTATCTTTTCCTCTCTGTTCTTCTGTTCTCTACATTTTAAGAGGCTTTGAGGGCAATATGCTTTACAGCACCCTATTCTGGAGCATTTCTATACATTTCCTGAAGGAGATTAGAAGCCTGCCAGATGCTGCTCTTGGATTATGCCTTGTCTGGGTATGGGTAAGGGTGTGCCAGCTGCTGAATCTCTCTCTTAACACAAGCTTCTCATCCGCTCTGGCTCCTCTTGTCGGAGAAGTCGGGACAGAGTGAATGAGGAGGGCTTTGGTAAGGGTGGAGGTGAAGGGTTTGTAAAACGATTACGGCTTGGGGACCCCCTGTTTTGTATTCCTTGTGGGCCAGAAGTGATTGTACAGAAACGGCTGGGCATTTGTCAGAGTCATACAGTTGTAAATGCTGTGCTCTCTGTGTAGGGTGAGAGGGGTAGAGAAGCTAAATGGAAGAGCTGTATTTTCAGTATGTCTCACGCATGAGTGTTCGGGAGGAGGAGGGATAACCTCATTTGTTACCTTTGACCTTGTGTAAGGCCCTTCTACATTGGCGCAGCAACACCGGGGAGTTATTTTGTTTCCTTGTTGCTGCTCAGTGCCTGGAGCACTGAGGCTAGACTGATATCCAACTCCTGGTAGTTGGGCAGTATCTTTTTTTTTTTTTTTGTGACTCCTGTTCTGTAGCTCATGTTTCTTTTTCTTTCTTTCTTTTTTTTTTATTGGATATTTTATTTACATTTCAGATGCCATCCCCTTTAGTGGGGCAGTGTCTTAGATGGGGCAACATAATCAGTGTTGGTCAAATCACTGCACTATTAACAAATATATGCCTTAGGTTATTTTTTTCTTTTTCTGTCTGAAGCCACTGATGTTCTGTGCAGTGTAAGAGGAATCTAAGCAACTGAGAATATATTCATGCTTGAGAAAAAAAAATTGGATCTGTTCACTGGTGCTGTTGCTGCCTGCCTCTATATTGAGGCAGGATTGTTTCTGTTGAAACAAGCATGAAAGTTGTATTCCTAAGTGTCAAAATAAAATGTCTACTCAGCTTGTGTGACATCAATTAAGAACTTAGAATATCACATCTCTCAGCTCAGCAGAGAGCCCTGCCTCGTACAGGCTACATCCTGCCCAGACATGTTTGCAATAGCAGCTTATGAAAATATTCAGGACAAGAGGTGGTCTAACTGTGCAATAAGGACTAAGTCACCTCTGCACTCTATCGCTGGAATAGGATACATCTGCATATTCTACACATCTCAGTCAAAAGCCTTAGTTTTCTCGTGATAAATTTTATATCCTGAGCTTTGAAGTCAGAACTTAAAGAACTTGCTTTTCAAGAAAAACTTTTAAATTAAAATTGCAGTGTGGCCTGGCAGTGGTGGCGCACACCTTTAATCCCAGCACTTGGGAGTCAGAGGCAGGCGGATTTCTGAGTTCGAGGCCAGCCTGGTCTACAGAGTGAGTTCCAGGACAGCCAAGGCTATACAGAGAAACCCTGTCTCGAAAAACCAAAAATAAATAAAATAAAATAAAATAAAATAAAATAAAATAAAATAAAATAAAATAAAATTGCAGTGTGTACTGTAGTTAGTGTCATGAACAGTTGCTGGATAAGTGGACTAAACTGAGAATATTGGTAATATACTTCTTAAGATGTTATGCACATGGTATCACTGGAGCAATGCTTGCAAAGGGTTATCACTGACAGAATTGGCCTCTTCCTATGATTTCACGTATTTCTTTTCATTCTGTTATTTCCCAGATGATTCGTGATTGATCTTAACTGTTTGAACTTAGATATTTTTTGTGTTAACATTTTTCTTTCTTTCTTTCTTTCTTTCTTTCTTTCTTTCTTTCTTTCTTTCTATTTATTTATTTATTTATTTATTATTCTTTAATCTTTTTTTTTCAGTCCAGTCATTATCTCCCTCCTGGTTCACCCTCCTATAGTTTCTCATCCCATTCCTCCCCCACCTCTCTCCAAGAGGATGTTTCCACTCCCCGACACCACATCTCCTTACTCCCTGGGGTGTCAAGTCTCTCAAGAGTTAGGTACATCTTTTCTCACTAAGGCCAGACCAGGCAGTTCTCTGCTGTGTATGTATCAGGGCCCTCATATCAGCTGATGTATGCTGCCTGGTTGGTGGCTCAGTGTCTGAGAGATCTCAGGGGTCTAGGTTAGCTGAGACTGTTGGTCTTCTTATGGGGTTGCCCTCCTCTTCCCAATTATAAATCTTGGAGCACTTTGAAATGCATTCAGTAGTTTTATTGTCTGTAGCTTGGAAAGGCTCACATCATGTTGGGAAGAAAGAGGAGGAGGAAGAAGAGGAGGAGGAGGAGAAGAGAGGAGGAGGAGGAGGAGGAGGAGGAGGAGGAGGAGGAGGCGGGCATACATTAGTAATGAATACTAAGCTGCCTCATGAGAAAGAGATCCTCCCCATAAGGTGCTAAGTTCTGTGTACAGCTCAGGACTGGACCATAAGGCATGTCCTGACAGCCCTGCAGAGTGGGGTGCAGCCAGGAAGAACTTCCTACTGACTGCATTCCACTGTGTCTGTCAAAAGTGCCAGTTTCTCCTCTCTAGAACACTAATTGAACACTAATTCATTGTGGTGATGATTTATAATCTTTGACTTATTTTATATGATTTAAGCCTTAGGGAAATTCATTGATTTTAATTTGCTTCAACAAACATTTGTCTTGAGTCTCCATTTAAGTTGGCAATTTACAAGAACAGCAGAATTTTCTCCTGAGAAATTAGAGCATGCCTCACTGTGGGGCAACATTTCTGTATCTGTCCACTCACTTCCTTCTACTGAAAAGACTATAAAATATTACATGATTATTTACTAGTTCTGCCAGTCTATTTAGCATGGAGGAAAGCATGAATAATTTAGGAGCTTTTAGGTCACAGCCTGTTATTGGTTTAGATATCATCTTATTCTCGGAAGTACAGAACCCAGCAGGCATTTTTCAGGGTGCAGATTTTTATGGACTCTTGGAAGGTGAATTCACTTTGAACAGGGCAAAACAGATTCTATGCATGAGACACACACACACACACACACACACACAGAGAGAGAGAGAGAGAGAGAGAGAGAGAGAGAGAGAGAAAGAGAGACAGAGAGACAGAGAGAGAGAGACAGAGAGAGAGAGAGAGAGAGAGAAAGAGAAAGAGAGACAGAGAGACAGAGAGAGAGAGACAGAGAGAGAGAGAGGTACACATGTGTGTTTGTTCAGTGATGGGCTGACCAGAACAGAACCATTTCTTTTCTTTTTTTTTGTCCTGGACCTTGATAGATCACTGGCTTAGAAAGCAGGCAGAGATGTATAGCCACATCACTCATTTTAACAGAAGCTAGAGATTCTTCCACTCATACCCTTTGGCTTTTTAATTCGGCTAAGTGTAAGGAGGATGCTGTGTGGAAACATATTATGATTTATGAGCGTGGATCTTGTTGCCCTAACAAGATTCTTAGGACAGCTGCAGGCTTGTTTGCTCTGAATTTCAAGAAGGGAAAAAGAGAGATGTTTTCTCTCCCAACCTAGGATACTGAATACTTAAAGTCAGGGGGAAATGCTGCTTTTAATTATTTTACTTTGGAGGAGGGGTGAGCAGCATCAGGCAAGACAAAATAACTGGAACTTTTTTTTTTGTTGTAATGAACTCTGTAAGATGTGTCTGCTCCTGGATCGTTGTCTACACTAAGATAACAGAAGCACATGATGGCTTCAGCAATGAAGAGAGTGAGTTTCCCCCATCGAAGGACAACTGTCTCCTCTCTGGTTCTTATTCTGTCAAACCCTGTTTATAAATCATAATCTATGCCATTATTAGAAATTAGTTATTCTTCTTTCCAAAGATATTAAATATATATCACCAAGAAGACAGGATGAGTTTTATATGGAAGAAATAGGCGATTTTAGGTTCAATTGTCATCAGATGGTAAACTTTTTAAATTTTAGACTTTTAGACCTTTAATCTTTTGTCGAGGTACTGTCCACTCTTTTCTTGCACTTCAAAAGTATTTTACTTTTTACAGTTATTATCCAAATCAATGGTCTTCCTCATGGCCTCCACACACGTCTGTGTCAGTATACCTTGACCTTATTCGTTCACCTTAACTTTATTCGTCCGTCTCTCACAGTTATCCACCTTTTCCTCTTCATTCCTCTTGCTGGTCCCCTTCTTTCTTCCCAATAGCACCCCTTTCTGTTTCTATGCCATACAAATTCTATTTCATTCTGTTCCCCCTTTTCCTTCCTGAAGAGGTATTGTCCTCCTCTTGTATTCTGTCTCCTTTAATACAGACACACACGCACGCACGCACGCACACGCACTCACGCATTCACACACACACACACACGTTTAGATTCTGTACATGAGAAGAAATGTGATATTTATCTTTCGGAGCCTGCTTAGCACTCTATAAATAGGAATAATAGCAAACATGATGGGAAAGATTGTTGTGTCCCAGAGCCGCTATAAGTGGCTGTTTACTTAGGCTCCACTAGGGGACGCTATACCAATTAGTGGTGAAAGAGAAATCTAAGGATTCTGGTATGGTCCGAGTTAGGTAAATGGATTGAACACAGAATGGTCCAGTATTTTGGTCACCGGTGCAGGCTTCATTTAAACACTAAACATAAGTAGGATCTATGCAGATCCATATTTCACATTTAAATATAGGAATCGAAATTATTTTTATAGACAATAACAGAACAAATGAGTTTTTAAGGAAAAAATGATAGTCGCATTTGGCATTTCAGAAAAACATAATTCATGGAAATAAATATGATTAAATACTTATCTCTCACCCCCAAATAGCAACAAAAAGAAAGAGAAATGTTCTTATAAAGCGAGGTAAAGGAAGACAAGTGAAGAGGGGATTTCTTTTCTTTCAGAGTTTATACTTTCAGTTCAGTATGCTAACGCTGTGTACCTGAACAAGGGAGATTGTTATTCATAAGTAGTAGAAACCCAAGAATTAGACTTCTAGCTTCCCCAAGATCATTTCAGCTGGCTCTCACCACTAGTAATCACACAGCATCCAGAAAGCTATAGAATCTATTCCTAAGTAACGCACTATAACAAACCGTTATTGATTTCCCCGGAAGCTTATGGCTAGATGTCTCCATGACTTTAGGCTTCGCCGTTTACCCTTTGTGAGTCTTGTGAATGGAAGCACAGTCAGGCCAAAATAAGCCATCCTAAAATTATTTGCAAAATACTTCTGTTCATCCCAAATTTGTCTACACTTTGGCCATATTGCATAACCGAAAACAATCTCAATGTCCTCCCTACAAGTGTTGAGTATACGTCTCTAGCTCTCAGGGCAGGGACAAGTCTGTTTGATTGATTAGCTACTCTGGTGTCAAGTGGCGTTGCCTGTCGACAGGAATGAAATGGGGCTTTGAGAGAGTAAATTGCATGATCAGCTCAACTTCACGTTCAAAGCAACTTTCACCTTCTCCTGATTTTGTAATTAGATTCTAGGATGGTGTTTAAACCCTCAGGTCCTTTCACATTCCTTTAGTTTAGTCTAAAGGTCTGGTGTACACTATAAAGTAGGATGCTTATTTCATCCCAGTGTGTGCATATGAGGACAGCAGCCAAGGCCGTCGTAACTCTAACAAGACTTGGTAGGAAAGTAAGAAATCTCTCTTATACAGCCAACTCCATCTCAATGCGAGTGAGAATGGCAACCCCTGACCTGGATCCTATTTCAGATTTCTCCTCTTCCAGTGAGGCCTCTCTATTTGTTTGCCTCCTTCCCTAGCAAGGGATCAAAGTTTAAATGAATAACACATCTTTGTGAAACATTTTAAAGGCTGCACATTTTGTTTTTAAAGTTTGTAAGATAGAATGCAAAACAAGTTAATAAATGTGCTCTAAAATTTTGAAAAGAAAAAGAAAAGAAAAAAGGAGAATCACAGCATCATAGGGGTGAGTGATACAATCTCTCAAACGCCTATAGTTGTCAGTGGCTGTACCCAGTACATTGTGCATGTGGTTACATATGTGTGTAAATATATACATATGGATGAAATCACCACTGTGATACTTTACTGATAATGTAAACACCGTTCCATATGCAAAATATAGTTAAACATGCCTTTAAAATAATACAAGTTGGGGCTGGATAGATGGCCCAGCAGTTAAGACCATTTGTTGCTCTTGCAGAGAACCAGGGTTCAGTTTCCAACACCCTCATGGTGTCTTACAATATGTGGCTTCAGTTCCAGGGGATCTGATGTCTTCTTTTGACCTCTGTAGGCCCCAGTCATGCATGTGGTATTCATACATACATACATACATACATACATACATACATACATACATACACACACATCTAGGCAAAACATTCATACAAATAAGAGAAGTAAATTTAAAATAATATAAATCTTGTGAAGGATCCTCAAGGTTTCTTCCTCATTTGTGGCTTGTAATGTGAATGAATCTCTTATAAAATTCACTAAATCTTTCAAAATCTATGATGGAAAATGCCAATTTACTCAACCTTGATAGCCTTCCTTTCTCATTCTTGTCAGTGTCTTCCTGCAGCTGTGGTCAAGCAATCAAACCTCATCCTTCTGAAGACTGTTTCTCATGGCAGAGGTGGAAAAGAATGTGTGTCATGTGATCCGGGTTCTACTGCAAGCTGCATAGCCATCCCCCTGTCTCTCGATAGAACATCAGCCCCATTGGGGTAGAGATCGAACTCTCTTGTTCTTTATTCTGCCTTCTGCATCTATAGTAGTCTAAATTAGATTGTTCCATAGATATTTA
>JANHMN010000021.1:42476354-42488511 GCA_030674055.1 Rhabdomys pumilio
ATAGCTCAGTAATCAATATAGGTAAATGGAGGTGAACAAGCCATTTGAGTGTCAGGACATTAGGCCGTTAGCTTCATTTTGTCAGCAGTACTTTATGCTCATTTTTAACCGCTGAGAAGGATGGGTAGGGGTTTCCTGTTCATAACACGCAGGTGGCAGGACAATTTGTAAACTGATTGATTGATTGATTGATTGATTGATTGATTGATAGTTGTTGGGTCTGGGACCTAGAGTTCAGTCCTTTCCAGTTCTTATTGTTTGATGAAAACCATCGCAAGCTTCCTGGGTGGGAGTCAGAAGTGATCCAAATGGACATTTCTCTTCATTTATAGCTGGAGAGGAGTCATTTTGTGTCTCACAGTATGAGTGGGAGATTTATGGGCGATGTAGCTGATTATGAAGGAAACTAGAACATTCATAAAGAAATTTTAGAATCGTCTAACTTAAAAAAAAATCTTCATAGTACTTTGAAAAGCCTGAACCTTTTAATACTATTGTATGTTTTAGCTCCTATTCAATGTAAATTTCATTTCACCTGTACAGCTGTTGATGCTTTCTGAAATAAGTCTTCCTTCCTTCTTTCCTTCCTTCCTTCCTTCCTTCCTTCCTTCCTTCCTTCCTTCCTTCCTTCTTTCTGTCCCTCCTTCCTTCCTTCCTTCCTTCCTTCCTTCCTTCCTTCCTTCCTTTCTTTCTTTCTTCCTTTCTTCTCCTCCTCCTTTTTCTTCTTCCTCCTCCTCTTTCTTCTCCTCCTCTTTCTCCTCTTCCCCCTCTTCTCGTCCTCCTCCTCTTCCTCCTCCTCCTTTCTCCTCCTCCTCCTCTTCCTTCACTTCTCCTCCTCCTCCTCCTCTTCCTCCTCCTCCTCCCCCTCTTCTCTTCCTCTCCCCCTCCTCCTCCTCCTCCTCCTCCTCTCCTTCTTTTTCTTCTTCTTCTTCTTCTTCTTCTTCTTCTTCTTCTTCTTCTTCTTCTTCTTCTTCTTCTTCTTCTTCTTCTTCTTCATTCTTCCTTCTTCCTTCTTCTTCTTTTTCTTCTTCTTTAAAAAGATTAAATTTGAGTAGAATTTGAATCCATGATGGCAGGAGGGAGTTAATGGAATTTTAAATATCCAAAAAGCATTGAGTGGGCATTTTTATGAAAAACATCTATATTTAATTTTGTCCTGTTTGCTGGTGAGGATAGTTGAGGAGAGCAAGCTGGCAGCATTTAATGTGTATTTCACAGCCCCTCACATCAGGCCTGGGCACTCACTGTAGAAAACTCCCAGAGGTGAAGGAACATGTCTAATGAGGTTCTTCCATGCTCTTGTATAGATGCATATGGAGGTACCCAAGACCAGAAAGTGACAAAACCATCTACCATGGGGACAGAGGAATATGCATGTGTAATGTACATGGTTAACACATCACACATAAAGGCAGCACATTCATCGTGAAGTCGTGTGGATAGCCTTTAGGAATGCGGGCAGATACTAAGAATCTGATACAACAATAAAAGAAACAGTGGAAGACAAAAACATAAGCGAGATACACATCAAGCACCCCACTGCTTACCTGGTTACGTTGATTCACATAAACCAACTGTCCTTAAAGAGGTAGAAATATGAGATGTGGAAGTTGAGGAGTAAAAGGTGGGGCTGGTAGAACAAGAGAAGACCAGAAACAAGCTGGAAATTGAAGCAAGAGAAACCTTTTGGTGGCAGAGTATTGGGAATAGAAGAAGAAAAGCAGCTGAATAAGATCTTCACATTTAGGTTTCAAACTATAAGGAAAACGAGTCCTCCTTTTGGACTCCATTAAATTGTGATTTCAGGGAGGCCGTCTGCCAGCGGATGGACAAAACAAATTAAAAGAAGGCATTCTGAACAATTCGTGACCACGAAGTAAATGTTAAAAGCAATTCATGTTAACAACTATCTTTTTTAAAAAATTATCTTTAATCTTTTTGTTTTTTACAGCCCAGTCATTATCTCCCTGTCCATCTGCCCTCCAACAGTTCCTCATGCTATTCCTCCTCCCCATTGTCTCCAGGAGGAAGTCCCCACCCTTCCTCCTCACCCCACTCCTCCAGACATCCCCACTCTCTGGATCTTCAAGTCCCTCAAGGGTTAGGTGCATCTTCTCTCACTGAGGCCAGACCAGGCAGTCCTCTGCTGTATATGTGCTGGGGGACTTGGACCAGTTAGTGTATAACCCCTAGCAATGGTGTTTCTTGACAGCATGGCATTTCAAGTGTGCTTTTATAAGACTACGAGGTGCCCCTGCAGGGCGTGTGATAGGGAATGGACACTTCAGGCTGATGCTTGTTATTTCTTTGGAGGTTCCTTTCAGGTGTCCTCTCTTCCAACCTTAGTGTCTACGTCTTCACCTCCCAGGCATCTTTACTATGGAGACAGAGCCATGTTGGGCAGATGGCTCTTACTTTATGACATGAACGTTCTTCCACTGAGGTTGTTTTTACTTAGTATTTTTAAGATTTTCCCTTTCATTTCCTCTCCTATTTTCAATGTTTAATTACTTCAACTCGAGTCCCCATTTTGTTTTCAATTCTGACAACACGGTCTTCATTTCAGGCCGTTTTAGGGGCAGTTCATCAGTGAGTTGCAGGACAGACTCTCGCCTTTCTCATTCTCTCTGAGCTTCTCTCTGCACACTCACTTGATTTAGTTTTAAAATGGAAATAGTGGGTGTCTGCTGCCAGCTTTATGCTCTGGATACTATGGCGGATGCACTGCCATGTTGTTAAGTGCTATGTCTTTCTCTCCTGTTTATCTGACATAAATTCAAGTCTGTGACCAATAAGATGTTCTTCGGTGGCTTCAGTTCAAAACCTTTGCTGAAAATCTTGGTCTTGTGTTTCCCCGGTGAGGGAGTGATTGCCATCACCCTACCCCACTTGCAGTTAGTTATTGCTTCTTCAAGGATAATTACTATTTACTTAATTATGTAGTAAGTGCTATTCAGTGGTCGGGTAATTAAACAACATACTGCACCATTACAAGACGACTGTGGTATCTGGGGAAGTTGGAAGGGAATTCATCTTTATCAGTAATTCATTGGCTAGCAAAAGAGAGTGGCGCTAAGTCAGCTGAAGGCAGAAGGACAGATGTCATTTGGTTTCACGTCACAACCTAGCACTTAGCATCTGGGAAGCAAAGAACTTTCTCCAATGAGAATGGATTTCATACACTTTGCCGGTCAGCACAGGACTCCACTTTCGGTTTCTCTGACCGGGAGGGAGTTGTGAATGTTCATTAGGGAATATTGATCACCTCCACGTATGCCTATTTTGAGAAGCAAGGCAAATGTGGGCAAGCACTGGCCAGTGTGTGTCAACACACCTATGGTTCACTTCTTGTAGGTTCTCAGCATCTGTGACAGTGGCTACTAACATCACAGTGTCTGATAGCATTTTTGAAACTGGGGGAAGGTCTCTGCCTCGTGCCAATTTATAGGCTCTCATCCCTCAGCTATATGAGTTCAATCAGTCCAGAGTGAAGCTTTGGAATCTGCATTTTATCCAGAGTCACTTGGGTGTTCCTCAGGTGAATTCAAGGCATCTGCAATTTGAAGAGGCTACGAAAACAGCAAAGAAATCCAGGTGCTGGGTGGAAAGATTGCTTAGTGGTTAAGAGCCTTTCCTCTTCCCAAGGACCTGAACTTTTTCAATCATGCATAAATTGTGAAATATATATATATATAACCCTAAATCCCAGGACACATTAACAGTAAAAAGAGTAGATATGTTTAATAAAAGAGAACATGAGTTCTCTTTTTTTTTTTGAGATATTTTGAGAACAAAATATTTTGTTTTTGGATTGAGCAACTTATGAATTGTATGGGGGCTTGGCTTATAATGTAGAATAGAGAGATACTTACTGGGAATCATCCGGTAAAGTGTTTGCTTCCTGCTCTGCTTTACTGGGACATGACTGACGAAAACTGCATAGTGGTTTGATATCTGTACACAATAAGAGACGATTTACAATCAAGGTAATTAAAAATCACACTATTTTTCTGGTGCTGAGAGAACTTGAGGCTTAAGAGAACTGAGACTCTTTCTTAGCATATTTCAGATATAAAACATATTTTTATTAACTCTACCCATCATGCTTGTAATTAGTCTCCAGAACTTACAAGATAAAATTTATACGTTCTAGTCATTGTCCCAGGGAGGCCATGCAGAGCTATAATTGTACCGAAATCTGCATTTGAAGCAGCATCTGGGGGTGGTGTAGGCATGTGTGTACCACACTCATTGCAGCATTCTGAAGAGTCCCCAAATATGGGAGAGATCTGAGTGCTCTCCAGTGGATGAATAGGTACAGAATCATGGATAATGTAAATCTGGGGGATTGATAATTATAATGGATATTCTTCAGCCTTTACAGAGGAAGCTGTCCCATTTCTGCTGACATGAATGATTCTTGGGGACAATGAAGGTGAAACAAGACAGACCCAGAGAGAAGACACCACCATGATCTCCTTATACATGGGGGCAAAACTATATGCCTATACTATGTGGGCCATATGCTAAATGTACCTTAGAGTAGAAAAGTAGTGGGCAGAGTACATACGGAGTCAAAGGCCAGTGGTAAAGATCAGATCTTCAGAAAAGAAGTTGGTCTGTGTACTGTAAACACGAACACTACAGTAGGTAATCCTCTATTGGATATTGGAGGTTTGCTAAATCAGTTTCATATTCTCTGAACACAAAGGGTGACTGAATTGATGGAGACCTTCATCTAGACCAATCATCTCATTATGTAGTTGCACATGAACACGGCTTGTGCTACATCTTGATTGCATATGACAAAATAAGAAATTGTTGGTTTGTCTGACTTTGACCTAGGGCTAACATATGTGTGTGTGTGTGTGTGTGTGTGTGTGTGTGTGTGTGTGTGTGTGTGTGATGTGTGTGTGTATGTGTATATGTGTATATATGTATATGTATATGTGTATATATATATATATATATATATATATATATATATAAAATCTCCCCCCCCCCCCAAGTTATTTGCTATGTCGATTCTTGCCACTACTTTAGTCTTAAACATAAGCGCCAGTTGTCAGAACATGCCTAGCTTCTGACTTAGAAGAAATGGGAATGATGGTGGCTTTTGACTAGACAATTTGCTAGGCGTGGCACCCCAGTTTGTGCAGCACATGAGTTCTTCCATGAAAAGAAGCTGCATTGTTTAGCAACTTCAATGTCAGTCCCTCTTAGCATCCATGATCCTGTGTGCTCTGGCACCCGGAATTCTCTGCTGTGGGCAAAGTGGTACAAAAGATTGCTGTTCCTGAGTCCCACTGCAAGCAACAGTGTGAACAGCACTTTTTAATTTGTCTTCCCATCTGACGGCGTGTCTAATTATACTTTAGAACGCCCATTTTAAGGGGTAGTTAAAACTTCCATTGAAATATATTTACATAAAAATGAAGATTAAATAAACGCTTAAGAGTTACATCGTGGAGGCATCTTAATTCTCTCATTCTTTCTGCTGCATTTAAAGCATGATCTATATTTTGTTTATGCTGAAATAATATTTCAACAAAAGCAGAGTGTCCAGAAGCAGCTGCTCAGAATGGGAGAGAGAGAGAGAGAGAGAGAGAGAAAGAGAGAGGGAGAGAGAGGAAGAAATCCTTTCTTGCTTTGGAATTATCCAGCCAGTTAGTATACACATTTGAGTAGCTGGCAACCGTTTTCTACCATTAAAATTCTTTTAAAATGTTCTTAAATTTACACAATTGCTAAAAGTAGTGGTGGGGCAGGGGCATATTTTATTAATCATATAGAGATTAAAGGATTCGATTATACATTGTTAAATGACAACAGATTATGCTTCTCTCCCCTTTGTTTTTGCCCTCTCCAGTCTCTCGTCCCAATTTTCAGAATTGTAGTTCGCATAGTGACTGCTGTAAATATTAAAGCATTATTCTCTTTATACAAAAGAATACAAATTCTTCTCTTTTGCAGAATTTTAACAAGAATCTTTACTATATTAGTGCAATTCTTTGCCCAGACCTCTAATGGTTGTAATTAGTATTACAGACCTGCCTGTAGTTTAAAGCATTCACTTTTTAGATTTGCCAGTGCATTTGGAGTCTTAAAGAAAAGTAGTGATTGGCTCCCAGTCTCTCCAAAGTTTATAACATAATCAGGCTGGTGTGTGACTGGGGGTGGGGGGAGGTAACACTTTCAGTGTTTTTTATTTGCAGCAAGACCTGGGAGCTCCTGCTTTCGGGGACTGAAGAGGTTTCCTCTAGGAGCTCTGTGTTAACAGTGCTGCTTTCAACCCATCTGCTCAGTGGACTCTTGTGGGAAACTTACAAAATTTATGAGGTCTCTTTTCTTCCCCCAAGAAGTTGTAATTTGATTGCTCTGGATAGTGATTTGGGATTTGAAATTTCTCAAAGATCCCATGGGATCTTCATGTGAAGAAAAGCTTAGGAACCATCATGTTAACCCATAATTTTAGAAAACTCTGTGGAGTAAATCTAACCGAGGAGGCAAAGAGACACTTATATTAAAAACTTTGGCACTGCAGAAAGGAATTGGGGAAGTCATCAGAAGGTGGAAAGATTGTGCATTGGCATAATTTAGATTAGCATAATTAATATTGTAAAATGATTATATATTACTAAAAATATTCTACATGGTCAATTCAATTTTCATCAAAATCCAATCAAATGCTTCACAAATCAGAAAAAAAATGTTCCAACACTCATGGTATTGCAAAAGCAAGATGCTCAAACAAAACAATTCTAAGAAGGCAACACTGGAGACATTACAATATCTGATCTAAAAGTATTTTACAGTGCTGTCATTACAAAAATGTCATGGTGCTGGCTAGTATAAAGACCAACAGAACACAGTAGAGGACTCCAAAACAACCCACCCAGCTATAGCCACCAACGTTTTGACCAAGCTATCAACAGCATTCTCCAGAAGAAAGAAACTCTTTGAAAAATGGTGTTGGAAAAACTAGATATCAAGATTTAGAATAAATGTTCTTGTTCTTTACAAAACTCAACTGGAATGAATCAGACACTCTACAGTGGGTCAGGCGTGGATACTCATGCCTTTAATCCCAGCACTCAGGAAGTAGGGACACTCAGATCTCAGAGTTCAAGACCAGTCTGGTATACATAGCAAGTTCCAAACTAGTCAACACTACACAATGAGACCTTCTCTCAACCAACCAACCACACAAGTCTCTAAGGTAGGACTCTAAGGTAGGAGGAAAACATGCACAAGTAGGTTAAGACATTGGCATTGGCAAGGATTTTCTGAGAAGGACATGAGTGTAAAGTAAAACCAAATGTTTCCTCCTGGCCACTTTGTTTCCTGAAATAATCACACCGAGACTAATTATATATTAATAACTGCTTAGGTTATAAGCTTCAGCTTGTTTCTTGACTCACATTTATTATCCCTTTTATTCTAACCTGGGTGGCTGGTTTTCTCTCCTTGTCTTGTTACACCTGTCTTTTGAGAGTTCCTGGGGTGAATCTCTCTTTATTTTAACCTGAATTCAGCTACCTTCAGGTCTACATCCATTTCTTCAGCATCCAGTCAAATCTCCTGTACTTCTATTTCCCCAAATCCTTTCTATTCCTGCCAGATGTTCTACCTCCTTTTTATGCTTCAGCTTATTGGCAATAATCCTTTTAATTGATAGGTGATGCTTATAAGTGATTCTGTCTACACTTGATTTGTCAAACATATTCCTAAGGGATTGCATGACATTTAATGTAGAACAGCAAAGAAACAGCCACCAGAGTGAAGAGGCAGCCTACAGAGGAGAAAAAGGTTTTGTTTCCTATACACCAGTCAAGGGACTAATATCTACAATATATAAAGAACTGCAAAAATTGAATACTGAAGACATAAAATGATCTTAGCAAATGAGCTAGTGGATAGAACAAACAACTGTCAAAGAAAAAATGATGAATGAATAATAAATTTTTGAAGAAGTGTTAAACATCCATCCTATCAAGGAAATGTGAATTAGAACTGTTTTGGATTTCATTTCCTTCTGTTCAAAATGTCACCGTGAAGAAAGTAAATGCCATTAAATGCTGGTGGGCTCTGGATCAAGAGGAGCTGTGCCACGGTGCTTGTGGGTATCTGAGCTGTGTGGTCACTACGGAGGTCAACATAGCAGGTTTTGAAACAACAGAAAACAACAGCCATAGAATACAGCTACGCCACACCTGGGCATGTACCAGAAAGACTCTAAATCAACGTACAAAAGAGATGATTATAGAACCAAGTTTTGTTCTGCACTAATTACAAAGTTAAGAAATAGAACCAGCCAAAGTGGCCATTGGCAGATACAGGGAAAAAAACGTGGTAGGTATACACATGAAATTTTCTTCAGGCATAGAGAGCAAACAAAACCACAGCCCTAACAGAAGAGTCAATGTAAATAGTGTCTTAGAGTTAACACTGCTATGATGAAACACCATGACCAAAGCAACATGAAGTGGAAAAGGTTTACTTGGCTTACACTTCCATACCACTGTTCATCACTGAAGGAAGTGAGGCAGGAACTCAAATGGGGCAGAAACCTGGAGGCAGGAGCTGATGCAGAGGCCATCGAGGAGTGCTGCTTACTGGCTTGGTCCTCATGGTTTGCTCAGTATGCTTTCTTATAGCACCTGGGACCACATGTCCAGGGGTGGTCCCATCTACAACCTTATCTTTTTAAGATTCACAGAAAAAATATGTATTAAGTTGTTTGGTGTGTATGTGTGTGTGTGTGTGTGTGTGTGTGTGTGTGTGTGTGTGTGTTGGGAGTGCTACATGCAGGTGTGCCACAGATGTGCATGTGTGGAAGGCAACGTGTGGAAATCGATTTCTCCTTCTTCAGCCGTGTGAGGTTCAGGAATCTAACTCTGGTTGTTTTGCTATGAGAACAATACGTCCAAGAAGATTTGCGTAGTGAGTGGTCTATTACTTTCTACCTATGTGACACCTACCTGTCATTCAAGATCCACGTAACAGTTTCAGTTTCTAGAAGCTGTTCATTGATTTCTCCTTCTGTGACTCTCCAGTGAGTATTCTGTAACTGTGCACTTTGTGTCTTGGTTTCCACTCACCCCTAATTTATTTTATTTTATTTTACATTTTCACTTTTAATTTCAGATGTAACCTGTACAGCATTAGTGACACCTTCTGTCTTAGTGTTAGTTGTTAGACGCTGGGATTTATTTCATGCTTTTTGGAATTCTTAGAGTGAAACGAAAATGTGCCTGGAAACCCAGTTTTTGGTCTGCGTGGGATACACATACACAAACACACACATGTATACGTATATATGTCTATCTATCTATCATCTATCTATCTATCTATCTATCTATCTATCTATCTATCTATCTATCTCTACACACAGAGACACACATGTGTATATATATACATGTATATGTATGTATATATATTTATATTTATCTATCTTTACACACACCACACACACACACACACACACACACACACACACACACACACACACACTGAGTTTTTCTTCTCAATTCTCAAGGTGACCTTTGTAGTTAGGGTGTTCCTGATTATACTTATCTGATGCTGAATTTCTTATTTTTTAACTGTTTTCCAATACTCCTAACTCCTTTTTTTTCCATGACTTTTTTCTCCTGGCCTTTAGTACATACTGGTTAACTAGTCAATTATAAAATAAGTAGTTCTTTAGCAAGGCCATTTTATTTTACATAAGAATTGAGTGTATAGATACATTGTAGAGCTCTTTTGATTCTTGGCTTGCTCTACCATGTAATTCACAGTAATATAATTTCTGATGAAAACATTCTTTTGACCAAATGGATGCCCCCAGTGAGTTTTTCTTCTCTATTTACATCTTGCTTACTTCTTAAAGCTGATACTTCTTTTTAAAATCACATTTAACAAACTTATTATTTGTCTTTTATAGTCTTTACTCCCAACCAGCCCAATAGTAAAAGAACAGAAAAATCAAATATGAATTTTACTAAGAAATATTTATTCTTATGTAAATTTATATCTGCTAACATACTTTAGCATATAAAACTATTCACGGCTAGTTGTGTTTTTTGTGTATCTATGTAATCAACCTCATTAACTGTGATTTGATGATGGCTACCAACAGTCATCATTTTCAACTGTATAACTGACATGTTTACTTCTTGTTTGCTAACAAGAATAAATGCTGTGTATTTTGAAGTCATGTGGAATGTAGGTTCTGAGGCGCAGGCTTGTTTTGCTATAATGTGTACTGAGATTATTAGTGGAAAACCAAAGGACACTACTCAGACTGGAGAATGGAAGTAAGGAGAACAGAACATAGGTAGCTTTAGTGGAATGTTGTCAGAGGGATTATAGATGATATACAAAGATAAAATAGTGTGATAAGAAGCTTATGAATAAGAACTAGAATATTGGATATGGAAGGAAAAATGGAGTTAGCCTGACATAAATGAAGTTTGAATTTATTTTTCATTTTTTCAGTATTTTCTCATTTTCACTGTCACCTGATAGAGTAGCTGATGTGACCAGGTGACGAAGAAGGGACATGTTTCCAACATGTTTTTCAATTATAGTATGATGTTTGCTATGAGATGAATATTCTATCGATCTAACAAGAGACTGCATTAAGCTAAGGGCTATTACCAGGCCAGGAGCAAGATATCGCAGAAGTGTGGGACTCCAGTCTGTTTGAAGCCTGATTGTAGAGTTCATTGCTTGTGTCTATTATGTCTGGGATAACTATAATCTTCGTTTTTGGAGAAGGGAGTCCATGGTGACTAGGTCATCTTTGTCTTCTTTTCCAGTCCTGCACAGGGCACGGACTTCATAAATCCTGACTGAGTGTGCATCCATTTGCTTTCTTCTGATGTGTTTTTGCTCCCTCCCCTGTCACTATTCTTAATTGACTTTCAAGTTCTGAACTGAGAGGTTTTGTATTCCGAAGGAGGATGCTTCTAGGAACACTGTTTTGAATGGTTCACAGAATTGGTTCAACCTTCACTTCAGTTTCCTGAACTTCACATTATTACAGATGGAGGGAACAGTGTCAGGCTGCCAGGGTTTTTTGATGGACTGCATGTGGTGTGCTGAATGACTTCAATCAAACAGATCGAATGAATGATAGAGTATGGCTTCTCCGTAGAGTCAAGTAATTTCGTCTGGAATGCTATGGGTGGCTGAGATTTTCTGTAACTTACCCTTTACATTTAAATTCTTGCATTTAGTGACTGACTGTTTGCTGAGGCTCTCTGTGGCATCAGGATGTTTGTCCCTAGAATGTGCCACTTAAGTCAAGTCCTTGGGGGTTTTCACTGAGCCCCGCTAGGCGTAACATGGTATTTATATTTAGCAGGTAATTAATTAGTGTTTCTTGATTGAATTAATTATTGCCTAGTTGCAGAAAAGCACAAATGTTGCTCTGAATACTTAACACAATGGAAACAACATAGAAAAAATATTTCCAAATATCTCCACTTTTCTAAAGCCTGGGCCATGAGAAAAAAAATCAACACCCTATTTAATATAGACCCAAAGTCTTCAATACTTTTAATTTAGAGTAATTTTAAAATTTACTTTTAATGCATGCATTTGATGAAAGGTCACCTTGAGTCTTATTATTCCTCAGATATACTGTGCATATGTTAACTTTTCCTTAACACAATAGAATATATACATAAACACATATGCATGCACACACATATTTGAATGTTGCCTTTTTTTGTTAAGCAGCAAATCTAAGGAATTTCAATTCATTCCTGAAATCTCCCATTTTAGTCCTATTATGGACAAATGTATAGTGTAAAGTAAAAGGATAGAGGCTCTGTTAGCAAAGATGAAAGTTAGAGGAAAAATAAACCAGGCTCCCCTCCAAGTGCCCTTGAGATGGGATTACATCATGGAAAGTGCACTAAGCGTAGCTATTTTCTATGTTAATTCTACAGATATGTATGGCCTTTCTAATATGCTCAGAATTGATGCAGTAAATGATTTGGAGAGTGATTAACCCATGTGGATTTCAAATAAGTCAAGAAATACTAGAAAATAAGTTTCGGTGGGATGAACAAGATATGAAACCCTGTGCTCTTCCTGTTGTCAGAGAGAGAGAGAGAGAGAGAGAGAGAGAGAGAGAGAGAGAGAGAGA
>JANHMN010000021.1:42488521-42525287 GCA_030674055.1 Rhabdomys pumilio
GAGAGAGAGAGAGAGAGAGAGAGAGAGAGAGAGAGAGAGAGAGAGAGTAAGACAGTATATCCACCATGGAAGTGGTACAATAGCACCCCTGAGTCTCCCAGACGTGGTTACTGTATGCCCATAGTCTCCACATTAGATAGCTACCCTAAGAAATGAAAACAGTCTTAAAGAATTATTGCTAAATTCATGGTGATTGGTGTCTGTTCACAAGAACCAGAAAATGGCAATGAGCTAAGGTTCTAGCAACTGATGAATGGATAGGAAAATGTACATGCCCTATCAAATACTATTCATCCAGTAGCCTGACTGATTAAATCACAGATTTGCTTACACCCAAACGAAACTATGGTTTTCATTTGAAGGAGGCAACCTATAGAATGTTTCAATCTTGAGAAAACTGTTATACAACAGTCATGGATATATTACATGAACAAAAGTAATGATCTCTATTTTAGCAAAAGTGTGTATTAACATTGCTATTTAAGATATAAAAGAACACACACACACACACACACACACACACACACACACACTACAATAACCTCCAGACATCCTGAAATATTCTAATAAGCAAATAAACAATTTAATAGAACAGATAAGTTTTCATATAAAGAAATACAAATAGCCAATAAATACAGGAGAAGGCTTCAGTATCTTTTTATAGCAATTAGGGAAATGCAAATCAAAAGAACATTGAGATTCTACTGTTCCCTAGTCAAAATAGTGTGTCATCAAATGAAACAACAACAATAAACAACTAATGTTGTTAAGGAAACAGGGAAGAAGAAACCTTTACACACTCTTGGCAGGAATGGGTATTAGTTTCACCCTTACTGAAATCACTATAGAGGTTCCTCAAAACTGAAGACAGAATTTCCGTGTAATTCAGTGGTTCCATTCTTCAGAAGAATCGATGTTGGTATGTTACAGTGATACCTGTGTGGCCTGTCCCTCAATGAACTGTTTGGGATAGGGAAGTATTAACAAATGAATGGTCACATAAAATATATTTACACCATGGAGGTATTTTTTGTTGTTGTTGCAGTTTTGTATTGTTTTTCATCTGATTCCAGATTCTTCTCTGGGCAGTGTGTTCTGCACTGAATGGGTGTGTAAAGAAAGACTTCTGTTAAGTTTTCATTGTTATCTTTTGAGACTTAACTTTTTCTTCAAACATGAAAATTTTGCCATAAATGTTTTGTTGAAGTAAGAGGGCCATGTGTCCCTAATGTATTGAGTGATTTTTTTCTGCAATCTGTAGGATGGCTTGAGTTTTCTTCATCAACAACTATTGTGGAGGGACCAGTTCAGGGTTATACCAGCAGCTCCCATTTCAGCATTTCTAAGGCTTCTCTTTAGTCTCCTTTAGCATGGAGCCATAACTCTAGTGATCATGGTAGGGTATGCTTCACAAAGGAAGAGGATGAGAGAAAGAGCCAGTGTCAATATCACAAAGTGAAATAGTTTCTACTGAATTTCCCTAATGTGTTGTCACTCAGAACATACCAGGGAACTATGCAGCACTGAGCATGCAGGTGCCAGGGCGCTTCAGAGTTGCAGCTTAGGAACAATGGTAAAGACTTATGTGATTTCTTCTGAATCAGCCAACAGGGTCTGGCTTCAGCTCTGTCCTGTCATTGGCTTGCTGAGACAATCTTAGTAAAGATTCCCACTAAGTTGGTCATAAGCATCCTTGATATCTGATCACACTCTTCATCCTCACCTCTTATCACTACATAAGTGTTCTGACTGATTATACTAAGTACCCTGTTAGATCCATTTTCCATGAGCTTCCTTATGCCTGGTGTCTTCTCTCAGTAGTTTTCCATTCACTGATCCCTCACTCTGTGCCTTGGCCATGAATTCCAGCTGTTGTCACGGTATTGAGTTGAGCACGTCTACCATATTGCTATAGTTGTGAATTAATTCTTCCCTGCTCTATTAACAAGTATGTGCCAGAATTAATTGTCTTTCTTCAACAGTGACCACAATGAACAGAGTTAGATTTCTATTAGCTATGAACAAAAATGAATGACTAACAGAAAAACCAAGATGATAATTGTGATACCAAAGACCTCCTCACCCTAAAAGGCGAGTCATCCCACTTGAGGAGCTGATGCTGACATGGAAGATGAATCCTGGTAGTTCGAGTGCTACATTTGACTCTGATCTCTGCTCATGATCTCTATGGGGGACTCGTGAGACTTCTTATCTTTGTATTTTGTAGGTGTGTTGGAGAGTTGTAGTTGACTGGTGGTTATAAAGTGTTTTGAATGAGGGTGCTGTCTGTGATGTGTTGCTGAGTTACCTGAGGAGAGTTTCACGAAGTCTGGGTGCCTGTCAGATAATTAGGGGGGAATGCACTGGAAGTGCTGCTCTAGGATTCCTATTAGTGTTCACTGTGGTGCTGACACGCCCATTGAGGGAAAAACAGATCTCACTCTGTTCTGAAGTAGTCGTTAAAAATTCCTTCTTCTGTCTTTTAAAATCATGTTCACCATCTGCTGAGAAAGGAGTTCAGATGGCTGCTGGGAACTTCACAATTAAATGTGCTAATACAGTCTCAGGAGAAAATGATTGTCACACCTGCTTTTCTAAAAGTGAGAAGAAAAAAAAAGCACAACAAACAACAACAACAAAATAATACCACAACTCTCAAAAAACAAAGTGGGAAACCCATCTGCTTTTTCCATGTGCAGCAAACCTCAGATTCTTAGGAAAATGCAAAACAAGCTCAAATAGACATTCAGATAGTATTAGACTTGGTGAAAGGTCGTGACAAAAACCTTTCACTCATTATAAAAATTAGTTTCAAGGCAAAGACTTATTCAACCAATGTAACTGTCTTATTTATATTTTTTTCTCTTTTTCTTTTGGAGTTTGAAATTGGATGGGGATAACACACCTGTAAATGAGATGTCTCATGCTGTAACCACTGACACTTATATAACACCTATAGAACATAAAGATTTATGTTTGTCTGAACGTAAGTAATATTCCTGTAGTAAATCATATGTATAATAATAGAGAGGCACTTTGCAAAGGACTCCACTGAAGCAACACCACAACAGAGACTTGACCCTGCCTCAGGGTTACCAATAAACTCCGTAGGTATAGAACGAAAATTCAAAAACTCAGGAAAATTAATAAGATGAATTCCTCTGTGAGTTTAACTGTGGTTGAGTCTGGTGTGAGAACCACCTGCTACGGTAAAGAAAAAAAAATTTGTGACAGCCATAAATTCATATTCAACAATTTCTTTCAAAAGAATTTACTAATCTTGACCATAGGGCTTTTGTCAGACTTAATTTTAAAATTAACTCGATATATAACATTTTATTTTTAACTTATTTTTTTTATGATGGCAAATACAGGGTCATATTGGACCCCAGTACTTCATTTAATCTGCACAGTAAACATATGTTTCCTCAAACCTATGTGAACTCCTTTACATTTCACACTAAATAGCGGATAATGCATGTATCATCTGTATCCTGTTTTCATCTAGTAGTATGTGAAATTTAACACTTCCATTTTTAGTGCTTTGTTTTTTGCACCCTGCATGCTGTGTAGACTATCATCTCCTATCATTTTTTGCTAGGTATTTCTAAATATACTATACAATATACAGGCCATAGCCCACCTTGTCAAGACCCTCAGTATTTTTCAGGAAGTATTTTACTGTTTACTATTTGATAAATTTCTAAGACTTAGTAACTTAATGAAGACTTATGGTTAACAAATCTTTCCTGTGGTGTAATGGTTTTATATAGATCAGAGAATATCAGAACAGGGCTTTCTGGGTTGCAAGAGGGGGGTTACAGAAGTCAAAATACTGTATAGTATGTAATAAGTTGAGATGTTTTTGTTTATTTTAGTTTCAAGTCATAGACTGGCTTGGTGTTATTCATGTACACGACTATGTTTTCTGCATTAAATTGATATTGTGTTTAATGATCTAATAGTTAGTAGTATGCACAAATGGAACCAAGCACCGCATTTATAAAATTCCATGAAGCAGCCAGTCACAGGCTGGGTCTGCTCAATGCATTAAAGTCATATTGTCTTGTCAGCTGGAGTGTGTCCACCGATGCCATCTCTCAGCAAGATACGAGACAGTGTATTTTCAAAAAGTGCCAGGATTTTAATAACTCAACTGACAAGAAATGCTGGACTGGGTGAAGGAAGAAGGGACCACTTCCTACTGGAGAGATTGAAAATTGACCCAGCCACTTTGGAAGTCTGAGTGGAGCATCCTCAAAAAGCTAAACATATATCCACCATGGGATAAACCCACCGCTCTTTGGCACGTGCACAAAGGATCTGACGTCCTGCCACACAGACACTTGCACAGGTTTGCTCATTGCTGTTCTGTTCACAACAGTCAGGTAATGAAAGCAGCCTACATGAACTTAAGTTGACGAATAGACAGCAAGAATATAACACAGCTCTACTACGGAATGCTACTGATTTGCAAGGAAAAACGAAACAATGAAATTTGCTGGTGAATGAGCAGAGCTAGAAAAGTTCATACTGAGTCAGCTAACCCAGATCCAGAAAGATACATGTCATAGGAATGAAGGTTCCCATTTATCTGTGGTTCCTAGCTCCGGTATTCAGATGTAAATACACCACCTGGAGTAATTTCAGAAAGTGGGCACCTTGGGAGAGGAGAAAATGCAGGATACAGAAGGTTAGAACAGGAAAATGGAGGGATTTAAGTAGATGGGGTGGAAAATTGGTTTTAAAAAAAAAGGAGGGTAACGTAAGGTTGTCGTTAAAAGTCATAAGGAATAATACTATTATCTACCTAAAAATAGCTATGATACATGTAATTCAGTGTATGAATATGCGTATAATACATAAGTGGGTTAGAAGAAATTTATGTCGAAAGTGCTCTTCAAATAGACAAACATTACCTAACACAAACCCAAACACCAGAAAGGAGAAGCCTGCTTTTGAGTTGTTGGTTGGGGTTGTCCCCAAATTCCCCAAACATAAGCTGCTGCTCTGGCCTTTTGGTTACCTCCCAGAGGTTAGTTAGGGCGGGTCCCTACTGCTGAAGGCACCTGTAATTCAGATACAAGAACCAGAGGATCCAAGCTGCTCCAAGAGGACTAGATTTTATGGTACCAGATTTAAGAAAAGAAAGCAACCAAATAGCCATACCAAGACATGATACCTATGAAGCAAAACACCTGCTAGCACAGCACAATATCCCCACGGGAACACTGGTGACATGTAAACCTCACTCATAACCAAGAGCTCTTTAAGTCAGCATAAAGCCCACTCAACAAGAGAGAAATCATGCCTAGCCAAATACTTGAGGTTAGTAAAGTCATGGATTGTAGATGAGAACCTACAACTACCACTTTACTAAGCGAACAAAGTTCTTAACTGTATTATAAATATTTATTCTTTTGTCCCAGATAGGGTCCACCTCTCATCAAAGAAATGTCTTTCTGCAACAGACAGATATCACTACAGAAGGCCACAAGCGATCTAAAAACAGAGAACAAGCACCCACGTGGTGCCCAGCACTAATGGATACGGTTACATCCCATCTTCTGTACCGAAGTTTCAAGGATTGTAGCCTAAGACAGGGTGGGAAACTTGTGAGAGCCAGAGGAAGGGGACATTTGCTGTGATGATGACCAGGATTACAGTAGCTACACCCATGAAGTCTCATCAGCACGGCTGTCTGAAACAAGTCTTGAACCAGGAAGGCATCACTAGACATGATAAAATGGTAAGGGGAGAGTTCATGGGGCCTCAGCCTTAGACAAACAAAACAAAACAAAACAACAACAACAACAACAACAAAACCTACCATCAACTCAGGAATGCAAAGAGTAAGATAAATAGTCTTCCATAGGGGAGATCTCCTATATTTGTTATCTAATACTAAGTGGTCAACCCTGAAATATACATTTAAGTAGCATTATATATACTGAGCAGGTTGTAGTTACATATTAGGGAAACATGTAACCAAGTAAAGGGAATGAATTTGATAGGATAGAGTACATGGAAAGGGTTGGTGGGAGAAAAGGGCAGAGTGGAATGATGTAATTATGTTTTAATATTAAATTAAAAATATTAGTATATGTATACACATAAAAATATTGATTGAGGATGATCCAACCCACTCTGTGAATGATCTTTGTTTCCTGGGCAGTTAAAAAGAGTTTAAATGTGTGTATCACAAATCCCAATGCTACACTGTGGTACTTCATTTTCTTCAAGATAAACAGAAAAACAAAAACACTTTCTGTCAAGTCTTGAGTATGTCTAAAGGTTACAGTTGCTTTAAGTATGTATTTTAACTTTAACAGTTTCGTAAGCTTATATCTAAAATTTTAATTTCTAAGTAAGTTCAGGTAATGGTAGGATTTACAGAAATCCTATCTTGTTTTAAAGTGTCTGTCTTAGGGTTTCATTGCTGTGTAGAGACACTGTGACCAATACAACTCTTATAAAGGACACCATTTAATTGAGGTTGGCTTACAGTGTCAAAGGTTCAGTACATTGTCATCATGGCGGGAAGCACGGCAGCATCCAGGCAGACATGGTGCTGGAGAAGGAGCCTGAGAGTTCTACATCTTGATTTGAAGGCATCCAGAAGGAGACTCTCTTCCACAGGCAGCCAGGAGGAAGCTCTCTTTCTACACTGGGCAGAACTTGTGCATAGAGACATCAAAGCCTGCCCCCATAGTGACACACTTCCTCTAACAATGCCACACCTCCTAATAGTTATCATTTCGCATAGGCCAAGCCTATTTAAACCACTTCAGTGCCTTTTCGGGAAAATGGTTCTTGTAGGATACTGGCTCGACTTCAGTGAAAAATGTCTTTTTTTTAGCTTGATTTTGTCTACACTTCTCTCTGACTTTTGCGGTAATGGGATACACATGCCTCCTTTTGGATTTGTTTGTCCAAACACATCTTGATACTTTCTGTGTCAGTGACCCATATGAAAGCTACCAAGATAGGTCCCTCCCATAGTGAAGAAATCACTTACGTATCAGATCCTACTTGTATTTACTACAGCCATGAACTGTGCAACAGTCATACATAATTTATTTTACACTAAGGGGGAAAATTCAACAAAATACAGGGAATAGTATACTGTTATTAGGAAATGATATTGCATTGTGTTGCCTCGCTTGTTCTTTGACTATTTGTGTTTATTGTCTTGCTTGTTCCTTGACTATTTGCATCTATTGTATTGCTAGTCCCTCAACCTAGAACTGACCTTAATACTTGCATGTAATTAAAATGGTATAAAAGCAAAAAGGAGGAGGGGGGATGGGATAGGGGGTTTCTAGGGAGGGGAAATGAGAAAAGGGGATGACATCTGAAATGTAAATAAATAAAATATCCAATAAAAAATAAGAAAAAATAAATAAAAATAAAAATAAAGAAATAATATCTACAAAGGAAGTGAGAACTATACACTTCTCAGTGAATGACAGTTGTTATTAATTTCACAGTCAAGCTGACATACCTGTATTTTGTTTGCTCCTACCCCACAGTATAACTTCACTGAAGCTGTGCCCTTTTTACAGTTTGTCAATCAATTGCTTCACCAGAAAGCCTCTGCTGTTTTCCAGTAGCCTACTATCCTTTGCATTCTAAGTGTTGCTATAAAGACCTACAGTCTCTACAGTTTAAACAAACACATTAAGAATAGAGTTGGTAGATACTGATAATGCAGTGGTGTATTAATTATTGAGGAAAGAGTCATGGTTCCCCTATTTGGATAGTGTGAGGGGTACCTTGGCACCATGTCCTAAGATGGAAGATGTGATAGAGTCTCAGGAAACTAGAGTGCTGGGTCCATCACTGCTCAGGAAGAGTGCTATCTCTTTACGGAGGAAATGATAAACACGAGGTAGACATGTGGAAGACCCTTCACAGCATTTCAGAAACTTTAAATGATACCCTTATCGACTCTAAATCAAGAAATGACCTTTCTGGCCATGGACATTCAGCAGTCTCTCAACACTGATGGCTTTCCTGCGGTTCAGATGCACTCAGTTGTTCCAATACACAGACTCTTGCTTTCTTTTGTCTGAACTGTGCATATGGGAACAGAATGTCTTTTTCCCTCCCCTGAGTACATCTGATGCTATATCAGCTCTGATACAGAGCTGTCTTGTGTCCATCAATTGATACGTTCTTTCCTTTCTTTTTCTCTTCTTTTTTTCTTTTTCTTTTTCTTTTCTTTTCTTTCTTTTTTTTTTTTTGGAGTCCTTAAATTATTTACTGCTGTGTCTCATAAAACCTATATACTCTTTTGTAAATGTAACTTTTATTCTCCTGATTTAATCATTGTTTCCAATGCTTCCTGCTTCATCAGCTAACCTAGGCCTAGCCCTGGAAACTTCTAGCCTCCGTACAATCTAATCTAGGCGTAGAATGTTTTCAGCTTCTGAGACTTACTGCTGAATACAATTACCCTTTCTAGTTCTTTCTGAGTTCTGGCTGGCTGGTTCAACTCAGCTGTTCTGGCTCAAACTCCTCTTCAAGCTGCTTCAATCTGGCCTTTCTCTTTCTCTCTCAGCCTCTCCTGAATTGCTCTGCTTGGCTTCATACTAAATTTGGCAATATGTTCTAATTTTCTGGCTCCTTCTCATTCTCTGGCGAATTCTGTCTTCACCTGTGTCTAGCTTGTTCTCTCTTCAACCTGTCTCTGTACAACTGTCCCAGTAAACAATTGGAACAAATTCTCTGTGGCTTTTGTCATGTACTTTAAAGGCAATAAGGAGAAGCCCAAAGACCGACAGACACGTAAGTTTATAAAAACAGATAAAGTTGTCACCCTGCGTTTTTTGTTTTTGTGTGTAGTAGATCTCAACACTATATTGGACTTCCAAATGTCTTTCTGTTTTTATTGGGTTAGTGTTTATGGGTTATTGAATTTATTGTTTATGTTCTTCTCAGAAGGATAAGTAATTAGCTGATGGAAATCTAGGGAATAAGACGTTTTCCTGAGTTAATGAAAAGGACCTGACTGTTGGAACAGGGCAGATAAAGATCTCAAAACTGAAAAAGGTGTACAAGATGAACAGAGGGGGAAAGTTGAGATAAAACTTGATAATTTACCTTTTATAGTTCTTTTTGTATGGAAAATATCTTTGCTTCTTTATTATTAGCCAATAGAAAAATATACTTATATATTGAAAATACTGATATTGATTGGTAAGTTGGGCATTTTTATTCTTGAGAGTCTGTGGCAGAAAAATGAGTAGTTCACCTACCTGACTTGGCTCCATTTTTCTACCATCTGGTCAATATTCACACTTACAAAGACTTGGGCCTAGGCTCACATGCATACAAAAAAAGAAAAAAAAAAGAAAGAAAAGAAAAAAAGGAAGAGATGTAAACCTGTGGAGCTCTGGACTGCATTTATAATTTACAGAAGAAATCACATTGATGGTGTGATTTTTTTGACCATTGATTATAAAGCTTATAATGATTTGAATTTTTCTCAAGTGTGCATTAGTTAGGATGTGTCTAATTTTCAACATTAAGTGAATAATGAAATATTCAGAAGCTGCTAATTAAATAGTTAGACATTAATAATGTTCCATTGCCAAAATAGGCATATATGGTGATTAGTTTGCCTGAGGTAGACTTTTCGGGATCAACTCTGAAACCTGGTTGGGGATTTTACCCAACTTAGATATTCAAGGTTGTGCTGTATTTGGAGTAGGGAAAACTCACTGGAAGGATTAATTTCTGTGAGTTGTTAAGTAACCAGAAAGACTACAATAACATGGCAGGATGGACATCTAAGTATGAACAAGCTAGCTCTGCATGGTGGGTAGCAGGCTAGACAGGACTCAGAAGAACACTGACTTTTCATCCCTGGGAAAGTTGCTCAAGTCTCACACTCTCAGTTTCTCTGTAAAAGGAGGGAGATGGGCCATGGTTGAGGTTCCTTTCATTCTAGATTTGAGTGTTTGGAGTGGGCAGAGTGGGAAATACTTGAAGTTTATGATCCCCTCACCCATGGAACACATGATCATTCCTGTAACCTATTTAAGGCAAATTACCATATCACCTTTGCTTTGTATTTGATCAAAGAGCCTAGCTTTTATTAGCCATCAGTACTTTAACTTCTACAGTTAGAGCTTTCACTAAATTTTGTTTGATTACCTGAAACACCAAGATTACCATCTCTGTCTTATATTCTACCTTATTTTGTCCCCACTATTAGATTCTTAGAGGCAAAAGCAAGCAGACAGTGCTTGCATGAACTATAATTTGTGATGTGTGTTTTTCCTTATTGCTTCCAATCTCTCTAGGCACTTAAACAGAACAGTAGTGGAATTAAAATCAGTTCATCTCAAGAGTTACAGAGACTCAAGGATCTTCTCCTTCCCAAAGAAGAAAAGCCAAAGGTTTAGGCTGCAAGGATTTACTTAAAATTGGGATATCCTTTAGCACACAATAGGTTTTTCTTCTCTTTTTAAATTCTAAAGGCTTTGATAGAGAATCCGTGATAGAATCCACCACCAGAGCTATGGTGACACAATTCTCTTGCCAATTCTTAGGTGAAAATAGACAGGCTGATAATAGGCAATATTCTGCGGAAAGTATATGTGGTGTGTGTATAAATTACACAGACACATACATACACACACACACACACACAGTCACACTTCAAAAAGTATTTAGCATGATTTTTTTTTTTAGGCAGAGTCTCATTGATACACAGTGGAGGATGTCCTTGAATTCCTAATTCTCCTGTCTATACCTCTCGAGTGCTGGGCTTACAGACATGCACTACCATGCTTGGTTTAATGCACTACTAGGGACTGAATCCTAGGTAAGCCTTCTCCCAGCTGTGCCACATGTTCAGCAATTCTCATGCCTTTCTTCTATTATGTAACAGTCACTTCCTATGTGGACCCCTGTGCTACAGCAGCAGTATGAATTCGCTACAAATTTATACATGGATTTATTCCATGAAGTACTTTAATCTTTGGCGAATATTTATTTTCTCTCTTTCTTGAATATACCTTCTATAAAGTAGAGATGCATATCTGAACATATATTTAGATGTTTAACACACGCGCAGCTAACATGTTGACAGAGTTATGTACAGATGCTAAGATTCTCTGTGACACTCAATTCTAGTCCTATTCACTAGGTTTCCTTATCTCATCTAAGCCTAAAGATGTGTTAAGATGTGGGCTATCATTTCAAATTGCCAGTCAAAGAGTGCTACAGTGACATTACTGACAGTAATTATTGCATTTTTATTGGATATTTCTACAGTGTGTGTGTGTGTGTGTGTGTGTGTGTGCGCGCGCGCGCGCATGTGTATGTGTATGCCATTCCTGTGTGTGTGCATGTCTGTGTTAAAGTGTATGTATATTCATATATAAGAATGCATTTATGTGCATACTCTGTTCCCACATACAGAGATCAGAGGGTAGTATCTGGTGCTAGTCTTTGCCCTCTATCTATTTCAGGCAGGTCCTGTTTTTGTTCAATGAAGAATACTACAGAGACCAGGCTAACTAGCCCTGCAGCTCCTGGCCTTTCCCTTGGTTCTGCCCATATCCCTGTAGTAGCTCTGGGAATACAGAAGCTCATGTATCAGGCATGATACCTGATATAGAAGTTATGTATCTGGCTTTTGTGTGACTTCCAGTGATTCAGACTCAGGTACTGTAGGCTTTGTGTGACTTCCAGTGACTCAGACTCAGGTACTGATGCTTGTGTGGCAAGTATTGTTTCTAACTGAGCCTTCTCCCCACCTTCTGACAATACTTCTAGAACCCATGAATGAAAATAAAGCACATACAAAGCGTTGTGTATTGGCTTCCTGGCTTATGCTGAATTTTATGCTATATGCCTCAGTGTCATCTGGGAATGGGAAGAGAAAGCAGAGTAAACTGCATTTCATCCACGATATTATTTTCAGCTTTCTCTGTCATTTTTGAGCCTTCGCCTCCTGCTGAGGCTTTGCTTCTCTTTGGATTGCCAGGACTTTGCTTGTTAGCTATGATCTTTCCCCTTCCTTTCTCCAATGCTTTATTTAATTTTCATCTCACAGACACAGCTAGTTGGCTAATTGGAGCCTCAATATTTATATATGCAAATAGGTATGCATGTTAATTCCATTTTAATTTGATATTTTTCAATATCGGATATTTTCTAGGTAAGAGAATAGTCTGTGTTGCTATTATTTTGCTCTTTTTTTTTTTTTAAAGAAGACTATGGTAACCATGATGTGCTAAGATTTTCAAAATTATATTATGTATTTACCTGTAGAAATCCACAAGATTTAACTTCGCTATGGCAAGATCACATTTTGGATTACACTGTTCTTTCCACGGAATTATTGCAGAGAAGCCACCCCTGGGTGGTTTGCCCTTCCTTGTACCACACTTCCACGGTTTGCAATTAAAGATGGGGATCGTTCTTCACTCTTGTACTTCTTGCTAATTCTCACCTCTCGGCAAGTTACTTAGCAGCGCCCTTTTTCTCAGCCCGTTATTCTTTTCTCAGGCTTTTAGCATCTAATTTACAGCTCTGATATTTTAGGGCAAAGTTTTGTTATGGAGAAAGACAGATGAGCATATTCGCTCAATAGTCTAGTCGGTAAGGAATATGGAGGCTCCAGTTCAGCGAATGCCATGCCTCTCAAAGACACGGTGATGACATAATTCTTGTCTGAGTGTGAAGCTAGAAAGGGTGACGGCATGGTTCTTGTCTAAATATGTAGCTAAGGAACTAGAAGAGCTATAGATGGCAGTTCTAGTTTGAAAACCAGCAGATCGGAGGCTCAACACAGCCAATGTTTCTATCAGAGTCTAAAGCAGAGTTTCTCAGCCTTTCCTTGCTGCAACCCCTTAATACAGTTCTTCATGTTATGATGACCCTCAACCATAAAATTATCTCGTTGCTCCTCCGTAACTCTAGTTTTGCTGCCGTTATTAGTCATAATATAAGTATCTGATATATCAGATATGCAATATTTCACCCTGAAAGGCGTCATGGCCCACAGGCTGAGAACCAGTGTTCTAAAGTTGGGAATAGAGCACTGTCGTTCTGTTGTGGAGGTACAGGGCTCAGTTAGGTGGACACGTGAAATTAACCCTCACACTCTCTAAACAAAATGGCAGTGTATCTTAGGAGACCTATTTAAACAGCAGAAGTAGGATGGATGTGGAGGTAGGATCAGAAGTTCAAGGTTTTCCTCAGATACACACACAGTAGGTCTGAGATAAGCCTGGGATACAGAAGAACCTTGTCTCAAAATTGACCATGTTTACGGCTCTTTAGTTGAGAATATAGTTAGGTGGGTAAAGTTCTTTTCTCAAATTCCCGGAACTTCGTGTCCAGCCTGTAGTATCACACAAAGTTAAGGGACAGAAATTAGTTGTGGATATTTGAGTGATCATTAAGATAAAACCAGAGAGGTGAGCAGATGTTAGTCACAGGGAAGGTTGCCTGGCTTCTTTATGAAGTTTATATATATATATGAAACTCTATATATTTATATATATATTTATATATATTTGTTATATATATATAAAATAAGAAAAAATACGAAACTATATATTTCATATATATATATGAAACTCTCTATATATTTCATATATATATGAAACTCTATATTTCTGTATTTAAGACACATATTATGTTAAGAATTATAATGAACAGACTGGAGAGATGGTTGGCTGTTAAGAATCTCCTACAGAGGACCTGGGTTGGTTTCTAGAAATCACATTGGGAAGTACATGCATTTGGGATTCTGGTTTTAGAGGAAGTGACAGCCTTTTTGGATCTTCACAGCCGCTTGCATACATGTTGTACACATACTTAGACTCAGTTCTGCCCCTCTTTCAAATAGAAATAACACAAATCATTAAAAATAATCATAATTAAAATGTTCAACTCATTACTACCTAAGTCAATAAAACAGATACTACAAAAGCCTCCTACAGTCCCTGATTACAGTTCTCACTTCCCAAGGGGAAATCATTATCCTGTTATTTGTGGCAATCATTTGCTTGCTTTTAAAACATTTTATAGCATATATCATTGAACAGTATAACATTTTGCTTCTTGGTTTAGTGCTTTATATGAATGTAACCATTATAAATATATTAGCCTTTTAAATGGTTTATATTTTCTCTGATCATTGTTCTTAGTCTATATTTCTAAGGTCTTCTATTGAAACACAATATAACAGGTGAGCTCTGTATTGTGTCTTTCTATGTCTATAAGTAATATTTACATATGGGTAATTTTTCTTGAGGTTGAAGGTTTTTTGTTTGTATAAGAAGCCCTCTCTGCATTGAGAACACACTTCATTCAGATCTCAAATATTACGGTTGTTCTGAATTTGAATCTTGACTTTAACCCTGGTGAACATTGCAATGTTGTTCATGTTAGTTTATTTCTTTACTTTGTGGAATGGGGATGAAAATAGAACCCACTCTGTGGGGCTGGGTAGCCCAAAAAACAAGTTTATAAAAGGTGCTTAGAGCTGTGTGTGTGTGGTGGGGGGACGAGGGAGTAATGACAGCACTCACCAGTTGTTTAAATGTTATAACAAGAAAAATCCTTGTGTGGATTAAATGAGTGAAGTTTAATTACCATCTCTCTAGTACATAGGAGGTACTCGGTGATGATTCTTGGTGCATTTCTCTGTTTTCCCTTTTCTCCTTGATGATATGACTGCTTTCCAGACATCAGAGGTCCCTGGGAGTCTTACAGTTGTATAAATGGGGACATTGCTAACGTTCTTTTATATGTGTTGCTAAATATCTGTGCCGCCATCATGCTTTCTGTTCATTTCTTCTCCAGCAAGTAGTTTTGAAGTTTTCTATGCTTCGGGACTTGCGCTCAACTCTTGGGATGCTAAAGGGAATGACAGATCCTTGCTTCAAAGTGGGGAAGTCCACACCAAAACCTCATTGATGTCATTTATCTACCATAAACCAGAGAAAGAAGAATACCTTGAATTTTTCAGGATTAGAGACCTGCCTTAGAGCATTTGCCCCAAGCAGAGAGAGGTAGGAATGAGTGGAAAATGGATCAGAGTTGTAGGGATGCAGGGTCTAACAAGCAGATGGGATATGACATTTCCATGCTGGGTAGCAGAGTGGAAACATTATGTAGTCTCAGTATATTTTTATTTTCCAGTTGTGGTCGAGGAGCTTATGATGAGACAGGTGACAAGATTTAATTTTGATGAAAACATAAACTTCCCTACTCCTTGTCTACTAGCCCAGGGCTGCCCAACAAAATACAACACAAACACAGAACTTAACATTTTCTAGTTGACTTATTAAAAATAGCAAACATAAATAGTTGGAATCATTTTAATGATGCATGATATTGATTATGTATATGTAACATACAGATGGTCCCTGAGTTAATGATAACTTGATAGAGGGATTTCACCTTCACCCTGAAATGAATGTGTACCCATGTAGTATTACTAGCCAAACATGAGATCAATATGAATGTTATTAATGATATATTTAAACGATTTTCCTGTACTGAATGCTCAAAAAGTGATGGTCGCTCATTCAATTCAGACTCGAAATTTTCACCAGAAACATTCTCTGTGTATCTAAATTCACAAAACTATAGTGTAAAGTAGACTGTGTATCTGATAACCGGAATCTTTTAAGTTCAGACACTATTTTATAAGACTTGAACTCAGATAAACTAACAGGCATTACTTTCCAAGTTACCTCCCAACAAAACTGGAGCCTAGCTCAAGTTTCTAGGCTAACCCCAACAGACCAGTGTCTTCAGGTTAATCTCCCCAACAATTCAGCATTTCCCAGTTATTTCCCAACAAGTCCATCCCCCGCCTAACAAACACGAATGCCAATACAGAGGGAAATAGAAATTAAAGTTTATGGTTTGACTCCCAGCACCAGCCAATTATGTTTATGGCCATAGTGGCTTCCCAATTAGATGCTTGTACACACCCCCTCCCTGCTTGCTGCTGTCTATAAGCCCTGCCCCCATAGATGTTTGGGGCTTCTTTTCATCAAAGCCATCCTGCTGTGTCAGGGCTGGCAGGCAGGGAGTCCAAGCTGGAAGCTTGTGAATAAAGGCCCTGTTCTGATTTGTATCGGATTGACTCCTGTCTGTTTTGGGGGGTTCACTAACACTTCTCTGGCATTACACATCCATGTTGCTCAAAACATGTAAAAGCACTAAAAAATTAAAGTTAATTGTAATGACATCAATGTAAGAGAAGTATGCCTTTTCTTTTTTCCTGGTCCTATACAGGGCAATAACTTATATCTGAGGACTCTGATGTAAGTGGTAGAGAGAATACTCACAGAAGATGGAGAGGCAGCCACAAAATCTACTTCTCTGGTCATCCCCTTTCACATGAAGATTCCCTTGACAATATCATTCCATAGCTTTATTTGCAGATTGTTCCCACATAGCCAGTATATGGAGGACACAGAGAAGAACACTTTCCCCTTGTTTATAGATCTGGGATTTGAACTCTGAACTGGCTGAGATTTTGGCACTACTTAGGAGTTGAGTTGCTAGGCTCTGCACTTCAAAATTCTCTTTATTTTGATATTTTATTTTAAAATAATTCTGTAAAATATTTAATGCTTTGAAGTTATGTGTCTCTTTGTATATCTGTGTGGTTATATGCATGTGTGTTTCGTGCTTACAGAGGCCAGAAGAGGGTGTGGAGTTCGCTCTGGAGCCAGAGTCCTAGGCAGTTGTGAGACACCCAGTGTGGGTACTGGGAACTGATCTCCAATCCTCTGGAAGAGCAGCATAGACTTATCATCCACAGAGATGCCTCTCCAGCCTCCCCAAATCAATATTTTTAAAAATGATTCTTTTACTTTGTTTCAAATTTCTGTTTCAAGAAGTGCCCGCCATTTTTTTTTTATTTTTAGCTGAAGAATTTACATTGTTTCTTAAAACTTGGGTTCATATCAGACTTCTAAAAATATCACAAGGAAAGTGGATGTGTGGCAATAATTAAGAGTTTCTGTTCCTTAGGAAGGACTTTGAAATCGTTGTGACATTGCACATCAGGGGCTTAGTAAGGGGTTTATAAATGTATAACCAGCTAGAAGAATTATGTATTTGATTGAAGGATTTTGGGGAAGCCTGGTTTGCTGGCTTTGATGAAGTAGAGCATGGCGAAGGTTTCTGAAGAATGGTGATACAAGCAGCTGCCTGTGATGAATTCCTATCAATGGAGAAGCAGATTGTAGTTTTGGGAAAGGTAGCTTAAAATATTTCTTATCACTTTGGATGTGAGCTTCTTGGCGTTCACTATTGAATAATTATTTCTGGAGAGTGTTGTCAGAACCTGGCCTTCTAAAAATAAAGCAAACTCTCATCAAATTAGCATTTTCTCAGGGTGAGAATGTATCAGTGAAACCCTCTAGCTTTGCTTATGGTACTTTGTCTCCCTCTCCCTCTCCCTCTCCCTCTCCCTCTCCCTCTCCCTCTCCCTCTCCCTCTCTCCTTCCCCCTCCCTCTTTCCCCTTCCCCTCCCTGTTTCATCTCATATCCATCTCCCCCTCCTTCCCTCCCTTCCTTCCTTACTTAGTCAGTGGTTATGATGTATAGTCTATACCCACACTAAGCTCAGTTCACGGTTGGTCAATCCAGTCAAACGGTTCCATGCTGTCATGAATCTCATGTGCTTTGAGACACGTAGGTGTTCCTTACTTTAGACATTAAGTGTGCTTCTGCTAAAGTTCTGAGCATGTAAATAAAATCACATATAGATGTGGTAGGAAAGTGACTATGAAACTAGATTCTTTAAAGAGGTGGAGGGCTTGAGAAGCCACTTACTGTGTTTGCTTAGATTTAAGCCTTGCCGCTTTCCTTTCCTAGACTTTACTATTGTCAGGGTAGACGGTGAGGGTATGGGCATTCTTTTCAGAGAAACTTTCTCTTTGTTACAGATTGTGTGCATGCATGTGTGTGTCAATGTATGAATGTGGAGGCTAACAGTTTCTGTCAGGTATCAGCCTCTGTTACACTCCACTTCATATATTGAGACCGGTTCTTTCAGTAAACCCAAGCACACTCTCTCGCCTGTGGTGACTGGCTGGTAAGATCTAGAGACCCAACTATTTCTGCTTCCCTAGCACTGGGCTTACAGATGAGCCGTCACCCCAACTATGTCTGGCTTTTATGTTGGTGCTGAGGGTCCATGCTCAAGTTCTCATGCCTGTACAGCAAGAACTGTACAGACTATGTCTCTGCCTCCTGCTCTGGTGTTTGACATAAAACTTCTGAGATACAGAAAAGGACCTGTATAAAATGCCACAGACACAAGAGGAAACATTGGGAAAGTTGAGATCAAATGGCATTTTTGTGGCAAGCATCTCATTTGTGTATGTTTGATAGCTTTGGGGTTAATTTTACAGTAAAGTCCAGAGCCTAGGTTTTCAGATTATAGAGACAAAGGAAAAGCCTGGTACTCATGCAAGAATGCAGTTGCTTTCTGAGGCACTGAATGTAATCTTAGTTGGTGTCTGTATCCAACATTTGACTGCTGAACAGATTCTTCTCTGATTTCCCGAGAATATCCATTGCTGTCATAGTGCTGAGGAAAGCTAGGCTTTATTCTGGTGGTTCTGAGTTCCTCTGGATGGCAGATTTGACCCTGGGTTCTCTTGAGGATTTTCTGGGAAAACCAGAAATTCTGGCCATCCTCTTTGTTTGATAGCTGTTGTCTTATTTAACCCTGGTCCACAGGATTTTGGTCAGGTGAGTGTGATAGCTGAATTTAGCTATCAGCTCAACACAACCTGGAATCATTTGGGAAGAGTGTCTTAATTAGGAATAGGCTAGCTCAAGTTGGCCTGTGGACATGTCTCTTGAGGACTGTCATAGTTTGAATGAATATAAGAAGATGTGATACTGTTCTCCAGTAAGGAAGGAGAAAGGGAGCTGAGAACTAACAATCTACCAAGCAAGTTTTTTTTCTCTCTCTTTCTTTGGTTTACACTGTAGAAGCAATTTAAATCAATGGTTGAGTGCCTTGACTTCCTTGAAATGATGGACTATGAGTTGGAATTGCAAGTCAGATATCCTCTTCCTCCTCCCAGGCTGCTGTCAGGGTGTTTGCCACAGCAGCCCGCAGACGGGAAAGTGAGACGAGGTGTGTTTATTTGAGAGCGTTACTGTATGAGCAGCATTATCTAAAGGAATATATCCGTACAGATTAGCTTACTTGTTCCAAAAATATCTCTTACTTTTAAGTCTCAGATATGCTGAATAAGCAGAATATATGATCACATAGTTGGGAATGTAATGCAAATAAGTACCCGTGAAAACGAAGAGAGTCAAATGGCGTGCTAATTTGAAAGACCTCTTACTCAAAGACATGGATAGACTCTCATCAGCTTGTTCATGTATACATTTTCTGAGATAATACTTACCAGGGATCTTTTCTCCTGTTAGTTATATTTATGCTATGGAGTTTTAATGATATTGAAAATCTGCTGTGTTCATGTACTTAACTCAGTGCTTAGCATAGAGAGCATTCCACAGAAAGTTGATATCGTTCTTAGTACATCTACTCCTGTTATAACAGCCGCTGGCATTAAATTATTTTGGGTAACAATAGCCTAAATAGAAAACATATTTTTAAGACTTTCGGTTAAGCTCTCCACTAGTAGCTCTATGAATTATCATATTTAACTCTCTGGAGGGTATAGTGAGGCAGTTATTATCTGTTGATGAAAGCTATACGCTCAGAGCTGCTAAGGAAGCTTTGTGTAAGCATTTTAGATAATTCATCTGAATCTGAGCTCGCTGGATTTGACTGAACATTGCTTGCTTCCTCTATCCTCCTTGATGCAGTAAGTTTCTGGATAAATCTAGGGGTAGGACAAACTGAGGTTCAGCCTGAGAACTCTCTTCAGTTGACTTCCATAGTCCACGTGAAATAGATTGGGCTGGGGGAGGTTTGATATAATATCAGTTGGATAAGCTCAGTTTTCTGCATCCTTTCATGATTAACTAACTACTCTGGCTTTCCTCCTTTCCTAGTCCCAGGAGACAACAGCTTGTGGCCCAAGGAAGATTACAAATGTCTAATATTGGACTTGGTGGCTGTGTAAGATAGGAAAGAATTTACCACATAGAATTCTTTCCACTGGGCCTTCCTAACATGTTAAGGAAACAACTCTGTGACCCTGGGAAGGTTGGTGGAGTCTTTAGGTTAGGAAAACCAGGCATATCGAGTGAGCAAGGCATGCTTTGAGGTCTGACATTTCTCTTTTTGTTAATCTCACTGTTCAAGTTTTCTCCAGCAACTTGCTTTTCTAAGTCTTCTGAAGCATCCACTCTTACCGTGTTCACCTAAAGGGCCAGTGAACTTATGTAGAAATGGAATGTATAACACAGTAGCTATCTGTTTCTGTAAACGGTGTTAATCTGGAATCAGAGGGCCACATTTGTGGCCAGAGACTTTTCTTCTAGAAGCAAAATATACAAATTATTTTTCTTCAAGTATCATTTTGCATACTTTTAACTTATTTTGGTGTGGGAAATTAGTTGGATAAGGAAGTTAGCTGCAGAAGAAGTGACGCCTATTGTTATGTGATATACCTCTGATATGAAAAGTATGAAGTAATGGTAAACATTTATGGCTAGTTATGAAATTTAACAAAAATGTAAACATTGGTAAAACAGAATGATCTTCTAAAGAGGGTTTGTAGGCAAGCAAGATCTCTATATACATAGAATTTTTATTAGGTCTAGAAATTTCTTGGCACATACCTGATATAAAAATTGGTCTTATGTATATTACCTTTTGTATTCCAAAAGATTCTCTAAAGATAATTCATCCGATAAAGTTGCTATACGAGCCAGCTGTGCATTTTATAGAAAATCTTCTTATGAGAAAATAGCATGAACACCAGGGGGAACACAGTCTGCTTAGGTTTAACTGTGCCGTCCAAGCTAGAGATGAAATAACTCTTTTCCTGTGAGTGTTGAAACGACTGGGACAAGCAGAGCAGATCCAAGGTTTTGTGCCTTGTGTAGAGTTTCACAAAAGAGCAAAGGGGATCTGCCACAAAAGTTTACGTGGTTCACATGTGGATTCCTCATTCGTGGCTTTCATAGAGTATACCTATTAGAGAAAGACATTAAAAGGTGTCCAGTTTCATAGCAGCGGGTTAGTGTTAAGTGCTCACCAAGCATTCAATTAGACACGGCGCCTTCTTTATTACATTGCTTTGGATTGAATTCTGACAATATTTGCAGTTAAAATCACTTTCATGTGTTAAAAAAAAATGAATGAAGGTATCTGAGATTTCCAATATAAATACAAGGCTACAGACCAAGGATTAATTTTTGGTGTGCTCATAGCAGGGATTAATTATGGGTGTTGAAAGACAACATGCACAGGATGAATCAGAGTCCAGTAATCCTAAAGTTGAAAAAAAAAGATAATGTACTTTAATTGCAGAATGTCTCATGAGAAGCTATAATTATTTACGATAGTATTTAAACTGATGATGGCTTGAGGAGCAGAGAATTGTCGAACATCACTGTTTCTCTTCAGCTATTTTGACGTGTCCTACAAGGAAATAAATGAGCCCTCATCCGTTTGGATAGTCATTTATTTTATGAAACCAGCTATTATCTGGCTTCAGTGGGAGACAGGTTCTTTCTGCATTTATAAAGATGAGGATACTAAATTACTTCTGCCACAGATCCTCTGAGGATTTAACAACAAGGCTATCAAAGGAGCTGCTGCTCCCATGGGTGCTGTTGTGCCTCTCTGGCATCTGACAAACCGGATTGTCAGCATGGCTCTTCCAGGGAATTTGCTACCTCCTTTCCTAGGCAGGATGTTGTAAGAGGAAACCAAAATGTATGAAATTATGAGCTAAGATCCCAAGGAACTTCACTCTGCTGAAGAAATAACTCTGAAATGCTACCGATCTACACATTCTCAACTATTATCCCACTGACTGAATGTATGAATAGTGTGTAGTGCTGGGTAGAGATGGTAGAGGGTGTGACAATTGAGGTTGGAGCTTTGTGTTCAGCAGATCAAATCCTGGTCTTTGCTTTAAGTAGACACGAGCTGTCTTTTTTGGTAAGCAGAACGAATAACACTGCACTCATAGGCTCTCGGAGAACAAGATTGTGATAACTTATGTAAAAAGCTTTAAGCAGAGAACTTACGAGATACCATAGTAAGTACTTAGTGTGTGTTTCCTACCATTATTACAGTGAGTGACTGGGGCTCCTTGGTAATCAGGAGCACAAAGATGTAGGCTTCCTTATCTGTGTATAGTTTATCTCTCAGGGTTTCAGTTTTACTCTGGGAGATGGGGCATTATCTTTCCAATTTGAGATTATACAGTCAATTTTGGCTTAAAATTTAAGTCTACTCTGTGTAAATAGATTCAAGGATTTTTGTTTTCTCTTTCCTACATTCTTGTCAAGACTGATTCTTTATTTTCCAATGGTCTTTTGCAAGTTTTGGTATCAAGGAATCGTCAGATGGTTTTATATTTCTTTCCATATACTACCATTGTAGTAGTGTGTCACCTGCTGCCTCCTCTAGGAAAGTATAGAAATTGATGTAGGTATGCTTGCTGTTCTTCCTCTGTAGGCTTGCTCTCAGTTTGTCTCACAATATTGAATTTTCTGTCCAGTTTAGTTTTTACCCCATACCCTTTAGAACCTATTCATGAAATTAGCGTTATCATCATGATTACTAATGTCCTAACCTTCCCAGAATAATATACCAGAGATTTGGATAACATAAACAGTGCTGCACTGAAAAACAACTTTGATCAAAAATCTTGTTCAGACCATGATAGTCAGTGGGCAGTTGGCAAAGAAGGCTTTGAAAATGAAGGGTCTGGGTGGTGGTTACTAGAGATTTAAACTCAAATGATGTGTTTCCAAATTCTGAAATCTTTTTTTTTTTTGTGATCCTCATCTTTATTTTCTAAAGTGATACACACACAGTTTCTTTAAAGTAAAAATGTAGCTTAAACTGTAAAGGCAGAGCTTGTACTCCATCAAGAGTTGGGCTGAGGACATGCCTCCATTAGAGGTCTATCAAGTCATCAGGGGTCTAGAGGGATCAAAAGGGGTCTGTGCACTGTAATTAGAACTTTATTATCCTTAGGGGTTAAGAAAAACACTCTAGATTCCTTTTTCATGGTCTCAACACTTTCCACTTCACCATCACATTCTGTAGTGAGTCCTTCAGGGCTGGCTCTAACTGCCCTGTATTCCTTCACAATTATTCATCAAGAAGCATCACATGCTTCTCCCACATCCCAGTTCCCTCTAGGGTTGGTTGACTCCTGTCCTGTTTTGTTCTTTCATGCTCATCCATCCACCATATCCTTTCCTTTGCCCATGCTCAATGTCCTTCATAAACCACCTTAGCCACAGATCTCCAATCTCTCTAAAAACAGTCTCTATCCTCGTGAACTAGTAACAACACAGACCCTCAGAGGGCCTTGCTTCCCTTCAAGATATCTTAATCTCTCTCCCTCTGCCATCCCTCATCAGTCATACAAAAAATTTTCTTGTTACTATTGACACTCTCAAGAAACATACAAGTTTTGACTCAGATGTCAACAGGCTTCATGATATACATGTCAGTGTTCTTACCAATATACTTTAGAATTATTCTTCTATATTTGCTGGTGATTTATCTTTTTTTTTCACTACCCATTTTTATTCCAATTTTAATTAAAGGCATTTTAATATGGCTTCATAAACTCAGAACTTATTTCCTTGAATCCTCAGACAGTCTTGTTCTGCCTCCCATGGTCACTATCTGTCCTTTATATCACTACTAACTTAAACTTGCACATAATCACAGTTTCAACTTACTCATCTATGATCTTTTAATTTCTTTTCTCCTTATACATTTCTGTACATCTCCCATGAGCCTTTGGTTCCTCTAAGATTTTTTATACCTTACTCCTACCATTTTATTTGCTGTCTTCATTTTCTTGTTCTTTTTCTATTAAAATATATTAGCAAATATAATTTACAAAAACATCAAGTTTTATTATATTTTCATACATGTGATGGTTACCTCGGTTGTAAAGTTCACACACACAAAAGGAGAGATCTACAGTCAAGAAAAAGCCCCTATCAACTTGGCCTGTGGACATGTCTGTGGGGCATTCTCTTGATTAATGATACAGGAAGGTCAAGTCTACTGTGGGTGATACCATCCCTGAGCAGATGGTCCTGGACTGTACAGAAAACTAGGCAAGTAAGCCAGAAGAAGCAATCCCCTCAGTAGTAATCACCCCTCCATTTCTGCTCCCTTTCCTGCCTTTAAATTTCTGCCTTGAGTTCTTACCTTGGTTTACCCTCATGATAAACTTGGTTTGTAACACAAATAAGCCTTTTCCTCCCTCAGTTGATTTCAGTCATGGTATTGTATTATATCAGCAGAGAAGCAAACTAGCATGCAAAATGGTACCAAAAATGCAGTGTATTGATTTGACAGACTTACCATATTGTTTTGGAGAGGTATCTGGAAGCTTGGAAATTTAGGCTGGAAAAAGCCCTCAAGGGCTCAGAGCTTTGAAGACTATTACGTGTAAGATAAGAATGCTGAAGGAATTCAGAGAATGGAGACATGAAGCAGGAAGCCAAGACTTTATCAGGGCTGCTCATGTGGGGCTGAAGAATCAACTGTGATTAATGAGACCAGCATCACTGAGGTGAAATGTTCTGGGAAGTATTTTCTTAGGTCAGCATTGCAGAAACTGTGGTCCAAAGGGACCAAGGCTATGTCTCAAGCTGTCAGCTGGACTTGGTAATGTATAAACCTCTCCCTTATGGTACTTGATTTGGATAGCATGAAAGCTGCAGGATTGAATCACGGCGAGCTGCTGAAGCTAGCAATTTGAGAAACTAGGAGAGGCCACTGGTGAATGTGCAGCCCAACTGCAGTGGAGATACCATCAATCTAGAGATACTCGCATCATCATGAAGGACAGTGAAGCTGCAGAGTACAGTTTGCCTAAACCTTTGAGATAAGCCAACATGTTCTGTGGACAGCAGAGCCAGAGAAGTGGGGCTACTCACGCTCCTTGCAGTGCAGGAGGTCAGGTCACCAATGAGTGCAAGATGTTGGCTATTGAGCTGTTTATACTGTTGGAGTTTGATTTTTCTCTATCTGATTATAAATGTGCCTTGTCTCTTCTTGGAGTAAGAGAGTATCTAACTTACTAATCTATGATTTGATTTTATAGGAGCTCAGAATTAAGAGACTTTAGAACTTTAAAGAGAACTGTAACTTTGAAATTGTTGGATTTTTTTTTAAAAGACTGTGCAACATTTGAAAGTTTTTCACACTGTACACATGAGCTCTTGAGTTTCACATACGACAGTTATGGTTTACTAGTGATATTTGTTTGTAAGATGATAAGGAAAGGACTCATGGCGGCTCATCTTCAGCTGTCAACACTGGGGAAGAGGGATCCTTGGCTGAGGAAGTACTTCCATCAGCTTGGCCTGTGGACATGTGAATGTAGCATTTTTGTTGATTAATGATTGATGTGGGAGGCCATGTTTGCTGGGTTGATACCACCCCGGAGGTCTTGGGTTAACTAAGAAAGCTAAGTGAGACAGCCATGGGAACAATCCATTAAGTAGCATTCCTCCATGATTTTTTATTCAAGCTTCTGCCTTGAGCTTTTGCCTTGCCTTCTCTCAATGGTAGACTGAAATTTATGAGCTAAATAAACTCTTTCCTTCCAATATTGACTTTGGTCATTAACTTAGCACAGGAGTGAAATGCGCACTAGAACAGCATATGTATATACCATTCTTTGATGATATTTAACCCAGTGCCTGCTCTTGCACCATCTTCCAAAGTATTCTCTTTCTTTAATAGTACCCCCTTTACTTTAAGTCTAAGTTTGGCGTATGGGAGAAAGCATGTGGTATTAGTCTTTGTATTTCTGAGTCTGACTGACTTCATTTAATGCATTAATCACCACTTCCATTCATTTCCTGCAAATAGATGCTTCCATTCTTTTCTCACGACTGAGTAAAACTCTGTTGTGTATATATTCCACATGCTGGTATTACTTATTGATGGGCACATAGACTAATTCTAAACCTTGACTGTGGTGAACAAGGCAGCACCGATCATGAGTGGGTAATTGTCTCCATTAAGCTGACTCCTATACTATTGGGTATAGTACCAGATATGGTGTAGCTGAGTTATAGGGTAGGTTTTTGAGGATCGTATGCTCTGACTTCTATTCTGGATGGGCTAATCTACATTTCCATCAGTATTGTACACAGTTGTTTCACCTCCATTTCTTGCCACCATTTTTTTTAAGATTTATTTATTTATCTTATGTATATGAGCACACTGTCACTGTTTTCAGACACACTGTAAGAGGGCATCGGATCTCATTACAGATGGCTGTGAACCACCATGTGGTTTCTGGGAATTGAACTCAGGACCTCTGGAAGAACAGTCAGTGCTCTCAACTACTGAGCCATCTCTCCAGCTCCCCCCAGATTTTTGGTTTTTGTTTTCTTTATAATAACTACTATGACTGGTGAGATAGCATCTCAATATAGTTTTAAAGATATCCATGAGTGTGTAAGTATATGGCAGACACATTGGATCCCTTGGAGTTCAGGTTACAATTACTATGCACATGATATCAATGTGGAGAATTAAACCTGGGTCCTCTGCAAGAGCAGTGAACACTTTAACCATCTCTGAGCCATCTCTCCCACCTTCACTGTAGTTCTGATTTGGCTTTTCCTGATAATTATGGGTGCTGAACATTTTTTCATGTTTATTGGTCATGTGTGTGTGTGTGTGTGTGCATGTGTGTTTTAATTATCTGTTGGGAAGTTGAAGAGATAGCTTAGTGATTAAGAACCAAGAACCATGGTTTTGTTGAAGCACCCACATGATGGCTTAAAACCATTGTAATTCCAGTTTCATGAGATCTGATGTCTTAAGAAAAAAAATAGAGATGATGTCTTCTGGTTTCTATAGGTACTGCAAGCATGTGATGTGCTTACATGTATGTAGCAAACCCTCCCCTGTACATAAACACACATAAATAAAAATAATCTTTATAAAAGAATTGCCTGTTTGGTTTATATTTTGTCATTTGCTTACTGTATTATTTGATCTTTTTTCCTTAACTTTCTTAACATTTCTGGATCTACATTCTGGATATTGTGGCACTGCCATTTGAACTGCTGGATCAGGTTCTGTCTCATTCTGTAGCCAGTCTCTTCCCTCTGTTCATTATTTTCTTTGCTATAAAGAGGCTGTTCCATTTCAAGCAATCTTATTTGTTAATTCTTGGAATTATTTTCTAAGTTATCAGACTTTTCACAGAAAGTTGTTGCCTAGGCCTACATTTTGAAGTATTTTTTTCATCTGGTAGTTTCAGACTTTCAAGTTGCAAGTTAAGGTCTTTGATCAAGTTTCAGTTGATTTCTGTATAGGTAAGAGATATGGATCTAGGCTTAGTCTCTAGTGTGTGACCCATTTATATAGCATCATTTGTTGAAGCTTCTGTTTGTCTCCCATGTATGTTTTTGAGAGCTCTCTTGAGAATCAGATGGCTTTAGCTACATGGATTTATTTTAGAGTTGCCTGTTCTATTCTCATAGACTGTATCTTTTTATGTCAATACCAGGATAAAAAAAAAATCTTATCACCTGCAAATTGACGTTTAACCAGACATTATGATAACTCCAACATTATTCCTTTATTCGTGATTGCTTTATTCAGAGTCCTTTATGCTCCCAAATGAATTTTAAGGTTGATCTTTACAAGTTCTGAGAAGACTGTCATAGAATGTTGGCGATGTTCTCTGAAGCGAGCTTAGCTAATATCCACCACATAGTCAGCTGACTCATGCTTCCCTCGGCTTTCTGTATTCACTTAGGAAAGCTCATTATGATTATGAATCATAATGTAAATGTCTGCTATGTGACCCCAAAAGATGGTGACCCACAGGTTAAGAACCATTGTGTAAGAGGATAATAGCTTCAAGAAAACAGGCTGACAGTTCTCACTTAGTCTGTGACTAATTGCTCAAATGGACTCTGATACTTTTTGCATTAACACTTTTTCTTTACTAGTTTGTTTAATCTTTTACTCTTCGTTTACTAATTTTACCATTACTCCTTTTTCAAAGATCAGTATCTCTTTCTTACCCTCATTCTTCCTTCATTACATTCTTCTTGCGCGATAGAAAATCCAGAAGTATCTGTACAGAACTAACTATTCCCACAAAACACCTACCATCCACCAGCATATGCCTTACAATCTTTTTGTGCAGAATGGAGCAATGGTTCTTATCACTGTGGGAACTTTGGAATACTACCAATACATCGGAATAATTAACTTGTAAGCCCTCAGGGGTATCTGTGTGTACATTTGCATCTGTGCATGGGAAGTATGGGTAATTGCATCTGCATGCACTTGTGGAGTCTGGAAGTCAACACTAGTCTTTCATTATTATCCCTACCACCTTGTCATTTGTGGCAGGGCTTCTCACTGAACCCGGAACTCACTGGCTCAGTTCAGTAGGCTAGCCACTGAGCTCCAGGGATCTAACTGTTTCTTGTTTCCCCTGGATCCAGTGCTGATGTTATAGACACCTGATGATCTTAGTTGTCCTCTTGTTTTTCAATGTGCTATTTCTATTGGTTTACATCAGCAGGTATTTATTACTATAGTGTTTTCCCCAACATTTTAGTTAGTGTTTTTATTGCTGTACTAAAATACCATGATCAAATTCAGCTTGTGGAGGGTGGGGGAGAAGGTTTATTTCATGTTACAACTTGTAGCCTGTTATCCAGATAAGTCAGCGTAAGGACTCAAGGCAGGAACTTGAAGGAAGGAACTCTTGCAGAAGGCAGGAAGAGTATTTCTTAGTGTCTTCCTCCTCATTTGTTGTTCAGCTTGCTTTCTCTTACAACTCAGAATCATCAGCCCAGGAACCACCAGCACAGTTCACTGTGTTTTCCCACATCAGTCATCCATCAATAGAATGTACCAGAAACTTGCCCATAGGGCAGTCTGGTAGGGGATTTCTTCAGTCGAGGTTCCCTCTTCCGAACGACTCTAGCTTGTGTCAAATTGACGTAAACCTAGCACCAGCACAGTTGACTCCTTGTCCACTTGACATATAAACAAGTACTCAACATTTTCTTTCACTTTCCTCTTTGAGAGCTCATATTAATAACATGATATAAAGCACTCTAAAAACTTAAACACTTTCAAGTTCAATCTGTTTCAAAGTTCTAAGCTTTTCTAAAATATCCAAAGTTTCTCTGAAGTATTCAAAAATCTCTTGAAAAGTTTGAAATTTCTTGAAATACACAAATTCTCATGGTTGTATGATTCTGTAAAATAAAAAAGAAAGTTAAATATTTTATGATTATAAGAGGGAAGAACTGGGCACAGCCAAAATTGGACCAACAATAAAAAAATCTAAAATCTAACAGTGTAAAGCTCCATGTCATGTTTTTGGGACTCATGATCTCCTATGCTCCCAGACTGGTCAAAGCGCACATAGTATATTTTACAGCCTCAGGCTGGCTTTGATCCACAGCTGAAGTCTTTGGTAATCAGCCCATGGTAGTGGCATCTCTAAAAATGCTTGTTTTTCCACTAAGACTAGTCTGTATCTTAACCAATCGTATCATCTGGGCTCTCTTCAGGGACTATAACCTTGTCACATAGCGCCAAGCATCACCATTCTGGATGATATTTTCATGCCTTCAAATCCAGTAGCATCAGAAAAACTCTTGTACGTTACCATGTTCAGCTGTCAATACAAGGTGTGCGTTTGGCTCCACTTTAACCATGGATTCTGCATGATGTACCCCGAGAAAATACTCTCTGATTAAAAAAATCCTCAATGGTGTTGGTCTGTTCTCAATTTCCAGCCCCTGATGACCAATAATGATTGTCCCAGCAAAGTAAAGGTTTGACGTTGGTGGTTCTTAACTTAAAATATCACATGAATAGCCCTGAGAGAGTCTTTCAGTGACATTAAAGACTTTCATCTGAAACTTCACAAGCTAGGCCTCCATCAGTCTGCACTGGTCTCAGAATTACCTTCTGAGTTCCCACAACAGGCTCATTCAGCTCTGAACCTTCAATGACTTTTCTAGCCCAAAGTCCAAAAAAAAAAAAAAAAAAAAAAAGTTCTTCTGTAATCCTCCCCCAAACATGGTCAGTTCTGTCACAGCAGTATCCCACAAACCCACTACCCATTTCCAGTTTAGTCGGGTTTCTATTGCTGTGATAAAACACCATGACCCAACCCAACTTGATGATGAAGGGGTTTGGTTTATGTATGCTTCTGCATCACAGTCTATAAGAGAAAGGTTCAGGGCAGAAATTCAAAGCAGGAACCTGGAGGCAGAGCCTTGACTACTATTTACCCATTTTTTCCTTTCTTCATTCATTCATAGTCATGCCATTTACTTCTGTGCCTTTAAGTCCTATCAATTGCCTAACCAATATTTGCAGTCTACTTTCTTAATTTATTTACATATTCAATTACTTAATTGAACAATTCTACTTGGGGAACTCATAGACAACTCAAATATATTTTGCTCAAAATGGAGCTCTTTTTTTCTTAGGTCGACACTCCTGAGAGAAACAAACACAAAACTAACAAACCAGAAGCCTTCCCTTTCATCCATAGCCTTTTGCATCTCAGCTATAAATCTATTCTTGCATCTCTCAGATGCCAAGATTTTGGAGTTGTCTTTGAGCTGTCTGCATCTCAGAACCATGTTACAGGTACCAATGTCTCCTCGCTATGTCTTCAGATTGTTTCCCATACCTGGCCTCTTCTCACCACCTGTACTTCATATAAACCAATGCCACTTTTTAAAACATGTGCACTCCTTTCTTGCCTCTCCCATAGCTATACTGTCATGAGATAGCCAGGGAGATTAGCATAAGAGCTGAGGCAATATGTCTTTCTTTTGTTCCAACACTCCTGTGAATCTCCCTGCCACTCAGAGTGAGGTCTTCATGACAGTAAATTACCCATGATGACTTGGCTCCACAGTTTCTTTCTGTGTTGCCTCCTGTTGCCTTCTTGCTCTCTTCTGATCTACCGCATTCCCACATCTCTAGCCATCCCCGATACTGCCGAAGGGATTTTTAAAATACTTAAGTATTCATTTGAGTCCTTGCTGTCTCCCTTAATTCAGTATCTTTTTAATAAGAAGGTTTCCCGGCAACTTTCCATTTATCTTTTTTCCATAGTGTGTTCATGTTATGATCTAATAGTCTTCTAGTATATTTAGTGTACTGGAGGACTTTTGCTTCCCATTCCTTATCTTTATAGCATCTTTGAGCTGGATCCTGAAGATAAATAACCAAATGATAAATTAAGAATGATCTATGTATCTATCTATGTATCTATCTATGTATCTATCTATGTATCTATCTATGTATCTATTATCTATGTATCTATCTATCTATCTATCATCTATCTATCTATCTATCTATCTATCTATCTATCTATCTATCTATTATTTTAAAAGAAGCTTTGCTGGTATGTGGAGCACAGGGACCTGCACAAGAGATCAGCTGCTGAGCAACTTAGAGGGGTGACTAGGACTGTTGAGTTTCTCTCTCTTTTACTCTCTCTTCATCTCTCTTTCTCTCTAAACATTTTTAATTTTTTTTTAAGATTTATTTATTTATTTATTTATTTATTTATTTATTTAATGTATGTGAATACACTGTTGCTGTCTTCAGACACACCAGAAGAGTGCATCAGATCCCATTGCAGATCATGGTGAGCCACCATGTGGTTGCTGGGAATTGAACTCAGGACTTCTGGAAGAACAGGCAGTGCTCTTAACTGGTGAGCCATCTCTCCAGCCCCACCTTTATCTCTTAATCTCAAAAAAGAATGACAAACCAGCAAACAAGTGGCTAAAAAGAGGATGGAGGCTCAGTCTGCCAGGACCAGCAGACTGTATAAAGCAAACATATGTGGGAAACTGATAGAAGATCAAGGTTATCTTTTAATGTTTGTCTGCTGACCTAGATCAACGCCAACTTTTGTCTTTTTTGTTTTCATGGCGTGGAAACTTCCTTAGAGGAAGAGATATGTGTAATTCCTCGTTTCTCAGAAGTTTCTGCTGTTAGTGAGAAGAAAGAAGCAGTGAGGAGACTTCTTTCTGCATTTGTTCATTCTCATTTGTCTCAAACAATGCTTCCGTCACAGTGCTGTATGATAGGGTGGCACATTCTGTTCTTACAATAGAATACTTAGAATGAAATATTTGATCGCCAACTGGACTGGTGAATATTCTTCATAGTCACTATCCTATTTAGCATCTAAATGACTGCCGATTGGTTACGTGGGTCATCTATCACTCTCATGCTATAGATACTATATAATTCCTGTGCTTGATGACATTGCAAGTAGCACTAAAGCTGCCATTGCAATCACTACGCTATTTAAAAATTTTGCCTGTAGCAATTGCATATTGCAAATGAACTAATGAGACTTACAATTTTAGCTTGAATCGACATCAGGAAAGTGAAGTGGAAAATTGAGGATATTATACTGGAAATCAAGGCAAAAATTATATTTGCCTGAGCTAAACAATTGATACAGACCTTTCTGTTTGGGGATCAGTAATGAGAAATTGTTCACTGCCCCGTTTCCTTCTTTCTGCAGCTTGCTCAATCTTACTACACATTTAACCTTAGTGAGCAAATAGAAACGAAGACCTGAGCATTGTACGCTTATTTAGAATTACACAATAAAACAAATGTGACATAATAAAATATTAATACACAATAAAGTATGCAATGTGTAACAAAATGCACACTACAATACAATGTTTAGAAAGAACCACGCTGGTGGTTGATTTGAGTGTTTCACAGATACAAAATATCCAGCTATTCAGAAGTACATTTGGAAAGAGTTTCTAGGAAAAAAAGATCAATAGGAACGTGTTTGAATAAAGGCAGTTAAAATAAAGGCCAATGGTGGAAAGTGGGAAGGCCACAGGTTAGATACAAAGTATTCAATAAGTGCCAAATTCAGCAATGCTTCTAGTTGATTTTATTTTATTTCATTTTTATCAACATACAAGGAACTAGGTTTCACCATGTGTTTTTTTTTTGCAAACAAATATTACTTTAGTTGCTTTTTTCCTCTCCTCCTCTGTCCACTTCCCAGACTTGTGCCCAGTATTCCCTCTGTTTCCATGTTGTATGTGTGTGTAACCCCACACCCTCGACAGCTTTGTCAACACATACTCTTCCCTCTTGAGGTCTACTGCTTAGTTTCATGGCCTATACACACTCTCACATCCCTTATTTAAACATTACATATAAACATTTAAAATTGGGATCTGCTTATGAGAGGGAATAGGTATACAATACAATATCTAGATCGGCTTCTCTAGGAATTTCATATTATTTATTTTAATACGTATTTTTAAATATTTGTTTTTAATCATGCTTTCCCTTTCCCAGCTTCTCCAAGATCAACTCAACTTTATGTTCTCTCTCTCTCTTTCTCTCTCTCTCTCTCTCTCTCTCTCTCTCTCTCTCTCTCTCTCTCTCCCTCCCTCTTTCAAAAAAAAAAAAAAACCAAAACCCAAAACCACACAAAACCCTTGGGATAACTCTGAGTGAGTGAAAATCTTATATACTAAAAAGCTTAAGATCTTGAAGAAAGAAACTGAAGAATACAGTAGAAGAGGGAGAGCTCACCTGTGCCCATGAACTGGTAGGGTTAATGTGAAAATCACAGTCCCACCAAAAGCAAAAGCAAGGTACAGATTCAATGCAATCCACATTAAAATTCCAACACAGTTCTCCACAATTTGACAAAGAAATATTTAATACAGACAAAAAAATCAACCCATGATTGCTTAAGAACATCCTGACTGATGCAAGAACTGCTAGAGGTAATATCATTCCAGATTTCGTATTGTATTATAGAGCTGTATTAATAAAACTGCATGGTATTGGCATATAACCAGACAAATTGATCAGTGGGATTGAACTGAAAGCCCAGACATATTTCCACACACCTGTGGAGACCTTATAGAGAAGACAAAAGCACACTGAAGAAGAGACAGTATCTTTAACAAATAGTGTTGCTCAAATCTGGGTGGTGGCTGCTTATAGAGGAGTACATTCATATCTATTGTCCTACACAAAACTCAATTTTATTTTTTAGCTGAGTAAAATTCCATTGCCTGTACAAACCATATTTTAATTATCAATTCTTCTTTTGATGGATTATGAGGCTGAATCCATTTCTTTGCTGTTGTGAATAATGTAACAATAGATATGGATGGACATGTATCTCTGGTAGGATATAGACACCTTTAGATATATGTTCAGGAATATATAGATGAGTTATATAATAGTTTACACTCTATTAATAGAGTATCCCACTTTGGTCACATCTTGACCAGGATTTGTTATCATTTTTTTCTTTATTATAGCCATTATCACTGGGATGAGATAGAATCTCAAAGTAAATTTTAATTTTTCATATTCTATTTTTTAAAATAATTTTCTATTGTTTTTGAATTTCACACACACACACACACACACACATACACACACACACACACACACACACACACACACACACACACACACACATATGATGTAGTTGGATAAAAGTCATTCCCACTTCCCCTCTCCTCCATTTTTCTCCAGTCCCTCATCACTTTTTTTTTATCCCAGCTTCATATGTTCTCTTTTACCAAACCCACTGCGATCCATTTCGAGCTGAGCATTCCATAGGCTCTCATTCTCTGCATGTTGACTGGTTGTGGGACTCTGGATCAACCGTCATCTACTGTTAAAAATAGAAGCAAATAAGCTTCTCTACACTAAGATGTGAGTATATAGATAATATATAGGTAAGAATTTAATGGGAAGTTTATCAATCAGTAGTTTATCATTTAGCAGAATAATAGTACTGTTCACCCTAAGAGCCAATCACTCAGCTGGCCATGATCTTTTGGTCCAACTAATACTACCATGCATGATTTTTATCTTGTTGAGAGGAGTTTGTATTCAATAAGAAGCTAGTGGTTACTCTATAACATTCATGGCACCGTTTTGTGAGACATAACTTGGGAGGCCAGTTGTTATTGTAGCTTGCAGGTTCACAGCTACTAACATTGTTGATCACTTTTTTCTTATAGTAATGAGTACAGAACTTTAGCACAATAAAAGTTAGCTATCAGGGATAAAGCTTTCATGTAGGTATTAGATTGATTTCTTCATGTCCTGGGACTCAGATATGCAGTGTCTTCAGCAGTAGGGTCTTACCATCTACTTCTGTAGGACTGTCAAGAGCGATGGCCATATCCTTTAATGTTTGGGATTTATGGGACCCCACTGACCAACAAATGGAAGAGAGATATTCAGTACTTGCCACAAAGGTTTTTATTTGATAACCTAAGGTGTCTGGAGGGAGGCCTTGTTCAATGTGTTGTAGTGTAATTTTATTTAAACTCTTTTAGTTTTTGTATGTATGAGCATGCAATTCATGAAATTTATTCAAGAGTGGATTTTCATATGGGACTTTCAAAAGTCTTTAATGTTAGTTATCCCGCTGCATATTAACTTTTAAATTGTGTTTTCCCATTCTCCACACGATTTAACCCTTTCCAAAGACATCATTTTAGATGTAAAATAGAACATTAGAAATAGAGACGCAAATATGGGGATGATTTCATGATAATATAAGCGTTTTTGAAGATATGGTTGAAGTCAGTATGCTATAATAATGGAAGGCTAAAAATAATTTCTGAATTGAGTTAATAGGTCATTTTACTCAGAGCACCAATGCTTTGTATACATTTTCCTATTTAACCTTTGTAACATTTCAAAGAGATTAGAACAATGATTATTATATATCTCTTGCCAATCAAATATGTCTGGAATGGGCAAAGGCCTAGCATTAACTAAGACATTTTTTAACTGCAGAGCTCTTAACCATATGCCATTCATCTCCAAAGAACCTCCAAGCCCTCTCTTGCCTTTGCTAAACATGAAGCTCTGTCCCAAGGATGGGGTCAAAAATGTACATTTAAAAGACACATCGTTTCCATGCCCAGCATTACTTGAACCTTCTGACTACCCAAATGCTGTCTCTATAACTAGATATATACGCAAGAATCGCAAAATTCCTGAATAGTCTCATCCTTTAGGGATCTAACTACTATTTTGCCCCCATTGGGCTAGGATGTGTCTACCTCTTTGTTGGCTATTACTTTTTACCCACTGTGTAACTTCTTGAGTCTTGAAATCCATGACTAATACAGGAATTGTATCATGTTGATAGAGCTGTTTCAAGGTCACATAAAAACTTTTCATCCTGCTTCTCTCTGGTTTCCAGTAGAGTTTTTCTCCTTTAGTAAAAATTAGTGGCTTATCCAACCTCAGTAAACATCCTAGTCACATTTTCTTTTTGTTACTATAAAATAACATGACCAAGGCAACTTATAAAAAGAAACATTTAATTTGTTTCATGGTTTCAGACAGTTGAGTTTAGGATGGTTGAGGGAAGGAATAGCTGAAACCTAATATCTGATCTACAACTAGCAAGAGAGGGGAGGGAAAAGGGAGGGAGAGGGAGCAGGAGTGGGAGGGAGGGAGGGAGGAAAGAAAGGAGGGAGGGAGAGGAAGGGAGGCAAGGAGGGAGAGAGAGAGAGAGAGAGAGAGAGAGAGAGAGAGAGAGAGAGAGAG
>JANHMN010000021.1:42533807-42577386 GCA_030674055.1 Rhabdomys pumilio
GAGAGAGAGAGAGAGAGAGAGAGAGAGAGAGAGAGAGAGAGAGAGAGCACATTACCACATTCTTTATTATATATGTGTATAAATGTATGTATACATATCTATAATATATGCATATATATGACAGAGAGGAAGAGATTTTTTTTGTGTGTGTGGTGTGTGTCTGTGTGGTATGTGTGTATGTATGTGATAAGTACACACGTGTGTGGGGGTAGTGGGAGACAACAGAAGTCCCTGTCAACGGCTCTTATTTTATCACTCAGCACATTACTTTTTGGGGGCGTGGTCTATCACAGAGCCTAGAGCTCACCGAATTAGCTACACTGGCTGGCCAGAGAGCTCCAGGGACAACCCTGTCTCCACTCCTCAGCTCTAGGATTACAAACGTGTGCTTCTATGCCTGACTTTTATGTGGACGGTAGAGATCCGAGCTTAGGCCCTTACGCCTGTGTCGTGCCAAGAACGTGTTAGTGAACCCCAAAAGACCAGAAAGAGACAATCTGATGCAATCACACCAGAGCCTTTATTCGAGTTAGCGCAGGCTCAGCACACTGACGACACACAGGATGCTTCCGGTGGAGAGGAACTCCGAACATCCATGGGTTGAGGTTTTAGAGAAAGCAGCAAGTGAGGGATGAGCATTTCTAGCCTGGCAGACATCTAATTGCAGAGCTACTATGGCCTTTAGCATAATTGGCTGGTGCTGGGAGTCAAACCATAAACTTACCTCCTGCTTCTTTCTGCATTGGTGGTTGTTAGGCAGGAGGCGGACTTGATGGAAATTAACCTGGAAAACCTGGATTTGTTGGGAGAGATTAAACTGGAGACCTAGGTATTGTTGAGGTTAGCCTAGAAACTAGAGCTAGGCTTGGGTTTTGTTGGGGATGGGGAGTTGGACTTGGAAACTAATGATAGGTACTGACCTGTTAGTTTGCCTGAGTTCAAGTTCTCCAAAATGGATTCTGAACTTAAGAGATTTGGTCTCTCACTTGCACAGCAAGCTTTTTACCCACTAAAGATTCCTTCTCAGCCCCTTCATGTTCTTTATGGCTTCTACGATTCTCTTAGAGTCCACACTCTTGCACATAGGGTTTATGACATCTCTTCACTGTTTTCCAAGGGCAATATTCAGCATCATGGCGAAACCTGCAGGACTTTTCTCCACTTTCAGGCTCGGGTCCAATACTCAGAATAGCCACCCTTATCTTTTCTGGTTTGATGGAAATGAATGACCAATTTACATATCTATGGTTTCTCTGAATTAGGGAGTGCACTCTGTTTAAAGGAAAATTAAAAATACTAAAGGGATGTGTTAATAACATGATTACTGAATTGATGCGTTCTCCATGTGCACTCAGAAGAACCCGTAAGTAGTGAAATAGAACATCAGGGCTTTCTGTGAGAAGCACATTCTGTATGCTTAGGGCTGTGCTATGCTGTTACTGGCATCGTGTTCAAGAATTCATAAAATGAATATTTGCCTTTTAGTAGTTGTAAAAATTCTAATTTCTCTTCCATATGAGAAAAATGATTTTGACTTGCCTTTATAACTGTAGAAGATAAAAGCATTGATTATGGTAAAAAATCTCATTTTGCATAACTCGATATGAGGAATTTTTCTTGGAGATCCCCATAGTTTTTTAATATATGTAATAGTGATCTTTCTGATAACATCGAGATAATTTCTGTTGTTAGTTTTATCAACTTTCTTAGCCCGTTGCACTTTACATATTCATTTGTGTAAATTATCAGGTATATCTTTAATAATGAATTAACATCAAGAATACCTTATTCTTGAGAGGTTTAGCTAATGTCTTATTTCTTTAGTTTGGATCCTGACTGCCTATTTTTATAATTCTTGAAATCAAAATCTTCCTATCAGTAGAAATGTGGGGTTATTAAAATATGGATTCTTAGTAGCTGACACATTCTGCTCCGTCTGTGTAATTTGTGTCATTAGGTCAACTGAGGGCCTGAGCAGTGACTTAAAGTTTTAATAGTAATTTTTTCTCTTATCGTTTGAGGATACAAGAAAAAAGTACACCAATTTTTATGATAACCACAAGACGTTTCTATTATAAATGTCTGAGTTAGATGTAGAATCAGATAATGCTGTTGGGATTTATTCTTAGACATCAGCAATTAATGCTATGAAAAGGCAATTGTGAAAAAAATACAAATTCCTCAAATCTCCAATGAGAACTGACTGTACATCTCCTCTGTTAGCTTTCAGCATCTGTACTTCAATGACTACCAGCTGCAGAAATTTGTCAAAAAAAATATCATGGTTGGTAATTAAAATCAACAGAGTGTATTTTTGTACTTTTCATAGAGCCAAAAAAATTGAGGTCAATGGAAGATTCAGTTAATAAACCTTTACACAGGATGAAAATGTGCAAATACAGCTTTTTTAGCGTCATCTGTTTTAGATTTATTTTTAATTTTAAGTTAGAACACAAAATAATAAAAGTAATGCATTTTGTTATGGTGCTTTCATATGTATGTATATATGTATGTATGTATGTATATATGTATGTATGTATATATGTCATATTAATCTTTTATTCATCCTCTTATGTTTCTACCTTTCTTTATATCACCCTCTTTCTTATTTGTTCCTACCTTCTTCCAGACAACCCTTCTGCTTCCCTACAGTTTGTAATTAATTACTCTTTCTTTCCCTCTCTCTCTCTTCTTTCTTTCTTGCTCTCTCTTTCCTTCCTTCCCTCTCTTTCCTTCCCCTTTCTTCCTTTCTTTCTTCCACCTCTATCTCCTCTCTTTAAAAATTTGTTTCTTTCTTTAATACACGACCCCCTCTCTCTTATGATCCCCTTTCTACTTTGATGACCTACTCAGATGCATAGACATATGTTTAACTCTAACATCTGCTCATGAGGTAAATCACAAGTCATGCTTGTCTCATTCAACACAACTGTATCTAACTGTATTAGTTTTCTTGCAAAGGGCATGGCTCCATTTTTCGTTAGGACTAAGTAAAGTTCCCCTGTATATATGTGTCCCATAGATTCTTTCCTGGCACCCATGGAGGTGGCAGTGATCAGGGAGGTCTTCTCTCACCACATCCGCACTAGTATTTGTTGCCAGGTATTTTCTTTATGGTACCAATTCTGACTGGGGTGAGGTAGTTTTGAGTCCCCTGGTGGCCAAGGATGTTGAATATTTTCTCAAATATTTACCAGCCTTTGTATTTCTTTGAGAACGATTTGTTCAGATTATTAGCTCATTTAGTGAATGCTTAGTTTAGTGTTTGTATTTTTTTCATGTCTTTAGATTCTCTGCATACTAAGGCCCCATCTGATGTATAGCTGGCAAATACTTTCGTTCAGTCTGTAGGCTGTCTTTTCACGTCAGCGTTTGTCTCTTTTGCTCTATCAAAGCCTTTTGTTTTACATAGTAACATTTGTCAACTCCAGTGACTAATTCTCTAGTTACTGGAATCTTTTTCAGATCATCCTTGAGCATGCCCATATGTTCCTATCTTATTTCTATTTCCCTTTAGCATTCTCAAAGCTTTAGGTCTTATATTTAAATCTAATCAATTCTGAAAATATTTTTCCAGCATGAATGATTTGGATGTAGTTTCTGGTACCTGTGAATATAGTTTCCCAAGCATTTTTTATTTAAAAAAAAACCCCTAAATTATTTTACAATCTATATTTTTGATAACATTGTCAAAAATTGATAATTTTAGATGTGTTTGTTTATTTTGAGTCACTGGCCCCATTGCATTAAATCACAAGGTTTTTTTTTTTTTTTTTTTTTTTTCTAATTTCTATCTTGACTATTTTAAAGAGTTCTTTACAGAGATTATTTACTTTCTTGGTTAGGTTTGTGCCTCAGTATTGCCCTTCCTTCCTTCCTTCTTTCCCTCCCTCCCTCCCTCCTTCATTCCTTCCTTTTTCTTTTCCCTTTCTCATTTCTTTCATGCTACTAGCTACTGAGAATGAGTCTTTCTTTAAAAATTCATTATTGGTTCTAATTTCTCCATATTAATTTTGTATCTTTCTACTTTGCTAAAAGACTTGCCAGGTCTAAACATTTTCTGGTGGACTCTTTAGGGTCATGTTGTCTGAAAATGTAGATATTTTAACTTTTTTTTTTTTTTTACTATATCCATTTTCTTTCTCTTGTCTTATTATTCTAACAAAAATTATCTTGAGAACTGTATGAAAAAGAATGGTGTGAGTGGCCATCTTTGCTCCATTTCTGATTTTAAAGAAAATACTATCACCTTCTCCCACTTAATACAATGTTGGTTATAGGTTTGTTGAATATAATATTTATTATTCTTCTATCCATAGTTTCATCAGGGCTCCTATAAGAAAGAGTGTGATAGATTTTATATAATCTCAGAAGATAAAGTATCAAACCTCTTTTTGCATTAAGTAAAATGGTTGAGAGATACCTGTTTTTAGCCTACTTATATGTTGTATTCTATTTATTGATTTGTATATGTTGAATCAACCTTACATTGTGAAGATCAAACCAGTTTGATTATGATACATTATTTCTTTAATGTACTCATGAATGGCAAGCAGGAATTATATTCAGGGTTTTGGGGTTGTTACCAAAATACTATTTATTACTGCCTGTATTTTTAAGCTTATAATGACTTTTTGAAATCATAATATAATTACATCATTCTTTACCTTCCACTTCCTCCGTCTAGGCCCTTCCAATCACCTTTCTTGCTCTCTCTTAAATCCATAGCCCTTTGTCTTTAACTGTTATTACATATGTATATTTACATGTCCATAAGGGAAATAGGTCTATAGTTTCCCTTTTTGCTCTCCGTTTTGGCTAATACTCATTTTGTAGAAAGAAGTTAGTAATTGTCCTAAGGTCATGTTCCAACACTGAGGGTGGGAGGTCAGGGCGGGGCCTCAAGACAGGAACCTAGGGGCAGGAACTGAAGCAGAAGCTATGGAGGAACCCTACCCATTGAGCTGTCTCTATGCCTTGCTTGGCCTGCTTTCTCTTATCGCCCAGGACCACCCAGGGATGGTACTACACACAGTGGGCTACACACTCTTACATCAACCATTAATCAAGAAAGTTCCCCAGTCTTGCTATAGGTCTTCCATCAATTGTAGTTCTTTTCTCTCAAATGATTCTAGCTTGTGTCAATTTGTAAACCAAACCTTCATAGTAGAATCTCTTCCATTTCTGTTTTGTGGAATCGTTTGAATATTGAGTTAGCATTTTCTGAGATGTTTGGTATACTTCTTTGGTGAATTCACCTAGTCTTTTGTGGATAAACTTTTTATTATTATGTCAGTCTTATAACAAGCTAAAGAACTATTTAAGTCCCCCATCTCATCTTAATTTTGGTAGGTAATTTTCATGAATTCATTCATTTATGCAATGTGGTCATGCTCATTTTTTTAATTTTTCTTATTGATGCTTGAGTGTTTCTCTCTCTCCTTCTCTCTTTCCCCCTCTCTGTGTTGTTTATGTGGTTGTATGTCTCTCTTTCTATCTGTCTCTGTCTCTGTCTCTCTCTGCCGCTCTCTGTGTGTGAGTGTGTGTGTGTGTGTGTGTGGTGGTGTATGCCTGTGAGTAGGCCAGAGGTTAAAGTCAGAGTCTTTCTCCATCACCATTTAATTTTGGGTGACAGGGCCTTTCACTGAACCTGGAGCTCATTGGTTAGGTTCACTCACCAACAGTCTCCAGGGTTCTGAATGTCTCCATTCTTCCCTAGTACTAAGATCACCAATTGTGTGTTTCTGTAACGGGACTTTTGGCTACTGCATGGGTTCCTGTTGAGACCTGCTCTGCCCCACGCTTGCGCTGCAATCACCTTTGTTTCACTTCTGAATTCAGCCAGCTCTGTCAGTTGACTAGTTCTCCAGTGCAGGAGCGAGGATGGCCGCTTCCAATTCCTGTGGTGTCCTTCACTGTATCCCGCTTACTGGAGCTCCATGTCAGGCACCTAAATGTTGAGGCCTGAGCTGCCCCACACTTGGTGCCAAAATGTTGCAAGTCATACTCTGCCTGGCTTGGGGGCCAAAAAACGTCCCGGCCTGTGCTGCTGCTCTGGTCCATGGGTCAGGGTCTCGAAGAATGGAGACAAGCCAGACAGGATTTGTAGTCAAGTCTCACATCTCTCACGTCTCTCTTTTATTGTCTATCTCATTGAAGGGCTCCTCTCAAAATTTTCTCTCTTCTCTCTCTTATTTGTCCCCTCTTAGTTTTCCCTCTTTTATTGTCTCTCTCTCTGAAGGAAAGTCTAGGGTATTTATAGGCTTTTGCCAGTGCCTTGTAGGCATGTGGATACCACGTGCCTTGCAGGTGTGGATATGACGTAAGCCTTACAGGTGTGGACAGCATGTGCACCTTACAGGCATGTATGGTGTAGATAGCATGTGGATAACACGTGCACCGCATGCCTTGTAGGTGTGGATACCACGTGCACCATGCAGCTGGGGGCACTAAACAGCAAAACAAGCTATGTGGGATAAACAAGATATTTATCAGAGTGTGCTTCAGCTGTTGTAGGCTGCTGAAAAACAAGTCTCTCATCAGGGTAAATGGTTCCAGATGGCTGCAAAGTTGATAGCTGCTTTCTAGCCGATTTCTGCTTAAAGTTGGCTCCCAACATGTTCCCTTTTTCTACCACCCTATTCCACCCTTTCCATGCCCGCCCAACTCTAGGTAGAAGATAAAGAGGCTCGACAGGAAAGAAGGTGTCAATACCAGTAGACATTGAGTTGCTTGGGGCAAGTTTGTTCTTCTCTGTCAGGATAGCCAACTTCTTCTTGTCTCTTTGTGCACAACCACTTGATAAACCACAGCAAACTGCAACACCAGTGACCAGGAGCAGGAGCAGCAGGGGCAGGAGGAGGAGGAGAAGGAGGAGAAAGAAGAGAAGGAGGAGAAGGAGGAATAGAAGAGGGGGAGAGGAGGAGGAGGAGGAGGAAGAGGAGGAGGAGGGGAAGGGGAGGGAAAGGAAGGGAAGGGGGAGGGGAAGGGGGAGGGGGAGGGGGAGGGGGAGGGGCAGGGGCAGGGGCAGGGGCAGGGGCAGGGGCAGGGGCAGGGGAGGAGGAGGGAAAGGAAGAGGAAGGGAGCAGCCCCAGCTGCTGCAGCTCCTCTGTGCTCTTTCAAGAGTCCCCGAAATTGCAAAGAACACACACTTGCAGAAACTACTTGCAGCTGGCAAAATCACACCCCCTGCTTGAACAGGAGGCAAATCACAGTCAGCTGCTGGGGACAATCTAAAGCAGCTCCATATGCCACACCTGGGATTAGAACAGAAATAGTCCCATAATATTTCTTTGTTCTTAAAGAAACTACAGCTCTTAATACACACTCCTCCAGCCAGGAGGAGTTCTACAAGGGTCGGGGGATCTGAACTCAGGTCCTCATGCTTGTGGAGTAAGTATACTACGAACTGAGCTATCTTCCTCGCCCTGAGGGTATTTCTTTGACCTTTTAACCGTTTTAAACCATTTCTAATATTGTTTCTTCAATGTGGTTGAGTTTATAAGTGATTCATAAAATTCGTTTCACATTGGGGTTGTTGAATCTTTCACTTTTCAACATTTTTGCCTGTTTTTCAGTGTTGAAGTTTGCTATTTTTCCATCCACTTGCCAATTTTCTCTTCCAGCCTGCTGACTTTTCCTCTATCTTGCTGATTTTCTCCTCCAGGCTGTTGATTGAATTTATTTGTGTGCTTTATTCTCTTTTAGGTCATTGGTTGATTTTAGTAGTCAACATTTGAAATCTTTATCCAGCACATTACCTCACTCAGTATCTTTGAATCCAGCAGATTTGAGGACTGGGGACTTTTGGGAGAGCCATGTTATCTTTTTTATTGTTGTTGTTTTCTTGTTTCGTTGGGGGTTCTTTTTGTTGTTGGTTCATTTTTTGTTTTGGTATGTCTTTTGTGACTTGACCTGCCCATCTTTTGGTTTGTTGTTTGGTTTGTTTATTTGAGGATCTTGTTACTGAGTCTACTCTAGGGACTCACCTTGCAGTACTGCTTTAGAAAGAATCTTTTACTCCCTTCCCCAATTGGAGAGCCTAGCAGCTGGAGTCTTGTTTATCTGGGCTCCTTTTTCATACATTGTTTTTCCTTTTCTCTGTACCTTTCAGGCAAACTTTTGTGAATTTCTTAAGCTCTTCTTTGCCTCTCTTTGACATAAAGTCTATCTTTTCTTATTCAGATTCTTTTCTACACCAGATCAGAAAGAAGGAGCTTCTAGTTATAATCCTGTTAATATCAATATAGCTAAGTTTTTAAAAGTGTAATTCTTGATAGTGGAATTAAATTTCATCTATAAACGTGAGTTCCTGGTAAGGGATCATGTGGTCTCTGAGCTAGATTAACTTGACTGAGGATTATTAAAGTTTGCTATTTACTGTTAATGTTTTATTTTCACTTAAATGTTCATGCATACTTTATCTTGGTTGGTCAACTGTATTAGGTTTTCTTGTCATTGTGACAAAACACCTGGGAGAAGCAATTTAAGGGAGGAAGGCTTTATTATGCTCACAGTGTGAGGGGCTTAGGCCATGGGCCTGGGATCAAACACTGACTCACTGGTGTACTCTCAGGGATCTCCCTCACTCAAGAAGATCCATCTTGGAACTTTTCAGAATTGCTCTACCCCCAATAGGACCACCAGGTGGAGAGACAAAGACTCCAATTCCCAAGTCTTTGTGGGTGATATGTAACAGCAAAATCTTAACATCATCTGTGCAATTATTATTGCCATCCAAGAGAAAATTAAGGCCTTCAACTAGTTAAAATCAGGGACTACAACTTACATTGCTTTATTCTCAAAGCTCCATTACTAGTGTATGTCTGGCAAAATAGATGCTCTGTGAATATTTGATTAGACGCTCCATGAATATTTGATGATGAAAACATGCTCAAGAGCAAACTTGTAAAAGTTAGAGATAAATTTTGAACTTATATCTAAGATATAATAGATATTTATTCCCTTTTAGTCCCCTTTCCAAATGTATTTGGAGGCTATTTTGCACCTCTAGGAAAACCTGTATTTTTTGCTCAAACATCCCAACTTTCATATTAGATACTGCTTTTCTTTAAACTGGATTGGTGGCCGCAAAGCCAGGTGCCTCTTCTGTACCCGCTTTCAAATATCACCAAATAAACAGGTGCTATTTTCTTTAAATTTATGCTTTATCTTTGGTAAGTTGATGACACAGTTGACACAGAAAGCTACTTTGATATTTCTACTTCTAACTTCTCAGATGTTGTATCAGCTTTTTAGTGCCCACAAAGCCTGGCTTTGAAGATACAGAAATCACCGTAATTTCAGATGACAGACTTTGAAAATAATAGCAGGACTTGTGTAAAGCAGCCATTTTTTTTCTCTCAAATTACTCAGACTATTATTATTCCATTGTCTGAAAAGGCAGATAATTTAATAAGTGTAAATTACAACTAACTTGGTACAGAGCGAGCTTTGCTCTTTGATTTTCTTGGATGTAAAAATAAAAGCGAACCTTTTGACTTCATGGCAACGACTGCATTTTTGACTTACAGATTATAGCTGAAATACAGTGAAACTGTAGAAATTTTAAATGACTGTTTCTTAAAATGAAAGAGTAATGCACAAGTCAGGCAATTTCTCCGAGATTATTAAACTTGACATGAAAATGAACAGACTCCAGGTCCTTGCTTTGTGATGGTTATTAGGTATTTGGGAGGAAGGTTTTAAAAATTTATTTCTTTAATAAATATTTGAGTGCTTATTCCAAGCCAGACACTGTTTGAGACCCAGTGTCTTGGAACAGTGGTAAATAAGACTGAAAAGTTTCTCACCTGAAAGTTGGATTCTCTTAGGAGTCAGACAATATATACACAGATACAAATGAGTGAGCCTTTATGGAAAATTCAGAGTGATAGAAATGAATGGGGCACTAAACTGTGCATGGTAGCCATAAAAACATTTGACTCAAATTATGGAGAATTAACAGTGTAAAGAACCCGAGGCCCTGAGTTTGGCATTCATACAAAGGAGACAGGTGAGAGAGACGAGTCTAGTGAGCAGAGGGTAGACATAACAGGGTTCGATTGCTGACATTCTACTTCTGGGTCAGGGCAGGGAGTTGGGAGTTTTACTTTAGTAATAATATGCTGGTTTTACACTGGGGAATTTAAGTGAAGTGGTGATGGAGTTTCTGTATAAGGAAAAAATTATGGATCTGTATGAGTCTGGAATTGTTTGATGGAAAGTTAAAAGCAGGGGGTTCGATTGGAGGCCATTGTAGTAATGAAGACCAGGCTTTGATGTGAGTAAAACTGGAAGACATGAATGGATTTAATGTATGTATACTGTGTTGAACACAGGATGGGAGAAATTTTGGAAGTGGGGGGGTGAGGGAAATGGAGGTGTTACTTACTGACTTTTGCTATGGTGGATGGGAATGGAATAAACAACGGGAGAAAATCCCGGACAGGGAAAGGACAGGTATGCATTGATCTACTTGGGACATATTAAGTTTGAGGCATATATTATTTGTCTAAATTGGGATTCTGATGTAAGCTGGATGTGCAAGTGTGGCTCAGTTAAGATGCCAATGTTCAAGAAAATGCTTGAGAATGTCCAAATTAGGAGAGCACAGCCAATCTTGGAGACAGAGAAAGAGCCTTTAAGAGAACTTTAAGCAATGTTATAGCCACTCAGAGAGCAGCAAAACAGCAAATACCAGCAAAACTCCTGGAGACGGAGAAGCAAGCAAGGTTGCAGAAGAAACAATCGTTTAAGGAAGTTTTGTGCCCTATCCTGAAGAAACAGCATATTTATAGAGAAATATATGCTTGACTGTATTTATATGACAGAAAGGCAAAGAAGGTGGGGACAATGGTATTAACCTTATACAGATGATTTTAGTAATCTGAGCATTGGCAGTAATTCTATCTTGATGGAGTTAGGTGGTTGTGTAGTAGGCAGTATTGGACTGGCATCTTAGTTTTAAGGTAGTGACCACTGGCCATATTTCAAACACAAAACTGTAAATGAGATAATAAAATTTGTATTTCCTTAGTTCCACGGTTTAGCTAGAATTAGTGATTTTTTTTATTTTTATAGACAGACCAGCTTCCAATACAGAAAGGTACATACTCTTTGATATTAGCATGTCATGTATTAAAACTCTAGCATAATGCGAAAGTTTAGTAAAGGTTTGGAGCTGGAAGCACTATCCACAGCCACAACTCAGTGCTGTAGCAATCATAACCTTTGTTTAAAGATCATAGCATCCACAATAAGTAAAATATGATGCCTGTTTGGTCAGATAGCCAATGAAGCTGTCATAGACCAGTAGTGACAGTGCCCTTATTATTAAATCATGTGACTCCCAATGTTACAGAAACTGGTAATACAGCCAAGAAAAATGTCTGTAGAGAATGGTGACTTCAATGCAACTTTAAATCCCATTTTAATTTTCTGATCTTATCTGAAGAAAATATTTAATATATACAGGTCCAATGCTGGTCTGTTGTCAGACAGATCTTTTTAAAATAAATTTAAAGTGGCCGGACAGTGGTGGCAAGCACTTTTTTTTAAAAAGATTTATTTACTTTATTTATATGAGTACACTGTAGCTGTCTTCAGACACATAAGAAGAGGGCATTGATCCCATTACAGATGGTTGTGAGCCACCCTGTGGTTGTTGGAAATTGAACTTAGGACCTCTGGAAGATCGGTCAGTGCTCTTAACCACCAAGCCATCTCTCTAGTCCAAGACAAAAAATTTTTTATTTAGATAGAACTTTTGCTTTCATTACAGTGACTGTGAACTTTGGCTGAGTTGGGATATCATATGTTTGTTTTAGCACAGTTAGCAAATAGGCAACAGAAAGAAGTGTTTCTTTTCACGACCAAGTTTCAGTGTGGAATGGGAATCTATATCTGATGTGTATATGAAGGCAGGCATGTAAGTATAGTCTTGAAATCCCAGCATCCTGAACTGGAAAAGTAGAGAGATATAAGTCCACACATTCTGGCCTAGTGAGATCCTCTCAGAAAGGAGGAAAAGCAAGGGAGGATGAGGATGAGGGTGAGGAGGTTGAGGAGATGGAGTGTGGGGTGGGGGTGGGGGGAAAGGGAAGAGGAGGAGATAAAGAAGGAAAGAAAAGAAATTTGATCATTTTGAACTAGGAAGGCAAACCAAGTTTGGCAGCATTAGAACAATTCTCAGAACAATATACAACACTGTCGAGAAAAGACCTGTGCAGGCATAAACTCTGTAAGGCTATAGAAAGAGGCTAGAAGTTCCTTAACAATCCAATTAAATCAGACCTGAAACTGTTAATAATTTCAACTCAAAACATACGTGGTTGTCTAAATTAGTGGAAACACGGGATTGTAATCTGGTACTATGGTATTGGAAACACAAAAGTAATACTGGCTGCTTGCTTGAAAAATGTGTTCTTTTTCTCTTTTTTCTTTTTTTTTTTAGTAATTAATGGATATCAATGAAAGTAATAAGGTTAAAAAAATAAACATTATTTGAAAACACCCTGATTGTCAGTAATAATCCATGAAATAACAATTAAAACAATAAAGGAATGCCACTTCTGATTCTCTAGAAGGCAAAGAAATCAACAAAGAAACTGAAAGCCCCGGACCGAGGGTTTTCTTTCAGTCTTGGAAATCCGTAGAGTGCTATGGCTTAGAAGTGTAATGTCTCCCGTAGGCTAGAGTGTTGGATCATTTGATTGCTGACAGGAGGATGCCTAGTAGAGATGGGCCACTGAGGAAAGGCCTTTGAGGGTGATAGCCTAGCCTACACTGTGTGTTGTTTTCTCCTTCCACCAAGATATAAAACTCAGCAACCAAGGGCTTGTACATCCCAAACACTTTGCCAAGCCTTCCTTGCTGTGCTGCACTAAGACCTGAACCAAATGAAGATTCTTCTCCCTTAGCTTGCTCTGTCAGGCACTTGTCCCTGTGATGAGAGAACTAATGGAATCAATGAGGATTTCATAGGTATTCATTCACTCACTGAACTAGGACAATGACTTTAGAGAACCATCTAACCATCTAATTAAAAGAATAAAATAAAATAAGTTCTTTGATGTGTGAACCAAGATATACATTTTAGGTGATTGCATCCAGTTTGACACTATAATTACTTTGCCCAGCAATTGAAAGGATAATTCACATACATATTTCCTAAAGCAATTTTTGAAGGGGAGATGAGTGGAAACAGGGAGAAGGCTGGAGAACAACACATCTATCTATGAACAGAGGTATAGTTGTTCAGTTAGTGATGGGTACGTAGTAGGAACTGCCTTGCATTTCTCTCTTCTAAAACTTCCTACAGACTGAATGTATGTTACCTATTTCAAGCATATGGAGTGTATAGAAAATCAGTGCCTTCTGAACCAGTTATCCCTAGTACTAGCTTGACTGACGATGAAGATGCGTCTCCATCTTGGTTACCATGTGACTGTGATTCCCTCCACTTGCTATCTGAATCACAGATAGTTGGTTGGCAGGCAAAAGAAAGGAAACACCACAGATAATAGAGCTTAATGCAGGTCCTGAGAGGTCTTCTAGCAATCAGAATGCTTGGTTAACATTTCGGTTGACAACATGGCATGCTGTTCTTTGCCTGCTGAGTCTTCTACCGTTACTCCGTCACTTGCTTTTCAAAAGTGGAGGCAAGATAAAAATATAGAAAAATCAAACAAATCATCTACCAGGAGGCTCACATAAAGGTATAAGCAAATAGTGCCAGAGGCGCTGATTAAAACAAGGAGACTGAAACCCCAATAACCCAAACCCCTCTAATCACAGACATTAAGACAAGCTTCAAGCATCTCAAGTGGCCCAGCGTTATCGGCGTTGATGATGTGGCTGCGAATCCAAGCACTTGTCAAGTGCTGTGTGCTTAACTGAAGAGATAATTGCATGCAAGTCTATAGAATCCCTGGGTAGATGAAAAATGTGGAGTTTGGTAGATTATTAAATATTTAATAATGTTTTTTACAGTCATGAAAGTATAATATAATTAGATCTTGGCTTGGTTTTTGCTTTTGACTGCCATTGTTAATTTTTTCGTTCCAGAATTTTATTAACTCTCAACCTCAGAGTCATTACTCTCTGGGTGCTGTTCACACTCAGTTCTGGGTAAGCTTAAGGCATTAAATAAATTTCTACAAAAGAAAAGGAAGCAGGGAGCTGGTTGTCCTTTTGCTATCTGTGGGTGTAGATTTTAGGTAGACCTCCCATTGCCTTTTGTGGTCCTATTTTCCCCCTCTCCTCTGAAACCTCTCCTTCCTCTCTATTTACTTTCTTCATCCTCATGTTCTCTTTCTCTATCTCTCTAAGTATTAAGTGGATTTGTAGCATTATAAAATATTTATTCCCAAGGCAATCCCACCTGTGGTGGTTTGAATATGCTTGGTTCAGCGAGACACTATTAGGAGGTGTGGCCTTGTTGGAAAAGGTGTGGCTTTGTTGGAGAAAATGCTTCACTGTGGAGATGGGCTTACATCTTACATTATAGAACCTCCTCCTAGCTGCCTTGAAGATAGGTGTCTGCTCCTGGCTCCCTTTGGGATAAAGATGTAGAATTCTCAGCTCCTCCTGCACCATGCCTGCCTGGATGATGCCATGCTCCTGCCTTGATGATAATGGACTGAACCTCTGAAGCTGTAAGCCAGCTCCAATTAAATGTCCCATTATAAGAGTTGCCTTGGTCACGGTGTCTTTTCACAGCAAGAAACCCTAAACTCCACTTTTTTTTTTTTTAGAAGGAGGAGTGAATCCTACCTAAAACCAAATGCTTGAGAAATTTGTACACTCTAGTTTCTAATAGATTAGCACAATACCATGTTAAATTCTGTTTTCTGCTGTGTCACCTAAGCCTGCTTTTACTTGTTCTTTTATGCAATCCACACACATATTGAATACCTGTCATATGTCAGTGCCGTGATAGATTCCTGGAATATAAAAACACTGCTTGGTAATAGTCTCATTGCCCAAAATACTGATGCTCTGGAGGGATGCCTTGAATTACGATCTTATCGTGGGTTGTTCAGATTGTTTAAGGATAGAACAGGAGTGATTCTTTGGAACAATGGCCATAGTGAGCTCTTGTCCCTAATACTGTGTCCATTTCATTTGGAAATTTTAAGTAAACATTACACCTGAAATTCAACTTGCTGTATGATTGAGTATTTTAGAGACCGATTTTGTTCTGTAAGTATGTGAATGGGTAGGCTAGAGAAGGATATATGTTCTTGGTAGAGGGCAGAAAGTTGTAGAAAGAAAATGCCAGAAATATAGTGGAGATATTTATCACTGAGGTGTGACTTTAAGAAGAGTGTCAAGATCTTGAAAATTCTACCTGTGTCTAAGTTTAATCATCTGATATCCATTTCTGATTCTCTTTAACTATCTTACTGAATTTTATAACTTCCTGTGCCTATGTTGTCTCCAAGCCTCCCTCTTTTCTTCCCTCCCTTCCTCCTACCTTCCTTCTTCTCTTTCCTCCCCTCCTCCCCTCCTTCCCTCCCTTTCTCTTCCCTTTCTCCCTCCTTTCCTCCCTCTTTCTTCCCTCCCCTCCCTCCCTTCCTCCCTTCCTCCCTCCCTTCCTCCCTCCTTCCCTTCATCCCTCTTTCTTTTTCCCTTCCTCCCTCCTTCCCTCTCTCTTTCTTCCCTCCCTCCCTCTTTTTTACTTGCCTCCCCTCTCTTTTTTACCTGCCTCCCCTCTCTTTCTTCCCTCCCTCCCTCTCATTTTCTTCCCTCCCTCCTTCTTTTTTCCTCCCTTCCTCTTTCCTTCTCTTCTTTCCTGGGAAGATGTTAAGTAGCAGAAGACAAGGTATAGGAGGCCATTGACCTTTAAAGGATCTCAAACACTTTTGAAAACAAATAGTTACTGTGCATATATGTGTTGGCAGATGGTGTCCTGTGGCATGGACATGATGGTCACAGGGCAACTATGGGGAGTTTGTTCTCTCCTTCAACCTTTGCCCTGAGTTGCTGGCACTGAACAGGCTTGCATGACAAATGTCTTTACATGCTAATTATGTTGCCAACACAGTTGAGCTTAGAATTTATTTTGTGCTCATCTATTCACCAAGTAAAGCTAAAATAAATACCGTAGTGGGGGTGGAAATTTTAAATTATACTGAGAAGATAGTCTGCTCAGTAAGGCTAATGTTATTAGCAGATAAACATGTATTATTTATACAGTAGTTTTTTTCCTATATCCGTATTTTACACATTCCAATCTTAATACCAGGTTGACTTCTAATGCTAATCCATAAATAACAAAAAAAAAAAAATGACATTCCAGTGTGAACTTAGCATTGAAAAAAAATCAGGAATCATGTAGACAATGTTTATTCTTTAATAGATTGGGGAATTTTGTTTATTTCACTGTCTTTCTTTTGTTAATAAAATGTCAAGTGTTGTAAGCCAAATAATTATTTAGATTACATATTTCAGCAGGCCTTCAGATAATTGGCAGTGGGTGTGATACCCAGAGGAATAAAGTTATGTATCTATTTAAACCCGAGTCTTCACTGTTCCTATCTGCACCTCCCAGACCCCAGACTCACCTCTTCAGCAAACTCTACTACTGCCGGGCCACTGAGTGCCTGATTTCTCTCTGGGAGCAGATCCAATGCAAATATCTTCATTAATTCCACACATGCAAAGGTCAAGAGGGACAAAGAGTGGTCCCTAGGGTGGCAGACCTTTGCTCTTCCGGAACACTGCAAGGTTTACTTTCAGGTTCTGTTAGCCGAACTTTTCTGTGTAATGATGTCGGTCGTGGTGCAGTTGTCCTGCTTGTTATTTAGGAGTTGTTGATTTCCAGAACTCATCCTCTTGGAAAATCTCAGTTCTGTCCTTAACAACAGCGTAGAGGCTGTTTTAGACTTCTTGTATTAAAAAAAAAAAAAGATAAAGGAAATCATGGTGACACTGATTGAAATGTGAGCATTTTTGCCTTTAATAATGAGTAATCATTCATATGGCTATCCAAGTACTTGAAACAAGTAATTTTGAATATGTCTGTATCTGTTTCCGTGATAAGATAATACGTGGATGATTACTTTTCTTAGTGACTGTGGTATTAAAAATTATTCATTGTGTGTGCATGTGTAAGTATGATGCCTGTGATTGCTGGAATGTTCATCCTAATTGCATGCATGTAGAGGCCAGAGGACAACATCTGGGAGTCAGTTCTTTCCTACCACCCGATAGGAGTAGACTTAAGCTATCTTCTACCTGTAGGCTATGACACCTGCTAGCCAATGTTTTATAACTAGAATATAGAAATGCCATTGGAATACCAGTGGTGTGTCTTTATATTTGTTTGCCTATGGGGTTATTGATAACATTAGAAACTATCATGGATGACCCCAATGTACGACACTTCCCATCAGGAAAAGTGGAATAGTGCCTCTCCTCTCTCACCTTGGATTTCTGATTTTCTTGGTGTTTTAGTCTTGCAATTTATTTATTTATTTATTTATTTATTTATTTATTTATTTATTCATTCCCTGTTACTGGAATTGTCTACTTCTCCCTCCACCAAATAATCTATACCCACACATACAATTTTTTTTTTTTTGAGACAGGGTTTCTCTGTGTATCCCTGGCTGTCCTGGAATTCACTCTGCAGACCAGGCTGTCCTCGAACTCAGAAATCCACATGCCTTTGCCTCCCAAGTGCTGGGATTAAAGGCGTGCGCCACCACCGTCTGGCACAATTTTTTTTTCTGTGTGTCCCCAGGGCTGTGTCCCTCCATAGCTGCTACCCAACTGTTGCTCACTAGAAGTTCACATTTCCCCAGTTGAACATTCCTTCTGGGGTCACTTTTTTTTTTTTTTTTAGTGCCTATGACACTACACTGTCCTGACTACCCCCAGGAGACAAGCCTCCTTTGCTGGCTTATATCTCTCTGTGCTACAACAGGTTTCTTTAATTCATGGACTTTCTTGACTTTGAGTGTCTTGACTTGGAGTTAGGGTTATTTAGTATGTCAGCAAACAAAAGACAAGATTTCCAATTTAAATTTGGACTTCAGATACTTGTAGCATAAGATGCTTTGTGTCTTACACAAACACATATTTATTTGACCCTTGAAATGTTTTAGACACATTTGTATGAAATCCTATACAATGTAGCAGAAATTTACCCTCAGTTGCTGTTTTGTTTTTGGTTTGCTGCCTGTACACTGGGTAAGTCAGCCCCTTTAGATGCGTAGAGTTCCGTATGGCTCTTCTCTTTGTCAGCCCCAGGCTTGGGCTCTTAACAGTGACTAACATCCCGGATGTACATTTTCTCAAATATAGTATGTTCAAGAGAAAATTATTATTTCTATCTACCTCCATCTTCCTCACAGGTTCAATCTTCAGTTAATTCCTTGAGTCAAATAGCTGGGCTGTCTCGCTGATCTTTCTATTTCCCACCCTCTTATCAAGTCTTTGGAAAAGTTCTGAGGTCTGAAGCTCTAAAATACATAACAAATGTGTTGACTTTCCTTCATTTATACGTCTGAAGGTCAAGTTATTATCATAGTTGGTCTGGACTGTAGACTGTGGGTCGATCAGTCCCCCGTAAATCCTTAACATTTTATTTTGTACATTTATTATTATTGTTATTACTATTACTATTATTATTAATTATTTGGATGCTACTGCTGCTGCTGCTGCTGGTGAAGATGTGTTTGTGTGTGTAAGTCAGAGTGCAACTTTCGGGAGTCAGTTTTCTCCTTCTATCACATCAGTCCTGAGAAGAAATGCTAGATATCAGTCTTGGTAGTGAGCCCCTTCATCTGCTGAGCCACATTTCTGGTACCCCTTCGATTAATTTTTTTTCTAAATTTTATGTATTTAGTTTTGTACCTGTGTGTGTGTGTGTGTGTGTGTGTGTGTGTGTGTGTGTTACATGGTTACATGTGAGCCATGTTGGGAGTGTGGCAGTGAGGTCACCCTGTGAGAATCAGTTCTCTCCTTCCACCATGTGGGTCTTGGGAATTGAACTTCAATCCCCCTCTCCTTCTTTAAAACAATGTCTGGCTCTTGAAGGGAGCAGTGTGAGCTCAGATGAGAAAAGAAGCTCATGTCTATACTCTACTTAGCCTTTCAGTCCCTTGCTGTTTCACACTGTATTGTTCAGATATTCATTTGTGTTCTCTGGCCAGGTCCGTGTAGAATGGGAGGATTTCATTTCTTCTGTCGCTAACATTATTCACAGCTAGAACAGAGTGAAGCAGGTACTCGTTAAATATTTGCTGACAATTCATCTAATTCCCTTTTGCTATAGAAAACAATCAGTGCCTAAGATGGCCTAAAAATTTCTAGCAAATTACTCTTTCTGGATTTCAAAATGGTTATAGAATAGAAATGCTGCCTTTCTCCTTTTCCTCCCACTGGCGTTTATGCTCAGATGCTGAGGCGGACACACTGGTGATAAAGCAACAGTCAGCACCAATGCCAACACAGAGATGGGCTCTCCTCCTCTGTGGGCTGCTTGGTCTCTGGGGAGAAGGCTGGCATATTGTAGCCCATCAGGATCCTGCCATGGATTGTCTTTCAAAGTCAAATTCAGCAGATCAAGAGATAGAGAAAATGATTTGTTGCCTGAAGAGATGGTAGATTAATATTTCTGAAAAGTTGTGTGCTACACTGCCGAGGGCGTCTGTACTACCATTTAGACCGCCTCCCTTTGATATGGAGAAAGCTTACAAAACAGCATATTTTCTCAGTGCATAGACATTTCCTGTGCCCCAGGACTGGGTTCCTAGTGAAGTGTAACATTCATTAGCCCCTTTAGCCAACGTGGCCTATGAAAACAGACCCAGGTCTTTATCTTGCAGCTTCATCTCAGAGTCTGGCATGGCTAGGGGAAGCTGTGATGTATGAATCAGCAGGGAGATTGATTTTCCTCCAGGTACGTGGCAGCCGGAGTAATGAGACTGGAAAATTGCCTGCTCACTGAGCAAACATGACAGGGATGTCATAGAGCAAATTTATCTTTATGCAAACACACGGGGGTCACATGGGTGGAAATTCCACAATGTGACCTGGTCTCTGGAAGGTGTCTCTCTAAATCATCCCCTTGCATCAGGAATCCAACACTCAGCAAAACTGTGTGATAACTGTCCACCCCCCCCCACACACACGCTTCCACTGAATAATGTAATTCTCACACTACAGTAAGAAATAGGATAAATTGTGGTGCCATTTTCAAATGAGAGTCTTCAACTCTCTCAGGCTATTTCTGGTGTTCATCTTGGATTTTTGTGGCACTGAAACATAAAATATCTACTTTAATAGAGTAAAAGAAATGGAGTGATTTATCCTAGTCATCCCAGGCCTTTAGAACCTTCATTTGGTAATGGAAAAATCAGTGGCTGATAGAGAAGCAGATAATTTTTCTATATGTAGGCAGCCCAGTGCAGAGACCACACACTCTTTTCAGAACATTTAGGCATACAGAAAATTTCAAATCATATAGAAGGGTATGCTGACAATATTTTGCTAAATCACTTAAAGATTTGCAATGTAATGGTAGGCACAGTTTCCTTTTAAAAAGCATTTTCTGGTGATTTTTTTTTCTTTAAACTACTATAAAAACCTCAAAACTCTTACCAATTTTTTTTTGTTAGTAACTTTTGGTTTTGACAAACATTTTTTAGGTTTGAAGCCTCTCCTTCCTGTTTGAGACTAGTTTACTGGTTATTAATCATCCAGTAATTGAGATGGGTTTTTGCCTGAGTATACTCAGTTCAGGGGAAAAAAAAAGGATCAAAGGAGTCAGCTAGATTCTCAAGCAGATCACTCCTTGTAAAATGGATCAGAGTGTAAAAGAAGTCCAGAAAAAATGACCCTTGTTAAATCTAGTCCTGGGGACTGAGCCACAGGGATCAAGCAGAATATGACCTTTTGTTTTTATTTTTGAGACAGGGTCTGGTATGTGGTCAAAGCTGTCCTCAAACTCTTTCTTCAAGGAAGAACACATTCCAAGGCATCTTCTGTGCCACATGCCCTATCAGCAGAGTCTTGGCTGTAATGTTTAACAGGGCACATCTCGTTCCCGAATCTATAAAACAATGAAAAGCCTTTTAACTTGATGTTTTGAGACGACAGAATGAACATGTTCCTGTGTGTCTCGAACCATTCTAAGTGCCTGTTTGTATTAATTTAGCATACGCACAGGAGTAGATGGAGTCCACTATTAGGTACACTCTGCAGACAAGAGGTTCATAGAGGCCAAATAACACCCTAGGTTCCAGAGATAGCTAGCAATCAAGACCAACCCAGTGCTGCTGTGAGTTGTTGTGTGTTTTGATCTCTGAGGCTCCCAGGGAAGTTGAACCTCTCTCTCTGGTCCAGGGAAAAATCAGAATCTGAAAAGCGTTTGTTAAAAATAAATAAATCCTTAGTTGGGAATAAGATATGGTCTATGGAATTTGTTATATGACTGTTGATATGGTGCTACACACGGTACAGGGTGTAATGTAGGTTTTCATTTCTAAAGCCAGACCGAGAGTCTGGACAGACCCACACCTTCATCCACTCCAAGATCATCTGTCTGTGCATCTTCTGGTCCTCTTTTCTGCCCACACAAGTTTTGCCTCCTACCAGCACGCCCTGGATTCCTGCCTCCCTACATAGGGGTGCCTACTTTCCCTTCTGAGTCTTTTTCTCCACTTCATCTTTTTAAGTGCAATCTCTCACTGAATTTTTCAGGAGAAAGTGCATCCTTTAAAAGCTCTGCAGAATGGGAGTTGTTACAGCCCCTGTTATCCTGGCTTTGCCTGCTTTCTGTTTATAGGACGATATGGCTGTGATTGTGCCCTCCTGGTCTGGCTGCTCTGTGTTCTTTTCCATACGCTGTGTACTTCTTCAGGCTGCAGTTTAGATGTGAATTTACTTTCAATGGAAAGACTCCTGACTAGGGTCAGAGCTAATGAAAAAAAGGCCCCATTTATGAGAGATGTGGATGCCTCCTGGCTCTAATGGTTTCCTCACGCCAGCTCCCTGACTGCTGTGAGAGAGACATTTCTAATAGCAATTAGCTAACATTTAAGTCTCTCTGTATGTCACACATCAGCCTAACTGCTCTGTCTGTCTTAACTAATTTAATAACAGAGCTGATCGGATTAGGTAAGGTGTGACACTGTCTGCATTTAACAGACAACTTTCCAAGAGGTAGTCAGCTCTGAAACAGATATGAGGCTCCTGGCCTCCAACTGAACCATTACTGATGTATGGGCTGGGCTGAAGGGAGTGGTGTAGTTGTGTGTGAATTCAGCTATTCCTGGAAGTGATAGGAGATAGGGGAATCCCACTGAATGACTTAAGATGGTTTTCTATTTGATATCACCATGTTATTTATGGGATGTGGTAGCCCACCAAATATTTTAGTTGAAGACCTGTTGATGTCAAGTCCTGCTCTAAGAGCTTCACGTGCATTAATTAATTAATTAATTAATTCACTCAACCTTCACGGCCCTTTGAGAAAGCATGTTTTCTCATTTCACAGTTGAATGAATTGTGGCATTTGTTAATTTTTTTTTCTAATAGTCCAAAGTTAATGAATGTCAAAACCATGGCTTAAATGCAGGAAGTCTGGCTCCTAAGTTACCCACAGTTAGTATAACCACTACATAGTGAATGTCAAATAAGGTATTTTACGATTATGATTCTATACCTTGTCCACGCAGGAGCTACGCTTTTTCTTTTTTTGCTATTTACGCTCCTATAAAACCCAATGGTCTAAAACAATGAAGATTAAGAACCAAGTTCTTTCAACATGCATTTCTTTATGTTAGTTTCAAGTGATTAGTACTATCATCAGACACAAAGAAGGATACAGATGAGATCTAGGCACTGTGAGAGCTGAATGCAAGGACCAGGCTTAGCTTGGGTGAGAAAGATGGATCCTTGTAATCAAAGCAGGGTGTCCATGTGATGAGGAAAGTGCTAAGTCCATTGGGAACGGAAGAACTGCACATGAGCAATCAGAGGAGACGGTCAATAGATATCAAAAAAGCAGAACTAAGCTTTGGGGTCACCAACCTGGAAGATGGTAAACACTAAGTTGTTCTTCAAGGGTTCCCAATAAAAGATCTGCTATGAAAGTGGTAAAGTCAGGGTACCACATGAAAGCCAGCTTGTAGAACACAATTTGTGTCCTATCTATAGTCTGAGATGGATCCTTTTATTTCTTCATGTTAATGCTAAGAATGACCTAATGAGTGGAGGAATGTGTGTTCCTAGGAGAGAGAAGACAATTCCTGACTTTGGAAACGTGTTTTAATTTTGTCAGAGGGAAAGAAGTCTTGCTCAGGCCTTCCATCAAATGATAACCACTATTTGTCATTACTGTAAAGATACCTCTAGATGTAGCCATCCTCTCTTGGCTGTATGTATAGGGTTACTTTTGATTCTTGTGGTTGAGCAAAGAGGTGACATTCACAAGAAAAGAAAAAGAGTTGCAACATTAGGAAAAGAGAGTCATTTTCTCTCCCATATTTCAAAAAAGCACTGATTGGGGCTGTTTAGACATGGGATAATTATGATCAAGTTTCTGGACTGAATATAGGAGAATGCGATGGTCAATTTTATTCTTTATACCTGAAGACAAAAAGAATTAATCCATAGTCAAGAGAGCGGCTAAGGTGAACCGAGGTGGAAGACGCGTGTTCCCTAGACAGTTCACAAATTGGATAATGTCCCCAAGCACATTAAAACTTAATTGTATTATCATCCACATTTGAGGTTATACACTGTGGTGTCAGCAGATGGTGTCCAGGGTTCTGTGAACTCGATTATTTCTGTACAATTCTCAGGACAGAAGGTGTGGAACTCTGCAGCAGGAATGAAAAGAGAATAAAGCCGCCTTGTGCCCCTCCACTGTTTTCTTTGGATCTCTGCACAAAGTGGCAACTGCTGGGGGCGCAGAGATTACCTCAAATGTGTCTCATCTGTGCATATCTACTAATGCTGCTGTAGTACCATTTTACCAAATGGGAAAACCACGGAGGGATTCCTAATCAGGGGTCCGGAGTTGGGTCCTACTGCCAATACTTGTAAGTGGCACGTGCCAACTCTTTGAGCACAATTTCTTTTCTTTTTTTCTTCTTCTTTCTTGTTTATTCACTTTACTTCCTCATAGCTCTACCTCTCCCAGTCGGTTTCCCCTCCCACAGTCCTTCCTCCTACTCTCCCTCTCCTCTCCTCTGAGAGAATAGAGCTTATCCACACCCCGTTCAGTCTGGCACATGAAGTTTCTAGAGGGCTAGGTTCTTCTCCCTCTGAGGCCTGCCAGACAAGGCAGCGGGGTTATGGGAATGGATTCCACAGACAGGCAACAGCTTTAGGGATAGCCCCCAGCCCCTGTGCCATTGTTCAGAGCTCACACGAAGAAGAGCTACATATCAGCCATATATGTACAGGGGAGAGGTCTAGGCCCAGTTTAGAACGGCTGTTCTCTGAGAGGCTCCACCAAGCAGCTGACTCAGACTTTTGCCGACACCCACAGCCGAACTTTTGATGGAGCTTGGAGACTTTTATGGAAGAGATGGGGCAAGAATTGAGGGCCTCAAAAGGAATAGGAATTCCACAGGAAGACCAACAGAAACAACTAACCTGGACCCCTGGGGGCTTCCAGAGACTGAGCAGAATTTCTTTATTGCAGTAAATGCAAGTGAAAACGTCATACTGTGTTTGATTGTAAGTGTGAGACAGATTTATCCACTCCAGAAAGTTTCACGACAATTAGAAACTATATTCAGGCTTCCTACAGTAAAATCAGAAAACCTGACTTAGTATGTGTTGCTTGTCTTTTCAACAAAGAAATTCAGTTTGATTTCATAATAGAAAGAGAGAAAACTCAGGAAGGAAGTAGGGGACAGACTCGAAGTATATTTTGTTTCTGCTACCTCATTTACCGTTGTTACTTATCTTTGTTATATATATTTTTTAATTTTATATTTTCTCTCTTTTTACACTCAATTTCTCCTACACTTCTTTTTATACTATCCACCCTACTAAAATATATACATGGTAGTGCAAAGATTGTTAAGACACACATATTTGTGAAGACACACACAAATATACCCACAGACATGAGGTGGGGAGAAGGGGAGAGGGAGAGGGAGAGGGAGAGGGAGAGGGAGAGGGAGAGGGGAAAAGGGGGGGAGGGGGAGAGGGGGAGAGGGGGAGAGGAAGAGAAAGTTGTTTTCTATGTTGTGTGAGAATTGTAGTTTGTAGGCCAGGCTAGCTGGAGCTCATATCAATCTTCCTGCCTCAGCTTCCCAGATGATGGGATCACAGACCTGAGCCACCACACCAGATTTAGATTTCATTTTTGTCTTGTTTTCTTTTGTACATAGATAGTAGTTGACAGAAAAACTTCCCATGTAGCTTCTTTGGTTTTGAAGGTAGTTCTATGAAAGATGAATTTTGACACCAAGAGGGCCATTCACCAGTGAGTGTTCTTCCTGCTCAAAGGGACCTAATATTGATGTCTGAATCAGAAAATCTACAAAGAACCAAAAACTGTTGCTTACTTACTCTGTTAGAAAACAGCAATGCTATAATGAGCTTGCTTAAGGCACATTGCTTATTGACTTATTTCCTTTGGTAGTGTCTGAAACTCAAATGATAAAAAGATGTATATAGATTTTGTACATTTAAGCTGTCGTCCTTTGCTGGTTACCTTCTCAATAGCTCCTGTATGTTAAGTAAGGATAAACACTCATTTGCTTGTGAACATTCTTGACATTCTGCGTTAGATCATTTGAACTGAACTTTGTTTTACTTTTTAATATACGGCAAACCAAATGAGACCACAGGTTCATCGTACTGCCTGCACATTCCGAGGCCTATGGTTTTCCAAGACCTTTCCTCTGAGTTGAAATACCTCCTGTCTCTCTTCTGTCTATTATATCTTCATTCATTTCAGGGTTAATTCAATCACCTCCTACTTCAATTACAGAATGTTGGCTCCTTGGTGTCAGGGACAGTGTGACCACCACAACAGTGGAGTATCTGCTCCTCTGATAAATGTCTTCTATCCTGATTTTCCTCAAGAGGCTTGGAGGGGGATGAAAGTTACGTGTTTGATTATTCTATTTTACAGCTAGAAAATAGGTTTGAAGTAATTCTGTGGACTTGAGTGAAGACAGGAAGAGAACACAGTTGGCTCCATATGCTAGGGTCTGTGAATACAGCTCTGACCTATGGACCTTCTCCACCATGACTTTGCTCCCTGATGCCTATGCTAATTCCTTATTTAACATTCCTATTTAATAGTTCTTTGCCTTATATGATCATGCAAACTTCATTTTTGTTTCTGATGAGTCCTCTGAGGGCACGGAGAATTGCTGGCTTTGGTATTCGGGGCAATGACCATCAACATCAGAATTTCACGTAAAATAATAGCTTTAAAACATGAATATGTGGTTTTATTTTAAGCTCAGTTTCGAGAAAGCAGCTGCATTTACCATACATTTTTTTTTTCTGAAAATAAGTGTATAAGCATGGCTTCCAGTGACATGTACACACTAAATAAATAATACTTGGACTATGTGATGCCAGACTCTGCCTTCTTCAGTTTAATTAAGATAGCATACCGTTATATTCTTTTCCCTATGGAAATTAATGGGAAACAAGCAATATATCATTACAGATTCATAGCCCAAAGCCTTTCTGCTTTCTATAATCTCACCATTAAACCCCAAATTAAGAGTACCAACTTTAATCCCAGCCTAGACTCCATGGGTTCAGAGGTCTTGTCTATCATTATTATCAGCATGTAGTATGATGGGTGGCTTTGGCATATGAACGAACATACCATCACAGCAACAATGAGCTTGGTGTCAAAGTCTAAATGCAAGGCCATTCTTTAAGCATTACATCAGGAGAGAAGCTAAATGGATCCATTTTATTCCCAGTTTACTTCTTTGGCCTCCATTTCCCAGCTTGTTTGAACCACAAGCTATTTAAGGCTTCAAACTTTACCACAGGCTTCTGAATATCCTTTTGTACTCTGTAGGTTTTGTTCCCAGCGGCTGAAAAGAGCCAGCTGACTCCTTTGGTATTTTTATACAGTGTGCTTTATTGTTTGCCTCCAGTGTTTTCTACCCCATGTCCCAACCCCAGATGCTGTGATTGCTACTTCTGGATGGAGACATCTGTTTTGGAGAAGGATGTCTTCCATTCAAAATTACACTTTTTATCCACCCCTACTGAAGAACGAAGCAGAGAAGGACCTAGTCTTACCAGTACAGGGGTAAATGCATGTTCTTATCCTTTGGATTCTCCCAGGAAACCGTTGCTTAGTTTAAATAAATACGTTAAATATCTTCTGAGTTAAGGACTTTATCATAGCCCCCATGCTCAGTTACTTGATATAATCAGATTTTTGGTGACAATAAATCTGAGCACAATAAATCCAATAAATAAATTAATAAATCCCAGGGGGGTAAAGACTCAATAGATAAAAAATAGGTTGATGATTGTCATTTTTGTCTTTAGATGAGCTCTTCTATATAATAATAATAATAATAATAATAATAATAATATTATTATTATTATTATTATTATTTCTTGATTCAAGTCACAGTATACACAGCTCATGATTCCACTGTGCTGCCAACCTCTTATCTAATAGATTAGCTCTGAGGCCACATAATCTATTTACAGACTTTAGTTGGCGAGTAGGATTCTTAAAAACAGGACTAATTAAGAATGCTTACAACAGAGATTTCAAATATGATATCATACCTCTGGCTTTTTATGGAAACTAGGAGTCTATGGCACCCCAGGCTCTTTTTTTCCAATGGTGTCAGTGGACTAGAACCAAGCAGGACATAGAGACTAGGTCCTCTGATACTTTCTTCACCTGCACTTCTCCTAGGAGTGTATCATCTGTTGGTAACTACTTTCACTTGAGGTGTAGTAGCACATGTCTAATTAGATTTAATTCTACCCAGTATAATGTGTCTCCTTTTAAAAGTCACCCCCACATCATTGTAATTATACATATACATATACATACACATACACATACACATACACATACACATACACATACATATACATATACATGTATATATATTTTTTTTTTCTGTAAACCTGGGTCAAAATTAGTAGGAATTATTTTAAAGTCTTCTGTTTTATGGTATAGAAAACCAGATCTTAGAATCATTGCTTGCGTTCTCGTACTTGGGGTGAGAAGAGCTAGAAGTTTTGCACTCTGGAGTGCCCTAGCTCCCTTTGACCTTGTACGAGTTGCTTCTATTTTCTCAGCATGTTTCTTTTTCTCTGGAAGGGGATGAGTGTGTCTGCCAGCCTCATGGTCATATACATCAGAAGCAATCATGGATGTGAGAATGTTTAATACACCATATGGCACGATGCAAGGCTAAGACACTTTGTGGGCAACGAGAGCGATAGCATATGGTTTCTCAAGGAGCTTAGAGTCTGTTTACAGACTCAGGACTCAGATATAACATAAATAACAGTTGAGAATATCTTACTTCCTACAAGTAGCAGAGACATTAAATGTTACCAGAAAACACATGGTCGTTCAGGGCAACCAAACTCAAAATTCAAAGGGCATACATAACCTCTCTTCTGTTAATTTATTATTAATTTCATACATATTTTCTCTTCTATATTCTCTGTGATTAAAAAAATTACACAGTAAAGACAAAAGCAGTGAAACAGACCACCCAATTTTCTTTGCTCATGGCAGTTTTTATTCGAGTAGGGCAATAGGAAATAAACAAACACACAAACATTTTAATTCCACATCATATTGCATGTCACTAAGAACATGATTCCTGCTGTGAGTTCATTAGCTCATTACTGTGGTTACTGTATGTTCCTCATGGCAAACACTCTTTTTTGTTTGTTTGTTTGTTTTTGTTTTTGTTTTTGTTTTTTTTGTTTTGTTTTTGTTTTTTTTTTGTTTTTCGAGACAGGGTTTCTCTGTATAGCCCTGGCTGTCCTGGAACTCACTCAGTAGACCAGGCTGGCCTCAAATTCAGAAATCCACCTGCCTCTGCCTCCCAAGTGCTGGGATTAAAGGCGTGCGCCACCACTGCCCGGAGGCAAACACTCTTGAAATTCACCTTCTTACTACTTCGAAGATTTTGCTGAACTGTTATGGTCTCTAACATTCATTTCTCCTCTATACCTCCAATTCAATTGTTGGCCTTATCGCCAACAATTCAAGTAAGAGGATATAAATTTGGTGGAAATAAGGTCAGTAGGGTTTTAGCTAATATGAGATGACAATGGCTGTAGTTTAGACTCATCATCCCTGTGCCCCTAATGTAGGTCCTCCCTCAACTCATGGTTTCTTTGGAGCATTTCTCTAAGATAGACTCGGGTAACAGGCTTTCACCATTACCCAGTGACATAATTTCACCATCTAATAGGTATCACCATTAGAAAAAATGTCTCTGGATTGTACATTTAACCAGTTGAGGGCCATGCCATATGTAATTGCCTTTTGCTGGAGTGTACCCCACTTCTCCTCACAAGGAGAGTGTTAGAACGCAGAAGCTGATAGAAACAGAATTGAGAACAACTGGAGATTATGTGATTGATTTTATTCATAAAAAGAAGTCCCAGATATTGGAGAATAAAGATTTCAAAAGGGGGCTGAAATCGTGTTGCCAAAGGAATAAGTCAGAAAGCAATATATTAGGAGCTTACTGCTGACAGAAGTTGAGAAAAGTTGTGACTGCTTTGATTCTTTTTTCTTTTTATTGGGTATTTTATTTATTTGCATTTCAGATGTTATCTCCTTTTCCCATTTTCCCTCCATAGAAACCCCCATCCCATCCTGCCTCCTCCTTTTTGCTTTTATACCATTTTAATTACATGCAAGTATTAAGGTCAGTTCTAGGTTGAGGAACTAGCAATACAATAGATGCAAATAGTCAAGGAACAAGCAAGACAATAAACACAAATAGTCAAAGAACAAGGAAGGCAATAAACAAAGTTCCCTGATCATTCCCGTGATCACTGTTTCTAAGGGCTTATCAGGATGAACAAAATATCTGAGCCTACTTCCCTGTCCTAGCCCAAAGTCATTTTCATGTCTGAAACCTATTTTCTTGTTCTAGCCTAAGATTTAGATTCTTGCCTGAAATTACTTCTTTGTTCTAACCTAATGTCAGATTCCTGCCTGAAGCCCACTTCCTTGTCCTTGGCCAATGTCACTTTCCTGCCAGGCTGCTTTGATTCTTGATTGACTTGGATTCTCTCAGTTGCTTAAGTTATTAACTCAGAGCTGAGTATAGCACGTTGCTATATTAAAGTCTTATAATGCCCCGGTATTTTCTAAAAGGCGTCCTGTTAAGATATATGGGTTTATGCACAGATTTCAAACACGTATATAGAGTGCATGTAAAATGGAGTTATAAAGGTGTGCAGACACCTGCTCCCCTGCTGGTCTCTCACTGTGCATTGCGGAGGAATGGTTTGTGGGGATTTTATGACGGTACAGTGGCCATAAATATTTTTGTTGAAGCCATTCAATTTTGAAATTATATTTATTTGTTTTTCTTGAGGGAGTGAAAAGGAGGGCTGTCTGTACTGCTGTGGCACATGGGCAGGTCTGAAGGAAATCTGTGGGAGCCAGTTCTCTTGTCTCTACACACGGGTCCCCGGGATCCAACTCAGGTGGTGATATGTGATGGCCGCTACCTTTACCCTCTTAGACAGCCCACCAGCTCTGTCTAAACTATATTTCTTAGAAGGAAAGACATACTCTGGTGAACTTGAGCAAACACTCTCTTCATGGACCACTTACTCCAACTTTTCTTTGACGATAGAATGGCGTGTATTTTAACACATATCTGTCATTATCTGTCTTTGCATGACTTTTTGGTTTAATTTACTTATTTGTTAGTTCTTTGACAATTGCATGCATGCACATACTACATTCAGGTTACTCTCTCCTCTTCCATTTCCCTCCTATTCCTTTTGGTTTGGTTTTGTGGACTATTTAGTTTAACCAGGGCCACATGTGTGGCCATTGCCTTGAGACTATCCACTAAAGCCTGGTGATATTACCACTACCCAGCATAAATGAAGTCAATGAATCCTTTCTTTCAGAATCTATCAATAAGAAACAATTCAGTAATGAGGGGTAGGTCTGCCTGGCTGATGGACCCATTCTTGTGTAGGCCTAGTGCAAACATTTCTAGCTCTCGTGAGATCACTATTGCAATGGATATATACTGCCTAGAAGATAGCATTTGTCTCTTCTATCCACCTGTCTTCTAGTTCTTAGATGTCTGCAATGTTCCCCTGTCTTTTGCAGGTATGGTTTAAATGTCTTATTTAGGACTGAAAACACTATCATCACTTTTCCTCAACATTTTACACAGCCACAAGTCTCGGTCTTCATCACAGTTCACTAGAAAAAGGCTTGTCCTTCTGGTTAAGGCCAAAAGTGGTAGCTGTCTGTTTATATGAATATGCATATTTAGAAAGTGATTGCATGCTATGTCAATTTAATTAAACAATGAAACTAATTTCTTCCTTAGTGTTCAGTGATCTGATGTGGGCTTCTGAGTGGCTTTACACTACCAGGTATAGATTCTCTCTTGTGGAATGGGTCTCAAGTCTAATCAGAGAGTACAAAGTTAGTTTTGATGATAAGGCTCATGTATGTTAATGTTAATGCTTTTCAGGAAATGGATATATTAATTAAGTCCTCATAGGTTTACATTTTCAGTTACTTCTGATGAGGCTCTGCATTGAAGATTGTTGAGAATTAGAGTGATTTATTGTTCAAGGTATTTTTGTGTGTTGAATATAAGCTGTTAACTGGTTGGTGTTCAATGAATATTGGCCATGTTGGATGATTAAACATAAGAATAATTATTCATATTCATAGCTATAAGTGCAGTTTAAATGATTGTCCCTTTTGGAACCTACGTTTTATCTGAGCTAATAGTCTTAAAGCTCTTTATCATTATTTTTACTCCTTTTAATACTTTGCTGTGTTGAAGGAGGAGAGTGGGGTGGAATTTTTCCTGTAGTTCCTTCTTCTAAGAGAACAGAAACACAAAGAATAAAAGTTTTTAGCTAGTCCCAGGAGTAACAGAGTGGAGAACAAACAGGGCTGATTTCACTACCATGCATTCTTTGCTTTAATAACTAGAAATATTTTGTTTTAAAAATGAAATAAAATACTTTGTTTTGAAGGCTTTTTCTGAAATTGAGTTCATGTGCATGTATGATGCATATTAACATGTGCATTCATTAACATATATGATCTCCAATTACCATGAGAGTTTTTTGATTTAGTGATCTATGCATGGGTAAATACAGTGGGAGGGTTTTGTTTTCTTATTCTTTATAACGGTGCTCCACCTAAAAGCTGAAAAATATTGTCATAGCTGATCTATTTCTGAGTGGATTCTTGGTGGATAATGTATATCCACACAGCCCCTGCCTGTCTCCTACCACCAGATTACGATCATATGTTCATGTAGCATCATTGCTGTGTGCATACAAGACATGGCAAATGGGAAGGTTTCTAATTGTTAGCCCTTTTGCTTGTAGTTTTTATAGTGCAAGAGATCAAATATAAAGTGAGGTTCTGCTGCGTCTAGATTTCAAGTATATATCTTTCCTTTACAGATCTTGTCAAGATCTTGGCAGTAAGCATACATTTTATATTAAATTATTTAAATCAGGATTGTTTTAAAAGTGGTTCTCCTACACTTTAAACTTTTGCTCAGTCAAACTCAAATTTATACATGGGCTTTTTAAATGTCAAACATTTCTTGCTACAGTGGTTTTTCTATGAAGTCTCATATTTTGGTCATACAGCATAACCTCGTCATCTTTGTGTCTCGTTGAAAGCAACATATTGAAATTGTGGATGCAACAGTTCATGTTCTATTTCATAAATTGGTGAACAAGTGTTAAGGTTGAGTCACTGAATACAAAACAAGAATGCAGAGAAGCATAGTATCTTAGGGTTAATATTGAGAAGTGAGGCAAGACAGGTTGCTTAACTCTGATGGATGACTGCCCTCAAACTACCTAGAGCTACTAGAAAAGAATGAAACACATCATCTGATCATGCCAGAATGAAGGGCATGTTTAACATGTCTTGTTGGTATGTTACCATGGAAATAGATAAAGAGCTAAATTCCTTATTCTGTGTTGAATGGAGGAGTTTATCTAAAGTATTCTCAATGACTATACTGTTGCTAACACTTTCAGATTGCTTACCCCATGTCAAGATTTGACATGAGGAGCAGTGGTGAAGAGAAGATCAGTTTGTAACAAGAAGTATCTGGCAGACTGCAAGAATTCACAAGAGAACTGCAAAGGTAATCCTAGGAAGAGGAACAGAGAGACGGAATCATTGTAGAAGGTGATCTGTTGAGAACAGTGTTACAATTACTGTGAAAAGCCTTATCTTCTGCATGGTGTGGGAGCAATGTCACAAGTAACAACCACCCACTCCTTTGATGCCCCATGAACTTCATCAATTTTTCATCTTGGATGCTGAGGAAGATGCTGAAAATATATAATTGTGGTTTGAAGAGAAGGCCAACTTGGAGAATAAGTTTCTTGGAAAGACTATCATAGGAGAGCCTTTTCAGGGCTAAAACCTCCTAGAGAAAAGTTAAACTTCGTCAAGGTTCTGATGCACATTTGAAACTAGTTGGAAACACTTGGCATAAAAAGACAGAAAAAAAGGTCTTTAGAAACAACCCATCTCATCAAATGATTCTTCTTTCCTGGATGCTGATGGACTAGATCAGGAAATATTCATGTGGTCCAGCTTTGGAGACATGTTAGACTCCCTTCTCAGAAGGATTTGAAGCAGAACGAAAAAGTCCATGTTAAAATAGACCATTTCTTTGGTCACCAGTAAAATTCACCTTCCAAAAAAATCAGTTTCTTATAAAAAGAAACCAGAAGAAGAGGAATCAGACAGTGTTTAAAGTGCTTCCAGAAAGATTAAGAGAGAAAGCCAAGAGTCAACCTACTGTGCCAGGTATGTCACCTGCAAAGCAGAAGGTTCTAAAGAGACGTGAGGAACAAGGGTAGAAGAAAAGAGTAAAGAGTAAGAGGTAGTACAGATGGGGAAAGAACAGAGTTCAGGAAGCCCATTCTTGTAAGGGCAGGACAAACTGTTAAGAATTACATGAGCCAGGTCACCGAAGCAGTCAACTTTCACCTCCTCAAAGATGACTAAATCAAGCAGTATCCCACGTTCCATGTAGAGTATAAAGCAGCACACTTCATGTCTGGTCTGTGAAAAGCATCCTCTGTCTTCCTGCATGAGTGACTAGAGGATATACTATTATCAAGCCTTTCAACTGTACAAAGAAAAGAAAAGCACATTTGAAGAAGCAGATTCTATATACATGCCCCTTGCACAGCGGGTCAAAGTCTTCCACAAATGAACCCCTAGCAGATGTCATCCGAGGAATAAGAAGAAAGAGACCATCCTATTACCCTCCAGATCTGGACCAAGATCTCATGAGACACCCAAACTCCAAATCAAACTGCAAATCAAGCATAGCTCAAGGCTTGTGACCTGTAGAAGGAGAGCAGATTAGGTTCAAAAAACCGCAACTATACACATTCAAAGCGTAGGAACTCAGTCCCAGAATTCTTGAGATAGAGTCATTGGAGACAAGTGTGTTCTTGCCCAGTTATTAGCTGGCAATAGAAGTTGCTCTCTGTATCACAAGGTATGAAGAGAACCCTTTCTCCAGACTCACCCGTACATGTGTGGCAGTGTCCCTGACAGCTTAAAATATCAGTTTTTCTGAGGATCATTTTTCATATATTTTTGAAGCTAATAATGACACTCAACTCATATAGAGCTCAATTAGACTTCTTGTAGTTTTCCCTTCAAGCATCAGTCAGCCCTTTGCTATTGGTCTTAACTCTGGCTAGAATTTCAAGTGTTTGTTTTAACACACTCTAATTCTATTTCACTTTATTCCCTCTCCCTTTTACATATTCATTTGCACAAAATAAAGGTAGTTAAATCATAGAGAAAATGTTGAAATGAGGGCTTTATGTAAACGAATTCATCGACACCCTGCCATCTCACTGAGGTGGATACTATGATCCAAATAAAAGACAAAATTAAAACTTTTTGAAATTCAAGGACACTTCTCTAACAGGTAGTGTATAACAAAATGACATGCCTGCATGTCTGAACTGAAAGCCATACCTAAGGTTTTCACTCTGCACCAAAGTCTCCATCAGGCTTAGCTAATATAAGCATAATAGTGTCTGGTAGGAACAACATACTTAGCCTCAAATGTATTAATTCAGTTTGCCATAACATACAGTCCTTATGCATGATAAATTATAAAATATTCAAGGCATGATCATTTATAGCTCTGAAGAGCAAAGAAGTGGCAATACATTATTGTTTATTCAGTATCTTTTGTCCATTTTCTCTATAACTGAAAATCAGACTTGATTTCAGCCTTTTGATTTTTTTTTTTTTAGTGCATAGTTGTTTATGATGCAATTTTTGCTATTAGGATTCATTATAGCAGGTTGGACATTGTCTAAGTACTCTACATGGTCAACAGATCTGGGTCCAGGAGTTGCCTCTTATATTCATTAACTGTTTTAAAGTTGCTCTTCTGGATTACTATACATAAGATGGGAATTATATGTTCAGAGTTGAGTTTAGAGGTCTAACATGAGAGCTGGATAGGATGAAATATTGAACGAATGAGGAGATTTTCAATATAAAACTATAAGTACATGCAGAGTAATATCCAATTCTTCAGTTAACACACCCTTCTTCATGTGACTTCTCCTTAAGGAGAATTGCTTAGACATAAGATCCTAGGACACTGTACATTTCTAGTTTAATATCTAACTCTGAAACACAAGTATTGATATTTTGCTAATCTATCTGAGATTCTGACTTTTCGGTGTACCTTCCATTTTGAGCTATTGTTTCACATCCTGTTTTGTAAATTTTTAGATTTCAGTTAAATTTCTAAAAGATAGCTTATGCCTTCATCTGCCATCAAAGCGCATGTGCTTTCAAGATGATTTCTCTGTGACGTTGATTTTTAGATCATTCCTAGGAAGGATTTTGTAGCCTAGACTCTGTTGTTTATAGAATAGAAAACTCTATGCTGCTTCTGTGTTAGATGTTTTTACACTCTTGTGTTTATTATTTACAACCATTCTATCAACATATAATAGTATATACACATTCCATATGTGGTCACTAGGGTTGGAGTTGTTAAGTAAAGTTGACAAATTCATTTAACTACTCTGTCTTGGGGCCTAGGACCACATTTGAGGAAATATTTCTGACCTTCTGAGGGACAGACCTTTGGAGAAAGGGTAATACCTCACATGTGTTCTTTTAAGTTCAAATGTCGCACAATATCCTATTTATTATAGTGAATCCTATTTATTATAGTGACATTTTCTAAGAAAATAGATGCCATTCCATCTTATAGATAGGGAAGGTGTGCGAGGAAGCAGATGAGTAGTGATGTAGCCCATCCTTCATCATTTCAAATGTCTTCCTCATGCTCCTATGTATCTTAGATGGCTTTGTTTTTTGCTTTTGCTTTATTTATTTATTTTTTTTAATTTTGTCTGGTTTGAGTACTAGAGCTTGGGACCTTAGAATATTGTATATTTCTGGAGACATCATTTAAATGATAATACATTTCTTTCCCATAACATTTCAACCTGTAAGGGGTAAAGGCATTTCAGAAATCTAACAGTTTTGTCTATGTGGTGCTAGGAATTAATCAATAGTTTTCTGTGACCACCAAAATTGTAGTATTGTGAAGAATGGAATAAAACTACTTAAGATAGGTTCATCATAAGACATTGATATAGCAAGTATTATAAACATTTAAAACAACGTTTTCAGTTCAATGCGTTTGATATGGTTTCAAATACTATAATGTGATGATGGATCTATGATATTGATTTAAAATTTAATAGTAATAGAAAAATGAATAAAATGCCCTACTTCTAGATGATATACAACATAATAGAGCTGGTAGAATTAAAATTCTTTCTGAATTTACTATGGTATATTTTTATACATTCAGCATAAACATATTCTTGTACTTTTAAAATTGCCACTAAGATTTATTTTTGTTGTGATTATGTGTTGTATGCATGTGCAATTATGTGGGACCATGTGTATGCAAGTGTAGTTGTTTGTGGAGGACAAAGAAGGCATCAGATCTCCTGGAGATGGAGTTATAGCTGGCTGTGAGCTGTCCAGTGTGAGTGCTAGAAATTGAACCATGCTCTTTTGTAAAAAGAGCAAGCACTTTAAAACCACTGAGTCATTTCTCCAGCCTGTCTTGTATTTCAATATCCATCTATATCTGCTTAATATCTATCATCCATCTATCTTTTACCTGTCTATATCTTTCTGTATATGCCATATGCATGCATATACATATTCAGTATTTTAATACTGAAAGAATTTGTGGTAAATTCAGCACGTTTCTTGAAAAATAAATCTGCTTTCCTCTATTTGTCTCTCTTCATCTCCCATTTCCTCTTTGAGCTTTATCTTCTATTATCCACCAACATAAACACAATTTTTGTGCCCACTCCTAGTTGGGATATGTAGTGGAAATTTAATCCTTAAATTAAAATATATAACAAAACGTCTTCACAACAAAAGAGTCATCTCTTTTGTTCTGATTAAAATCAATACACACCATCCATCCATTCACTAAGATCATCTTGAAATCTCTGATTTACAGGTAGAATTTCTGCCTACAAGTAAATTATATTTTAATAGAAAAAGAATAAAGTGTGCATGTAAACAAATGTGTAGAGAAACAAATGGGAGTGCTTTAGATTACAACAGTGCAAAAAGTACGGCAGTTTTTGGAAGAAGGAGCCTGCAGGTGGTTGCCTGGATGCTGGAGGGTGGGCTTGCTAGGATGTACCCTCCATTGAGGTGATTGTGAGACATAGGATACCACATAAAGATGAAAACAGACTCTACAGGGTTTTCCAACAAAATGAGGCATAAGAATGGGCAAGGTCCAAGTGGGTATAAGATCAGAAACGATACCTAAGCTCAGAGAGGTAGAGCTCATAGGGGTTCCTTCAGTAACAGACTTTGATTTTACTCTCCCTCCTTTCAGTGGGAAAATTCCAGATTTTAAAGCAAATGCCTGACATTTTATAAACACCATTCCGTTCTCCAGAAGGGAGGTGCACTCCCATGGTCATTTTGCTTGTCAGAGTCTATGACACTGTTTGGAACAATGGTTGACCTCAGGCCCCAGATTAAACTTCTGTGTCGTCCTTCAGTTTTGTTTTATCTTTTTGTGGACCAATTAAGTGTACTTTCTGTTTTCATGAGGACTTTGTTTTTCTCATAGCAAAGCAGGTTTTGAATTCTTGCTTGATTGCCCATCATGTATTTTTTTTTCATATAGGAGGGAGTAGAATGACTATTAAAAAAATACAGAAGTCTAACTCTCAGTGACTTAACTGAAACATGCAGCACAGAAGAGAAGGCTGTGAGACAGTCCTGAAGATGTGTCAGGCCTCCCATTTAGACAACTTTTTACTTCCGCATATTTCATTGCCAAGGTTACCATTTCTCATTTATCCCACATCCTCCACATTCCCTGATAGCTGCTGCTGCCCGGGCAGCGATTTCAAGGTTTCATCTTCTATGTGCACTTATCCATTAGCTTGCAGTTTCTCTTCACTTGTTTTTTTTTTTTTTTTTTTTTTTTTTTTTTTTTTTTTTTTTTTTTTTGTGGTTGGCAATTCACTGAAATTTTGCTGTTTTTACAGATGAATGTGACAATTCTAATTTGTGGTAGAAAACTTTAACTTGAGATCTGGTGGGTAGAAAATAGCAAAAAAAAAAAAAATGCTGTGGATTCCTCCTTTGCCTTCGTACAAGAGTACGAAGAAATGTACCTCTCAGCTTTTCCCCCTTTGCTTTTGTCCCTTTGTCAAAAATTATTAATCACTCTATGACACCATTTTGCTCAAATTTGATTATTATTTAAAAGCAGAAGAAAGCTAGAAAGATGAGTTCTCACTGCTTTTCTTCTTTTCCATTTGCCTTTTCCTGTCTCTCCTCATTTTGATCCTATTTGTCACTTCCTAACTACAGGCAGAGATGATTGACAAGTGTTGACTTCCTCCCTGTGGTAACAAATGCATGTCATATTTGGCTAAAAGGTTTTTATAGCATTTGACAAATATGAACTTACCAGTTATTAAACCAGAAATTGGATTGCACCACTCATTTTACGAGACACCACCTCAGTACATCGAATTCTTATATTGGAGTGGACTGTAATATATTACAGTATTGTAATATATTACAAATGTATTGTCATGCAGTATAGTGAATGGCCAGTGTTGCAAAAGGATATTCACCATGGCCTTTAATACATCCTTTAGAAGAAATTCTAACCTGCAGGATGGCTAGTGAATACAAGTTTGTCATCTGGGAGTTTGTGGAGTGTTTCTGGGAATAAATGATAGGTTTTTGCTGACATGAAGTAAGATTTTGGTGGCGGCTAGTGAGAAAACTTTGTAGACTTAACATTTATGCTATGCATATGTGTGAATAAAGAGAGGAAGAGAAAGAGCTTAAGATCAGAAACAAAAATACTGATAGGGATGATAGCTTTTTTTTTTCCCCTGGAACGAGAATATCAGACAAAGCTCATAAGCAAGAGTACTCATCACAGCTACTTGCTTTGCCAAGACATAGAAATTGGATGGTGTGTGTGTGTGTGTGTGTGTGTGTATTTGATGATATTTAATAAAACACTGAATATTACAAATAAATATGGGAAATGTCACTTAAGCATATGTGTGCAGGGGTTGCTTTATGGCAGAAAAACTGGGAAGGTCAGATACATGGTCTCTCTCTCTCTCTCTCTTTCTCTCTCTCTCTCTGTGTGTGTGTGTTTGTGTGTGTGTGTGTGTGTGTGTGTGTGTGTGTATGTAGTAGTAGTAGTAGTAGCAGTAGCAGTAGTAATAGTAGCAGTAGTAGTAGTAGAAATATAGCTATCATCCTGTGGCCAGTGAGACATTTTGTTGGTTTGACTTGCAGTATGACAATAACATAGGTCAAGCCTGTAATATTAGAGACACAAAGGGGATACGGTTGATGGACTAGACAGAAATATTGATGGTTTGAGAAAGAGAAAATAGGATTGCTACAGACTTCCAAATGTTGACCTGCATTCTCCTTTCTCACTTTGGTCTGACAGCTCGGTGACCTTGTGGGTGTTTCTTTTTCCATGTCTGGTTACCAGCTGTCTCTTCTGTTGTTTCATTTGATGGGTGCATGGTGGTGTAGGGAGGATGGGCTGCTGAACTTGTAGCAGAGGCCATTTGTATTGGCAAAGCTATTACCAAGAGTTACGCTCAGCAACTCTTCTGCTGGATGAATTTGGCTCTTTATTTTGTTCCATGATGAGCAGAGCCATGGAGTTGTGGGGCTGGATGCAGAAGGGAAGGCGAAGTAATCAAACAGAACGAGACAAAACAAAACCAAGAGGAAGATTTTAATTAAAAATAAGAGAGCTGAGTGAAGCAAAAGTAATACAATTAAAGATTAAAGTTGAAAATTTTGTTTACTGAGATAGAATTAGGCCTGATCATTATTACAGTACAGGATTTCACTAAACTATTTTTCGAGGATACTAGTAGCCTATGCTACTGTACAACTCTGTAAAAAGATAGTTCTGGAAAGTCCCTCAGTGGAGGCTTGTTTAACCATATGCCTCTTAAAAACTTTATTCAATAATAAATTCCTTAAATTTGTTGAACACAGAATTTTACAAATATATTTACCAATTTGTCTTTTACTACTGTTGTGCTAGCATTGTATGGAGCCAGTGCTTTGGAGATCACAGTTAGGGAAATGCCAGTCTGATAGACAGCAAGTACTTGTTAATGTTTACTGAACATTTAATATCTGTTGTGGGGTTTCAAATATTAGGTGGATTCTTTTGTGTAGTCTTCTACCAGTTATAATTATGATCAGTATTATAAAAACCCTTGCCTTACTGCCAATGAAAATATAGTTATTAAGTAATTTATTCAAACCCATATAGCCAACAAAGAAGAAACTTGATTTTAGACCCAGTGACTAAATTTAAATATTCAAATATCTCTCCCTTTGCACACAATTTTTGACATGTAACATGGTGGGCTACACATTTTATATAAACATACCATTTAATAGTAGAAGAAACTTAAACAGTTTACCCCAACAGTTACAGGGGAAACCAAAGCTACAGATTCAAAATAACCGAAGTTAATACATATTATTTATTTGTCTTATCACCACAACATAAATCTATTGGAAGCAAACTATTTTTAGGAAGCATTTATTTTGACTCATAGTTCAGGAGTACGATCCATGATGGCAGGGAAGTCAGGCAGCAGGAACTGGAAGCTTCTTACTATACTGATTCTTTGGTCAGGAAATAGGATGATAAATTCTCTTATTCAGATGACTCTTTTATGTCCAAGATCCCAGCTGATAAAATATTGTCATCCAAAGTTAGATAAATCTTGGAACCTCAATTAATCCAGTCCAGATAAACCTTCATAGTCATATCAAAAGCTTGTGTCCTAGGCGATTCTGCCAAGATAACAATATTAACTATTACAGTCATAACCAGAAACCCAGAGAACATGAATTCAAATCCTGAGACTTGGAAATCAATGTTTTTAATCCTTCTAACCTCCTTTTCCAGCATATAATGCATATAATCTTCCAAGCTAAGAAATATTAACACATCCATATTAAAATATACCCTACATCAAACTATTTTTTTTCCTGCATTGTTTTATTTAAAAGAACGCTCTGAATGTATGTTCAAATTGGTTTGCTACTCCTAGACATGGATTTGAAGACAGGTTGAAGATTGTTTTGGCAGTAAAGCTATGAGGAGAGAATAGTTTAGTGACTTCAAGGGGAAGAAGGATCAAGCATTACCAGGCAGGAACCCAGAAAGCTGTTGGAAGGTAGATGAGAATCTTTAGGCCCAGCAAAGTTGATTTCAACATAGCATCTAAATTAGAAAGGTACTGGAACAGATGAATATTTTGTTCTTGAAAGTACATCTACATGGAATCTATTTTCCTTGGTTTTATTTTTGCCTTCCTATTGTAGTAGCTTAAATAAGGATTTTTTTTAGAATTATGTCATTCTGGATTTGAATTTTTACTCTATCATTAAATGTGACCTTAAGAAATCTCCAAATTATGTCAGCTACAAAATGAGGGTAGACATTTTATTTTCTGAGAAACAAGAGTGAGGGAAAAAAAAAACTCGCGGGTGGAGTCCAGCAGTGGGGACCTGGGCCTGGGTGGGCCTCCCACAACGCTGGTGGAAGGTCCCACATTCACGCAGCAGCTGCAGGCAGGCCTGTGGCTGCAGTTCAAGGTTCCAAAGGCTGGGAACCTGGCGGCAAGCACAGGAAGGCTCAGGCGACACGCGAAGTTCAGTTTTCTGAAGCTTTTATTGTTCATGGCATGGTGAACAGAGAGCCAGGCTTTTATAGGGAGGAGGAAAAGGGGCGGAAATAACTTAATTAGCCACGCCCCTGGCCTTTAGATAACTCATTAATATTAATCACGCCCTATGTGACTGAAGGGTGCAGGTTAAATGGAGTTACCTTGTCTAAGGCCCGACACAAGAGGATAATGTATAAGGTGCTTGAGAAAGTAGATACTAAATTTTTGGTGTAAGAGTACAAAGAAGTAGTTATCTTATTTTCTTTTCTTATTAGTATGGGTTCAGTTTAACAATGTTAACTTTTTAAAAATTCTTATTTTTTTTTTATCTTTTCCTTACTTTGGCTGAAGCATAATAATTCAAATTCAACAACGACCAGTCTCCCACTGTACAGATAAGCTGGCAGAGAGAAAGCTGTGTCATAGGATGACTTTCAAAATACAACTGCAAATGAGAAGTTTGAAATGACTTTATCCCGAGCAGGATTCATCTAATCAATTAGCATACATTTATCCACTAATTTTTATGTGCACGTATATGGGCGTGTAAGTGCTAGAGAACACGTGTGGAAGTCTGGCACTGAGGAAAGACTCTTGAGAGGCGGTAAAACAAACAGTGTCATTCAAACGTCTGTGTCTTAAGTTTTCTTAATAAATTACACTTATAGTTACATGAAAAAGGAATTGACAATATTTCTGAGTTGTTTTAAATTGATAAAAACTGACAAAATCAAGATGTTTTTTGATTCTTGAGTCATATCAGCATACTTCACTTAGAAAACTATTCCCTGTTTACAGTAGAGAGAGTTGGCATGGTACACTGTATACCTGCAGTGCTCACTCATAGTTGGGAATCTGAGATAGGAAGCCTATGAGTTCAAAACAAGCCCAGCTACACAGTAGGATCCTGTTTCAAACAACAACAATAACAACCACACAGTTGCCACCATCGATGACAGTAAACATAGTAACATAATTTATATAAGTAGAACCTTTAGTGTGAGAAATTCAATGTTCTGGGATTACATATGTCAGGGTATCATGGATTACATATGTCAGGGTATCA
>JANHMN010000021.1:42577396-42671445 GCA_030674055.1 Rhabdomys pumilio
CATATGTCAGGGTGTCATGGATTACATATGTCAGGGTGTCATGGATTGCATATGTCAGGGTGTCATGGATTGCATATGTCAGGGTGTCATGGATAACATATGTCAGGGTGTCATGGATTACATATGTCAGGGTGTCATGGAAGGCAATTGTAGTACAATGAGAGAAACGCAATGGTTCTCTGTTCTTAGGTCTTGTATCACTTTTCTATTGCAGGATGAATAAGAGATACTTACAGAAAGCAACACAAGGAAAGCTTCTGATAATTATTTTTATAGTGACCTTGTGGGGGAAAGCTGTTTCCAGCGCCAACCATCACAAAGGTAAGTTCCTCTGCTTTCTGTGCCATCTGAGTGAGACAGCTCCTTTAAACAGATTGTCACATTCTGTCTTCACTGGTCTGTTCAATTTTATTAGATATGGGTTCCCCTTAGCAATTTTCCTTAAGTAAAACTGCAGAGAGCTGTCTTCAAGATGACTTTTAGAGGAGAAACGTGGTGTTTCCAGGATTACTGCCAATTCTGCAAATATTGTCCAATGAATGCAAAATCTAACTCTGTCGTCCCTCCATTTTAAAGACAGTGATGTTAGAATGTTGAGTTTGTGTGTAGTAAAATGAGTTTCAGACTTCTCTTGTCTTCATAAAGAAAATAGTTTTCATGTGCATGTCTTAATCAGGTGTACACAGTATATGTAAAGTCTTCTTTTAGATTTTTTTGGTAGACCATCTCTTTTCTGGCAGCATGCCTTTCTGTCCACCATTTGGACACCATTTCTATATGATCCTCAGTAAGTTCTGTTCTACAACAGAAAAGAGTAAGAATATTTGTCCATATGTATGTGCTGTCAGCTCAGAATTACTCCCCTTTCTCCTTTCTAGCCATTAGACTCGGCATAATGAATGGCTGCCTTTTCCAAATGAGTTGAAATGGGGCTATTTTTGCATTATGTCTACCACAATCAAGTATTCATAACCTGAGAAGTCAATTTAGAATTTTCTGTGAAATATGGTTTTGCTGTTCAATTCTCTGTCCACCATACAATCTAGAAATTTCCATTCTTATTCTGTTTGGGGGTGAAGGAGGAATTAAGAGGGCTTTGAATTCTCTAACACTTAAATTATTTAGACACGTGAATTTAATTAGCCTCACATGACCCATCAACATAGAGATAACAAAAAAGTGATGTAAGACTTGAGGTCTGATAAAATCTGAAATATAAATATAATATCCAATAAAAAAAAAGAATTGAGGTCTGTATAAGAGACCGCCTCCTTGCATTTAAAACCAATAAATGATAACTTATAAGATGGAGAATTTTGTAGAGAGTTTTTTCCCCCTATTTTGTAGTCTTCATTTTTACCTGTAGAGGTATGTGTATTTGTAAATATAAAATTCTTTCTTTGTCTTTAATGTAGCCTGTGGCTCTGTCAATCAAACTTTTAATCCTCTTTAATAACTGTCATCTTAGTTTCTTTCCCTGTTACTGTGATAAAATACTCAGCATCTTAACCACAGTTCCAGGTTACGGTTGATTGTCCCAGGGAAGTCAGCTTCAGGAGAAGGAGGGAGCTGGTCACATTTCATCTATAATCAGAAACAGAGAGCAACTCGTGCAATCTAGGATCTTCTGTTCCTATAATGGTCCTCTTGACAACTATGATGGGCCTTTCTGATTCAAATAACAGAAGATAATCTCTCATAACCACATCCCAGATGATTAGTTTGTTAAGTTAACAGTTGACGCTAACCATCACAATGCTCTCTGCACAAAATTGAAAAGATTTTTGTGGCAATATGTCACCTCTGCTTCAAGGCAACAGTGAACCTGGTGTCTAATATCAAAAGTGTATTAAGCACTGTTTCCACGAGGTGTAAACTGTCTGAGAAAGGCCATACCTGGAGCTCAACCAATCCTGCTCCATGCATACTTTCCCTGACAGTTACTCCAGGGCCTGTTTCCAGCCTGTAAAAGTTAGAAAATTAGAGAGGAATGCAAGGGATGGTGGGTGTCAGAACAGTACCAGCAATGTTCCTGCAGACATGCTTTACATTGCCGAAACCAGGGGACAGTGTCTAGAAGAGATTCATCCACAACAAATTTCCATAGTTTGGATTATATGCCACTGTTAGAGCCACATTTAAGAATTCTTAAGTCATGCTATGTACTCTGTAAACTTCAAAACTACTATGTTTTTCTTACTACTTGCTAGCAACATATTTTACATTTTATTTATTTATAAAAATAAAAATTTAAACATTTGTATTCTTTAAATTATGTATATATGTGTGCATCTGTGAGTACAGGTGTGCCTATTTAGTCTATAAGAAAACCTCTGATACACTGGAACTAGAATTACAAGTGGTTGTGAGCTCCCTAAGGTGGGTGCTGAGAACTGAATTCAGATCCTCTGGAAGAGCAGCAAGTACTTTAAACTGCTGAGCCATCTCTCCAGTCTCAGTATAAAACACTGCATTATATAAGAAAACAAATGGTTGTACTGTATAAGAAACATAAACTGCCAGGTGCACTGTACAGACAAGAGCCTAGGTTGTTTTCTGTCTCATGTATACCTTGTCACTAATTTGCAGAAAGACTTATGAGAGATTTCTCTCTTCCTCTATCACACTTTCTTTCTCCTCAATCCTTTTCTTCACTTATTTTTCTTGTCCTGAGTTATTTCATATATAAAATTGTAAGAGCAATATACATATCAACAATGTAGCACATATTCATGTGCTCAGTAGCGAGCCAGGAAGTATGCACTTTCTAATGCTCTTGAACATGAACACGCTGTGTCTGCATACTGACTTCATTTCATTCCTATTAGCATAATCATTGTTCTGAACATTCCATTTAGAATTCCTTTATATGTAATAACAGTAACCTCTTCATAAAAACGTGGTTGCACATTTCTAAAGGCTTAGCTCGGGTAGTTCTTGAATTTGTGTAGACAGTAAGTATTTAATTGCAATTTTGCTATTTTTCTTAAGAGTGCTTGGAAGGTATGTTATAAGGTATAACATATTGATTTTCCCTGGTTGATCCACGTTGCATGAAGTTGCTACAAACATACTCATTCTCTTGTGCACAGATATTTGACATTCTAGTTTCTTCTTATTCTGAACAATGGCTCTAGGAATGCTACTGTACATTTCTTTCAGTGAACACGTGTAAATTTCTCTGGAGGAAACTTTCCTGGGAGAAAAATGCTGACTTACATAACATGCCTCCATTCAACTTGGCCATAGAATGCTGGATGGTTTTCCAATCCAATAGCGCTGATACTGCTGCTCTGAGTATTTGCTTTGCATCTTTCTGTTCCCGGCTCTCTGGTTCTTCTTCCATCCTAAATATCTCTCACCTCTTTTTAATAATTTGTCTATAGGTTGGCCAATTTGTTAATTTTCAAAGGACACATTTGCTTTTGCTGTTCATTTCATGCTGTAAAAGTAACTTTTATTCACCAGATGTAATTGTTGTCTCAGAGGCTTACTGCTGAATAAGCTCACCTTTTCTAGCTCTTTCTGAATTCTGGATGGCTGGTTCATCTCAGCTGTTCTGGCTGAAACTAATCTACAATCTGACTGATTCAATCTGGCTTCTCTCAGCTTCTCACTGAATTGCTCTGCTTGGCCTCAAACTAATTCTGGCATTTTGTTCTAATCTTCTGGTTCTTCCTTATTTATTTTCTGGCTTCAACTGCCTCTGCTGACCTGCACTGAACTGCATGAACTCACAAGTGAACTCAACTCCACTGCCCTGCACTTACTGTACCGACTCCCAATGACTCTCTCTCTCTGTGCTGCTCTTAAATAGTCCCTCTTTCCTGTGCTGTTCTCAGGAGAATTGGGCATTTCCTATCTCTGTCTCATTCCCTCAAATAATTCTCTGATTCGCACTTTGCATCTCAATTAGATGTCACTTTCAAACACAGCTTCTTTGTTCTACAAATTCCTTCTACCTTAAAGGAGTGTACTAAGGGCATGTCTGCCTTCCAGCTATATCACACAGAGCTAGAAGGTCTTTACATGTGGGTAGAGCAGCCATGTTGCTGGACTAAAATTCCTCTACGTCATGCAATACTTTAATATTTTATTATGTCCTTATCTTTCTTATCTCAGTAATTTAAATGTTCTTTTATTTATGTAGCAGATACTTCGGTAACACTTTTTCTATGAAAGTCATATGTGTTAGGGCATTAGACCTTTGCTGGGTTTTCAGTCCCTTTATTACCCTGTCATAAGCTTTACTTGTCACGGGAGTAGATATTCTATTTGCATAAGTAATTGTTTGGTTGGGGCTAAATGATTTCAGTTGCATTACCTTCCTCAGATAAGGCAGGAATACTTGACTGTTTCTTACTTATTAAGCCAAGACTTTGGAGATACCTGGTATGTATATGTATGTCCTGGAATGATGGCATTTGTATTCTAGATGACAGGAGAGAACCTAGAACCACTTCTAATCTGGGCTTAATGCAGCAAAACAGATTTCCACTTTGAGAAATAGAAACAGAATGGCTGTTTCTTTCTTCTATCTAAAGCATCCTATGTTTGTTCTCTGTCACTCTCCTTTGTCATGTCCCCTCTTCATAGATGGATGTTTGGCTTGATGAGGTTTTGGCAAGTCGGGCTGATTGAATTACTATTTCTCATAAGACAGTAAGAAACCTGTCTCTGGTTTATCACACCTTGGTGAATATTCAAATATATAAAAAAATACATATTAGAAACCCAGAAGGTCTAAGAAACGTTTCAGATACCAGCTCATCTGGTAACAAGAAAGGGCTTGCATTGTAGATAAACCTACCAGGGATGGGGACCCCAGAGTTCTTGTTCTCTACATTTTGAGCAGTTGTAGATTTCTGTGATGTGCTGCAAAAAGGGGCTTCTTTGACCAGGGATGAGGGTTACATGTATCTGTGGATATAAGGATAGTATTTAGGATGTAGTTGAAAATTGTGCCAGTTTAGGAATGTTACAATAAGTCCATGACCTCACTACTCCTAGGTAGTTGACTAAGTTATAGTGCCAGGCATAAATTCTCTTCTATTGAATGAGCCTTGTGTTCAGTTAGGCTTTTTACCCCTGAAATGTAAGTGCCAGCATTTCACCATGGATATATCTTACCATGTTGGCCATGTTGTAGTTCTTGGGCATCACAGGTAGATATGAGTTATCAATTTTACCACCAGGGCATTCCAGTTCCTCACCTCCTTCCACAGCATTTGTTCTTGTCTGGGATGTTAGCTTGATGTTTCACTGAGAATTCTAAGCCTTTCTTATGATGTGGTTCCCCTTCCCCAACCTATAAATCAAGCTGTCGAGGTGAGTACCAAGAAGCGCCCCCAGTGGGGCATTTTGCACCCCAAACATCCCTTTCATGTGTCAGAGCCATTGTTCTGATTATCTACCCCGTTGATACTCAACTTCTTTTGCTGATTTAGAGATATAAAGAGCCTAGGCTAACCTAGTAGTAATCAATATTTCTTGTTTAGCAGGACTTCCTGTTTCTTCCAATAAAACCACCCCCTATGTGGTAATAAGTACTCCTGGACTCATTGGCTTTATTGTCATCTTGTGGAAATATTTTATATTGGATACTTGTAATGGAAAAGTTGTTTGTTTACTCAATATTTTTTGAGTACCTGCATCAAGACAGAGAATATAGTAGTACATAAAAGAGATAAAAATTTTCGTCTTATGGAGCTTTTATCTCTGAAGTAGGAAAATAGATAAAAAGAAAAAGAAATAAAATGGTGTGTGTGTTTTATGGTATAAGCGCTGTGGAGACAGTATAAAGAAAGGAAGACGCGTACAAAGTGCTGAGGAGGGATTACATGTTTAAATAAGGCCTTTGGGCATAAGTTCACATTTTTAGCAGGGAGATATCAAGAGGAAAGAATTTTCCAGGCAAAACAGCCATACCTATGAATGCTTCTAAACATTCTTAGAGACAAGGAGAAATATTGAGGAAGAAAGTGTGCATACACCAGACTGTAAGGAACAGAACTGTGAATAGACGTTTCAGAATAGACAGATGTGCACTATGAAATAATAAACTTGATACATAGTGGAGGCAGTATACTAATGCAATAAATCCTACTCTCCAGAGCAGTCAAGTGGAGAATTGTGTCACTCTCTTTGCTTGCTATGACACAGGGACACTCCAGTAATCCACAGCAGCTGTATTCCAGGAAACAGATATCTAACAATCAGAAATTGTTGTCATCTTCTTAACAAACTTTCGTGCTTTGGGAATTTACAGTACCTCACAGAGAGACAAATAAGTTTACTGCTCACTCTGTCTCAGAAAGACTCTGCCCTGAATTCTTACAATTATATTGAGCTGGGCATATCAGGGGAGATTAGCCAAGAACACTGTGACAGCTGGTCAGAAAATATAAGCAGTATTTCCCCCTTGGAAGCAATTACATTAGGTACAGCTTCAGATATTGGGGATCAGAGAGGAAACAGTTTAGTTGAGGTCTCCAAGTTCTCCAAAGAAAAATACAGCCATTAATCTTAGAAAGGCTAATATATTTCTTGTCTTTTCTTTGTCTACCCACCACATTACAACTAAATCTAAAAAGAACAAATCATCACTAAGTATTTAGGTTGAAAAAACATTTTTTTTTTAAAAAAAATAAAACATCTCCCTGAGATATCCACAGTGAGATTATACAGAGGAGAAAAATAATTCCTATTTCTATTCTTGGAGTTCTTTCAGACAGGAACAATTCTGGGTCAGAGTTTTGACTTTGGGATGGAAACCCCATCCCTCACTTGATGCCTTGTCTTTCTGCTGGAGATGGCCTCTACAATTTCCCTCTCCCCACTGTAGGGCATTTCATCTATGGTCCCTCCCTTTGAGTCCTGAGAGTCTCTCACCTCCCAGGTCTCTGGTGCATTCTGGAGGGTCCCCCCAACCTTCTACCTCTCTCCCGAGGTTGCCTGTTTCCATTCTTTCTGCTGGCTCTCAAGGCTTCAGTCCTTTTCCCCCACCAAATACCAGATATTCTTAAGACATTTCATGATCATGTATTAAGGCACAGATCACACATGCACATACTAAAATGTAAACACGAGACAGAAAATATGCAGTTACCAACAAGAACAAGAAATAGTCTTCTGTGTGCTCCCCCAAGCCTCTTACACATCTTGCTGACTGTAATTCTCTCAGAGGGGAGTCTGTAACACTTGAATGCTGTTGTGTCTGGTTTTTAAATTTTTCACAAACACAATCCTACTACAAATATTTACAAAGTGGAGCAAATGCCTGAAACATTTTTGTTTTTTAAGATTCACTTCTGTTGGGATATAGGATTCCGTTGTATGAATTTTCTAAGAAGGATCCAAGGCAGTTAGGACATATATAACAGTTCTCCTTTTTCATGGTCACACCCCTAGTTAGGCATTCTTTCTCTTCCTAGCACTTAAAAATCTAGACACACGAAAAGAAAGAGGTCCTTTCATTATTTTTTCAGACTCCAAGATAGAATAAAGAAAGGTACAATGGATAAATATGAAGAAAACCTTTATAGGGTGCAAGGTGTAGGAGTGTAGTGTGCAGACTACAGTGGGGCTATCACTCTTTTGTAAAAGAAAGACAAAGGGAAGATTCTAGGGAAAAGACTCTCAAACTTCAGTACAGTCTCCTCCAGGCTAACTAGAGCCCTTTAGCAAAGACCAGTGCATTTTTAAAGTTCCATCAGGGGTAGCCTGTAGTACATCTGTCAGTCAGGCATTGGCTGGGACCAGTCTAACAGAACTGAGGTGTTCATGATAGATTTAGCACAACCAGTGGCTATTATACAACTGTGTTCTTTGCACTGGGTTCTGAGACACAGATACATGTTTTTAGAGCTGCTGTGTTTTCAAAGGCTGGGTCTTAACTGAAACTAGATAGCAAAGAATTGTGGGAAATCTACTCTCAAAGGTCTCTAGCTCTTTTCCATACAGAAATAATACAGAGGAGTAAAGGTTTGAAAAGAAAATGACAAAGCTCTGTCAGGAAAATATTTATAAATATTCTCTATAACTATTTCTTGACCCCTCCCCATCATAAAGGCATATGAAACTTCCCATCGTCTCTGAAAAATATAGGTCACTAATTAAAATACATTTATTAAATGAGGTCTACAGATAGTGATTAATTTATATAATTTATGCTTTTGAGTACTAATGAATGGATAAAGTCAGTTTTAGAATTATTTTTACTCTCTGCTATTTGGATTCTTCAGTTCCTTTGCTAGTTCAGTTTTGTTTCAGCACTGAAGATTGAGCATAGGACCTTGTTACACTAGGCAGCTCTCTGCTCCTGGGCTACATGCCCACTCTTATAATTTTACTGATTTGTTTGAGAACCTACAGCTTTAAATATTTAGACATATTCCTTGCATAATTTTAGCTTATATTCTTTTCAAATTTGATATAATTTCTTTTTGTATATACATCTTAAATTAAAATTTTATCATTCCCCCATTTTCTCTTTTCTCCAACCCCTTTCAACTCCCCTTCTTCCATATCGCTCACCAAGCTCTCAAATTGATAGCTTCTTTATCATCATCATCATCATCATCATCACCATCATCATCATCATCATCATCATCATGTGGTGTGTGTGTGTGTGTGTGTGTACAAACACAATCTGATGAGGTCATTCTTGTTGTTATATAGTTCCATGCTGACTGCTTTGTATTGAGTAACCTTACTAGAAGCTCATCCCTAGAAGAGGGTAAATCTCTCTTGCTCAGCATCCAGTAGTTGCCTGTAGTCTTTGTCTGTGGGTAGGGACCCAGTGGGATTTCCCCCTTCTTCATTAGCATATCTACTGATGACATCATTGTTCAAGTCTTATTTATGTGGAGACTTTTCTAGGGGAGACTTTTCAATGTTATGCAAAATAATGTTTATTTGACAGAATAGAAAGTATTGTGATCTGTGGAGAAAAAAATGAAAGATTTTAAGTGTCTGTAATTATATATATCCATTTATATAATTATATATATCCATTTATATATCCATTTATATAATAACCCTCTTTCTTACTTATGCTATGATCTCTTCTGGTTTCCTTGAAAATATTTATTTAACAAGCTTGAATCATTCTCTGAAATATTTTAAGTTTTGTTAAGTAATAATAGTGTTGGGGGAGCACTGACCTGTATAATTTGTTTGAGCTGCCTTAACTGTATTTGTAGCGAGGGAATGACTAGACCCTTTGCATTGTGCTATGTCATTGTGCTTTGACAATGATACTAATAATTACAAAGCGACTCTGTTTCTTTGAGTATTTGAAAAGAATCAGAGAAGCATTGGTGAGATAAAAATGATACCAACTCATGAAGCATTCATTAACTAGCATTTATGCATGTTTCAACAAATGCCTCTTGATCTAAGTTAGAAGGTCACAAACATTAACCTTTCTATCAGCAGGGAAATCAAATGCTCTTATTTATAAATACTTGTCAACAATTGAATCTATTATTCTATGAATTCTTGCCAGTTTCATCGTCTTTTAGTTTGCAATTATTATTAAAGATTACACTTTACTAATTTATATGCAATTATACTTTATTAATTTCTTTGTCAAGTCTTTATCAGTTGATTTTATAATGTGATATTATCTTCTGTGGATTTATAAGAATGCTTTATAAGTGATTAACACTTTATCTTTCAAGTTTTACATACTTAGACTATTAGCATACAGTATGGGCGTCAGGGGAGCCCAGTTTCCAAGGCTCCCAAAGTCCATTACAGGTTTGGTCTTTGGTAGATATGAATGATTCTCAACCAGTCTTTGTACAAAGACAGGATTGAGTATTATAAATACTTTTAATACAGTTTCTTTATTATGTTTAATATGCCAACATCTATTTAGATTTTATTCCTTTTAATCAATTAGTGACTGAATTTTAAGGTTTGGTTTTTGAAGAAAGCTTTGAATATATATATATATATATAACCAATACTTTCATCTTTTGTTCTGTCTTTGTTCCTAGGAATATTTGTTATGTGTTTTGTTCACCATTTTTGTTGTTGTTGTTGCTCTCTGTGTCTAATAACCTGTTTCTTGTTTTTACTTTCCTTTATGAAGGTGCTTCTTCATGTTTTAGTTTTCATATATAAAGTTAATTCTCTCATTATTAATTAGGTATTTATTATAGCTTGATTTCAACCTATATTCTTTGTGAGTTCTCTTTGGATAGTTCTACAGCCTCTAACAGAACACATGACCCAGACACTAAAAACAAACAAACAAAACCAGCATTGAATTCAAGACCCCTTTTTCTCTAGCCATATTAAGGGTCTTAACTTGGTTGCAGGCATTAGAGCAAATAAGTATATGTCTTAGGTAAGGATAATTTTCTAAGCTATAACTTTGGAATACTTATTTATCTCCTCTCTTTCTCACTCCTTTTGCTCCATTTGTTTTTTCCTGAAGTTTTAAGACTTTGGGGAATGTAAGTAGCTAAACCTTTGTGAAGCAGAAGTGAGTCTCATCAGCAAGTGCACCCAGCAATGGCCCAGCTGGAAGCCCAGCAGGACTGTGCTCACAAGGAAATGCTTGCTCATTTGGACCCACTCCAGCTCTTAAGCCTGGAGAAAACAGCTATTTGGGAGCTGAAGTCAGTGCTCTCAACTGAGTCAAGGGGCAGCAGCTCTTATGGAGAGATTGAAGGAAAGAAAGCAAAACGCCATTGGCTTGATTGCCAAGACAACAATCCAACGAGAATTCATCCAAGGTTCACCTAGAGTATCAGGCATTCTGGTGAGAACAGGTCTCCAGTGTATCTGTATGCTGAGTCACCTGCTTAGTCTGAATTAATTGTTTTTCTAGATGGTCTATATAATTGTAAGAGAGGACAGAGTAAAGAAACTACTGAAATGGCCACCTCATGGTTATGGGAAAAGTTTTATTGTATCTATAGCCAGAGCTATCTGGATAAGTTCAGAGCAGAGAGGAAAAAGAACAGCAGACTGGCACAAGGCCAAGGGTAGAGAAAAGGCCCAAGAAAATTCATGGAGGGGTTGGGGGTGAGGTGGGGTGGGGTGGGGTGGTTGTTATAATGAGGACCTGTAGCTGAGTGGAGGAGAAGCTATGAATTAGAGTAGTCAGAGAATTTATTTAGGTAGAGGAGGAAGTAAGAATAACAAGGGGCTATCCTGGATTTTGAATGCAAAGCAGGTACATGAAAATAAGGACTGGAGGTATCTAGAGGCTGTCATGGGCTTTGTTACTTAGCCATGGGTATGATCAAAGATAAGGGGCTTTTCTGGCAGGCAGAACACCATTTCACAGGTTCGGCAAGAACTGTGTCTGTGAGTTTTTCTCTCTTCAACAGCAGTTCTTCTATGGTCCACCTTGACCTGATCAAAGATTGTTATTTTGGGGTTCCTTTCTGACCTGACAATACTTCATCTGGAGATCTCTTCACCATCATCTGGCAAATACCTTCTCTCATCTAGCATATCTGACAATATATTCTGTAACCTGAATGAGTTCTTTTATCTTTCATTTTCATAAAGTATTACCTGTTGATGACCCTTAAGAAGGAAAAATGAGAGGTTCATTCATTCAGATGAATGTTTTTAGGATACCCTTGTGGGTAAGTGGTAGCTTGGGTAGGTATAGAATTATAAAGAAGGAATAATTTTTATATATAAGATAACATTCATAATTTTGTTGTTGTGAAATTATGAAGTAATGCTTGTTGAGATCCTATACTTTTGTTATGACCCTCTGGTTTTTTTCTCTCTCCTGTCTTTTATCTACTCTGTTCTACCATCTTAAATTGGCATGTCTGGTAGTAAATATACTCTCTGGAACACTCAGGACTGCTTTCTTTGGTCTTCATGTGGAAACTCATGCTCTTCAATGGGTGAAAACATATGGAATCATTTAACTGAAGATTGTTAATCCCAAAGATTGAAGGATAATGATCACCCACCCAAATTATAATGGTCAAATTTATTAAATCAAGCAATTAATTAAAGCAAGCTTTTATTATTCATGTACACTGACAGCCCCCCTCTCCCCAGGCACTGTTCTAGAAGTCAGCTTTGGATATGAGAAAAAAATGTTAGTATTTATACCTCAGAGATAAGGGGGTTTCCAAATGGTGGATTTAGTGAACAAAATAGGTAAAGTTACAGAAAGAGAACATAACAAGGTAGTCATAACAAAAAAGTCATAACAACCTTTTAAAACAAAGGCGAGGTTACTAGATGGTCCTTATAATATTTTTTTAAAAAAGATAACAATTGTAAGGTGATTATAAAGGTGGTCATAACAACAGGTAAGCATAACAACCTTTGGAGTCAAAGGCATGGTTGCTGTTTCCTGGCAGCACTGTCTTTTGTAGATAAGGCTACTTGTGTGACACAGCCCAACGCACAGATTTGATCATGAGCAGGAAAGAACCTAGCTTGTCTTTCTTACAAGATAGCTGTTAAGCCTACGATGGAGGCAGGTGATTCATCAGGGTCTCCTCCATTCTTTTACTTGCTCTTCTGAAGCTTGGCTGCGTGACTTCCTGAACTAATTTTCTAACTTACTTGCCTTTTGTCTTCCTTCATACCCATTGTTGCTCCACTTTAAAAATGGGCATTCAACACCTTCACTGTCTAAATCTGTGCATAATTACATATTTCCTTTTGTGCTTTTAAGTTTTAAGTGCTGGTTATGTCTTTTGAATGTTCTCCTTTGAATATTTTTTCTTGTTCATTATCACATTTTCTGGGATGTTTTTTCTCTATTCTGCTAGGTTGTTTTCTTTCTTTAATGTTATAAACTTTCCTCTGATATCTGATAGTACAAACTTTGGTTTGTTAACAGGTCAGTGTGGGTTGCAAAATTTGAAATTCAATATCAATGCATGAAGAAGGGCTTGATTGGATAACTACCATTGTTAGCATGTTTTGATTTGTTTCTGTTGGAGGTGGCCAGGTATCCAAGAACATTTGCAATCCAAGAAGCCAAGCGAATGCTGGGCTGAAATGCTTTACGTTCATCGTTCATCTTTCTGTTGTTTATTTAGCCCCTCCCCTTTTTTATCAGTATGATGTCTACTTTGTTTTGTGTCTTCTAATTAACAAATTACCTTTATCTTATGAACAAACAAATGGGCTATCAAGCTTCTCCCTGGATAAACACCAGCCCAGTGACACAAAATGTTGGAGAGTAACTGGAGATTTAAGGGCTTCTCAGATGACTCTCACCAGTGCCCTGACTGTGGTCCTCAACTCCTCATGTCCCACACCTGGACCTGATACTTCCAATCTCCTCTTCCCTTGACAAATCTTTGATCTTAATTAAACCAGGTCCAAGACTTTAATATCATTGCCCCTCACTTAAATACATTTAAAAAATAACAACAACAATGGTGTTTTGATTAAGCTATTTCCTTTTAAGGTTTTATATGTACTTCCTGATCTTGGCAAGGGGTCTTTAAATTTCAATCATCTCTGCTCAGCCCCAAATCTTTATCCCATGCTCTGTCACAGTTCATCTCTCATGTTGAGCTACACTAAATACTGAGTAAAAGATGAGTAGAAATATTTCTATCCTTTAAAATATGGCTTTTATTTTTTTCATTATTATGGACCTATTGAGGTGTAGTGACACCAAAATCTCATGTGCTTTGGGTTTACAGTGTGATACTTTGATGTATGAATGTATCATGAAGTGACTGTACAATCAATTAGATTAATAAATTCATAAACTGAAGAAAAATTGCTTGGGATCTCCCCACTCAACAATGGTCCTATGCAGTATGTTGTTATGTCTGGGTTTTAGTGCTCATTCATCCTATACCTGAAGGTCTTACCTTCTAAACAACCTCTTCCCATACCTTTTGTCCCATACCTTCTTGTAACACTTCCAAACACTGTCATGATATCGGTTTCACACTACAGTATCTTCCCTTTGTCTGAAATGAGTTTATTCCTAACTTTAGTTTCTCGTTTCAGTCTTCTCATTCCTGTTACTGTTCTTAAACTGGGTAAGTTTGGAATTTTACTTGCTTCTTTGTATTCTATTAGAATTCCTGGTCTCGCAAACAGCCTCGTTCCAATATGGGACCACCTCTCTGATATCTTAACATTGGTGTGAGCTGTGTTCACAGATCTGTGAACTCAGTTTTAGACTTGGTAAGAATCTTCCTCTCCAGACACCAAATCACCACTATGTTCTTCAGGATCCTGCTACCAGCAAGGCCAATGAAGAATGTTATTGTCTCCTGGTCTGCAGGTGGCCTCTCAGGGAGGGTGCTGACTTCTGAAAGTACAGAAGGTATTCATGTCTTGAAATCTCCCACCAGTAGCTAACATTTAAACACAATGAGATATTCCCTTTTGAATATACTTTGTTAAAATTTGATTTCCATATTCCAGAATATCTGGGCTGGTTAGGTCTTTAATTTTTTTCTTTGTTTCTGAAATTACTATATAATTTTCTCATTTTCTCTTTTCCTTTCTTCCATCCAAACTGTCTCATATATTCCTTCCTTGATCTCTTTCAAATTCATGGCTACCTTTTTCATTAATTGTTCTTACATGCATTTTTGTATCATGTATATACACATTAATTGCTAAATATAGCCCATTCTGTGTATATAATGTTACTTGTGTGTATGTTTTTAGGGCTGCCTGGCCTTTGAACATTGAGTAAATAGTTTTTTTCTTTTTTCTCTTTTCTGGAGAAGACTATCTCTTATCAGCAAGAGCTGGAGGGTGAGAGAGTTGCTGTGAGACTGAGTCTCCTAATGATGTCAGAAGCTTGTTGGTTTTTGTCACCTTGATACAAACCTAGACATATCTGGGAAGAGGGAATCTTTTGAGAAAACACTTTAATAAAATTGGTTATTAGCTAATATCTATAGGGAATTTCCTTGATTACCAGTTGATGGAGCAGGATCTCACTCAGTGTAGGTGGAGACACCCTAGGACCGGTGGTTAAACCTTAGTTTGTTTAAGGAAGCAGGCTGAGCAAGCCAAGAGGAGAAAGCCAGTAAAAAATGTTTCTCCAAGGCATCAGTTACTGCCTCTGGGTTCTTGACTTGAGGTCCTGGCCTGATTTTCTTTGATGATGGACTGTGAGATAGATGTGAAAGAGAAATGGTTTTTTCCTCCTGAAATTGCTTATGGTGCTGGTATGTTATCACATCAATAAAAACCCCAACTAAGACAAAACAACTAGTAGAAGTTACAAAAGAGTTTGACAGAGCAATAATGATAGCAGGCATTTTTGAATTTTCTTGTTTTAATGTTGATAGTTAAAGCATTCTACCATTAATTCAAATACTGGACTTTAAAACAATTGAAAATTCCACTTAAAATAATTTCCCCTTTTTGTGTAGGAAGTGTGCTTTAATCTTTATTTACATTTTAGGATCACACCATCACATAGTTGTCTACAAGATAATTCTGATATATATATATATATATATATATATATATATATATATATATTATAATATATATATTATCTGTGTAACATATATTACACAGATATACAGTGATATTTAATGGCCACTTGGACATTTTTTAATTGTTCATAGATTGAACTAGTTTTCTAATTAATTAATTATTTTATTTATTTACATTCCAAATGTTGCCCTGTCCTCCTGGTAACCTTTCACAGAGTTCTTCCAAACTCCTTCCCCTTCACCTCTTAGAGGGTATACCCCTACCCTAGTGCATCCAGTTTCTACAGGACTAGGTGCATCCTTTCTCACTGAGGCCAGACAAGGCAGTCCTCTGCTACATATGTGCTGGGGGCCTCGTTTCTATTTTAGAAGAATGGTTTTTTTTTTTGTTGTTTGCTGTTGTCGTTGTTTTTGGGTTTTTGAGAGCATATACTAAATTTAAAACAAATAGAAGTAATTTTAATGTAGTATGTCTCTATCTGCGTGCTTTGCTTAACCCAGAATAGGAATACTCATTCATGGTCCTTCTTCCCTCAGGATTCTTTGTCATAGATGATTCAAGGATTTTAAAAAGGAAAACCCTGAAACAGAACGTGCCTCCCATATGGAAAAATAATCTGACGTTTTAAAACACAGTATACAGATCTTTTTTTCTGGTACTGACTGGCTTATAGTTATCAAATAAAGTCACGCCACTACTGCACAGTCACATCATCAAACTGTTAAATACTATAAATCAAGTATTTTCTTACTGTGCAGAGATCAAATTCTGAAACATTTCTTTCCAGGCATGGAATGGGCACTGTCAATAAATTGCCTATTATTTATTTTAAATTAGTTCATCTATTACTATAGTCCTTAGCACCCAAGAAAGATTAAAGAGAACCAGAAACTCCTTCACTTACTTTAGGGTCTAACCTGCTACTACCAGTTTAATCAGAGCATGGTTTACAGTTATTTATAGTTTTGCCAGAGGGGAATGTGCCCAGAAAAAGCTTTGAGGAGACTTTATTTAGGTAGTCCCTCCATGTTGGTCTTCCTTCCCTTGACATTTCTGCATTGCAGGTGTATCTGTGAATTCCAGGAAAAGAGGATCAAATTTGTCACCTATTACAAACCAATTTTCACCCCTTTAAGGGGGTGATACGATCCCTGACAAAAATGAATGACCTAGAGTGGGTCAGGTGTTACTTCTGTGATCCTGCCTGATTGGACAGTTGCTACTCTTTCACTGTCATTAAATGTCCTTTGTAGATGTCCTAAGAAGACTCAAGTGTAACAAGCTGTGCAGATGGGGACAGACAACATATGGAATCCATTATCTTCATTTCCAGGAATTCACTTAGTAAAATACTTCAAGGAAAAAGAAATTCTTCTGTACACTCCTTATTTTCTTCTGTCCATGTGACTTTCACAGATGCCCTGTTTAAAAAATAACAATTGTTGGTCTATCCAAGTACATGCTTACATGCTTTCTTGGGCACAGCAGACTTTTTGGTTTTGTAAATGTCTTTTTTTTTAAAAAAATTACATCATCAAATCACACTGCTCCATAGCTTTTTATAATATCTCAATGTGTCAGAAAACTAGAAGATATTGGAAATATTTCTATATTCTTGCTTTTCATGCTGTAGTGAATGCCTGTGTCATAAGAAGTCATCTACTTAGGTGCCTGGTCTTGATCTCTGCAGGATACAGGGTTGAATCCGCAACCTAAATGACTGCTTACCTAATCGCTTATGAATGAATATGCCAGGTTCCCCAATGTGTATGCTTATAATGAGAGTGGAAGGCTCTAGGACAGCTTCTCTCAACCTGCGGGTCATGACCCCATTGGGAGATGAGTATCAGATATATTATATATCAGATATTGATGTTACAATTCATAACGGTAGCAAAATTACACTTAGGACATAACAGTGAAATAAATTTTATGGTTGGGGATCACATAATGTGAGGAACTGTATTAAAGGGTTGCAGCATCAGGAAGGTTAAGAACCACTACTCTAGCTTCATTTCATATTGTGAGCGCCGAAAGAGAAGAAAAAGTTGAGTTAGAAAGATTTAGGATTTGTCTGATTGTCCTTGGATAAAATTTATTACTGCTGAACATTTTGCTTTATTTGTAAAAAATAGGAACTAATAGATGTTCATTTTTTAAAATAATGGGTTTGTATAGAGATATAAATGATTTTAAGTATGGATATTCTTTGAAGATATAAAATATAGGCATATAGGCTATTGTTTCTGTTATAGACAGATTTTATATCTTAATGGCAATACTTTTCTAAATTCTGACAGTTCTGAGAAACAGTTTTGGGGAAGTGAGTCGTACTGAAAACATAGTGTTATTCTTTCCTTCTTTGGGTTTTGAGACAAGCCCTCATGTAGCTCAGCTGAATTTTTAAAGCAGTATGTTGGTGATTGTGACCCAGAATTCTTCAACCTCTTGCTCTCACCTCCTAGGTGTTGAGATCACAAGTGTGTATCAGTACACATGTACACTGGCTAGGCTTACTCTGTTGCCGTGTGATAATTCATATTGCATGTGTGTGCCCCAGACCTTTAATTCTTTAACCACATGTGAAATACATCTGGTTTTGCACATATAACTCTATGGGAATATTCTGCTGAAACTCAACATCACCTGTTAGAAGAAAACAACCACACAAGCAAACAACCATAATCCAGGCTGCTTTACCATGTATTTTCAGGTTGTGACTAGCTCACTTAAAGGTTAATGTTCAGAAATAAATGGAAACATTTTCCTGATTTTTTTTAAACTACTAGATCTGAGGTGTAAAGTGAAATAAAGATCAAATGTAGCTAAAAAAAATTTACAATGCTACTACAGAGGGCTGGGGTAGAAGGTACACGGGCATTTTAATAAGGCCTTATTTTCTTTTATAATAGTTATAGCCTATGTGGATACATCTTATCCCAAAGCAGATGTTACTTTGGTAAAGCTATTTTTATATTCTCATTTCTTAAGAAACACAACGTCGCTCCAAATCTGTAATGAAACACCGTGGCAAACATTCCTCCAAAATGTTCATACCCTGTGGACTTTTAGGTCAAATATAGGTGAAGCAAGTTTTAAAATTTTATGTGCATCTAAAATTTGCTTCAGATGAACTCTTGTAGCAGAATTCATTTTAATTGAAGAGAATCCATTTCTGTAGGTCAGTCCTCTGAACATGCAAGCAATTACATCCCAACAGGTATCTCATACATTTTACATATAGTAGATTTCTCATTATAATTTTTATCTATCAAGCATTGAATGTAATACATTTTAAGTCATAATTTCAATTTTTTCACTGCAGTCTTTACCTCCAAACATTTTCCCAAGTGACTATTCATTCATTCAACACATTGAGAGAGGCTGATCATCTATTATGTGGCAGACTGTACTTAAATACCAACGGACCAGCGCAACAAATAGATTATTGTATTCTGAAGGAACCCATTAGCTAAAGAAAAAACAGCAATTGTGTAAATAAGCTATACCACAATGAGAATGTAGTATCTTACGGATCCATGGATTCTTGGAAACACAGGGACAAGGCATGTGTGCTCACATATACATATAATAAAAAGCAGTAGAAATAATAGTTCACATTCACTTTGAAGAGGTAAAACTGGCAGGATGTCCACACATATGTGTCAGACTGAGCGGGTCAGTGGAAATAAGATGTGACTGGTGTGTAATGAGTGGGTAGAATATTTACATTAGAGAAAGATATTGGTACCCTCGAGAGGGCAGCACTGAGAACGAGCACCCTAAATGGGCGAGAAGGGGGCAAGGATGACTGCGAGCTATGACCACAATATCTTGTGTTTGATGAAGCAGCCTGGGAGATAAGTCCGTGTCTTCACGTTTGCCAGAGTAACAGCTTGGATTTCAAAATCACAGAGGTTTTATCGCTCTCACTTCTGAGTTCTGGAAATCATTTTGTATTCTTGGGGTAGAAAATTAAAGGTCTCTACCAAAATGCAACTGGCATTTTCAGAGTTGTGTTTGATCAGACAACGTTGGCTTGGTGACAATTACAGTTCTTATTTAAGTGCCAACCGAGTTTTTATTGTAATTAAGGTAATGTGCAAGTAAAATAAATATAGACTACAGACCTAGTCAAGGCGCTGCTAATATCATGGGCTCATTTAAAAATAGTCCTTTCATGTTCTGTCATCTGAATCTGTTCTGAGATTATGGTCTTTTGATCCAAATTTGAGTTTTCTTGAAAGGTTGTAAAATTTGCAGGGATTGTGTCAATAGGGAAAATGCTTCATTACTTTCGTAAACATATAAAAATAATGTCCATTACTTTTACGCTCCATTTTTGTTGTGCACACACGTGCATGAGCGTGCACATGCATGTGTACATGCATGTATGTGTTTATATAACTATGTATATGTGACCTTTTGTACATATTTAGGTGTATTGTGCACCTGGGTGTGCATGCACGTGAGTGTGGGAGCTCATGGAGGCTGGAGGTTGATGCTGGCAATCACCCTTGATCTGTCATCTACTTTACTCAAGGAAGCAGAGTCTTCAGTTAAAGCCAGAAGTCACAGATGTGGCTGGTCTCACTAGCCAGCTTTGTCTTCTGAGTTGGAAGTGCAGATGGAAGCTTGCAGATGTTCCGGGAATCTGAACTCTAGTCCTGTCTCTTTACTACTGAACCATTTCCCCTGGTCTCTGTCCATTCATTTCCAAGTGTTCATCTAGTCAGTTATAAAATGCTGTTGGAAGTGGGGGCATATATGGGCCCTCTGAAATCCATGCATTGGTTAGTTGATCCAGCTGCAGTTCACATCTATTGACTAATGTGTTAAACATGTACTGACTCTTCTCCTATCATTTCCTAATTTTAACTATTTTCATGGTATTTACATTGTTTTAATTAATAAAATAATCTTGAGGTGATGCAAAGTATACAAATGGGAGGGCATCTGTCGGTTACATGCAAATATTATAGCCTGTAATTTAAGTAGTTTCTTCATCTGTCGATTTTGGTTCTCGTGGAAGGGTTTTTGAACCAATCGTTTATAGACACTGAAAGATTATTGCATTTATTTATTTAAAAAATCATTCCCCAGGTTTTAATAGTTGAAAGAGATTTACTGTGGAATATGGACTGTCTAGCCATGTTAATAGTTCTAATTCTATACGGAAAAGTTCTTTCCATTTGGTATAACAGACATAGAGATCAAGCCCATGAAGGTGTTCCTGAATATTGCCATTGTTCATTTCTGGAATTGCTGCTTTTCAAGATTGACTTTATTACAGTCTAGCTAACATTCTATCCCATAAAAAAGCTAGATTGCAAGTGTAGTCTCTAGACAAAGAGTCTTCACTTTACAATGCAGACATAGAGGAATCTGAATAATACCATAGACAGGAGAAGAAAATGTTGCATTGTATCATAAATTTTCTGGTGAAACTTAACCATTTCCTTGTGGTATTAGTGAGAATTTTGAAATAAAGCTTTGTAAAATGGTATTAGGCAATCGTTTGTTTTATCACTGTGAACATTTTGGAGTCTCTCGACATGATATAAACATTTCGTGTTCTTGTAGAACTGTATTTTAAGGATTGTTTACATGAGTGCCAGCAACAGGGTCCTTTGCACTCTATTGGGGGTAGGGTCACCTAATGATTGCTTGTGCCTTGAGACACACTGTGGCATTTTCTCTGAAAATAAACACTCCTTCCATAAAGACAGGCAGCTGCCATGTGATTCTTGGGAGATATTGTTCGTTTGCTTGTTAAAGGTTTTAGATGTTAGCTTCTTTTAAAAACCCAACACTAACTCCTTATAATGAAAGGTTGTCATACTTTAAAAAAAACTTTATGGTTCTTCTAAAAAAAAGTCTTTATTAACACATTCCTGTTAATGAATTGAAGTTTGGCCAGGAGTTTTCAGGGTTCAGCCGGGCCCCAGAAGGAACTATTCAAAAGCTTCTATGTCCTTTGTCCTGGCTGCACAGGGAGTAGAAAGTCTTGGGCTTGGAATTGGAGGAACCAGAGTCTTAGAGTGACCATAGCATCTGTATGCTCATTCATTCTTCATGCAATGGCACCATTGATTGAGTAATATTGAACATATTAAACTCACTTAATGGCTTATATGAACATAAGAAATTACTGTTTTTATTAGTGATGTAACTGTTAGATAACAAAGATTCATATGCTGTCATCTCATCTGGTGGTATCGGAACCTTCTCACTGTTAACATTTGACCATCTTCTTTCTATGAATTACCTTTGTTCATATGCTGATACTTTATGCCCAGGAGCATGTAGCTACCTTGTCAAACAGATTGTTTCACCATTCCTAGATATCTGTGACTCAGATATTATTCTGGAGGTAATTTAAAACTCAACGTAATGGTGCATTTTTTTTTGAATTTTAAATAGGAGTTATATTACCTAGACATAAATACACAGAGTGCTTTTGCTTTGAAGTTTTGTTATGCTGCAGATGAGATCGCTGAGGAATATTTATAAGAAGACAATGCTACACCAAGTAGGGCTGAGCATACAGCCCAGACAAAGGTGTTTTCTACGTAGTAATAATGAGTTCTCACATGGCAGATAAAACATTTCATACAGCCTGCTTCTTAGCCAATGTGTTTCCTCTTTTGTAACTGTGCTGTGATATTTTATTGAAGCACAGTAGCATTCTCTTTTAGCAGAACGGAATTATCTCTGTTTACTTTCTTCAAATTAGATCATAATGGAAATCTTTGGATGTAATAAGCTTTAAAACATGGTCCCTATACAAACAAGTCATTTAAACCTAAATAATGATGATTTCAATCTTGGTAATATGAATTTCCATATCTTAAAGAAGAAAAAAATAAGCATTTGAGAATGTATAGAAAATATAGATTTTTCTATCCTTTTGTAAGACTAATAGAAAAACTTACCATTCTGATTTGGCCAATGAATGATCCAGGTCAGAAAACTGAAATATTGAAACTATTCTTGACCAGATCTCAGAATGTCTGAAAGTGTCTGGAAACAGTTTTCAGAAAACCACTTAGAAAGATATAAATCTTTTTTCAAATTGGAGATGTTTGCCACTCAGGGTCAAAGACTTGAGCTTAAGGATGGAGAATTTCTTTATTGGCTAACATGTGGAAGCCACTTGAAGAAGAATTCCCACTTGCCTATTCTAGAAGAGGAATTATTCGACAAATAATAAAAGTACAAAATATTTTTATAAACTGTTGGTCTTTAAAGTATCACCTGCCCCAGTAATCTACATAAAGCAATGCATAAAGTATTAAATAATTTTGGATTGTCTCTTATAGGCCAAGTGTTTCTTGTTTAATAGCCCAGAACACTTTATTCCTTAGGAATCATTTTGACCTAGGGTCTTAGGACTGTTGGACACTTGGTATGCATCTCCTCTATCTCCCAGCCAGTGAATGACTCTCTTCTACAATGCTTGCCCAGGTTAAATCTTACTGTGTTACTACATCTTGCTATGACACATCGTTTTGGTCTACCATTTTTTCCCATAGCTATGTCTATAGATCTGTTTACTTCCAATCAGGTATATAACTTCGACCACTGTCACATAAATTGATAACAAAGGACAAAACACATGTTCCCTTTTGCAGACAATGGTCTCTTCCTATAGATTTCTTTCTATTGGACTTTAGATTCTTACCTATTTCAGTTACTAGTTGCCTAGTTAGGGTTTCCATTGTTGTGAAGAGACACCATGACCAAGACAACTCTTAGAAAAACAACATTTAGTTGGGGCTAGCTTACGGGTTCAGAGAGGTTCAGTCCATTATCATCAGGATGGGAAGCATGGCAGAGTCCAGGCAAGCGTGGTGCTGGAGGATCTGAGAGTTCTATATCTTGTTCTGAAGGCAAACAGGCGAAGACTGGTTTCCTCAGGCAAATAGGAGGAAGCTATGTCAAAGCCCAACCTCCCACAGTGACACTTTTTTTTTTCAACAAGGCCACACCTACTCCAACAAGCCCTAATAGTGCTACTCCCTGGACTAGGCATATTCAATTCACCACACTAATGAAAAGACTTTTCTCTTTATGATCCTTTGAAGATTTATATCCACATGATGGAATACTCTAAACCAACACAGTCTAAGGTAGAATAAAAAGAGACATAGTGTTCTGAAATTTTCTATTTTTTTTTCTGCAACTTATTTGGTCACCTTCATTTTTCTGCTTTCTGTTAAATATACTTGTTTCCAGTATCTGGAATGCTGTTGCTTCTCCAAATGTGCATCAAGATTTTTAGGAACAGGGTACAGAAGAGTATTCAGCAATCAGAGAGATAATTTCTTTACCTGACTCAGAGATCTTTGCTCTCTAGTTTTAGACAGAAACAACTATCAGTTTGGACCTGGTTTCCTCAGGCAAATAGGAGGAAAAAATTCATTCTAGAATGAATTTGTTCAGAAGTTCATCTAGTTCACCGGTCTGGATTACCGAAGAGCATCTTCTGCCATCTGGTGCTACCAGTTCCTCTTACCTCTCTCGACACACTGAGTTTATCTCAGTGTCTGCTTCCTTCCTCTTTCCGTGGACTAGCTCTGCATCTTCACGAAGACAGCTACCCATCTGTTCCCAGTCTCATGCAGTATCATTTACCACAACTCACTCCACTGAAGATGTATCTTTTAGTGTTATTTGAAGCTTCCTTAGAAGGAGGACTAGATTGTCTAACTAAGTAACTATGGCTAAAATTAAACATGAAGTATGAAAAACAGGCTATTCCAGACAGGAAAAATTTCTATTCCAGTGCTGAACTGCTCTTTGGTTGTGACTTTGTGTTTTAGTATATGTCTTCTGTTTCCTTGTTTTCATTCTTGATGAATGTAAAATGTCAACAAATAATGTTGTCTCCTCATGCTTTTGATATATTTTTAATAAGTTCAAGTATTAACTGAATCTTTTGATATGCCTTATTCTAGAGAGTTTTGCATACCTTCTAATGGACATTTACACACACACACACACACAGAGAGAGAGAGAGAGAGAGTGGGTGTCTCAAGTCTCATTATAAATATCTCATAATCTTGAGCAAACTCAAATTCTTAATTTGGCCCCTTATTCTGCCTACAGATTTATGCAATCCATTGTTTGGAATTTTAAAATGTCAGACATTTCAGAGAATTTGTACCTGACATTTTCAAGAACAACAGAGTTCAACTATGGGGAGAAAATTGCTAGAATGACAGCATTGAAATAGCATCTGTGTTAGGACAGAGACACAGCTGTGTGGAACACAGGTCATCTGACCTCCATGAACCAGGGCACATGCTCCCCAGGTGAGAGACACGGTTCCCAGGTGGGAGCAGCTCTTGATTAAGCAATCTAGACCATGCTTCTATTTTCTTCCTTCCCCTTTCATCTCTTGCAAAAACCTGTGGATGTGGCTGTGAATACTCATGAGCTAGTGTTCAGTGCATCCCATCTTCTGCACAACAGCGAATTATGCCAGAAACAAAAGAATACCAAACTGAACCAAACCCAGGATGCTTCCCTCTGAAGACAGAGGTCTTAAAACTCCAGCGACTTTTCTTGTTCATTCTGGTTTATCTGGCAGTGATCAGTGCCAGGAAATTAAGTTATGACCTTGCAGTCCTATATTTGGCCTGCTACCTTGATCTATTTTTTTTCTTTGCTAAGTTGGATAACTTCCCTAATCTTGGTGGTCTTTGCCTCAGCTTCTCCCTTGAGAAATGTACTTTTGTGATAGGTTTTTCCAGTGAACTTTCAGGAAAATAAACCTCATTTTGGCTACCACTGAAATTTTGAATGGGGGAAAAAGATCTTGGAAGAGTCCATGCAGCTATCCAGTCAAGATCTGCCCTCATGGTGCCTGCAAACTGTCCACCTTGAAATAGAACTCAGCATGTCACTGGTATCAACTCTGCCGCAGAAGGGACATAGAGGGTGATGGTGCCTGTATATGCAATGACCGGGAAGATCTTGTTGAATTAATTTGATGTGTCTTTGTGACAGGTCAAGATGTCTTTGAAATCTGAAATGTGACCCATCTGCTAATTGTTGGCCTTGCTGTGTCCCAAACTTGTATTTCTCTTGTTTAGTTTCCCCTCGAAGCTTCCCCCACCCCCCAGCTCTACATGTCTGCTGCTCCGCTCACTCTCCACCTCTCTCAGTATTCCATTCTCTGAAGAGAACGTGAGCAAGAACTCTCTCAAAAAGAGACAGACTATCATTTCCTTTTGTTCCTTTACTAGAAGGCTGGGCAGGGTAATGGCTATCTTTGGTTTAATTGGAAATGGTAAATCTTTCACAGAGGGAAAGACTTTGAAATAAAAGCAGAGAACTATATGAAGTACAACAGGCACTGAAGACAATGAGAGGTGGGAGTTGAAACAGATATTTCTCTGGCAACTGGAATAAAATTGTCCCACCCTGTACCTGATGTCTCAAGGCTGGGTAGTTGGTTCTGTCATCTTTCAGCTCCTTTCCTTGTTTGAGCTTACATTCTCAAATTCTGTAAGTCTATTGTCTCTTATCAGGTCAAAGGCTGGATTGTAAAACATGCACACAAAATTAAAGGAAGGTTTGTTAAGCATTGGTGGAGATGGCTGTTTAATATCCAAGCGGCTTTATAACAAAAGTAAGTTTAAGAAGTTTTAAAATATGCTAGATTGATTCCCTGTGTCAGTCACGCTGACTGGTTGTGAAACATGCCAAATAACATTACCATTGATTTATCACACTCTCACTATAAATATCCAAGCGCAGTGAGATACAGAGCTGAGGCACTGCAGGCACATATATAAAAATAGACTTGAAGCATATTAAGTCAGGATTAACCTAAAAATGCCACTGCTTGCCACTTCGTCCTATCAGAAGTCACCACACCGTCTTGTTGACCAGCAGAGCACCAGGATCAACTTTAGACAGCTAAGACTTGCCCTCCAGCACCATCCTGGCCTTGCCCCTGACAAAGCTCTGTCTCAGACATCTGCGAACATGAGCACCATGGGTATTTTATTCTATATGGTCTCGTGCCACTAGGTTTCCATGTGTTAAGTTCCTTCTGCCTAAAATCTAGGCTAACTCTGCTTGGCTAATTTTTTCTCTTCCTTCCAGAACTGACTCAAATGGCTTGGTTAGAATTTCACAGGTAGAAGCTAAAACATTGCTTGGGAAAGTGGAGGCGTGGGAGGATGAGCCACTGGGGTGGAAATTCTGTCAGTGTTCTCAGTGATACAGAGGTATTCTGTGAGAACTTTCCTTCCTGTCTCCCCAACTACATTGAACTTTCTGATAAGAAAGTGATTTACCTTGCCTCTTTGTCTCAGGGATACAGGTACATGTTACCACATGGGAGGATCCAGCTTGAGAGAAGTCACTCTCCCTAATTCAACCACTTGTGTCTGCTGTCCTTCATGCTGCCTTGCCCCCCAACCCCCACTCCTAAGTCCGCAGTTCTCACCCCGGACTGTGTAGATATCTGAGGCTGTACAATGCTCTGTTTGATGGTCTGAGGTGTGTATTGCATAACTTTAGGAGAATCCATGCTGTCTCTTCATGAGATAGCATCAGCCCAGATCCTAACTGTCATCATGTGAAATGTGTCATGGGGAGAGTTTCTGCTATTTCCGACTATTTTAGAATTATTGGAAATATATTTTCTAATGAATATATTCCAGATAATTAAACACTGGCCCCTTCCCTTGTTTCCTCATAGCTAGATACGGTTCTGCAACATTTCACATATCATCAATATTCAACATGTTCACTAAAAGTATTTTTTAAAATGCCTGGGAAAACACTGTTCTTTAAAGCATAAAATAGCCGTTTTTCTGTTTGTTTTCATCTTTGTGCTTCAGTGGAATCAACATGAAATTGCTCTGAGCCTAAATCCCAAATCTCACATCCTACACATACCCTTAAAGACCCACATGATCCCAGATCTCACAGGCTAGAGGGACTTGACTTATCCAGAGAATTTTTCCTGGAAATTGGAAAGGGCTCTGCCAATGTTTTTTGGCCAGTTCTGAGGGTTGACATGTGTTCTTTTCTCTGGAGTGGCTCTGCCCTTTTACCTGCTTGTGGAAATTATCATGGCTTGGATTGAAAGTGATAGCAACTCATATTTAGCAAAGGTTGTGGAAAGGTGGATGTATCTGAAGCATACTACAATATTTCCCAGGACTGAATTAAAAATAGCATTCTTCAGAATTTGGGGAAAAAAACTAGAAGAATGTAGAATCTGCACAGATTCCTGTTTGTCTCTCCTTCTCTGTGTCATGTATCTTTGAAATAAGCTCATTTTCTATTCTGAAATTTCTACCCCATTCAGAGAGCAGAGCCATGAGCCTCTTCTTGTTAATGGCTGTTCTTCTGCCACAAAGGTGCTGACTCTTTAGCCCTTGGGTTTAGCTTCTCTCAATGACTCACCTTGGATCAATTGCCTATCCCCATATTATCCAGCTACGGATGATGGTTGGACTTACCTGTAACAGCTGCTGGAGCACAGGCTTCTTTCCTTGCTCTGAGAGCCACACAGTCCACTCAGACAGTCTCCTCCAGTGGCTAATTGTTTCCCTCCCTTCAGTGCTCGTCTCTAATGTAATTTCCTCAAAGAACCCTAATTACAAGCTCTTGTACGGCTTCTCACTTATTCATAATACTTATTAAAATTATAATTGCCTTTTTATTGGCATGTTTGTTTGTCGACTGACTCTTTCTCTCTCGCTCGAGTTTCAGGAATGCAGAAATCATATCTGCCTTGTTCTCTGTTGTCTTCAACCATTAACATGCGAACTTGCAAAGAGTAGCTATCTGATTAGTAATTACTCAAGTAGGCAGGAATTCCTGGACTCAAAACATTCCACACACAGCATTTTAGACATGTAAGTGATACACTTTACTGTAAATAAAAGGATTTTTAAAATTAATTTTATTTAAAGGAACAGTAACAGATTTCCTACAAAAATATGTAATATGTCCTGCAAGGGCATTAATGGAGCACCTCTTCCTATTAAGACTGCTGCTCAGTAGTTCTTACACTCACGGCATTTTCTGGTTAGCATGCATAGGGTCAGAATTATAAAGTGATAAAAGAACAACCTTCAGTTTTATTTTTGTGAAGAGAGACATTAATAGCTGAGAATGAACTATATGTGGAAACAAGGAATTTTCACCCCTCAAAATGTACCACATGAATTTTCACGTTTGTGAGCTTAGAGGTAATCAGAACAAAAAACAAAATAAAAGAAATGACAATGGCTTTGATAACTAATGAACAAGGTTTACACCAATCTATTGATTGTAATTGTCTTCAAATGTGCCAGTTATGTTAACCATAAAGAAGATAAGTTTAGAGATAGAAGATGAATGCGAAGTCTAAAAGCTTTGATTAGTGAAAACATCACCAATAAAACTAAGACAAAGAAGACAGACTCCAAAAGTGTTGACAGTAGTTAAGGCGATGAAATCCCAAATACATAATATTTATTTTTTCACATTTATTTTTTATTTGAAGTGTGAGTGCTTTGCCTGCATGTACATAAGTGTACCATCTATGTACAATACTCATAGAGACCAGAAGAGAGCATAGGATTCCCTAGAACTGGAGTTGCAGGCCATGGTGAGTCAACAATGTGGGTAGTGAGAATTGAACCCAGGTCCCCTACAAGAGCAGCAAGTGCTCTTAAAGGAAAAAGTCATCTCTGTACCCCACATTAAAAATCATACCAGTAGGAAAGAACTCTCACAAATATTTTTATAACTTCTCAGGAAACAAAAAAGGAATATAAATTTTCAATAAACATATAGACATAAAAGTTGTTTCTATTTCACTATTAATTTCAAATTTACACACACACATATACACAATGGTATATTCAGAATATATATAAACATACATGGAAATTCTTAATGTTGAGTATTTATATGACACCCATAAATACTTTAGAATGAAACTGTTCCTTTCAGAGAATCAGGCTGTTACTATTTCTGTAAGAGCTTTGATTTTCTTAGGGGATACTTTATTCAATGTCATTGGGATTAATATTTATTCTGTATAAAGTTATAACATTTAAAATTAGCCAGAATGTAAGCCAATTACTTCAACTTTTAGCAAGAATTTAGTCTTATCTTTTTTGCACAAACAACCCTACATATATCTCCAGGACTTCCAGGTTGAGCAGAATCTAACGATGTTTACAAAGCAGGCTATGGGCTATTTTCTTTGGCCATTATGTTCTCCACTCAGGCCTAACTCCTCAGAAAGGTGTTTTTAGTTTTTTTTTTTTTTTTTTGAATCTTGGTAACTGTTATCTAAGTATTTCAATTTCAGATACCACCATTTAATAATAATTCATCCATCTAACTATAATCACACTTGCAATTGACAGGAATAGAGTAATAATACTCAGACAAGGAGCAAGTAGATGGCTAATGGGGAATATATGGTTTGTGGAAAATTTATTAATCTAAATGGGCAAGGAGAGCATCACACACTTCCGAGCTGTCTAAGTTAAGTGAATTTAAATGACATTTACCATTGTTTCAATAGATGAATGCAGTACAAGGGCTATGTCTCTTGAACTGAAAGCTCTTATAGATGTGTGTTCTGGCTTTTCTATAATCAAATTCAGCCAAAAAAAAAAAAATAGGTAGTAATCAGATTTTGCTGAAAGGAAGAAAGAACAGGATATTTGTAATCTTTCACTTGGTAATACTCAGGAAAAATTCAGACCTGTGTCATATACACATTTCTTAATTTTATTAACATATATTAATTGTATATATTGTTTACGTATAATGGGATATTTATTAAAAAGGTTTTGTTTGATTTTAATTATATGTATGCGTGTCTGTTTGTGAGCATGTGCACACTGGTGCAGGTACATACAGATTTTCCTAGAGCTGGAGTCACAGCTAATAGTGAGAGTCCTGACACAGGTGCTGAGAATGGAACCAGGTGCTCTTCAAGAACTGTGGTGCTTGCTGAACACCCCAGGCCATCTAGCCTCACACCAGAACATTTCAACGCTCCCACATGGCATGCTGATGGAATTAAAATAGCTGGCACTGCCCTGCGCTATTTACTTTTATAGTTATTTTTAGTTCTTTGGGAGTTTCGTAGCTCGTTGTTTCTTTAGGTTTGGAGCCTTCACACTGTCCTTTTCAAGAGCTGCGTCAGATGCATAGTAAGCTATCTTGAACCATAGTTATCACTGGTGAGTAGAAATGGATTCCAGTTTAGTTAAGAGAGCAGAGCGCTGTCCAGATGTTGAGGGGTGGGTCTGCAGGTCCCAGCAGGCAGGGACATAAACTGAGATGAATTGGAAACTTAAGGGTTCTTTGGAAAGTTGACTGGATGGTGTATTGCTGGGGCAAACACGTGAAGGAATGTTTAGCTGAAGTAGACATAGGGTTGAAAGGCTGAGGTAGATTCCTGAAGGAATGTTTAGCTGATGCAGACACAGGAGAGAGGATGTTCTGTTAAAGCAAGCATGTGAAAGGACACGAGATGAATTCTTTGCAAACAACATGCATGTATTGGTCCGCCTTACACTGTGTAGTTGAACTGCATTTGTTGGGACTCTATAGAGAGAAATGCACCAAAAAACTTCTGGTGCTGTGCTCCAGTTTCTTGCCCCTTTCTCTGACTCGAGCTGATTGGCAAAGTGATGTCAGCTGAGACAGACAGATGCACACACTGTGGCAAAATATATGTTGAGACAAGACCTATGGAAGACACTTGATGTTTGGAGGGCATAAATAGGACTTGATGGACAGTGGTGGAGACTGGGCTCTGCTTGCTTATAGAGCTAGCTGTGTAACACTTGTGGGTCTTGCATCTTTGCTGATCCTGACTTCCCTGAGAGGCACAGCTGAGAACCGCTCCTGGTCCCTCCTGCTGTGACTCCAGCTGAGGCTGAGGTCTGGCTATCTCTGCTAGGTAGTGACACCTATTACTGATTATTACTTGCTATCCTGACTCTACCGAACTGGACAGCTGGTGAATTTGTGAAGTGTTTGTGAGTGGACTGAGCTGCCGTGGTTGACCTGTGAACTGAACTGCTGATTTCCAGACAACACAGATGGGAGTTGTTCCAAAGAACCTTTCTAAACAGGTCCACTTCTTCTGTATCCCCTTTTTTCCCACTACCTCTGGTGGGCAGTGGGCTGGAAGGGAGGTTAGAACATTTAAGAACCATTATTAAACACAGAATTTGAAAACTTTAAAATTACACTGAGAAGAAACAAGAATGAAGACTCTGTTAAAATCAGCTTTGTCAACTTGGATCAAGGCTACAGGGAAACTGATGCCAGGAAGGTTATTCCCAACAAATTTAAACATAATATAATTTGAAAAAAAGCCTCCTGGTATAATACAATCTCGAATGCACAAGGAAATATAATTCCATTGGAACTTGACTTAGTATATGTATAATTTCTTCCAAAGAAATAGGTTCTAGAGATAGACGACCTATATTTAAGGAGCTAGAGAAGGGTCTTGCTTGGTCTCAGTCATACAGATAACGAACGTAGAGGTCATTTGGGTTATTAGTCACTTCTGGTCCTAGTTGTGGGAACTTGGGGGTGTCTGACTGCATAGATAATGTAAGCGTTCTCTTGACTATTAGGTATCTCTAGTCCTGGTTGTGGGAACTTGCAGAACCCCTGACTGTAAAGGTCATTTAGATTACTGGTCACCTTTGGTCCTGGTTGTGGCAACTTGATATAGTTTGGCCCAACAAATAACAGAACAACAGGCTATTAATCACTTGTAATTCCCAGCTTTCTGGTTAGAAGAATAGGTTTTATATCTTTGTTATTGGAAAGACAATCCTGCATGCTTAATATTTCCTTGTTTCCTTGAGGTCTGTGCATATAAGGACCTCTGTGCTGTGCTACCAACAAGATGGGGCAGCTACAGCAATTATAAAGGATCATAGTGAGAGAGAAAGAACCAGAAAGGATCATAGTGTCAGACTTAAGCCTGAAATTACTATCGCTGTAGGAGAAAGTTTCTTGAATTGTTGTAAAAAATAATTGCCATGACATCATCAATCTTATTGAATAGAGACCAGTAATGAAGAAAAATGGCTGCCATTTCATCCAGATATAGCAAGAAACCTGGTCGAAAGATCAATGCAATTATAGGCAGGATTTCAAAACTGGATATTTCTTGTAGTTTTTTTTTCCACCTTTGTTTTATCCGCAGGGCTTGTTCACTGTTTGAAGTTATCTAATTAGGGTAGTCCCTCATGAGCTGACATCTTCTCTGCGATGGGATTTGGGAAAACATGTACTGACCTCTTAGCAAAATACTGTACAAAGCTCCATCCACAAGGTCGCTATGCAGCTGCATGGAGACTTGTAATGTGCAGATGAGCTTTGTTGGAAATGGAGCCTCAGACCAGCCTGAAGTCTGCCAGGCTTCCCTCTGCAGAAGCCAAAGTCACCGGATCAGGCTAAGGTCAGCACTGTGAATCAGTGAAGTTATTCATAGCAGAAATCAGAGCTGATGTGCAGGTAAGAAATCCGGCAGCAAGCTGCAAAACCAGACAGCCTGATGCTATTGATCTTTCTGATTTCCTGCTCATGCTGTCAGACTCTCCTGTCTTCTGAGTAGAAAGTAGCAAGAGAGCACTACAAACTGGACGAGTGTCTGCAGCTGGGCCCAGGAGGAAGGTGTTGAGATTACAGCAGAAGCCGTGTTTAAACACTGAGTCATGGTGCTTGTGGACATTAAGTGACCTAATGTATATTGTATATGAAAGAAATGCTGGGGCACATGGTAGAAGAAGTGTGATAATTTCTCTCTCTCTCTCTCTCTCTCTCTCTCTCTCTCTCTCTCTCTTGTCATGAGAAAAGTGATGAATTTTTTTCAGTGATAAGTGCGGAAAGACTTGCTCTGCCTTTTGGAGCATTAACTGAGTTTTGTTGGGACCAATACACATAGAGATTTTCATCCTTGGCTTATAGACCAACTTTGGCACATAAGACATTTGTGGAAAGCTTGCTAAAAGAAAATATGAGGCTCTGTCTTGAATCATGGAGTAGGACGTTATGAGATGTATTGTGAGCATCTTCAAATGGTTTTGATGTAACGCTGGCTTGAAATCTCTGAGGCTGAGGTCAACAGCACAAAATGCAGGGGGATAGAGATCCCAGGCACATCTGAAGTACTGAGTCCCGGTTTAACAAAAGAGTTCTATGGTATTATGGATGAGGATAAATGAAAAATGGTTGCTTGGGCTGTTATATAAGGGATGTGGCATGCAAAACCGGAGACACTTGACTCTGCTAGAAGGTTGAAGAGGGACTATGATTATTTAGTTTTGAGAGTGAGAATGAAGAGTGCAAATTTGGACATATCTGAAGGATGGTACGGGGGGGGGGTGGTGGGGGGATCAAACCATGTTATTTTATTACATGTTCTTACAACTAAGAATTCATGGACAATTCTTAATTACTGCACCCTGACTTGAGTCTTAAAAGCTCTAACCTAGTTACTTTGAAGTAACACCTGAGTGTACATAGCAGGTTCCCTGGGTTATTTGACATTTGGTAGGGTTGAATATCTCTGTTCAGGTCAATTTGCTGTTATTATGATAAAATAATAAATAACTGTTAAATAATAATAAATAAATAAATAAATAAATAAATAAATAAAATAACTGTTTTCTTTCATTTTTCTTTTAAATTTCTATCTTCTTATTTCCAATTTTTCAGTTGTCGACTTTAAAGCTATCATGTTCGGAAAGGGAGTAAGTGTTATGGAAAGAGAAGATCAACATTCATCACACCATCCAAGCCTATTAAGCCATCTCTTCTGTGCATATTCTGCCTTTGGTGGGTCGGGTGGAATGACCATGACTTGCTCAAGGTGGACACTCTGCATGAACGTTAGGCAGAATCTTTTCTCATTACATCATGGGTTTCCCCTTTCTAATTCTGATTCATTTTCTTCTCTGCATTGCCAGCAATTGCCTCTTTATCCAGCCAATGCTACTGATGAAGAAGTATATTTCATTTACCTAACATTCCCCCAACTGCTCGCTTTACCTCCTCCCTCATTTAGATCAAACTTCTTCAAAGGAGTTAGTTCTCCAAACATGACATTTCTCTCCTTTTTGAATCATCACATTTATTCTGTAAAAATTCCCAATCACTGGCTGAGAACTGTATAACTCTGCAGTAGAACATTGACCTCGTACATACAATACATAGAGTGCCTAGACTCTAGATGTACCAGCAAAAGAAAAAGTTCCAAAAAATTCAAATTGGGTTTTGGATACTTTTCTTCCTCTGAAATTGCTCTTGTCCTAACACAAGACAATTTCTAACTTCTGAAGCCAGCAGCAAATTCCCACCTTTCTGTATTTAAAATGACATAATTTCTTTCTGTTCTTTAAATTTTATTTATTTTTTTTAGTAATATCCTTGGTCTCTGGTTTTATCCAAATTCATTGGCTGTCCTTTCTCACTCTCTTTGAAGGGTCTTGGCTTTGCGACTTAGTCTTTGCCTGTCTGTTTTTTTTTCTCCTGACTTCCATGGCCTGATGATCCAGCTCATACTTAAAATATAATACTATTTGCCTGCTTCATAAGTTAATCTCCTGTCCCAGTTTTTACTCTTATTTGTAGTGTCATTTATCCAACTTCTTAAATGGCATTTCAACTGGTGATTGTAATATGAATTTGAAACTCCACTTTTCAAATATCATTTTCTATTCTAGATCTACTCATTTCTCCCTCCCTCCCTCCCTCCCTCCCATATCCATTCTGTAGCTGCTAAACCAAAACTAGACACATCCTTGATACATCTCCTTGCTATTTGAATCTAATCTATCAGCAAATCCTACTGATATTTTCAAATTATATCCTTAACGTTTTATAGTCTGTATGGCTTCTACTGTATTTTCCCAGGGAAGTTCTAGCCCGTGGTTATTCACAGTAAACATGCCTTTCTGTGATTTAGTATATGAAACCAAACAGTGACCTGTTTCTTCATGGTATTTGTGCTGGGTAATCACTAAAATTAGTGCTGGTTAAAAGGAGCCTAATTAGTTCGAGGAGAAAGAAATCAGATTCTGCTTCTTGCTTGATCAATGGGAAGATCACAATCAAGAAGAGCAAGAGGAAGGGAGGGATTTCATCCGTTCTGTCTTTGGCAATAAATAAATAAATAAATAAATAAATAAATAAATAAATAAAGTTAGTCAAATTGACAACTTTTGATAAAGTTTTATACGTATGTAGATTTTTCTTCAAGAAGTTTGTTGATATACAGAAGAAATAAGACATATTTGGAATGGGAAATTTCAATCCTTTTATTTTTTAACTAATGACCGATGAAGATGAAGTAGTTAACCAAAGAAATTGAGTGAGATGTCAGAGGGCACGCGACTGAGGGTAGGGGGGATACCCAGTCTTCCAGAAAACTATTCACACTCTTACTGTTGCACACCATTTTCTACTTCACGACAATATTCTGGATTCTGTAGGTAGGTGATGAACAGTTCATTGTGTCCAGGGTAAAACGGTAGTGATGGGTCCCTGTTCTCTGCTTCAGTCTGAGACGCTCTGGGTCTGCTGTGATCATTGTTATTTCTTAACATTTAACATGAGACTTTTTTATTTCTGAAAATGGATTTTATTGCCAGGGAAGTTGAAAACAATGGATGTTCTTAAAGCTTCCTTCCCCATAAAATTTAACTGTCTGTGTTTCTCTTATTCTAATATCCAGTGTGACGAATAGGTTGAGAATAATGCCAGTTTGCAAAATTAATGGCATCAGTCCAGGGCAGGAAGAAAGCAGAATGTACTGTCCCCAAAACCCTCTTCTCATGAAGCCCTGAATCAGAGTCCCTGCTCTACTGTGGTGTCTGTCTTAGAATCCATGACTGACAGGGAACTGAAGCTCAAAGAACTCATGTCCCTATTCTAGGGTTACCCAGTGATTCAAAATTCAATTTTCATATACAAAAACAAAGCTCTAGTAAATGGAGTTCAAAGCTTAATAAACAAAGTTGGAAAAGTTATATGTTTTTAGACTTTTTTGCTATGTACATAATATTTGTTGAGGAGTACATTCTTACGAGTTTGGGAGAGATGTATCAAGTACATGTATAGTCTGTGGTTACAGAATCCCACTGGTTTCAACATGTCAGAAAACACTAAGCTTATGTGGGAACACAACAAAGGGTTCCTCAGTGTAAGTGACATCACACCACTTGCTGAAGCTGTGGGTTAATGCCACAGGGCCAGGGGTAAATTTACTAAAGCCCAGAATAAAGCTGCTACCACAACAGTCATTGAGTTTGTCTCTTCTCTTACTCCTCTAAGAGTGGCAAGTGCATTTCATTATAGGTTACATCGAAGACTTTATATTATCACAGTGTCCAGCATCCATGGGTGGCCTTGGAAGACATTCTCCTAAGGCAGGAGGAATAGTTGTGTTTGCATTTCTTAAAGCTGGCTAGCTTATATAAATTCCCTAGTTAAAGTGAGTTCAATGTGCATATTTCCCTATTTATTTTTGGATAACTTAAGTTATCTTGACACAAAATTAATAGTTTTAATTACTAAATATGAATTTTTGTCCTGGTGAGGTAGCTCAGTGGGTAAAGGCATTTGCCTTCACTCCCGTGAACTTGATTTTGATCCCAGGATCTACATGATAAAATGAGAGAACAGACTCTTAATGTTGTTTTCTAACCTCTACAAATGCATCTCTCTCTCTCTCTCTCTCTCTCTCTCTCTCTCTCTCTCTCTCTCACACACACACACACACACACACAAACAAATAACATGATTTGATTGTTAAAAAATTAGTGTGGCACTTTACTCTTAGAAAAATAAATTTGTGTTAGTTATTGAAGTAATTATTCAATATAAAAAGTATGTAAAGGGATTACCATTGGATTAGACATTTATTTATTAATATTGGAGCCAGATGTTTTGCTATCTTTCATCTGGTCCATAATAGTACTACAAATAGCATATAATGATCACTGATCAGAAAGGAGCCTACATGATCCTGGAAATTAGTTTGAAATTCAACATTTTGTTATATTATGGTCTCTAGATCATATCTGCTATCTAAAAATAAGGTACATTTGAACTGAATAACGAGGTAGAGCCAACCTTTGTTCCAACCCTATTAAAGGGGCCCAACAGACAGCTCAGTCAGATGTGTCGTGAGACTATTTTAGTTTTTAAATAGAATTAATTGCTACCCACAAATATCTGACTGATGTGACAAGACATTCAAATAAACTTAATTTGAAATTATAATTGGGAAAAGAAATAGGAACATTATTAATTTATTCAAGAATACATTGGTATTCAAAATCAAACTGTCCGTGTGGAGCCATCCGATGGCTATTCAGAGCTTAGTGGAATCATTGCTAATTCTCTTTAATTAAACTTCTAAAACTCAGTGCTGAGTGTTCCTGTAACTGAGGTCCACAAGAGTGAATGAAATCATCTTCATTAGTTAGACTGATTGAATGAAGCTTTAGAGCTCGTCTGACTACATGTTTGGTTGATTTGGGAAAGGGTAAGAAGTGATCTGACTGAGAGCAGCCAGTTTACAACAAAGTTAACTACTTGATCTTAAAAGTGGCCCAAGATTATTTAAAACTTTGAAATAATGCAATATTTATTTATTTATTTAGCATCGATGAACTGAGTTATCTATATTGAAGTTCATGCATCAAGGGATCCGTATTCTGAAACGAAATACCCACTTTTAAAATTCGTTCATTTTGTTTGTGTCTTTGTATACGTGCGTACTGCAATATTTATAAAATAAATTTTAATTTTCTTGACCACTGTAGTTATCACTACTGCGAATATTACTGTGTGTATATTTAATTAAGTTGACTCTGCCATAAGTTTTTCCAGTTTTATAGATTCCTATTTGTTTCAAAGCTACAACATACTATGTTAATATTTTACTGAAACATTAGTGTAGCATTGTACATATGAACTGATTTCCAGTTGTGATATCAATTGTTATAGCAATTACTTATTGGGAGATTAAAATGAGAATAAATATATAGTTCACTAATGTAATTTTTTCTTTGTATTATCTTAATTGTAAGCAAATCACCAGAGATAAAACTGGCTATTTTGGTTATGAGAAAATAATTGATTTCATTTAGTTGTGTTGGCTGTTATCAGATGATTGGTGGTAGAAGACAGATTTTCTCAAGTAGGGCTTAACATACTGAGAGAATGAGACAGGAGTGGGATACAAAGAAACCCAAATGTTAGATCCATTGGTTATTGTGAGCTTTAACTGCCAACCTGACAAAGTCTAGAGTCATCTGAAAAGGGAGCCTCAATTGAGGGGTTGCCCGGATCAGACTGTTTGTGGGCATATCTATGGGGGACCATGGGAGGACCTAGCCTTTGTGGCCAGTAAGTAATGTTCCTCCATGGTTTCTACTTCAAGATTCCTTAACAATGAGCTTTGAGATGGATCTCTAAGCCAAACCAATTCTTGTTTTCCTCAGTTGCTTTTGGCAAGTGTGTGTTCTGACAGTAACTGAGATGAGACTAGAACAGTTGGGTACACAAGATGCTCAAACAAGTACTCTGAACTTTTACATATAATTTGATTGATAAATAAATTTTAATGTATCATGACACATGAGGTAGGAAAAAAACCAACCAGATGGACACATCCACATTTAATGAATATTTAATAGTCATATTATGTAAAATAAATACAAACAGTATTCATCTAATTACTGTTTTTATTTCCAGAAATTAGAAGTGAGAAATGGGTCTTCTTTTTACATAGTGAGTTTTCTGTTAGCCATGATTGTAAGGGAGACAATAAGAATTAAAACTATTTATTGAACAGATATCAATGATTTATAAATCCAGTAACTCAAAGAGCTTCAAAGATTGCTTCATGAAACAATGTTTACAAAGTATGTTAAATATTTGGCTTGGAATAATTCTTTGCTATATTGCTAGGAAAAAAAACAATTCACGCATATTTTTGTTCCAAGAGTTTATGTTTTAGTATGTAATATTTCCCATGAATCTTCCAGAAGGAAATACACTTTAGGTGCTTTCCAAACTTTTCTCCATTTAACTTATTGCCTCTTATTTACATACCACAGGTTTAGTACACACCCACTTATATTTAAATATGCATCCAAGAACACCAGAGTAAGTGTTGCTTGCTTGCTTGACATTATTTGAATGCAAACATAATCTCAAAGGTTGAGGTATGAATTTGAACAGAAGGCAAAACAAAGATAGTGTGTAGAAATCAATTATGACTGAAACATCCTGTGTCCTTAGTAATACTCCCAAGGCTTTTGGAATCTCAAAAATCTAAATTCATGAACTCTACAAGATCCAGAGCCATGCTGCTTTAAACAGGACAGAATACTTTATTAATCCCATTATTTCTGTTCCCTAGGATGGGGGCAAAAGGCCAAGAAGGGGCAAGTTGCTTCTTTTAAGTGTAAACTTGAAATTTGTACAGAATCCTCTTGTGTTTGTCTTTTCATCTCTGTGATCAATACCTAAGAAAAAGTGTTTAAAAGTAATATTTATGTTGTGTGCTGGATCAAAGTTTGGGAGGTTTCACTCTATTGCTTGGACCTGAGGTGAGGCAGACTGCCATCGTGGTGGGAATATACGTGAAGGCTACAGCTCATTATCTAGTAATAAAAGCATCGTATTATAAACCCATGAAAGGGTAAACACAAGTCAAAGTCCTCATTATCCAGTCCCTTCCCCCAATTCTACCTCTGAACAGTGCTCCACTGGGAAACGAGTCTTAAGTATATGAGTTTTTGGAGGAGATAACTCATATACAAACCATGATGGTCATATATTGGCATTATTTTAACCAAAATGGAGTTGTATAGTCACTAAAACTACAAAGAACAGTGGCTGGATTCCTCTGTTTGATCTGCTCGAATATATATTAAGAAGCTCCATTGCATAAAAGGAGGTCGGATGTTTGACAGTGACCCACAGTCCTTGCTTGTGAATCACATAGCCAGTGTGAGTTTTTCTGGTAAGAATATGGGTGCTAGAATTAAAACTGTATTTCTTCATTGCTTTTTAGCCTTCCTTTAAGCATGCAAGATTCAGGGAAAATAGAGCAGAGAATAAAATGCTATGAGAGAGAGAGAGAGAGAGAGAGAGAGAGAGAGAGAGAGAGAGAGAGAAAGAGAGAGAGAGAGAAACATGGAGCGATATTATGAATAAATGAAGAAATCCACAACACAGGCTGCCTCATACATAAAACATCTTGTGAGTCCAAGCTAAGGAAGCATTGTGCATTTAAAGTGAGATGCCCTGGTCACTGGGAAATTAATATGTACCAAATACAAAGTCATATGGGCTTCCACAAATACCTCAAATAAACATAAATTATCCCCTCTGTAGTGAGATTAAAACTTTACTTTTTTTGTGTAACGTAAGTTCTAAGTATAAATTTATTTCCTAGCTTTCTTTGTGTACAATGTTTTGTCATTCTGTATTTCCCAAATTTCTTTTAAAGATTAATTGGTCACTTAGGTATTTCACATCTATTTTTGTTTGATTAATACAACTCTAGATTTACAAGTTTATAAATATATATTGGTCAAATAAGGTATGAATATGTTCTCTGCTCAGAACTGTCTTCAATACTAGGGAAGATACAAGGGAGAGGGAGCATTTGGCCATTGCCACTCACATTATAAAAGTGAAATGAACTCCCCTAAAACTTTAAAACAAAATCTGAATTATATAGCTAGCAGATGTGATGCCCTCTGTTTACCAGGAACTGGCATTCATCATCAATCATCAAGAAATAATTTATTTGCTGCGGCTGGAGAGATTACTCTGCAGTTAGAAATGCCTGTTACTCATAGGAAGAATCAGAATTTTCTTCCCAACACCCACACTGGGAGGCTCAAAATTGGCTGTAAGTCCAGTTCCAAGGTATTCAATGTCCTTTAACCCCTATGAGGACGTTCACATGGGTGAACATTCATGTACAGAGTCTCTCTCTCTCTCTCTCTCTCTCTCTCTCTCTCTCTCTCTCTCTCTCTTTCTCTCTCTCTCTCTCTCTCACACACACACACACCAAATACAATAATTTTTAAAAACAAAAATCCAGTCAGGGTAGAACAAGTCTTTAATCCCAGTGCTTGGGAGGTAGAAGCAGAAAGAGTTTTTGACACCCGCATTGTCTACAAGGCAGAGAATTTCAGGACAGCCAGCAAGACAGTGAGACTTTGTCTCAACCAAAGGAATAATTAACTTAAGAGTTTTTTTTAAGTTAATAAATAATTTGCTTTCCATAATTGAAAATAGAGGCCTAATAATCTTGCATCTAGTTGTCATAGCTTCAGCCCAGGATACTGTTAGAAAATATGTTAGAAATTATTCAAAGAGGATATACATATTTTTTTTAAAAAGACTCATGGGTTTTTCTAACTGTTCATTTGCTACTTAGCACAGGTAAGCATAAATTTCACTTTTATAGATCTAATGACTCACAATATATACAGAAGGGACAGAAGAGTCCTTTCCCCCTTTTCTCTTAAATAAAAGATTGTTGCTATGTTCCAAAGGGTATTACTTTATGTACTTTCACCTGAAAAGCATTAAAAGCACTCCTCCCTTGAGTAGCCCCCACACACTCTCTCTCAAGAGCCTCACTGTTTTGCTTCCTTGAGGAAGTTGTACAGGAAGCCACTGTTCCCAGATTCTGTCAGCTCATACTCCTGAAACTCAGTAGGTCACTGTTCAGTCTCTTAGACCTCATCTTCATCCTTGATTTTCCCAACTTATTAGTCCTTCAAATCCAATCTATCCCATACCAACCCACTTCAACCCCACTAATCAAAGCCCCCAGTTGCTTCCCCATACTTTTGTTAGTGACATCTTGTTCTCTCTTCTCAGGTGTGAACCTTCAGAATCTTTTGAGCTTTTCTATAGTATGGGTGGCATGCAGTCACTTGACTTGTATAATCTTCCATTCACACCCATAGTGGCTTTCCTTCTACCCAGGACCTTTATCCCACTCCACGATGCTTGGTGCCTTCATTCTTTTAATGGAAAGTATGATCTGACCTTTTCTGGTAAGCTGTGATTCTTTGTAAGTCACCAGGATTCGCTCTCAACATATACAAACACATGCCTCCTTTCACAGCTTCCCCAGTAAAATATTCTATACCACATCTTGTAAAAGGTTAGATAAATAGCTATCCTTCCTGTTCCACTAAACTCTTATCTGAGATTATCTTTAAAAATGTATTTTGATACAGCACTTTTACTTCCCTCTATTCTGCCTCATAATCCCTATGGCGCATAGTGTCATTAAACATTTTTAATTGACAACACAGCCTCAAAACTTAATAAAACAAAGTTGTAATTTTTCTATGGTGAATTATCAAGTCCTAATTATATCTATAAACCTCAGAAAGGATTCACAACATCTACATACCTGAAGTATAATACATGTTTGATGAATGAATGAACTGAAGAATTTACTGTCATTGTTGTTAGACCCTAGATATAAGGAACGGACAGATGACTTGACAGTTACTTTAAGAACATTATTAATTTGTTACTAGTGTGTGCTTTTTCACTGTTTGAAAAATGCTCTAGCATTTTGAAAGTAATAAACTCTTTCTTTAATGTTTTGATGAAAATGGTCAGTAAGTCTTTTATTATCCAGGAATATGGCCCTAATGAACACTTCATAAAAAAAAAGTGAACATTCAGACAAACTCTCTGTATGGATGAAAGAAGAGGTCACAAAATCCAACCCCTTATATGAGTAGCTTTTGAGAAATGATTACTAACTGGAGAAAAATTTTCAGTTTTCTCTAGGATTTAGCCCCTGCCAGGAAACCCAGGCTTCAGTGTATCAATATTCACACTGAAAGTATTGAGTCAATTTAGTGGGTTTAAGAAGCAAACACAATTTTAGACAGTTATATTGTTGAGGTATCATGGGTGAGGTGCACCTGTGAATTTATTAAGACCTGAAGAAGTACAACATCAATACACATGCAAAAATGGACAAGAGAAGTCTCATCAGGCCCTGCCTATAGACAGAGGACTACAGACAACTGAAGAGTGTTGGGAACAGGATAGTCTTTCTCAGGGTTGAGGACCCCTTACTGGTTATCTAGTACCAAGTGATCAAGCCTGATATATATACATACAAATAACAGTAAATGGACTGTGCATGTTGTGTGTGTATGTTACACACACACACACACACACACACACACACACACACACACACACTTCAAAAATTAAGAGCCCAAACACATGACATTGGGGGAGAATATTGTGGAGTGAGGGATAGGGCAGCAGTTGGAGGGGAGGGAATGAAGAGTGGATTAAATAAAAACACATTTTATGTATGTACGAAAGTCCTAAGCAATGAAGAAATGAAACACAACAAAGTCATACCAAACGGTAGGCATGAAAACAAAACAAAGCAAACAAAACAAAAAACAACCAAGATCACCTGCACAGCCTCTTGTTACTGCATATCTAATGAGCACAACTTTAGCGTCTTGAAACTTCATGCATGGGCTCTTATGCACACATGGGCATGGACCTGGGTCTGGGAATTTCAAAGCTGACTTCAGGTTCATTGTTTTGGGCTATCTACCTTAACTCCAGGTGTTTGTTGCGTTTATAGTCTCTTAAAACCAAATCTGTGCAACACATGTTTCCGTTATCACTCAGCTGATTGGCAGAAGTAATTTCTCATGGATGTAGATCTAAATGTAATCTTAGCTCTTAGAGGCTCCTAGAGATTTTCTGTAGTAGCAGATGATATCTTCAGAGCTGGCAAGGAAGAGGGTTCTTGAGTCAGATTATTAGCTTATATACTCATGAAGTGACATCTCTATACTTTTGTCCTCTTCCATTAGTTAAAAATAAACCAGGTTCTTTCACATCCTCTAAAGGAGAGAATTAGACAGGGCTATGAACACCAGGGAACATGCATCTTAACAGAATCTAAAAAACTTAACTGCAATGGGCTTTGACACATGAGGGAATCTGTGCATTCTTGTGCTCTTCTACTGGGCTGCCAGGATTAAAAGTCTCTGAACCCTCTCTCCATTCCACTAAATTCAATGTCTGGACTCTCACTGATGTGTACACACACAAAAGGACTTGCAGGAACTGGAGGAGAAAGGAAACCTATCTTTACTTGGTTACTGATTCAGTGAACAAAATCACTAATGAGCCCATACTAAGTTCATTGAAGAGGAAGTACAGGGATACAAAATGCTATGTGCATGCAAAATCTGGGAGGTTAATGTCACAAGTCTTTATTTACTTGAAAATGCAAATACTCAGAGGCTGGGTGATATGCCAGGACTGAAATTGTATTGGTTGTTCCCTGGAGATGCTGATCCCTGAGATAGCAAAGTTAGTGGATACCTGCGCTGAAATGCATTTAGTTCACCATAGATTACTGATATTAGCTTCCCTACAAAGAAACTGGTTTGGGAATATTTTTTTTATAGAAGATTCAAAATTGGTCTAGCTGAATAAAACGTGTGACAATATAAGCACAGATTACTTACATGAAGAACATGAAGAAAAGATGAAAAATATTCTCTGGAACTACTTTAAATGATATTTCTAAGCATGTGCTAGCCATCAATCTATTTATAGATAATGAAAGTAAATGTTGTGGTACTTCTTAAGAGAAAACTCTACAAAGGACGAGTATGGGATGAATAAGAAGTTAAAACTATGAGCCAAGAAGATATGAAACACCATGAAATGAACTTCGGCCGATGTTTTCACTGTTGTTTTTTTTTTCCTTTCTTTCTGTTTTTGGCATGTATTTCTTGGTATCATCTATTTATTTATTCACATTTATAGTGACACCTTTTAGTATATACTACATCCAAGATATTATCCTGGACTTAGGAGAACTGAGGTCAACAACTTCGTCCCAACTTATACACTTCATAGTCTGTCAGGAAAGGAAGCAGCATTATCAAAATTACACACACACACACACACACGCACACGCACACGCACACGCACACGCACACGCACACACACAACTATGATATTGTAATAACATGACAATATGAGCCAATGTGAACAAATCCACAGGAAACAGTATCTTCTACATCTGCGTCGTCATCACAGGCAACTTCAGTGATATTTAAAAATACAAAGGTATTCAATAATAATAAGAAAAAGATACCTTCTCTAAGCTACTTATTTCTGATTTTGTAGCAAGTGTATTTTCTCTGTATTTTGACTCTTTAGAGTTTTTTTTCCATCCTGGATTTGAAGTTTGTGGTAAACCAGAGCTTCAGGCAAGAATGAAAGCGTACTTAATCAATTTTCTTAGGGAATTGGAGTCTCTAGGCTCTCAGATATTGATTACTCACATTCCAAACTTCATCCCAAATGGGCGTACGCATCTACCAGTGTCAAAAAAGGCAGGGATTTTTTTTCTCATTTTTAAATTTTATTTTGTTGAGGAAGCTCCATTTTGGCCTTAAAAGATTCTGGAAATAAGAGGAAAACCTCTTCCAAAATTTTCATTCATCTATCTTAATTGTTGGTAAACAATTAAAAACCACATAAACATGCTTTATCTATATCATCTGTAGGTGGAATTATCCCACCATTTATTTATCTTTTAGTAACAATACATGCTTCAAAGCCTTTAAGAAATTGCTATTCAGGGCCTAGGCAGTTGGTTCAGTGGTTAAGGGCACTTGCTATTCTTGTGCTGGAGTCATGTTAGATATCGGACAATCAGCTGCAAGGATCAAGTGTCCTCTTCTGACTTTTATGGACACGTGCACTCACAAGCATCTAGCCATGGACACACACCTGTACATGTAACTTAAAATTTTAAGAAGAGATTAACCATCTGGAAAACCATTCAAAAGAATATAGCCAAAAGATAATTTCCTTATAATTTTCTGCATTTATTGCTTTATATTTTATCTGATTTTTCAGTCATAGCTCATATTTCAACTCAATCCTGCAGAAGTCTGATTACCTAAAAGTGTGACTGACAGTTCCAAGCCACTCCATAAGGTGATTGTGAGACTCAAAAGCCTTGGACTACTCCATGTTAAGTGAAATCTCTCTAGCAAGCAAATTATCTGGAAACCTAGTTCAGAAATTTTTGTAGTGTTAGGAGAATAAACCCAGGGCTCCCTGCCTGTTAAGTGAGTTTTCTACCACAGACCTATATGCTCAGCTGCCTGAGACTTACCTTTTGTTTTGTTTTGTTTAAAAAAAAAAAACAAAAAAACAAACAAACAAACAAAAAAAAAACCACCCGTTTTTAATTGTGTGACTTTTTTTTTTTTAGGCAGACTAGAAAAAGTATTTAATTGGTATTTTTCCTCTGAACTAAGACCCCATGTACTCAATTATACATTATTATAATTAATGCTATTTGGAGAAATGCTGGCGAAATTTTAAGTGTAGTGGATAAATATATTCTTAGAGTTCCTATTTGCAAATTTATGGTAATATGAGTTAGAAGCAGTTTTCTGGCAGCATTTAAACACGTCTCAAGGTTCTCTGTAATCTCTCCACCCCCTTTGTCTCTTCACTTGTCTTCTGTCTCCTACCCTCTTCTTCCATTCCTTCCTTTCAAGTGTCATTTTCCAAATCAATTCATTAAAGGACAACACTATTCCTTCTAAAGGTGAAAATGGCGACCTACACTACAGAAGGCAGTATCATCTAGCTCTAGGCATGTCTTGACTTTCTTTTATTTTTCTAAAAACTTCCTAGATTACTCAGTAAAAGAGATGGCATGTAATAAGGTGGGAAATTTTTAATTAATTATTTTATTTATTTATGTTTCCCCCTCCCAGTGCCCCCCTCCCACAGTTCCTCATCCCATTTCCCCCCTCCTTTGCTCCCCCCACATACCCCTTCCCTGGGGCCTCAAGTCTCTACAGGATTAGGCACATCCTCTCCCACTGAGACCAGACAGGGCAGTCCTCTGCTATATATGGGGAGGGGGAGGCTCAGACCAGTCCATATATGTTGCCTGGTATATGGCTCAGTCACTGGGAGCTCCCAGGGGTCTGGAATACTTAAGACTACTGGTCTTCTTAGAGGTCACCATCCCCTTCAGGTCCTTCAATCCTTCCCTAATTTTCCCATAGGGGCCCCCAACTTCAGTCCAATGATTGGGTGTAAGTATCTGCATCTGTTTCAGTCAGCTTGTAAGACCTCTCAGAGGACAGCCATGCTAGGCACCTGTCTGTAAGCACAACATAGCATCAGTAAGGTCATTAGATGTTCCAAAGTCCCATTTAATTTCTTCTGTGGCTGTGCTTTTGTTCATAGCCTTGTTGACCCTGTATGAAATAAGTCTTAGGAAATATAAGAAAAGGAACTTTTGACTAAATGAGTTTATAAATGTGTACAGGTAATAAAAAGTGATTCCTCTCACCAACTGCATGGAGAAGGTACAGTCATTCGCTTACAGGTTTGTCTATAGGTTCACCTATAAACTGTGTAATGCTACATAATTGCTCCAAACAAAAGCAACAATTTTCCTCTATCTATTGCTGTCATAGGATGTTAGTGTTAGAGTTTGCTGGTATTGCTAGAGTTAAACCCAGACCATCTTATCCCATTCCTTCATCTCGTGCATGATACTGTGAGGCATTTGGTGGTGTTCAGAGAAAGAATCGTGGACTAGCATGCATTCAGTTTTAGACATCTTTCCCACTTGGTTTTCACATTCAGTTAATCAGACGCATCAAATACGCATCAAACACCTCATTTAGGATAACTGAAACATGAGGGGGAATAAGTAAGTTTAATTATTTTTTCCTTTTTTGTTTTCCTGTTCTATTTTCCAACATCCATGGCTCCTTTACCCCTTTCTTCATTTTGCATTTCTTACTATAGCAGACAGTAAGTGCTTTTAATTTCTAAAGATAGAGATGTGGGTGGGTGCACTAGTATTCTTCCCTATTGCCAACGTTAAAATCATGACCAAAGGCAAATTGGAGAGGAAAGGCCTTCTATCAGCTTACAGGTTACAGTCCATCTTCAAGTGAGGCCTAAGCTGGAACCTAAGGCAAGAACTTGAAGCAGAATCCATGGAAAGATATCGTTTATTGGCTTCCTACTATCTTCAGCTTGAGTTACATTTTTTTTTTATGCCACCAAGGCCCACTTACCTAGTGATGGCACTGCTCACAGTGGGCTGAGCCCCCCGCCCCCATACATCAATAAGCGATCAAGGAAGTGTCCTCCAGCCATGGCCACAGACCAATCTGATGGAAGCAGTTCTTCAATTGGGGTTCCAACTTTTAAGGTGTGTCAACGATCAAGATTTGCTGTTACAGTGGAGTACACATACTATCACTACTTATAGCTAAGTGACCATCAACAGGTGAAGAGATACAGACCGCTTCTTTAACCTCAATTTGTATTTCTCACATGGTTGGATCTGTTAAGACAGGCTTAATGTTGGGATAGGACATGATGTGAGTTTCTGGCATCCACTAACTACATCTGTTCTACCATTTTATAAACATCTGTGCCACTGTACAGAAAGTAGACACACTGTCACCATGGCATCTAAGTGAATGAGATTCTGGACACGGTACTCTTTACTGTGTGGGTAGCTAATGGGGCAGAAGAAACTAATAGAAAAGCAGTTTTTATTGAGAATTCAATAATGACTATTAATAATTGCACAAATCTCACAAATGTGTGAGACTATCTAGTTTTCACATGTCTTACGTAAGGTAGCACTTTTCTTTATAAAATCCATGAAACTTAATAAAATTTAGAGACTGAATGAAATTTTATTAGTTTTCTAAACATTTGTATCCAAGTGAAGTAGAATAATGTAGAAAAGACCAATTATTAGATACTAACTTACTGTTCATTTAGTGACTCACCTAAAGCAGTCCTTGTGCTGTCTATTTGTTAAGCGTGACTTCACTCACTACCTGGATCAAAATGACCTGGAGGAATGGCTGAAACAATGAGCCACCTTGTAGAGACCTGCCAAGTGCCAAGTACCCTTCTGTACAATCTCATCTATTTCCCCACTCCAGATTGTGGTTTTAGAGTATTAAATGAGAATCCAAACTAGACTCAGGATCAAAGACTTTCATGAGATATCCTGGGTTCCATCCACATACCATCTCCTTCATCCTCATTGGTGTGGGAGTGTTTACTCCAGAAAGATTCTCACAATATTTCTGGAAGCCCCAGTAAGATCTCCTTCACCATGACCCCTAGTTAGCCCAGAGAGATTGTTGCTCCAGGACTTCTCCCCCAACTGAAGGTCTCTGGAATGGGAAACACATTACATAATGAGATTCCAATGGCCATGGGGACTATGAGACCCAGAACCAGAGTCTCTGTGTGGAAGAAGATGAGTCTAGACTGGACGTTTAGACTAAGTTATGACTCCAAGGGAGGTAGACAAGAAGAGGCTGTGAGGCTTAATTACCCTACAGGAGAGTGCATATGAGGGTTTAATTGAACTCCTGATCTCTAAAGAAAATACTTGAAGGAATTCCAAGACAATTGTCTTGGTCTCTGGAAAAATAGACTGGGAATTTAAGAATGGGAATGTATATCTTTGGAATGAATGAATACATGAATGCTTGTCATGGTCCCATAGTTCTGAGGCTACAAGGTCTGATTGGCCCCAATCTGAGATTCCACTGAGATTGTTTCACCTGGATAGGCATTCCTTTCCAATAATAGGAGGTAACCAAGCATGGGAATATAAAGGCAGCCCTAAGGTAAGACCTCTTAATTTGTCTAAGACTCCTGTTCAGGCAGGAGTCTTCTTAAGGGGGAATCTGACCTTTCCAAGCCTACTCGATGTACCAGTTGGGTTAGGGAACTTTTCCTCTTATCACAGGGTCTGAATAGTCCTCATGTGGGAATCCCTATAGTTCTACAAACCATGATTGATATTTCTAAAAGAGGACTTGCCACTAATGTTGGAATAAAGGTGAAGCCCTCCAAATGAAAGTCTCTCTGTGGAGCTGATTGGCTTTCCTTTTATGTCATCTGAAGAAACTCTTGATTTGACTATAATCATCAGAGTTTGAGAGGTCTGTATTGGGGTCACCTGGCTACTCAGACCAGTTTGCATATATTGATTCAAGGTGTCAGTTAGGTGGATTTGCTATCTGAGCCTTCCCCGGTCCAGATCATCATATTGGCTGCAAAGCCTGAAGGCTACAAGCATATCCCCGCATTAGCTACCTCAGAGGATGAAGTTTTTCCCCATAATGCCACCTCCCTACCAGCTCTGAGGCTGTCCCAGGACTACCTAATTCTGCCCATTCAATGTCATATGCCATAATGAAATGCTCACCCACCTCATCCTGCTGGCCAGCTCTGCCAGACTCTAGTCCTCTCTGTTCCAGGGCTGAGCCCATTCCAGTGTGTCAGTTAAGGAAATACCAGGCCATATTCTCATCCACAAAGGTGGCATCTATATTTCCCCATCCCGTACTTGTCTGAAGAGGATGGAGAACCTCTCTGTGATTGTGGGGAAATTATAAAGGATTATTTTTCTTTCTCATGGTCTTAAAGAACAGTCAGCTCCCCAATTACTGATGGGGGCTGAAACATCCAACAGGGGAATAGCCTCTCACCTCAGGAAACTCAAAGCAGCAATATATTGATGAAGGAGACTGCTTACCTTAGGGGGCAAAGAAATTAAAACATAGATCAAATCCTCTAGCTCCTAGGAGCTTTCTGGGCCACTGAATATGGCAGTGGTGCATTGTCAGACTCGCTCAGTGTCAAGGCCACGTGAGTTGAGTAAACAGCCAGCAGATCTAGCAGCAAAATAAGCTAGATTCTGAGAAGGCATAGCCCCAGAGTCCCCTCCATTAAACCTCCCAGTGTTTCCCTGATAGAAACCAGAAGTAAGAAAATGAGCAACTGATAGAAGGGCTTCTGAAAACCAGGAGGGCTGTCCGATTGCCACAGATAGGAAGACTACAATGCAGAGACAGCCACTCCCAGGCTTGTCTGGCAAGTTCGTGAAATAACCCATCAAGTTAACCCAGGAGAAAACTGCCCTACCAAAACTGTTGCAAAGGTGATATCCTGAGTTTGCCAACATTGGCTCAACAAATCTCAAAAAGCCTGTCTGCAGCATGCTTGGAACAATCTCATGCAAGGACCTAATGCCTCCATGTTGACATAGAAACAGGAGTCCTATACCTTGGATATCTGGAAGACAACCTTACATTCACTCCTAACAGAGGGTATCGATACTTACTGGTTATGATGTACACCTTTTCAAGCTGTGTAGCTTTTCCTACAGGTAGAGAAAATTAACCTGGAGCTTGTGCACATTGTGCTATCTTCAAACATCAGATGTATGGAGAGAATGAATAGAAATTTTAAAAGGACACTGGCCAAACGTTTCTGAGAAACAAGCTTCCCTTGGCCAGAAATTCTGCTACTTGCAGTACTTAGTATGTGTTGCTTATTCTATAAAACGTGGTTACTCTCCTTTTGAAATCCGGATTGGCAACTCTCTCCAGTGCTTCCAAAGGATTCAGAGCACAACTGGAAATTCTTGGAAGACTTGTCTGAAACTGCCCCAAAATTTACTATTTCCTCCCGTTTTAAAGTTGAAGATGTCAAGCCATGGGCACACCACACTGTCAAGGTTGCAGTGAACAAGCCAGCCGGGATCTCGAGAGTCCACCCAGACCAGTCTTCAAAACTAGCCAGCTCAAAATGAACTTGGAACAGGGATAACAGTGCTCGTCTGTTCTACTCAGCTTTCTGTTGTCCTCCTTGATCCCGTGGACACATTTCTTTGGCTTTCCCATCCCCCTTGTTTAATCCTGTCACATAATTTAGTCAGGAGAACAGCCTTGTTCCAGAGCACTAGACACCAATAGATATAACTAATCAACCCAAGATGGGTTCTGCCTTTTCTCCTTCATGTGGTGCTTTTACTGAGGAACAGGCAGCCATGACGACCATCCTTCACACATCCGCATGCAGTGACAAAGCTGCCCACTCCAGGGAAACAGGCGGCGATTCCTTGTGGAGATGGATCAGCTACTGAAAACGTGTGACAAAAGAACTATTGCAGGTTGCAGGGGAACCCAGTAGTCTTATCTTAAATACAGTTCCTGCATGGACTTTGCCATGCAATGGGCCTGGATGGCGGTTCTCACAGAGGGACCAAGAGTTAAGGCTGTAAACGACTTTGGTTAAGATGTGGTAACTGAACATAAAAAAAAAATCCTTAATCTGAAAAGGATATGTCTTAAAATGCTGGCTTAGTAAATGCCAGCATGAGTTCCTTTACCTAGGTCAGGATTTCTACATATGCTAACATACAAGCCAGGTTACCTATTCTGGTGTAGGAATGACTAACCAAAGCTTAGCAACCCAAGAAACATATTTAACTGGGTCACCTCCTCAGATCATGGAAAGGTCCAATATGTTGGGGGAAGAAAAGATAAGAAAAGCTTTACCAGTCTAGTTAAAAGAGCTATAGTTTGCAGTTAAACAAACTGTACCTGATATTTTTACCTGGTACCTAGTAATGGTTGCATACTGGTATTCTTGGCTGTGATGTGCTTTCAGGAAGTGAGACGCAGCAATACCTTCATCCCTTAGATTCAAGAAATAAGAGAGTCCCGTAGCTTTCAGTCCTGCTAGGCCACTGAATGGTGTCATCGCAATAGGTATCCAACAAGTTCAGCATTTCTAGCTCTCCAGTCAGAAGCAAGAAAAACTTGTTATTCAGAAAAACATCTTCCGAATGACATAGATTCATTAACGGCAAGGATCCTCCAAAATCCTAGAGACTTAGACTCAATTAATACTAAAGATATATATATATATATATATGGCTTTAAATGAAGGATAATGTTTTTATGCTACCCAGTCAGGAATGATATCAGAAAAATGTCAAAAATATTAATATTTTTAAAATATTAAAGGATTAATGCTAAAGGTTCAAAATGAGAGCCAGTGGAATGCATTGCAGTAAAACAGGGTAGAAAAGAGATATTATTAGATATTGATTTATTTAGTGATTTACTTAAAGGTCTACTAGTACTGCCTGTTAGCCAAGTGTGACTTCACTTGCTACCTAGATAGATAGTAGAAATGACAAGTCATTGCCCTTAAGAACTAGCTGACCGCCATATAAGTTTCTATAAAATCTCACGTGCTTGCCTGCCCCAGCTTGTGATTTTAGAGCATAAAATGAGAATACAAACTGTATTCAGTACCGAAGCCTTTCAGGAATGTCCTGGCTTCAGCTCAGGGGTGACATCTCCTGTCTTCGGTTCTCATTGGTGTCTGACTGCTTATTTCAGGAATAGCCCTACCATATAAAGATCTTCAAAGCAAAAGTACACATTGATTTTTGAAGACAAAACATTTAGGGTGAACTTCTGGTGTTAAACAGATGTTGATACATTGGTGAAATTTAATAAAACATCACAAGGATGAGGACTAGAAAATGCCTCTGGGACACTCATCAGAATTTTAGCATCGGTTTGTGTAATGGAGGCCAGAAGCTGTGCTGAGCGCCAGTCACGCTGTAATAGGTAGTAAGCATGTGTTCCCGACAACTGAATAGTTAGCAAATTAGGCATCTGGAGGAAGTGAGAATTTGGATTCTTCATTGCATAATTCACCCGTGAACATCTGCCAGAGGAAAAAGGAGCAACAATAACGTCGAATCCTCAGATGCGAGACAATAAACAGAAATGACACTAGAAAAGATTTCTGAATTCAGATACCTAGAGTGCTCTCCACACAAATACTATTTCTGAAATTATCCATAACCTTTAATTTGCATGAAATGTATTTTAAGGATAAAGAAGTCAGCTGATTGTAAAAGGAGACTCCATACCACTGGAATATTTTACAATATTCGTGTAATATTGGAAAATTGGAAGTCCAATACGTGTTATGTTTTGGAGCTGATAATGCAGAGTCGGCTAAGAGCAATTAAATTATATGTATATGAATAAGAACTATTTCCCTAGTTCATATCAAAGCATTGAGTTTTATAAATAGATACCTTTATCTGTTTTTCATTGATGACTTATCTTTCTGGAAGCAGAAACCTATTTCTTATTGTGCTGTACCAGCCTGCCTCTTCCTGATCTGTTTTTCACAAGTGTAAACAAACACAGCTATCCACCATGTGTCAGATATTCTGAATATGTTTCCAGTAAGGAATGTGAGGATCCAGCTTCCCAGTCAGTGGCAAGAGGAGAGTTATAATGGAAGACAAAACCTAGTGAGGTTATGTGCAGCAGTGAAGGAAACAGGATTTACATCCCACTCCTATGGCGAACAGAACTTTTGTGTAAAGTTATACAAATTATATTCCCTACACCTTCTTTTCCTTGGTTAAACAAGAGTGAAACTGGGGAAAAATGAATCAAAATAAAGGACTGAGTACGGCATATAACAAAGTTGGCATGCGCTAATATTATAGTGTTCTTGTCAACCAGCTATTCTTTCTGTATGATTGTGTTAAGTAGAAATTTTGGGTGCTGGGTCTAGAATGGATCTTATTGATTACTTAATATAAAGATTGCCATGTGTTCCTTGGGGTCTTGTTACTTAGAAATAGCTGATGGGCTACTCTAAGGAGACCCTATGGTAAGTATATAATCCATGAATGGTGCTTCTTTCAAATACTTTGCGCTTTCTCTCTCTCAGGTCTATAACAGCATTAAGGGAAAATTCTCATTATATACACAAGCTTGAAATCTACTATTTTGATCAATAACATTGTCACATTGAAAAGCTATTGACTATTAAAAGTTATGCCACTTAATTAAATGAATAATTGCTTTGGCATTTTAGTACAACAAACAGACTATTCACATGTAAATATAATAAATACAGACTATATGTATATGTATATAAATACAGACATATATAGTACATGTATGATCTTTGTTTATTATATATATAGTCTGTGTTTAATATATATCATATTGTATATTATGTATGTATAAGCACAGTCTACATAGTCTGTGTTTAACATATATATTGTTTATACATACATGTGTATATACATATATACGTATATGTATATACATATATAATATATGTACATATATATTTACATATATTATATATGTATATACATATATTGTACATATATATAATACATATGTACATATATATATAAAATATAAAATAACATACATATAACATATGGCATATTTAATGTAATATATAAGTACATATATATACAGTCTGTATTTACTACACACACAAACACCATACATATATCAGTGTTGATATGAGTAAAATTTAGGTCATAGATCAGATGGATTTTGTGTGGCAAGGAAACATAGATATGGCAGAATAAGCTGGCAGAGTGAGCTGAGATTTTAATGAAGAAGAGGAAGTTAAAGCTTTAGTAAAATGATGTGAGTTGATTGTCTGGAATCCTCAAAGGAGGAAGACCTGGGCCCCACTCTTATGAGAACGGCAGGTGCCTGCTGCTGAAGTATGAGAGACAGAATAGCAGAGCTGACTCTGGATACCTGGGAGAGACTGTTTTAGCTTCTGGCAGCCTTGGGTATTGCTGCAGGACGATGGAGGCAGGGAATAGAAGTACCTGTATAGCTGAGATTCCCCAGAGCCATCACTATGATTGAAAGTTTCTGAGAATAAAGTTCTGAGCATTTGAGAGGGAAAGCCTGAAGGAAGCTAGAGGTCGGCTGAGGAGACTGCAAACTGTGTCAATACGTCATGTTGAGGTGGCTGATTTAAGTTTATTTTAGCCATTTTTATATGTCACCGATATTGCCTTTTGCTCAAATTCTTTCACTGTAGCCTTTCTTTATGGCTGTTTTGTGGTGCACTAATCTACATCAGACCTGGAAAGAGTTATAGTTTCAGTGTTTAAGGACCCCAGGCATGCCTAGTTGCCACTTAACACAGAAAGCATCTTTAATGCATTAGTTTAAAGATGACCTCTGCAGTAGAAAAATAAATAAAAAGCTCTCCTTGTAGGAAAAATACCACAAAATGATCGAAAGTATGCATTTAAGGTTTCTGTTAGTCAAAATATTCTAACACAAATTTCTTATCATATGTTCTTTATCTGTGCAACACATTTGGGTCCACTAGCTTCTTAAGATGCTATCCTAATATAAGTGAATGTATTATTATTATTATTATTATTATTATATGACTATCTAGGACCTGAAACATACAGATAGGATAGGAAAATATGTTTAGTTCCATTGAAAACTTGGCAAATTACAGTCTAGAAGTTGAGTGAGATTTAACAAGCAGTTTTCTTACTGTAAGTCCATGTTTCACTGGCTAGGCCAGGGTATCTTCCTGCAGCATGTCAGTGAGCTGTGTGTCTCATCATGTTGCCTTTCTGAGCTGCCATCTTGACTCCATGTTTATACACGGTCTCTTAAAACAGATTGTGAGCTATTAGGGAGAGAATAAGTAGTGAAGTCATTGTTTCTTTTGGTCTCCCCAATCTGGTAGGTAGTAAATGCGTTATATTTTCAAAGGCATACACAGTATAATATGTATTATCCTAACAGTCGTGTCAGTGATAGACCGTGTGCATACAACAAATGAGCAGTGTGTTTCTTTTTTAGAGTGTTCAGCGACACAGGAGGTTAATAAATCTAAGAAAAAGTATGACTACTTCCTTGTCATTTAGTTTCAGCTTTAACACCTCATCTGTGAAGCTTCTTTGACTCTCACTGTAAGGATGCTGCCTCTCTCTAAACACATGTCAGCTCTGGAGAATCCCCAACTGGTTTCTGAACCAGCTGTGACACAAATATATCTTTAAAAATGTTCGTGATAACACTTTCCTTCTTGTATAGATTTTTTTTTATTCTCTTGGTATATTGTCTGCCTCTTTCACAAAAATGAAGTCTGTATGAGGAAATGCTCAATTTGCTACCTGCTATCTTCCCAGATCATTGAAAGATAGGTAAACAATATTTAGTGCATAAACGAATAATTTTTCTTGTCTCGTAAGACTTACCTACCATACAGATGCTGATGACTCTGATTTTTATCTCTAAGTTTGTAGTACAAATCTCACCTCAATTTTGAGCCTAAGATAGATGCATTTCATTGTTTACTTTTTTGTCCTTGGATGCGTGATAAGTATTGGAAATAACCCTGCTTCTTTTTTCTCTCTTGCAGTCTTTCGTATATGTATATCATATATATGTATGTATGTATACATATATATGTATGTATATATGTATATATATATATATATATATATATATATTTAAAATTTCAAGTCTAATACATTTTGTCATTATTTGAGTACTTCAAGTCAAAATACAAACATCTAACAGGAAAATAAAAGAGCCTCAAAAGAAGACACAAGAACCAGAGACCCACATTCAGGAGTCTCATAAAAGCAGTAATCTCAAAGCTATGGTATATATGTAGAAGACCTGGTGGAGACCCTTGTATATGTAGGCCCTGTGCTTGCTGCTCCAGTCTCTGTGAGCTGGTATGAGCTTTGCTCAGTTGCTTTGTTCTTGCGCTGGTCTCTCTCTTCCCTGTCTTCCCCAGCTTCTTTGCATCCTCTTCCATGGAGTTTCTTGAGCTCTGAGAGGTCAGACTTGATGAAGACATCTCATTTAGAGCTGTGTGTTTCAAGGTCTCTCTCTTTCTCTTATAATCACAGTAATATCTTGCTATGAATTTTTGTATTTGTTTTCTCCTTCTATAGAAGGAAGCCTCTCTGATGATTGTTGAATAAGGCATCCATCCATCTATCTATCTATCTATCTATCTATCTATCTATCTATCTATCTATCTATCTACCTATCTATCTATCTATCTATCTACTTATTTATCTATCTAATCAGTAGTATTTGGGTTTACCTTAGGTCTCTGGGTTATCTAGCCTCTGATTCTTAGTCACTCAAGAATTGTCAGGTATGGATTCTACCTCACGGAGTGGACCTTATGTCAAATCAGATATTTGTTGGTTACTTCCACAAGGTTTGTGCCACTACTGCCCACACATATTTTACAGGCAGGACAGATTATAGACAAAAGGTTTTGTGGTTGGTTTGGTTGATCTGTCTCCTTTGGAAGCCTATAGAGTTCCTTCTCATGTCAAAAACACTAGAACCTGTGGGTAAAGGTTCTTTGTAGGCTCCAGCTTAACCTCTCCAGGTGCAAGGAATTTTGCATATATTGTCTTTAGCAATGGGGCCATGCTGTTAGTTTGTGGAAAGTACTCACTGTCTTGGCAACAGCCTAGGTTGTTTGGGGATTTCCATGGAACATATTTGGCCGACAACTCAGTTTGATGTAACTCAGCCATATCACTGGGAGCTTTGTTTGATGACTAGAGATGGTCACTTGAGGTTCTATCTCCCTCATTATTTGGACTTTACTAGCTTTGTCTCCTGTTACAATTTGTATATGCTCAGCCCAGGGAGTGGCACTATTAGAGTAGTGGCCCTATTGGAGTAGGTGTGGCCTTGTTGGAGTAGGTTTGTCAATGTGGGTGTGGGCTTTAAGACCCTCATCCTAGCAGCCTGGAAGCCAGTATTCTGCTAGCAGCTTTCAGATGAATATATAGAACTCTCAGCTCTTCCTGCACTATGCCTGCCTGGACATTGTCATGTTCCCACTTTAGTGATAATAGACTGAACCTCTTAACCTATAAGCTACCCCCAATTAATGTTGTCCTTTATAAGACTGCTTTGGTTATGGTATCTCTTCACAACAGTAAAACCCAAACTAAGATACCTTCATATGTTATAGAAAGTTTCTACTGAAGTAAATTTCCATATCACCCCTCAAATGCCATTCAATCCTATCTGTCTGTCTCTTCATTCTCTTCCTTAATCCCACTCCCTTCCTCCTTCCTACTTGATCTCCTGTTCTTCCCTCCAAACCTCTGGTCCACCCAGAGGATATATTTTATTTTCCCCTCACAGGGATATCCAGGTACCCCCATTCCTTTCCATATGCCTACCTTGTATGAGTCTATGGATTGTAGATTGGGTTTTATTTATTTAATGGCTATATCCATATATAAGTGAATACATACCATGTTTATCTTTCTGAGTCTGGGTTACCTCACTCAGAATGTTTTTTTTTCTAGCTCCATCTATTTTTTTTCTGCAAATTTTATGATACAATTTTTAACAGCTAGATAATATTTTGTTGTGTAAATATACCACATTTTTAAAATCGATTTTTCTGTTGAAGAACATCTAGGTTGTTTCTAATTTCTATCTATTATGTGTAGTGCAGCAATGAGCATGGTTGAGAAAGTGTCCCAGTGGTAGGCTAAAGTGTCCTTTGGATATAAGCCCGAGAGTGGTATTGCTGGATCTTGATGTTGACCTAGTCCATCTTTTAAAGGAACTACCATATTGATTTACTTAGTGGCTGTACAAGTTTGCATTCCCACCAGCGATGAAGGAGTGTTTCCCTTGCTCAACATCCTTGCCAGAATGAGATGTCATCTGTATTATCAATCTTATGGGTATAAAATGAAACCTCAAAGTATTTTTGATTTTATTTCACTGATAGCTAAATATGTTGAACATTTCTGTAAGTTTAAATGGTTCTCAGCCATTTGAATTTCTTCTATTGAGAATTTTCTGTTTTGATCTGTACCTCATTTTAATTAGGTTACTTTTTGGTATCAGGTTTCATGAATTCCTTAAATATTTTATGTGCTAGTCCTTCTCCTCCATTTTGTAGGCTACACTTCTGAATGATGGTGTCTTTTGCTATGCATAAGAATTCAGTTTTATGGGTCCCATTTATTAATTGTTCTTAGTACCTGACTCAATGGTGTTCTGTTTAGAAAGTCTTTTTCTGTGTCAATACATTCAAGGTTTCCCCACTTCTCTTCTGTCAGGTTCAGTGTACTGGCTTTATGCTGAAGTGTTTAATCAATTTGGACTTGAGTTATATGCAGGGTAATGGGTATGAGTCTATTTGGATTCTTCTACCTGTAGGGAAATAGTTTGACCAGCATTATTTTTGAAGATGCTGCCTTTTTGCCATTGTATATTTCTGGCTACTTAAAAAATATCTCAGCTCTCTATAGGTGTGAGCATTTATGCCTCTGTCTAATGTTATTGATTGGCATGTCTGTTGATATCATATGGTTTGTATTACATACCATATACACAACTTGAGATTAAGATAAGATAAGATAAGATAAGATAAGATAAGACATCCCACAGTTCTTTTATTATTTGGGATTGTTTTAGATGTCTTGGTTTTCTTTGTGTTTCTATATGAAATAGAGGTCTGTGAAGAATTTTGTCAGAATTTTGATGGGGATTGCATTGAATCTGATGACTGCTCTTGGTAGGATGTCAATTTTACTATGTTAATCCCACCAGTCCAGGAGATCTTTTCATCTTGTCATATCTTCTGGTGTCTTCTCCAATTCCTTCAGAAGCTTGATGTTTTTATCATGCAGGTCTTTTACTTGCTTGGTTAGAGTTATCACACGATAGTTTGCATTATTTGAGGCTACTGTGAAAGATTTATTTCTGATTTTTTCTCAACTGTTTGTCATTTGTACATAGGAGTGCTACTAATTTGTACGGAGTTAATTTTATATTCAGCTACTTTGCTGCAAGTGTTTGTAAAGATCCCTAACTTAATAAGAACTTCAAAAATTCCTTTCTTCATATGTTACACTGTACTTTCAAATCCTAGGTGTTAGAATGCAGACATCTTTGTTGAGGAGGTATTGCTTTGTCTACCAATATCTTCTAAATTTCTTGCTTTTACTATTCTCCACCCCCCCCCCCCCCCCCCCCACTAGATAATTCTTCTTTTATTCCGGTATGGTCATTTAAGAGCCCATATCAGGTCTTGATTTGTGTTGTTGTTACCAGGGTGAGCCCCGACAAGATTGACATGCCCATGAATTGGCAAAGGACATTGAACTCAGCTACTCTGAAGATGGTTTCATCATCACTTTATTGCATGTGAACAACTACTTATATAGCAGAAGCCTATTGCCTGTAATGAGTTAGCATATTATCTCAGATTGGACAGTGAGTGCTCATATCACCAAGTTCTCTGTGCAGAAGAAGTGTATAAAAGGAGATGTGACAAATACAGACTTATTGGCAAGCCAGCTATCCAGCTACTCACCCTACTTCAGAACTCAGTGTTTTGACTTTTAGGTCATGGTGTGCCAGAAAGGCTGGCTGCCAGGCCATGCCTGCATTTTCTTTGGTCTGTAATAACTACTTGATTCCTTTAATCTATTTAGAACCAGTGAGCTTCTTATGTTTGTCACATGGCCCTACAATATGGGATTCCCACCACCTCTCTAACTTCATCTTCTGCCTTTCTCTTACCTGCTTCCAGAAATTTTTAGTTAATTTCCTTTGTTTGATAAGTATGTCAGTATCTTTCCTTGCTTATGAGACTAGAAACTTTTGTTGTTTTTGTCATTGATCTTTTTATTGGACATTTTATTCATTTACATTTCACGTTATCTCCTTTCCCCATTCCCCCCCCAAGAAACCTCCTATCTCATCCCCCATCCTCCTGCTTCTATGAGGGTGTACCCCCACCCACCCACTCCACCTTCCTGCCCTCACATTACCCCACATTGGGGCATCAAGCCTTCATGGGACCAAGGGCCTCCTCTCCTACAGATGCCCTACAAGGCCATCCTCCCCTACATATATGGCTGGGACTATGGGTCTCTCCATGTGCGTTCCCAGACTGGTGGTTTAGACCCTGGGAGCTCTGGTTAGTTGGTATTGTCTCTTTCCCCATGGGGCTGCAAACCCCTTCAGCTCCTTCAGTCCTCTCTCTAACTCCTCCATTGGGGAGCCTTGATCAGTTCAACAGTTGGCAGCAAGCACCTGTCTCTCCATCAAAATTCCAACACAACTCTTCATAGAATTAGAGCAATTTGCAAATTCATTTGGAATAACAAAAAACCCAGGATAGCGAAAACTATTCTCAACAATAAAAGAACTTCTGGTTTTTATCACTATTGCTCTGTAGTACAGCTTGAGGTCAGGGACGGTGATTCCACCAGAAGTACAGAGACAGGCAGAAAGATCAATGGAATAGAACTGAATACCCAGGAATGATCCCACACCCCTATGGTTACTAGATCTTTGACAAAGGAGTTAAAACTATCTAGTAGAAAAAAGACAGTATTTTCAACAAATGGTACTGATTGTTTTTCAGAATTCTTCAACTGGATAGTGCTTTCAACCATACTCCTATACCCCTTCTGTCAATGGGATGGTCACTTCTCTGCAGTTAATTTGATTGTTTGTTGCTTTTTAACCAATTTTTTTCTATATAATATAGTTTTCCTTTGTGAAAGCTGGTCATATCTTAGCATATTAGTGCACTGTGGTATATTTCTGCCTCTTCCCTCCAAGACAGAGTATAGGAAGTTGAAAAAGTTTGATATTCTGAAAATAAATGGGAGAAACGTTGTGTAAGTCTTACTTAGAAGAACAAAAGTTTGAGTGTTCATTTATCAGCTTCTAAGAAAGCTGTAAAATATAGAGGAACAAGCACAGGAAATTTGTATTTATTTCTATACAAGAGAAGTCTTTGTTCATTCGGCAAAGACTATGAGAGAAGAAATGAGCTAAGTATTTGGTATGAAATGAACAAATATCCCAATAATCACAAAGTAAGCTCCACAAGATTCAATTCCAAAGTCACTTTTTGTGTCAATATACTATTTTATAGATTAAAAAAAACAGAGTTAATGAGAAATAAATTATTTTTTTCTCCAAAGTCACAAACTAATTAAAAACAATAGGATTAAATTCAGGTACTGTAGCCTGGAGGTCCTTAATTTTAATTGGTACTTCACATTAAAATTTTTGTTCATTGATATCAGCATGTGTGTGCATGTGTGTGTGTGTGTGGGTGTGTGTGCGTGTGTGTGCATGTGCATGTGTGTGTGTGTGTGTGTGTGTGTGTGTGTGTGGGTGTGTGTGCGTGTGTGTGCATGTGCATGTGTGTGTGTGGGGGGGTGGGTGTGTGTGCGTGTGTGTGCATGTGTGTATGTGCATGTGTGTGTGTGTATGTGTGTGTGTGTTAAGAAGTACACTAGCCGAAGACCTACTTTTGGCTTATAGTTGGGGATGCTGTGTAAGAATGTAAAGGTGAAACCGTAGATCTCATCTATTTCAGCCCTTTGCTCCTGAACCCTATCTTGGGTTACCCGTTTCAGACTCTGTCCTTCAAAGCAGCTCTGTCCTAGAAACTTAAACTCCCCTCCCTAAACTTGAAGGCTTTTAAAAGCATCGATCCGAACTTCTTACTCTCATGTTTACTTCTCTGCCTACAGGCACTGTTTATCTTATCTACTTTTCCAAAGCCTAGTTACCCTACTATTTACTATTCCATGTACCTTATGTAATCACCACCTCACAATTACACGCCATTTTCTAATCATTACACATAGATAGAAATATTGAAAATAATATGTGAATGTCATACGTGCTGTGAAAATACAACAGAATGTAAGGAAAGCCAGTTAAAAATGTTGTTCACCATCTTTTCTATGCATTCATCAACATGTTACTTCCATCTTTTTCCTCTTATGGTTCGTTTGTGTTTGTTGTAGATACTATTGCTTAAGTGTATCTGTAGTCAGGGTTCTATATTTCTGAACGATAAGAGATCATTTAATACACCAATCTATTGGCACAGTAAAAATCGAACCACCAGAAATTTAGGGTAACATCCCAACCCGGTTCTCAAGCCTATGAGTAGATCTTTTTACATTAAAATATTTTGATGAATTCTGCTATTCATATCTCTATAGTTTTAGACATTAGATAATTTATTATTTTTATATTGTTTTACTAAACATAAATCCATTTTGCTGCAGGTATATATTCATTATAAAAATTTACTAAGAGGTTGTTGTGGTCGTATTTAGGAAGATAATGTACAAAGTAACTACCTGACATACTCAAGATATTATTATTGTTTCCATTGAGAAATAATTATTAACTGTATCATTTCAGATATAGACAATGAATACTTCAAGAACAATTTACTTGGAGAACACTTAAATTGTACTTCAAATTCATTTTAGTTGAATGAAAAATAAGCACATATATTAACTTAATACTAATAGTATATAATTTGAATATTTTTGAATTTTTAACTTGAATATTATAGAATATTTTCACTCATAAAGTGAGGTCAAGTTTAGAATCATCTGGTATGTGACACAAGTTTCAGTTGTAGTCTGTTCATATTATTTCATCAGATGGTATTATACATGAAATTGTTAACTCATCTTTAAAATTAAAATTAGATTAAAATATTTGTTATCTTTATCACTGGTAAATATTATATTTATTTTTATGGACAGATAAAAATATCATTGCTAATTTTATGCAAGGAATAATATTAATATGCTCTATACTCCTTATACCCAAAGGTGTCAATGATAAAATTTTATTAGCCTTATGAAATTCTAAAAAACTGGTTAAAAAGCAGGAAGACTTTTGGGAGAACATGGCCCTTTAAGACCATAGGATTTTTAAATTTTTCTTTTATTTAATGGAAAATAGATTTCTTTTTTATAGAACATATTTTGATTAGGGTTTCCCCTTTCGCAAGCCCTCCCTGATACCTCTACGTCCCTACCCACACAAATCTACATTCTTGCTTTCTGTTTTTCATTAAAAAACAAACCAGTATCTAAAAAGATAAAGGAAAAAGATAAAATCAGACCAGATGTGAATAGGATAAAACAAATGAACAGAAAAAACGAATAGCCAAACATATACATATGTTGTGATGCACACATTATGCACACACAAATTTTCTAAAGGTTGTTTGGTGACAAATGTAGTAAATCTTGTTTTCTCTCTTTATGAGAGGACATGAATGCAATAGACACACACACACACACATACACACAGACACAGACACACACACACATACACACACACACACACACACACACACACACACACAAATATAGAACCCTTGGGAGTCTGGTTTTTTTTTTTCTAGTTGAGTCCTGAGTTATTAGTTGTGTGCTACACAATGTTAGCCAAATAATACAATTGCTGCTTGGCTGTTCCTTGTCTGACACACAGGAAGACTGACAAGTGTAGGTGCAAATGGTTCTTATGATGTTTAAGTGAGAAAATGGATTCAAAAGCATTAGAAAGGGCTTGAAATATATCAAAGTTCCCTGATCTTCAGACATCTTCCAGGTATACTGGCTTCACATAGTTCTTTAAAAGCACAGCTCATGGATATTTAACTAAACTCAGCAGCTCAGCCCAGGGTGTGTTAGTGAGTGGTGTGTGTGTGTGTATGTGTGTGTGTGAGAAAGAGAGAGAGAGAGAGAGAGAGAGAGAGAGAGAGAGAGAGAGAGTGTTAGAGAGGGTGTGTGTGAGTGTATGTGTGGGTATGAGTAAGTTTGAATGTGTGTATGATTAAATGTGTGTGTCTGTGTATCTTGAGTGTGTGTGGGAGAGTGAGTTTGTGTATGAGAGTGACTGTGTGTGTTTATGTGTGAGAGTGAGTGTGTGAGTGTGTGTATGACTGTGTGTACTAGTTTGTGTGCCTGTATATGTATGCATGTCTGTGTGTATGTATGAGTGTGAGTGTGTGTGTGTGCATGTGAGAGTGAGTGTGTGTGTTTGTGCCTGCCAGACTAATTCAAGTGTCCCTGAATTTGCAGTGGTGAGAAGGAACAGAAACCAGAACAGCTTTGACAGATACAATTACGAATGCTTATAAATTGTGACAGATGTATTTGAAGACAGATATAATATCTTACATGTTAACAATATTAGTTGTAAGTTGGACACTCATGTCAGTTGGTTGTTAAATATTGAAGAGTTATAAAAGAGAAACTTGTGTCACAAATTTTTCAGAAGCAACTCTGTTGCCAGTTGATGATGAAGAGTATTTTGACTGAGAGACTTGGAGGAAGCGCTAAATTCAATACTCTTTCTCACCTCAGTTTGCTGGGTCTTTAACAAAGGGGCAAATGACACTATTGCTGCTTATTACTCATACGAACAGTTGTATGTAAGGTAGAAGTTATACATGGAATACATCTAATACAACTAATACAATTAATGTTCAATTATAGTTTTGTAAATGTGCTTACTATCTCAAATGTATTCTACATTTTGTTCTTTCCATGTCGGAATGGCATATCTCACAAGGACTCAGTAGCCATAAAAGAAAGATTTATTGTGAGACATATTTTAGAAACTAATAAAGTACTAATTTAAACAAATCAATGAAATATAGATGTCTGAAAGAAAATTGAAGAGCTTACAAGAATAGTTATGTCCAAGCATTTTGTCAGTAGATGGATAATTGATATTGTAGATACGTCATTCTTATCCATAATATACATAATCGCATCAGTGATTAGTGCTTGGAACAAAGCTGGTTGGAGAATCTGGAAGAAACCCATTCTGTGGGACATGAAACACCGTTGTGCACTCCTGGGAGGTTGATGCTTGTAATATTCCCAGTGGTGAGTCTTATTTTCCTTTGTATTGCAGGAGCAAACTACAATCCCAAGCCAACTGCTCTGGTCAAAGACTGAAACAAACCAAATTTTTGCCTTTAGAACAGAAGCATCTGAGATGCTCACCAATTGGTCGTGTGGCATAGCTTGTTAGTTATTTACATTTATTAATTTCCTACCTAAAAGAAATGGTAAGATCTATATATTATAGGGAGAAATATATTTATAGTTCTTTACATATTCCAGACATGTTGGGGGTTTCAAGTTATAGGGTGGTATTATTGAACCAGAGCTCACAAAGAACTCTGTCTGGGACTGTGAGCATAATAAGCCCAGTAGGTTCCATTGAGGTGTCTCCATCCTGGACATTTGCAATAATGTTTCTTACCTCCCTCCCTGCTTTGAACTAAAAAGATGACAAATCATGTCTCATTAACTTTTATCCCTTTTTGCTCTATTTGAAATCTAGTTTTGACCTTGTGATTTGCAAAACTTCTCTCCTAGGTCAGCAAAAGTCTTTTATCCTCAAGGATCTTCCTTGACCTTTCTGAAGCATTTGACTCACTGCTTATAATCTTTTTCTGTATTCTGCCTGTCATATTCTTCATTTTCTTGCTTTTTATGAATCTCTGGACCTTCCTTCTTACCCACTGTCTCTCCTGGAATCACCTGGGAGCTTCTGGACTTGCCAGTATGTGGGGATTATCTTCTGTATGTTAATTAACGGGGAAGATCCAGCCTAACTGTGGTACCCAGCAGGAGAAAGATGGAGAAAGCCAGCTGAACACCTGTTGTTCTCTTCTGGTTGTTGACATAATTTTGCCAGATGCTTCCAGCTTCTGCTCCAGCCTTTCCTGCCATGATGGACTATCCTATGAGCCAGAATGAAACCTTTTGCCCTTAAAGGTGCTTTTGTCAGAGTATTTTATCATAGCAGCAGCAAAAGAAACTAAAACAATATAATTGAAGCTTCATAGGTTTTACCGATGTAGGAAACAATTTTCTTTTTCTTTTCTTTTCTTTTTTATTGGATATTTTATTTACATTTCAGATCCCATCCCCTTTTCCCATTTCCCCTCCCTAGAACTTCTCTATCCCATCCCCCCTTCTCCTTTTTGCTTTTATACTATTTTGATTACATGCATGTATTAAGGTCAGTTCTGGGTTTTGAGGGACTAGCAATACAATAGATGCAAATAGTCAAGGAACAAGCAAGACAATAAACACAAATAGTCAAAGAATAAGCAAGGTAATAAACAAAATTCTGTGAACATTCTGTGCTCACTGTTTCTAAGGGCTTCTCAGGATGACCAAAATATCCGAGCCAACTTCCCTGTTCTAGCCCAAAGTCATGCAAACACTCTTTTGGATGTCTGGAAGTGCATGATGACAGGAGCCTGATATACTTGTCTTCTCTTTCTTTTCTTAAGCTCATCAGCTTCCTGGACAGTCTAGGTTTGTTGTTGTTGTTGCTAAGATAAAACACAGTGACTAAATGCAACTTGGGGAGTAAATGGTTAATTTTATCTTACACTTCCAGGTCACATTATATTATTTAGAAAAGTCAGGGCAGGAATTCACGGCAGGAACTTGGAACAGAAACTATGGAGTAATGTTTGCTGGCTCACTTTTTGGTTTGCCCACAGGCTCAGGTTTATTTAGATTTTTTTATGCAATCCAGGACTACTTCCTAGTGATGGTCCTGCCCACCTTGGACTGAGTCTTCCTGTATTAATTTGTATTCAAGACAATCTCCAACAGACAGGAGAAAGAACAATCTGGTCTAGGCAACTAGTCAAGAGAGGAGGTTCTCTCAGGTGAGTCTAGCCTGTGTCAAGTTGAGAGTCCTTAGTGAACCTGTTTCTCAAAATGTTAATATTACCAATTCAAGTCTTGTCTTGTTTTCCGGAGTTTAGTCATGGAATCAAAAAATTTCACTTAAAGGATCCCTCTCTCATAAATATAAATTGAATAAAACTATTAAATTTGATTTTGAAAACAAAATTCTAGTCATACAGCTTTTCATAGCTACATTTTAAACTTAAATACAGCGATCCTAGCCACAGATACCACCAAGTTTTCAGTTATGATGAAAAATTAAAAGACATTGTAAAAAAGGTGACTGACATTATTTGAGGCATATAGAAGGCTAGATAATGAATTATTCATGGTTATGGATAATTATATTATCTACTGATCACTTATTTTATTACTTGAATTTTTTTGGCCTTTTAACTGCCATTTAAATTAATTTTATGGCACAGTCCTAGCCATGATTCATATAAAAGTATCCATCACTTGATCACCATTCCAAATGACAATACTCATTGTGATAATATGATTTATTGGGTTTTAAGAAATCTTAAAGTTAGAAGTAATAGGAAGATTAATACTTCCACAGAAAGAGGAAGCATTTACTAATTGTGAGCCAAAATAATCCATTCTTTCCTTAAATTGTGTCATGTACTTGGGTCACAGTACTGAAAACTAATTGATATAAACACTGACAATAGCAGTGAATGTTTATGGATCCCCAGTTGAGTGTCTCTACATGTGGAGCATGGATATACTTGCCAGTTGTGAAACTCAGACACTTAAGGTAGAGCACCTGGAGAATTATCCCAGGAAGGACATAATTTCTTTGCCCTCTCAGAACTCCATGTCTTATTCAGCCTCCCGAAACATCAATTTCCTCATTCTTATCTAAACAAGATCTTAAGGAAGGGCCAACATTCTAAATTTCTAAACTCTGGAGGCACAAGAACACTTATTGCACAATTTCTTTCACAAAGTTAAAGTGTACAAAGTAGTAAGCTATAAACAATTGGTTATTGACTTTTGTGATAAGAAAAATAGATAGTATGGTATGAGAATCACAAACAGATTTTGTAATACTGCTATCTTACGTAAAGCGTGATTAGCTATCTGTGGATTTAGGAATACAGGTACCTTTCACTCACACCTGTCCAAATGAGACACATGAGTAAGTATCCAACAGATCAAATAATAACTTATGTTACAAAACATTATGGGCAAGGTTTTAATGACCTTTGTTACCTTTCTGATGTTTTTAAAAGACGGTTCTTTTAAGACACTATCAATAAAAATTTGTAAGTATGAGAAAACCTTGTATTTTGATTGTGGTTTTATTTTTACTGTTTTTTTAAACCATATATTATTGTTTTATCTCATAAAAGTATCTTGCATTAAAAATGAACTACACTAGACTGCTATTCATCTTTTAGAAAAAAGAAAATTCCTACACCTGGTAAACACATCGAGGACCTCATTTCACAATGTGTGGTTCTATTTATGTAGGGTATGTAGAGTCACATTCATAATAACAGAAAAGAAAATGGCAGCTGCCAAGGACCCAGGCCAAAGGAGATGATTACTGTTTTAATAGGTACAAAATTTGTGTTAGGGAGGATAAGCAAATTCTGTGGCTGAGTGTTAGCCATGATTCTCAACAAGAACGCAGTACATTCAAAATGATAAAAATGGCAAATTTCATGTTCTACTTTCACCGGGATGAAACTGATGGGATAAAATTGGGGCTTGTTAATCCCGTAGGCTTTAGTCTGATGTTTGAAAACTGGTAAGACCCGAGTTTCTACAGAGAAAGCTCCATCTGGGGTTTATGCTTCTGGTTCTTTTCTATATCTGTGTCCAGCTGAGTCTAGGCCAATTTGACCTGTAATTCATCTAAGCTTTTTTTCCTGACTCAGCAGATGTAAATATCCCACTGTCCAGCATGGTTCAGGGTAGTTCCATGCGACTATTTAGGGCTTAATTTCACTGAGACATTAGTGCATAGCTCCTGAGAGAATGTCAACATTTTCATTTGCTTGATTTCTTTCTTTCTTTTTTTCATTACTTATATTTCTTTTTACAGTCCACTCGTTACCCACCTTCCGGTCTGCTCTCCCATAGTTCCACATCTCATTTCTCCTCACCCCTGTCTTCAAGAGGATGTTCTTCCCAACCCCCCATTCTCCCACCCCAACCTCCCCACTCTCTTGGGCCTCAAGTTTCTCCAAGGCTAGCCGAGTCTTCTCTCAAGGAACTTAGCTTTCTCATTCCAGATGAAGGTGACTGATGGCAGTCAAGCTGAAGGACGACTCCTCCCACTCCTGTTGGCACTGTGCCCTGGAGCTCGCATCTCAGTTTGGCTGGGGTCTAGCTTTCCATTAGCTTGGCTTTTAAAGGCTACTAGGCATGATGTTATGTCAGGCTGTGTGAACTCCCGCTTACCATTCTGCATCCAATTGGGCTAAACAGGTTAATTGCTCAAGGGAATCATCTCTTCCACTGTCTCTGGCTGAACATCTGGGGAGTAAACACTCAGGATGACTCTTGTGAATTTACAATTCTTTGCAACTGGTTGTCTAATGAAGGAAGATTTGAAACAGCTGCCCGAGAGAGACATGGCAGCGTGCCCTCTTGTATTCCCTGCTAATTGTTAGATGTGTCTGTGTCATTTTAAACTGGGCAGCCTCTAAACTCCAGGTTTACAAGGTCTTCACGCCATATTACAGACTTTGCGAGGAAGAGGGCGCTTCACAGAATTGTTCAGCACTAAATGTAAGAGCGGGAAGAAAGCTATTTTCACATGAGTTTATCAAAATGAAAGATGAGCCAACTGAAGACAGCTTGGCAGTCAAACTTTTAAAGTCAAATCTCAATCATAGTCGTCATGACTTTCAAATCTCAATTCTTGCTTTGTTTTTTAATTTGAATAATATTTGTGGGAATTTGGAAAAGACTTTCCTCTTTCTTGTCTTCATTTTATAATATCCACCTTCCTGCCATTTCCTACTTCACCTTAGCTCTAGGCAAATAATAGTCTGCTTTCTGTAATTGAAGGTTATTTTTCATTTTTTTGAATTTCCACTTTTTTGAATTTTATATAAAAGGAATAATGTAATAGGCATTCTTTAAACATGGATTCTTTAGCTTACTTTAATTGATTGAGAAGTACTCTCTTTTTCTCTCTCTGTCACACACACACACACACACACACACACACACACACACACACACAAACACACACCTCTGCTATCAACCTTTGTGCTTTAGTTACTTTTCTCATGACTGTAACAAAATCCCTGGCAAAAGCAAATTTGGAAGAAAGGAAGGTTTTTCTTGGCTCACAGTATGATGTCACCATGAATCCTTGTCTGGAAGGAATGGTCACATGAGCAGGAGGCAGCTGGCCACCTTGTGTCAGGAAGCAGATCTGTGCAAGCTCATCTTGCTTTCTTCTTTTCCGTCTGTCTCTTCTTTGAACCCATGAAGATGGTGGTGTTCATGGTTAGATTGGGTTTTCCCACCTTAATTCACTCAGTCTTGAAAATCCCCCAGAGACATGCCCAGAGATTTGTTACTCTAGTGATTCCAAATTGGATCAAGTTGATAATTCAAGTTAAGCACCATGATTTATTTACAATTCCTTATCTAGACTATTGTTTCACTGTTTTCAGGAATAGAAGAAATATCTGGGCCTGGAGTGGCTTGGATGTACGTTGTCTTCCATCCAGCTTACTCTTACAGTCTTTCTGCCTCCTCTTCCACAATTTTCTATTCTCAGTTTGTTAAGAAACGTTATCATGAATGTGTGTTAGATGCTGTCATGTGTTGGATGCTGTCATGTGTTTGTAAAGGCAGAGCAGTTTTTGTTTACCCACATGGTGAATTGTATTGTAATGCATCCCTAATATATATAACACCTTGATGACTCTTGGATTTTAAGGTCTCATTAATTTTATTCTGCTAAAATTTTCGTCTTGAATTCTTGTATCTGTTTTTATAAGGTTCATTTTCTTATGGTAGTATTTATTTATGATGTAGTTTGGTTTTGTTATTAGGGTCATATTGCCATCAAAGAATGAGCCAACACCCAACTAAACAATTGTCTTGAACTTCTAGAAAAGATTTTGGTAAAATTTATCTACCATCTTCTATTTTTTTCTTTTCCTCTTCCTCTTTCTTCTCTTCCTCCTCCTCTTCTCATTCTTGTTATTTATTTATTCGTTCACTTTATATCTAGATCAAAGCCCTCACTCCCCAGTTCCATACCTCACAAACCTCTCCCCTCATTACTCCTTCCCTTCTCCTCAGAGTGGGAAGGCCCTCATGGAAACCAACCCACCCCAACACATAAAGTTGAAGTAGGACTAAGTGCATCCTCTCCACCAAGGCCGGACAAGGCAGCCCAGCTAGAGGAAAGGGATCCAAAGGCAGGTAACAGAGTTAGAGACAGCCTGTGCTCCAATTGTTTGGGATCCGTATGAAGATCAAGGTACACATCTGCTACAAATGTGTTGGGGATCTGTGACCAGTCAATGCATGCACTTTGGTTGGTGGTTCAGTGTCTGTGAGTCTCCATGAGCCCAGGTTAGTTGACTCTGTGGGTCTTCTTGTAGTGTCCTTGACCCCTCAGGCTCCCTCAATCTTTCCAGCAGCTTTTTCACAAGACTCCCTTAGCTCCATCTAATGTTTGGCTGTGGGTCTCTTCATCTGTTTCCATAAGCTGCTAGAGGAAGGATTTTAGAAGACAGCTATCCTAGGCTCTTATCTGCAAGCATAGCAAACTATCATTCATAGTGTCAGGCTTGGCTCTTTCCCATGAGATGGGTCTCAAGTTGGAGCTGTCATTGCTTGGCCATTTTCTCAATGTCTGCTTCTTCTTCATTGCTGAACTTCTTGTAGGCAGGACAAATTTTGGGTTGAAAGTTTTGTAGGTTGGTTGGTGTCCTCTTCCCGCCACTGAAAGTCCCACCTGGCTACAAGGGGTGGCTTCTTCAGTCTCCATATCCTCAGCTGCTAGGAATCTCAGCTAGGGTCACCCCCATAGACTCCCAGGAGTCTCCTCTGTCCTAGGTGACCCCTTCATACCTGATCTTCATCCACATTCTCCCCCCCCACTGAGTTCCCTCTCTTCATCTACTTCCAATGTCTGTTTTATTTCCCCTTCTGAGTTAAGCATCTTCCCTTGAACCCTCCTTGTTACTTAGCTTCTTTGGGTTTGCATATTGTAACATGGTTATCCTGCACTTTATGGCTACTGTCCCATGACAAGTTAGTACATATCATGCATGTCTTTCTAGGTCTGGGTTAATAACTTTCTACAAAATAACCACTGCTGCTTCTTTTTGAGAGAGGGTCTTGCTATGAATCTCTGGCTGATCTATGCAGACACTGTCTATGCAGACAAGTCCGGCCACGAATTTGAAAATCTGCCTGCCTCCAATAACATGGCTTCTCAACCCTAACTAATTTACTCTTTAAATGCTTTGGAAAGTGAGGAAGTGAGTTTTCATTGTGAGAATGATAACAACCACAAATTCAGTCTCTTAGATAAACATGATCTCTCAGAATCATTCAATCTTCGTGGATAAGCTTGGTAGCTCTGTTTCTCAAGGTATTTGTCCATATCATCTAAATTATTTAAATTACCTGTGCCATGGATTTGTTTCTCTTAGATTTGTTTTTGATTACTTGGGCAAGAAGCTTATGAATTCTGTTGAATATCTCAGAAAATTAGTGCTTTGTTTATCCATCTACACATCCCTCTCTATTTTCTAGTTTAGTGATTTTTACCTTTCAGTAGTTTACATTTTAGTTTGTGCTCTTCCTATAGTTTCTTGATGTGGATGCTTAGGTTGCCGATTTGAGTTCATATAAAGCAGAGGTTCAGATGGCTAACTGAATCCTCGAACCGTTAAGGTTTGATTGAGTTTATTTCAGTTTTCACGTGAGTTCCCTTTAAAGCATCTGTTATTCTCCTGATTGATACCATTTCATGCATAAGTCTATTAGAATTGGGGCAGAATATGGTCTAGCCTGATGTTTCTGAACATGAAAAAAATTAACTATTATCTGGAAATATTTTCTTTAAATTTCAATGTCTCCAATATGGTATAAATTTTTAGAGTCTCAGTATTTTTTTTCTAATTTTTCTATTAATTACTGAGAGAATGGTGATTAAACTCTGGTTAAAACAGATATTTTTATCCCCCCTTGTGGTTCTGTCTTTTCTTCCTTTTGATGATATGTTACTGAAGCATTAATGTGTAACTGCTGTTATTGTTGTTGATATTCTTTTTATAACTTCTACTCTTCTTTGCACCCAAATTATCTTTTCTCTGAAATAGTGCTTTCATTCTTGAATTTTGTCATGTTTGTATCATCTCATTTCTAGTTACCTTCTTAAACTGACAAAAAGACTCCTAAAAATAGATCATGTCTCTTTCCACCCCTGGGGAACTTTGAATGACAGATGACAGTCTTTGAGTTCCTCACTAACACTCTCATTTAATCTGTGTACCCTTTGTTTATGGAAGACTTTTCTCCAAGCCATAAAAAGGGAGTAGATCGTAGACTTTCTCCCTGCCCAGTTTCTTTTTCTTTCCCATTTTCAGAAAAGGCTCAGTCTCAGCTTTGGCTTCTCAATTCTGGGAGACAAAACATAACCTATGCTGGTGTCATGAGCTGCCTTGCTGTCTACTGTAACTGTGATCTCATCTTAATCTGTTTACACAAAAGTTAAAGTTGTCTTGTGTCAAAATTAAATAAAAATTCCAATCTGCTTCTGTTCTCTAAGTAAATAATTAGTAAGGGACTTGAAACAGGTAGTGCTTCCCAATTACTTAAAGTATATTCTTTTCTTTTTTATTCTTATAATTTTTATTTTTAGAATAAAATCTATACAGCTGAGATGCGATGCTCTCAGTGTTAATAGACTAATGAAAGTCTTATTCCTCACCACAGAAGCTTGTTTGCCCAGCAGATATCAGTTAATACAGAGTCTCATAGCTGGTCAAAGTACAGAGAATGATTGACCTTGGCATATTCGGCCCTTACTATATAGCTCTCTCTCTCTCTCTCTCTCTCTCTCTCTCTCTCTCTCTCTCTCACACACACACACACACACACACACACACACACACACACACACACAACACACACACACCACATAGCTTAGGGATGAGGGTAGAGAAATATTTTAAGAACCGAAAGTCAAAAAGACTAAAGCAAAATTGTCCTTCAAAGATGACAGAAAGGACCAATGTTCTCATGTAGAACATGGTTGCCTGCATAAGAACAGTCCCATCAATATTCCAAAAGGAGAGGAAATGGACTCCCTAGGGTCCCAGCACAGCTGAGGAGACATTGCTGTTGATTGCTCCTGGGGAAAGGAAAGTCGATTTCTTTCAGTGGTACAGCTCACAGTAGTTGCCCTTGCTTTAGTGGATGGCTCTATACCCCTGCTCACCAAGGCAGCATTAACTGGACCCAATTTATGAGAGGGGGAAGAAAGAGACAGAGAGACAGAGAGACAGAGACAGAGAAAGATAGAGATACAGAGAGACAGAAAGACAAAGAGACAAGGAAACAGAGAGAGACAAAAGAAGTTAGAGGCACAGAAAGACAAAGAGACAGAGACAGAGAGACAAGGAGATAGAGAAAGACATAGAGACAGGGAGAGAGAGATAAGGAGACAGAGAGACAGAGAGAGAAACAGAGAGAGAGAGAAAGAGAGAGAGAGAGAGAAGCTTAGAGAATTTGGGAGCTCCCAGAGAAATTGATATGGAAAAAGTAGTATCAGAGTTTATTGTATTCATCTATGAAATTAGCAAAGAATAATATAAAATAATTTAAAATATAAATGTGAATATAGACCACTGAATTCTGTGGATTGTTTGTGAGCTGCTGATTTTGTGGAATACCCATGGGTAATTTGAAATATAACCTTGAATTTCTTTACTGGTTTATTGCCCCCCTTTTAAAAGTCCCTTTCTTGAAGAAATTTTCTGTTACTAGAAGGTGGAGAGTAGCTCTGTGGTTCCTATCTGGCTTGCATCTATTATTCATTTATTTTAATCTAATGAATATTTATTTAACACCCACACAGGACCAGAGTCAGGGAATTTCTCTGTTAGTACAGGAAGGCAGTTATTATTATACAGTTTAATAAATACCTGTGAAGAGCAGCAGGACAGAAGGAGTTGTCAAATCTCTTAATTTTATTACCAGAAATAAACCTGAATCTGTCTTGTACAGACATATGAAGTCAAATCCAACTCAGAGGAAGCCCTTCTAACCAAAACAGATAAGTGTTACTCAACAATTGCATGCAAAATGGACGCTAATTTTTACACTTCTTAGAGTATTCCTTTATAGCTTTGATTTCATATTTCTGATTGATCTCCTCTGGGCTCCGAGCACTTCAAACTTCCTTGCCTGGGGCTGTCTATCAAGCAGCTAATGATCTGCGTGCGGTATTTTCTGCAAGAAGTTTTCAAACAACTTTTTGGCCCTTTGATGTAAAAGTTGGTGGGAAAATAAATATGTAACATATCTTAGCGTGAATTTGCCAAGAATAAATATTTTCTTCAGGCTTTCAGATTAAAAATTGGAATCTCCTTGCCAAAATAAATAAATAAATAAATAAGGGGGGCAAACAAATATCATCTATACTTCTTAAGATCAGAAAATAAAGCTCTTTGGAGTAGTCATCAGAGAAATTGCTTTTAAGTATCTGATAAATATCTCAACTAAATAGAAAACAAATGTAAGTTAACATATACGCGGTAATGTTTTTCTGGTTAAAACATTTCCTGAACTGTCCCTGTGTTACTGGAAATTTTAATCCTCATAATTAACAGATTGAAAAATGTTTGCAAACATAGTTTTTAGGCTTAGAAATCTTAGACATCTCTACTTTTATGTATTTTGCTAGCAGTTGTCCTAAAGCTGAAGTGAAAATTGATTTTAATTGTAATTAATGTTGCTTTGTTGTAATCATATTGTTGATTTGGGATAGTAATGAAATTCACTGATATTTTGGTGTAAGTTTATAATTGTGACACAGAATTTTTCCAAAAATAGCAGCTTTAATATATATGTATACATATAATTATATATCATGTATATAGTGATGTATATTTATACTTCTATAATTCACACTTATTTGATATTGTGTTATTTATTATATACAATATATTTTGTACATTCATATCTGTATGTTATGATTATGTATAATTATGCAAATATATATATATAATTATATATAATATAGGATACTGTTATATACTATACTATAATATAAATATGTTACAAATATAAGTAATATTTTAACATTTCCACTACTTAGTACTGTATTTTTTAAAAGATTTATTTATTTACTTTTTGTATGTGAGTACACTGTTGCTTACTTCAGACACACCAGAAGAGGGCATCAGATCCCATTACAGATGGTTGTGAGCCACCAAGGGGTTGCTGGGAATTGAACTCAGGACCTCTGGAAGAGTCGTCAATGTTCTTAACTGCTGAACCATCTCTCCCATCCCTCCATGTATTGTATTTTGGCATAATATCTGTATGAGCCAGGCAGGTTCGTGTCTCCCTGTAATCCAGCACTCAGGAGGCTGGCACAGAAAGATCCCTACATCCAAGGCCAATTTGAGCTACACAGAGAGATCCTGTTTAAAAATAAAATAACAGCAAAGATAATAACAGTAGTATCTGTACTTAAGAGAATGATAAGGTGTCTGCTTTGCCTGACCTGTGAGAGAGAGAGAAAGAGAGAGAGAGAGAGGGAGAGAGAGAGAGAGAGAGAGAGAGAGAGAGAGAGAGAGAGAGGGAGAGAGAGAGAGAGAGAGAGAAGGGAGAAGAGGGGGGAGGGGAAGGGGGAGAAGGAGAGGGAGAGGCAAGCACACATGGGCACACAGGAATCTAAAACACGTTATCATAGGAAAGGTGAAAAAAAAGCACTGTTATCCCACAATCTAAGTTACTTTCTAGAGGGAAGGAGTGTCTAACAACATAGACTCTGAACACCATCATTAAGGAAGCCAAGTGTGGCTGTCTGCCACAGCAGCTGCAAGAGAGAATACCTCTGTCTACAACTTTTTATCCTAGTCCAGCTGGAGGCAGATGAGGCTGACTGAAGGCAAAGCTGTAAATCCTGTCAAATTTGTCTGTATCCTTTTTTTTTTTTGTCTCTTTGCTTCTCTGAGCTGCCCTCCCAGTCCTATTTTTCTCAGGCTCCCCAGTCCAAAAAGGGAAGGATATGATAATGACCCATTTGCACCTATTTTTTGACTAATCACCCCAGTGCTGAAATGGTCTCACCAACCAGCTCTTTATTCTTGATTGTAGAGAGGCTTATTCCTCCTTAGAAGAACTTTATTTCCTCTGCAAGCGGGTGAGGAATGACTCCTGGAGGGCGAGGCTGGCCGAGGCTCTCAGGAGCTTCTGAAATCACAGTTGCCCTATTCGAGCAAATTTGATTTACAGCTGATGATGTTTTGAGCTGCCAAGAAGATAATGTATATCTGGGCCCTAGGAAAGATACATTGTACCAGATAGTTGTGAAAAATGGCAGGGAAGACTGTAGGATGGCTTGTTGCAGTAAAAAACCCAAGAAGGACCACTGCCAACAGGAAGAGAGATTAACCCAATTCCTGAAACAAGACAGAGGCACATTCCAGATACAAGATGACTGCGCAGGAAAACACTACAGGACATTAAAGGAAACAGTGGCTTCTGTAATTGTGCTACCATAGCCTGTGTTTACTAATTAGTACTTACCAAAATTAGCCTTCCATTCTCTCACAGAAACTAAAACAGAATCTCTGCGGTCTCAGGTCCCTCCCTTCCTCTCTCTCAGACCAGTTGTTTATCAGGAATCCAGGCTGACCCAAAATTCATGACCTTCTTGCTTCAGCCTTCTGATTGCTAGGTTTGTAGGTTTGTAATAAAATACCCGACTCTTTCTTGACTGAATTTCAAAAGTTTGGCTGCAGATTTCTTGAGAAAGGTGTGCTGGCTTTAATACTGGCAAGAGAGTACCTGGGAAAAGATGTACACATAAAACAAACACATCAAGGTGAGTGAGTTAAAAGCAAGGTTGAAGCACTCCTGGTCTGCATTCTCTACTCTCAGGGAGAACCTCAGGAGAGGACCTAGTTCTTCCAGACTGGTTTGAGCATGACCTGATACACCTGCATTTTTAGGCTCTTCTGTATGTCCTGGCCTGTCTCACAATGGCTATGCTTATTGGCAATTTTTTCTCTTCACTCCTTGCACGCTATGCTGTCCACAGCCCTAGCTGAATTAGAGCAGTGAGCAGGTTTTCAAAAGAGAGAATAACCAGAGATGTAAGTTTTATTGGAAGTTGATAACAGGGGACGATGGAGGCCAGTCACACACCTCTTATATTCTCTTCAGTACTAAGTGGTCCTTAACTTTCTTCCACATGTGCCACCAGAGTTAGTGTATGCATATATTGACACCAAGTTGGTCTTACTAGGTTGCGTGACCAGCATCCCGAGGTATAGCTCTCCTTGGTAGACAGATGTGCACACTCTGTGTTCTTCTCATGAATAACTGGATTTCTCATTTCCAGCATTTTTTGCAATGAAGCTTACTGATCAGAGCCTCCATGGTAGGCCTGCCTCTTGGGCCACTTTGACTTAGCAAGAATCATGGCCATGCAAAAGGAAGTTCAGAGACGTGGTGTTTAACGTGTCGTTTTCTCAATTCATAAACATGTATGAAAGGTCTCAGGCAAAGGGTTCATCAAGTAGGACATTGAAATGGATTCTTAGGGTAAGAACTTTACTGCAAGAGTCAATGCTGTGGGCAGATGAAGGGTGATAGAGTCTCAAAGGAATTCCAGTCTTCAGGCCACAGACAGCATGGGGAGCGAGATTGACAGGAGGGTATCTTTTATTTCCTTGCAGTGGCCGGAAAGGAGCTGGAGAGATACGTTGTTATTGGTAGCCTTAATTTTTTAAATTTAATTTGTTTATTTTTTGAGACTGTATTTAACTACGTTTTTCCCTTCACATTCCTTTCTTTAAACCCTTCTATACATTCTTCCTTGCTTTTCTTCAATCTCATGACCCCCTTCTGTCTCAATTCTTAGAGCAAGCACATATGCATTAATTCATACACATGCGCCTAACTGTAACCAATTGAATCCATATTGAGTCCATATAATATTACTCTTTTGAAGGCTTAGATTTCTTTCTTTCTTTCTTTCTTTCTTTCTTTCTTTCTTTCTTTCTTTCTTTCTTTCTTTCTTTCCTTCTTTCTTCTTTCTTTCTTTCTTTCTTTCTTTCTTTCTTTCTTTCTTTCTTTCTTTCTTTCTTTCTTTCTTTTTTTTTGAGACAAGGTTTCTCTGTGTAGCCCTGGCTTAAGTGGGCTGTCCTGGAACTCACTCTGTAGACTAGGCTGGCCTCGAACTCAGAAATCCTCCTGCCTCTGCCTCCCAAGTGCTGAGATCAAAGGCGTGCGCCACCACCGCCCGGCCGATTTTTTTTAAACCTATTTTTAATAAGGGTTCTCAAACCCTTCGACTCCACCACAACCCCCAGTCTGCCATTCAAAGGTAGTGGAGAAAAGCTGGTAAATAAGACAAGGGGACATGGACCTGTTTAAAAGTAGTTCTTTGTGGGCGATTCCAATTTCCATTTGTCAGGATACCAGCAGTCCAGTTCAGTGGTGTCAGGGTAGCAAACATGAGTCAGCAGCAGTGGCACGGTCTAGTAGAAACCACCAAGCCTCCACTCAATTGGCACAAGTCAGCGGCAGGGACCAAGAACAGCTGGGTCACCAGGAAAAGTGTCTTAATAAAGTGAAAGTCAGTGAAGATGAAGACAAGAGACCAACAAATGTTTGCAAAGCTATCTATGCGAGCATACCATCGCTATCCACTGAATTCTATTTACACTTTCTCTAAACACCCTATGCTCTCCCTCGGGCCTTGCCTCAGCTAAACACCATGTGAGTCTGTATGACCTGACATATCCAGAAGCTTCCATTTCACTTGTATGTGTGTGTTTTCAGGGTAGGCCATTTGGCACTGGACAACTAATTAGTGCGTTCTTCTCTGGCAATTCCCACCACTCCTGCTCCCAGCTTTACCTGGTGGCCTGTAGCTCTTTGTGTATTAATGAGGCCTTGATGGCTTTGATTTCCCATTTGAACAATATGGGCACCTACGAGTCTCTTACGATGTTACAGACTCATTGGCATGTTCTTTGTAGGGTGCTGGCTAGTATCTATACAATGAGAGGAGGCGTGTGTGCAGTTGCAGGTATTATGGCCTGAGAAGTATTCTGATCTAGATTCTAATTATATCCCAGTACCTAAATTTAATCTGATTTCTGTCATCTCTTACTTAATTTAATTTCTGTTCATAGATCCTGTGAGTTGAAACTGATATTATGGTCTTGGGTGGTCGTTAATGTGGAGTTTCATATTTTATCTTTCCTTATTTGATTTCCTTAAATATATCGACAAGTTCACTATTATTTGTGCTTTTTATTAGAAGGCTTTGCCTTAAATTATTGTAATACTGTATTGCTTTCTCTTCATTTATAAGGATAGTATTAGATTGTGGAGTAATAGTTATAGTTACATAGTTACATAATATGTAGTTACATACCTAATACGTAGTTACAAAATGCACTGTGTACCAGTGATGGGAAGCAGCTCCTGTATTATACCTTGGAAAGCCTCAAACTCTGCCTTATGCATCCTTTCAGAATTTTCAGAGGAGAATGGCACTGATTTATCACAATACAAAAATCTCTATCCCACTGAGGAAATCGTTCCCCGACCGACTAATTTCAGTCTTCCTAAGGTTTTATCTTGTTACATCTACCAGTGTAGTTCCTAGGAGTTTAAATATCAGAAGCATGTTTCAAAACCAGCATATTTAGCTTGGAATAACAGCACAGTTAGCAAGGCAAGACTTTAGTGCCTAGATCAAGGTGAGCATTGGTTAGGGTGATTATCTCTTCTAGCCCGCAACCAAACAGCTCAATCTACCTTTCCAGCATTGCTCTTCGCGATAGGTCATTTTCATTCTCAAAGGAGCCATCATTTAGACAATAAATTAAGTGGTCACTTTGGATGTGCCTCGTCAAGTCCTGAGCTCTTCCACCAGCTTACAGTGGAAGTGTATGCCTTCAGTCTATGTGGCCTTCAGACAGACAGTTAATGATTCTCTCTCTGTGTGTCTTTCTGTGTCTCTCTCTCTGTTTCTCTCTCTCTCATTGTCCTTACACACACACACACACACACACACACACACACACACACACACACACACAGATACTCTCAAAGGAAAAAATCTTCTCAGTTTGCAGTGATCTAATAGACAATAACTAAAGAAAACAATTTTAAAATGCTTCATGGTTTGCAAATGCTACCTGCTCCTAGTGAACACTGAGGTTTTCATGATGACGTGGAACAGAGATTCTTTATTAGTGGGGGTCACATCCTTGTGTTTAAAAAAGATGCATGACAATATAGTGGTGACCTGTTATTTACTTATATGCCCCGGAAATGTAACTTTGCTTTGATTAACAAGTCACATTTCTGAGCAGTTGTCTCCGCAAGCAAAGAAGTAGTGAAATATGTGTCTTCCTTTATTCATCTAGAGTAGATTTCCAGAGTTGGGTACAGGCTCGATGGTGATAAAATAGACTTGTTCCTCTAGCTAGAAGCGGTCATTTGTATTGACATTTTTAAAAAGAAGAAACCAAAATTAAGCAATTAAATATTTCACCAAGTACATAGATAATAAGGTGAGAGCATCAGATGACTCAAATCCAGGATGATACCCTGAATCAGTACTCGGTTTCTGTGTCATCTGTGCCATGATTTGTGCAATGTTTGCCTTCTCTAGGAGAGTGGGGGATTTATGTTTGCTGTGCCTACCCTACAAAAACCATTTAACTGCCCGTAAAAGAGTGGATGTGGAAGATGCACGAGACAGGATGTGGGACTGAGAACAGAATAGAAGTAGGAGGAGGCAGATGTCTAAAATCTCAGAGTAGAATCAAAGCTGGTGGTCAGGGTTCACCAGGGTCACAGTCATAGGTCATAGAGTCACCAGCCTCTCACAAATGGTGCTGGTGAGAAGGCTGGTCAGCACATTATAGCAATGAGCTTGGAGAGTAAGGTTCTGTGGCAGTATATGATGGCTTTCTTGAACAATAGTCCAGGAATTAACTTTCAATCCAGTAAACTGTTCTGATGAGGCCCTACAAAAATCCCCAACATAACCACTGGTCATTCAGGATCTCATTTAATCTCCACGATAATATTATAATATATGTATATAATATAAATACATAATATATAATAATATATAATGTATAATATAGTATATAATATACTGTGTTATTCCCATTTTATGGCTTAGTCCTCCAAGGCCTTGGAATATGATTACTGAAGCAAATTCATGCACATTAGCAAGCTTCACAGTTCAAGTTCACCTGACCTTAGGGAGACATCTTCCAGCTTTATAGAAAAGGTAAGGGCATGTTATCACCAAGAAAAAAAGCCCCCACCAGCGTCACAGTTTTTTCATGCTCCCTAAGGTGGTTGCTACTCCTATTCTTCCAAAGACATTATGGAAAGTATCCATTCCATTGACACATGCTTTCAGGATATTTTCTATGCCCCAAATCAATTATGAAACCTTTGTATGTATTATTTAATGGCATCCCTACTATAACCCTGTGAGATAGGTACTGTAATTTTTTTCTTATTTTATACACTAATTAGAAAATGGAAGCATAATGAGGTTAATTAGCATGCCAAATATTGCCCAGAAAATAAGTGACAGTCCTGGAATGTGAATCCAAGTAATCTGGTTTTTTAGAGTCTGTGATATTCAGCTAGATGCACACAACCACTTATGTGACCTAAGAAATCTTAGATAAGAAGGTAGCTTATGATGCCTGTTAAGTCATTTGTCATAAAGAATGTCTTCACAAGAACAGTGATGATGATGATATTGATGATGATAACTATGACTGCTGTTGGCTGCTGCTGCTAGCCAATACTTTCTGAGCTCCACCTGTATACCAGACACAATGCTAAGAGCTTTCCTAATTTATGTTTAACACCCCCCCCCAATAAAACCAAAGTGGTTAATTCCTGTTTTGCAGGTCAGGAGACTAAGGCATGGTATCTGTAGCTTGGTCGGAGTCACATTACTAGTAGTAGTCCTGTTAAGGTTGGCATCTGTCTCATTTCCTTTGCACACACTATGAGCACTACCTCCTCCTGTAGGAGGCTGAGCTCCCCTTCAAGGGTTATGTTGCTGGATAGCAGCTGCTTCACCTCCATCAGGAGTTACTGTATGTGTTTAATTCACTTCAGGTGAAAAAGACAAATTCCTAAAGAATGAACCACCAATGAGTACTACTAAAAAAATAAAGAGTTCCATGCCACCTGGTAGCTACCTATTTCCGTATATGTCTTGTTCTTTATTCATTTCCACAAAAACATGTTTCAGCGATCCTTGGGATTAAGTGCTTTCAATTACAGCCAACATTAATAATGAAAACTAAACTATGTTTAGGAGACACTTTTTATCCTTTAGAAAGGTTTGTTCAAGAGATATTTCAGTACAGGGTTCTAAAGTGGCATGAATTTTTATGGACAAATATGCAGTGTAAATAAAGCATAAACACATCTTCCTTGATTGCTAGTAACAAGATTTATGAATCTAAAGGAATTTAGACCTGTAGAGGACTTTGTAAACCATCTGGTCCAAATCAGGAAACCGAATGAGGTGATGTTTCTGAGGTGACCTGGCCACATGCAGGGATCTAAGAAATGTCAGATTAAGTCCTTTCTCCATTGAATTCTCTCTCTCTCTCTCTCTCTCTCTCTCTCTCTCTCTCTCTCTCTCTTTCCACTTTTGGAGTATAAAGAGACTATTTTTGTTTGTTTATTTAATACACAATCCTTTGATGTGGATTCTTTTATTGGATATTTTATTTATTTACGCTTCAGATGTCATCCTCTTTCCTCATTTCCCCTCCCTAGAAACCCCCTATCCCATCCCCCCTCCTCCTTTTTGCTTTTATACCATTTTAATTACATGCAAGTATTAAGGTCAGTTCTAGGTTGAGGAACTAGCAATACAATAGATGCAAATAGTCAAGGATCAAGCAAGACAATAAACACAAATAGTCAAAGAACAAGCAAGGCAATAAACAAAGTTCCATGATCACTATTTCTAAGGGCTTATCAGAATGACCAAAATATCTGAGCCTACTTCCCTGTCCTAGCCCAAAGTCATTTTCATGTCTGAAACCTACTTCCTTGTTCTAGCCTAAAATTTAGATTCCTGCCTGAAATTACTTCTTCGTTCTAGCCTAATGTCAGCTGCTTCTCCACGACTGGGTGGAGCTGACCCTTTCCCTACCAGCACTTTGTTTTCTTATCTCAGCACAGTCTGTAGCTGTTCTCCTCACGCCTCCTGTCTTTCCTCACCATTTCATCTCTTTTTCATTGTTACGTTTTTAAGGATTTTATAATTTTTTAAGAGAGGTTTTGGTTCACAACAAACTAAAGAAGTGACAAAGTTTGACCCTTTGTTCTGTACCCCCTCAGATGGCCACATAACCATAATGTCCTCCATTGCTGCCTCCAAATGGCATATGCACATTATCGATGACCCCACAAGGACTCATCATCTCTCATAATGTTGCAGATTACGTGGGTCTAGATGAACTTATAACGACAAGGTCATTACTGTGGTGTCATGGAGTTTATGATCACCCACCCCTAAGTCCCACATGTACTTCCTGAGTGTCCTTATTCTTCTCCATCTTTGGTATCCCCCAACCACTCTACCATCCTCAATAGTTTGAGTTTTCTATTAACTCTTGATAGAGTTGTACAGTGTACAGCCTTTCAGATCAGACTCTGGGGTAGTGACAGGTACTTGTTTCTCTCATTGCTTTGCATAGTTTGTTGGCTCGTTTCTTTTAGGCATTGAATGAAATTGCATTGTACAGATGGACCAGTTGATCCATTCATCTGAAGAAAGGCATTTATATTATTAATTAGTATTGACAATTATGAATAAAGCTGCTATAATAATCACATGCAGACTTTTGCACACACACACACACACACACACACACACACACACACACATATGTTTTCAATCCCTTTTCATCTAAGAGTATAATTGTGAACCTACATGACAAGAACATGTTTCATCTTGTAGGTATCTGTCAATTCCAATTTATTTATTTATTTATTTATTTATTTATTTATTTATTTATTTATTTATTTATTTTGCAAAGCCTCTGTCTTAGGGTTTTATTGATGTGAAGAGAATCCATGACCAAGGTGACTCTTACAAAAGCAAACATTTAATTGGGGGTTGGCTTACAGTTTCAGAAGTTTTGTCCATTACTATCATGGCAGGAAACATGTCAGCATCCAGGCAGACATGTGCTGGAGAAGGAGCTGAGCATTTTCCATGTTGATCCACAGGCAGCAGAAAGAGACTGTGTGCCACCTGGGCATATCCTGAGCATATAAGAGAATTCAATGCCCACTTTTACAAAGACTCACTTCCTTCAACAAGACCACAACTTGTCCTCAAGGCCACACCTCCTAATAGTGCCACTTCCTATAGGCCAAACATTCAAGCACATGATTTTATGTAAGGTCCTACTTCGAACCACCACAGAGATTATATAATTTTAATTTTCTACCCCAAATGATAAGTGTTCCTTTCACTTCGTATTCTTGCCAACATTTTGAGTTGTGACTCTTGTAGATTTCCTCATGCTCACTGGAAGATTTGCTTGCCTTGCATACATGAGACTATGGAATCAGTTGTTAGTTCAGAATCAAAAACAAAGGAAAATACAAGGCAGGTGCAGAGGTACCCACTGAAGCAGACTGTTTTTCATAAACTGTCTCCTTTGATGAAGCGTCTGCTAAGATTTTTAACTTAGCTTTGAGTTGAGTTGTTTGTGTTCTTTTTCTTTGAGTTTTCAGAATTTTTGTTAAATTTCAGGTGACTATTTTATCGGATCCACCTTCTGCCAGTCTTCTTCTGTATCCGGCTTGTGGCTTTTGTCTTATTTCTGTTGACAGAATTTTACAAATTCACTATTAATTCTCTGAGAATTTTATACATTGGGTTTTGATCTTGTCCATCCTTGTCCCATATCTCCTCTCAGATCTGCTCTCCCCATTCCAGCTTTGTGCCCCCACTCTTGTCTACCCACTCTTCTCTTTAAAGCCATCAAGTTCAACCCAAAGAGGGGGCACAGGTTTATATAAAAACTCTCTCTCCTGGAACCTAGCAAGTATCAGCTTTGGGGGAATCTTTGTGCCCACTTCTCTTTGTGCCATGAATTTTTTTTCAGCATCTTTTGTGCAAGAAAAAAATAATTTTAATCAACTATATCTTTTCAACCTTTTTGTAAGTAATTTGTCTTGCTTTGCTGTACTTTTTTCTTTTCTCTCTCTCTCTCTTTCTTTCTTTCTTTTTCCCCTTTTCCCCTTCTGCCTTAAAATCAGGGGCAATTATCCTCAGGGCTTTATATTCACAGGATATAGAATTATAACTGGCATTTGTCTAGTAAGGAACGAGTTTTCAAAGTGTCAATGAATTGATGATGGTTTCATAGTGAGCAGTGAGGTTTAATCAAGGATATTGAATTCCCTGACCTGTCAATCAGTGTTCCATATATAACTTCTTTGATAATACACATTTTTTTAGAAAGATTTATTTATTTGTATTATGTGCACGAGTGCTTAGCTTGCATGTATGTTTGTGCAATACATGCATTCTTGATACTTGTAGAGACAGAGGAAGCTTTCTGTTCACAGATACTAGAGGTACAGAAGGTAGAAAGCTGGTGTATGGGTACCAGGTACTGAACCCAGGTCCTCTCCAAGAGCAGTAAGTAGTGTTAGTCAATGAGTCATGGTTCTAGGTCCCATCTACATTTTCTTCCTGATTCTCTATTCTAATGTGAAGCTCACGTAAGAAACAAATCCCAAGGTTATCCAGAAAGAGGACATTTGAAGAAGCTACCAATAGCATTACATAAAGATAAACTGATAATGGCAATATAAAATCCTTACTCAGTGAATGGATAGTACAGGATAATGTGTTCCTCCCAAAGGAGCTTTAGTATTTTCTCCCCTTACACAAAGAAGTCCTGTCTAGTTTTTCCTAATCATCCGACTAAGGATTTATATCCTTTTGATCTAGAGTAACACTCAGAACCTGGGTGTTACTTATTGAAGCTATTGAAGTGTAGAGGAATGATAACCTAAATTTGCTCTTCATGTTAATCACTGTGAACAAAGCAAATGGCATCTCTCCACTTGTGAGGAGAGATTCTGGCAGATTGTAATTGGTAGGCAAAATTTGCTCAGTCTTGAGTAATACTGGTATCTTCTGTTTATCGGTCTCTTAGAGATTTCTACAGAATACTCCAAACCTATATAAACCTCTCCATAGGCAGGATATAAAGTTAGTAATCTGTGAAAAGATACTCAACACAAATATCATAAAAATTTGTTCTTTCTTCATGAAATGATTACTTTCTAGAATTAAATGGCTCTAGTACCAATATCCATCTTGACATGTATGTAGCACAATAAATATCAGATTGTAGAGCTAAAAAAAGAAGAAGAGATTTCTCAACCTTGTATTAGAAAAAATGAACCATAAATTATCCTGTATAACTTGGACAAAACCCAAGATCTTCTAGTGTTAGTGCCCAGTGCAATCTTGCTTTTTTTGTTGAATAAGCTTTTCTTAGTTGTACTGAGTTTCTTCTTTGACATAGAAATACTTTGAACTGTTTGTTTACTACATGATAATGATAATTCTACTATGCATATGGCCAATTCTCTTATCAATTATCTTATAAATGATAAACTGTAAATTTGAGAATTGTTAGGGTTATTTTTCCTTTTTTTTTATTTATTCTTCTCTCACATATTACATCTCAAGGGCATTTTCAGCTCCCTGTTCAGCTACCAGTCTCTCTCCTCACTTCTCCTCTCTCCCAGATCCACTCCTCCTCTCCTTCCCTTCAGAAAAGAGCAGGCCTCCCAAGGACATTAACCGAACATGGCACATCAAGTTGCAGGAAGGCTAGGCACATCCCTTCTTATTAAGCTGTATGAGGCAACCCAGTAGAAGGAAAAGTGTCTCCAAAGCAGTCAAAATGTCAGAGTCAGTCCTGCTCTTACAGTTAGTAGTCCCACAAGAACATCGAGTCACACATGGATAAGATATATGCAAAGGGTCCTAGGTCAGACCCATACAGGCTCTCTGATTGTCAGTTCAGTCTTTGTGATCGCCTATGGGCCCATGTTGGTTGATTCCCTGGACCATTTTCTTCTGGTGTCCTTGATCCCTCTGATTCCTACAAAGCTTATTCCCCTCTTCCACAGGATTCCCAGAGCTCTGCCTAATGTTTGGCTGTGGGTCTGTGCATCTGCTCCAGTGAGTTGCTGGATGATGCCTCTTTGATGATGATTAGAGAACTGTTAGGTTTTGAATGGGGGAGAGTAGTCAGAAGGACACTAGTATGGAGTACTAAGGAGAGTGATAAAACATTCATCAATGCTAGGGACAAACAAAGAGACAATAGCATAGTGGAAATGGCTCCAAGGAGCAGTCCAGCCCTAATACCAGAGATAGAGAGCACAACTGAGTCTCTGGAGAGAGAGTTAAATGTGCAGGTGGCAAAAGCAGGAGACCATTCTTAGAGCTTTCTGAGGACGAGGGAGGCATCACAGGAATTATCTGCACCCAGGCTCATTGATTCCAGGCAAGAAGCAGCAAAGATGAGGGAGTAGGAAGTATTCCACCAATTGTGCTAGTAGATGTTATCTTGCTTCCTAGATGAAATACTCTGGTGCTGAGCTCTTTAGTTAGCTTGGGACTCAAGACAGTGTCACAGCAGGGTGTCTATGAAAGGGGGAAGAGCTCTGCAGGCATACAGGTGGATTCTGATTTGCTAAATGTAAGTGGATAGTTAAAGATAGACACAAAGGGTTTCTGAGCTCTCAGTCTAAGGCTTATTGAACATGTCTCCTGAAATTTCATGTCGTCTTAAAGCAAAGTGTGTCAGTACACACACACACACACACACACACACACACACACACACACACAACCCACTTATTAACATAAAACACTAACAATAGTTTCTACCATTTCCAGTAAGTTCATCTAATACTAGGATGAAACATTATTCAATCTACTGCTTTTTCCATCTGTTTTGAAAACCTTTATAATTAATCATATATTTATGCATTCTATTCATTAAGTACAATAGCTTCCTATCTCAAACTCTGCAACAGATTGGGGATTCAGAGGTGAAAATCGTATTTGCTCCTTAAATTTTGCAGAGAGAGAAATAAAGTTTTATACACGTATGTGTAGGGCTAGGGAAGAAATTTAACCACTACGTAAACCTATGGAACTTTTGAATTAGAGGCAATCTTTAACGCTAAGTAAACTCTAACTATATCCTTTCTTCAGGTTATAAATAAGAGGAAAGAAACACAGAAACACAAGAGCTTATCCACATTATGTTTTCTAGGGGCTGACCACTGTGCAGTAGAATTAAAGTCTCATCCTTCTGTTTGCTTTTTCAACCTATCCTTCCATTTCCCTGAAGAGACATTCAAGTTGCACTGCACTCCACTCTGGAGTATCTTTTGGGATGTTAGTAATCATAAAAAACAATGTGCCTATTATAATATTTGGGAATTGGAAATGGTGTAATTTTTTTTTTTTGTATTTTCGTGCAATTTAGGATTAAACAGCAAGTCTATGTTTCAGTGCTTGCATTAGGACAATAATGAATGAACTCTACAGCACCACCAGTAATAAATTATGCCTTCCTGATGGACCTTTCCCTGTTAGTTGTAAATTTTGATAGCCTTATAGAATAAATTTCTTTATGAGGTACATGTAGGAGATGAGATCAGGAATTGATAATTTACTGGCTCTTAAAGGTAGGATTTGGTCTCTGGGTGTAAGTGGTACTAGAGAATTCTTCTAGAGGATAATTGCTTTTTCAATTATTATTCTAATGAAATAAAAAATTATAAAGACAGCACTTTTTGTATCAAGAAGCAAAGATATTACAATATGTTAGGAGACAGGGGTGCCATTTGAAACCTTTCCTGCTAAATATCTCCAGGGAATCCAGAAGCCAGACGACCCTTTAACTCCTAGGTCTGTTTCCACGGGACAGTTCTGTGGTTTATATTTAAATTTCCACAATCTTGGGTTTTGTTGCTCCAACAGCTCCCTTCCAGAGAAGTTTTTACAAATGTAATTTGCTGAGCCATTTATAAAGGGACTACTCTTCCTATAGTTTATCTTTCCCAACCTAAATTCTTAAACTGCGTATGAATGCCTGTGATGGGGCTGAGGTCTAAGTTGCAAGCTTATGGTAGGAAGGAGGCTCCCCCTTCATTGCTTTCTGTGTGAAGCCCTGGGTTCCCTCAAGTTGAGCATTTTGCTAACAATCATTCTTCTGTTGAGTTGAAAGTTCTGGGTTGTCGCCCTACGGTCATACTCTTCTTATCCCAACACTGTGGCTTCCCCCCACCCGTGAAGCAATTTTAGAAAGCAGGAGTTATGAAACTGGCACTGTCATCTGGCTATTTCCTCCCTAACCTAATCATCCTGACTTTATAAATTATGGGAACTTTGGAAATTTCATTCTGCTCTTGAAATGACCATTTACTTTTAATTAGATTGCTCTGGCATGAGAATCTAAAAATACACCTTCCGTTCTCACTCTAATGAATGAAAGTGAGAAATTAGCTGTCTCAAAGAGTTTTTGTTTCAGCACATTTCTTCCCATTCAAAGTGATTTACAGCAACCTACATCCACTAACTAGCTTGTATTTCAGATGACCATTGGCGCATGTAGGCCGTGCTTTATTTCCGTTCAGAAGGTATAATGCAGACTCTCCAGGGAACTACTGAGCTGGGTGACGCTACTAAATAGGAGTATATGAAGACAAACAAAATTTCAGAATCAACGAGACAAATCAGAATACAAACAAGAATTGAAATCTAATGGAGAGGAAAGCGGGCAGGAACACATTCACGACTTGGTGCTAAATTTACTCTTTTGTAGCTAAGTGTCAGAGTGAGCTTTTTCACATTCTTCCTCTGTCAACACAATTAAGTGTACAGAGAGCTTTTGAAAGGTGGAATTAGAACTTCTGCACAATGTAGATGACTCTCTCTAACAGCTGTGTCTTTTTTGCTTCTGTGCATCCCATCATTTTGATATATGTTAATTTCACTGATGGCAAAAATAAACGTCATTAACATCTAACTAGTATCATAGCATTTAAACAGATTCACAGGCTCTCACTTGGACAGTCTGCACAAGGACGCTAGGGAGTCACTCTAGAAACAATCAAACCCACTCTGTGCAAATGAATTGAACTTGGACAAAGGGTTATTTATCAGCATATAGGGCATATAGGTCAAGATGAATTTCAAATCAATCATTACCTTTCGAGGCTACCAGATGTGGACCCTCAACATCTGGAATTTTAACCTAGGGTGTGTGTTTAGAGGACCACAGAACAGCCACTACAGAAATAATTAAGGCCATGACATCTAGAGCAGGGTGAATATTATGATAAGTCTGTTATTAGACACACACACACACACACACACACACACACACACACACTGCTTATATTAAGCTTAACTCCTGCCACTTGTACTAGAGGTGAAAGATTCATCTAAATATTACTTCAGTGTCAACTCATTGTATCTACCAATTTGTTGGATCCACAGGTACCAAATCAAATCTGTCCATATCACGTGTATGTTGTACATGGAATACTATTCGAAATATATAATTTAAAATATATAATTTAAAAATCTAGATATTCAAGCCAAATTATTTTTAGTCATTCTTTTTACACCAGTGTATCTTTTAGTATTATAGAACAGCAGTTGGAAACAGAGGCTTTGGTAACTGGCTCACTAAATACTATGCCAGAATATACTAGTTCCAACACCATGGAAAAATGCCTACGAAGCCAGGCAGTGGTGGTTCACACCTTTAATCCCAGCACCTGGGAGGCAGAGGCAGATGGATTTCTGAGTTCAAGGCCAGCCTGGTCTACAGAGTGAGTTCCAGAACAGCCAGGGCTATACAGAGAAACCCTGTTTCAAAAAACCTGAGAGAGAGAGAGAGAGAGAGAGAGAGAGAGAGAGAGAGAGAGAGAG
>JANHMN010000021.1:42672641-42730815 GCA_030674055.1 Rhabdomys pumilio
TATCTATCTATCTATCTATCTATCTATCTATCTATCTATCTATCTATCTATTATCTATCTATCTACCATCTATCTATCATCTGTCAGTCTATCTATCATTTGTCTATGTGTGTCTAGTCATCATCTATCATCTGTCTATTCATCTTAAATACATGGTACAACTTGCTCAGTCTGCATTACGTTACTTGTATGTTTGCAGAGCTGCCCATTTATTGCTGGCTAACCAGTTTGTCTGCTCTTCTCTGGGGAAAAACATTTCTCCCACTCTCAGCATTCTTTAGCCACCTGTAGTTATTTGTGTTTCTTGTCTACCTGTCTTACTGACCCCAATAATGGCTGACCATGGTCACATGACACTCTCTGGTGTACTACATACCTACCTCCCCCAATTATTCCTAACAATGGCTGACTATAGTTCAAAAGAGGAAAAACTCCAGTTTGTGTTTTCATTGTTCCTTTATAACTACCCCCAAAGAGGTGCAAATTACTGGCTTGTCCTTCATAGCTTGCTTAGCTATTCACATAGAATCAACAGCTCAGGGATAGTACCACCCACAATATGGATGACAGACTCTGGATGCTCTACTAGAGACCCTTCTGTATCTTTGTTTTCAAAATAAAGCCTCTGCTAACACTGGATTCCTTATTCCATTTATCCTTACCATGATTTGAAGATCCATATGAGGGAGGGTCAAGGTATGGGTCTTCCTGTAGGAAATCGTCTCCACTTCCTCTTCAATTCCTCTGCCAAGCGCTGTAGTCCTCACTCCTTGAGGGACTCTGATGGAAGCATTGCTGCATTCATCACTTGCAGATTAGTCCTTGAGTGAGCTTGAAGATCTTAGCCCTCTTTCAGAAGCTCTTCCTTTTTGACTCTCCACCATGTAAACTTCTCAGGAAAGCAAGTTCTAAGTGGAGAATTTACCCTAATCATATTGTAGGTCTCCCTTCCTTTAGATGCCCCTCTTTCTCTTGACTTGACCCTCAGGAAGCATCATCACTGGTTGATGGTGATACCCTTTACCCTTTTCTTTTGTCATGCCTCTTTCTTAGGAAAAATATTCCTTTCTCATTTTTCCTTTCAGTCATAAACCAATAGACCTAAAATATCTTGAGACTTTCCTTTGATCTGTATCTTGGTTAGGTATCTATTGCTATGATAAAACACTATGACTAAACTTAGTTTGAAGAAAGAATTTATTTCACCTGGAGGCAGGAGCTATTGTGTAGTCCTTACTGGCTTGCTCCTCATGGCTTTCTCAGCTAATTTTTTTTTTAATTCACCTAGGACTACCAGCCCAGGAATGGTATCACTTGACAATGTGCTGGGTCCTCCTATATTAATCACTAATTAAGAATTTTTTTTTACAAGCTTGCATATAGTACAGTGTAGGCCCATGAAGGGATGATTTGGTCTCCTTGGTAGAGCACTGGGTTTGAGATAGCCGGATACCTACAGGTGACCATGGCCTGTGAGGGACGGCACGTATCTCCCACACCAGATTCCAGACTCCTCCATGTGGCTCACATCCCCATTAACCTGCGCCTTGCAGACACGTTTGGCTCAGTAGCTCTTCCCAGAGAGGTTTTGTGTCACCATCTACAGCTATAGGTAGAGGGCATGACTAACAGGCCTCCACCTCGAGATTTCCATATTCATGAGTTACCTAAAGGCCAGGGGACATAGCTAAATTAAGTTATTCCTTCCCAGACCCCCCTTTTTTTCCCTCTCCCTATTTAAGCCAGCTCTCCCCTGGCTTAAAGGGGGGCACGCACATCTAGACCCAACTATCACACTATGAACAATAAACTTTTAAACCCATGGACTTCACGTGTCTTCTGGGGCCTGCTGCCGCCAAAGTTTCTAGCTTTTGGAATCTTGGACCTTCCCATGTATTTGGGACCCACCGGGCATGGAACACCCTGCCCCAGGTCTCCTCCACCACAGAGTTTGATTCCACACTCCAGTACCACGAGATATTTTCTCAATTGGAAGTTCGTATTCCCCCAAAAAAACCTATAGCCTGTGTCAAGTTGGCATAAAACTAGTCAGCAAAACATGTCTCCTCAGAAACTTGAGGACTCTGGAACGAAAAAGTTCTATTAAGCTAAAATCCATTATGAACTACCACAGCATGATAGCATGATCTGGCTTCAAGATTCCTCTGGATAATTGCCACTGCTATCCTAAGGGTGGTACATTTGACTTTTAAATTCTGAGGGATCTCAAAAACCTTCTTTAACACAGTTTTATTCTGGCTGTCAAAAATCCAGAGAACTCTAATTGCCTAATCCAAGACCCATGCCTGATCAGCCTAGTTATAATTACTAATCATGTGATAGTCTTTAGCCTTTACACATTTTATCTCATATCTTTCTGTCTTGAATCTCCAAAACAATGTCTATATTACTCTTGCCATAACTTGCCAAGCCATCGATGCATTTACCTGGGCAATTAAAGTCCTGCCCAGCTAGATCTGAACAGTTCTCTCCCAGGTGTTCTGACATATCCCTCATCTCTTCAGGTCCTTTGCTTTGGATCTGTGAACCTGCTCCTTACTCCCAGAACTCTTCTCCAATATGTGGATGATTTTTCTTTGCAGTCTGTCTTATGACCTTTCTCTATAACATACCACCTTATTTAACTTTTTGGCTATCCAAAGATACTGAGTATCTTCTAACTCCCAAATCCCTCTTCCCGAGAAACTTACATTGGCCACACCCTGATTCACCCTTCCTCTGGCATACCTCAAATTTAAACACTCTGATCCAGGGCACAGCTCCTCCCCAAACTAAACAGGACCTTCCGCCCTTATAGGGCATAGCGAGTCATTTTCATATCTGGATCTTCAACTTCAGTGTCTTAGAAAATCTCCTTTATCAGGCTATTCATGGCCCTTTTAAAGAGCCTCTGAACTCCTATCCTACTGAACTATTGTCTGGACTTCATGTATAACTTGCTTCAGACAAAATAGTTACAGAAAGGAGCTTAGATTTGAATCTAGATACTATGGCTTTAATGTTTTCCTTGTCTACTAAACTTATTCTTTTCAATGTAATTGACAAAACTGCTTGCATTTGTCTTATATGCTCTGATATTTTAAAATAAGCATATTTGATAATTGCTGCACAGAATCAATTAATTCATGAATTTCCTTGTGTACTTTTTTTTGAAATCAAGCATAATATTTATTATCCTCTTAGACATTTTAAAAAATGTAACACAAAGTTATAATCACAATGTTGCATAACAGATCCTTTTAATTCATTTCTCTACCTTAAGTTTTGTATCCCTTGACAAACATTACTTCTTGTTCTAGTTTTAATGTGTCATAACTACCATCTTTAGTCTCTGAGGTAACATATTAATAAAATCATATAATATCTATAATTTGCTTCTGGCTTCCTCCCTTAAAGATGCAATATTCTGGAGTTTCATCAATGTTGTAAAAATATCAGCAGGATTACATTATTTTTATATCAAAGAATATTTACCTATGTATATGTAACAAATATTTTCTTTATCTGTTCACTCACTGATGGACATTAAGATTGATTCCATTTCTTATCTGTTGTAAATAAAGCTATTATAAACTTAAGAGCACAGAATTTTCTTTAGTATATGAACTTCATGTTCTTTCTTTGAATGTATAATTATATTGGGGTTGGTTGTTAGATCATACAATAGTTTAGATTTTGGTTCTGAGGTTCCTTCATACAGTTCATACTGGTTGGAACCCTTACAATATATAACAGTAAACAAACATTCTCTTTCTTCAACATGCCAATGTCTTTCAGCTCATGCTTTTGATAATAGCGGTTCTACATGGAGTGGGACAGACTCTAATTGTGGTTTTGACTTACATCACAGTAGTAATTAAGGATACTGAGCGTTTTTCATATACTCATTAGCTATTTCTACATGCTTTCTTGATAAATCTTTATTCTCTGGTCTATTTTACATAAGATTGATTTCTTGCTTTTGAGTTGTTTGGGCTCCTTATATATTTTGTATATTAGCCATTTATTATTAGCAGTCTTTTTATTTATTACCATCATATTTTATGTAGTATTAGTCAATGGATTTTTTTTCTCTCTTGAGTGTCTTTTGGAATGTGTGTTTTTTTTAAATTTGCTCTAATATCATTTTATCTTTGCTTTTGTTGTTTGTGCTTTTAAAGTCATATCTAAATAAACAAATAATGCTCAGACCAATGCCATAGACATTCTCCTCCTATATTCTACTCTAAGAGTTTTGTACTTCCAGGTCCTGCATTTAAGTCTTGGGTTAGTTTTGTGTTGCTTTTCCTATGTAGTGTAAAGAAAGGGTGCAATTTTATTTTCTAGGTGTTCAGGTGTCCCAATACTATTTATTGAAGGTACCACCTTTTCCCTTCCATAGATTTTGGATGTCTTTGTTGAAGATTTATTCTCTTTGCTCATGATTGCCTTAGTGATTGCAGGTTTATTACTTTCTAAATGGACAATTACTTCCTTTCATGTAATTGGATCTTCAGCAGGCCTGTCAGCACGGATCAATCCCTCCTTTCAGGTACACTTTATTCTTTGCTCCTCAGTGCTTCTCTTCTATGTGCTTTTCCTTCATGGCGCCAGCTACTCTAGCCCTGCTGCCTTCCACATTCTCTATTCGTATCTAGTGCTTACTTCTTCCCCCTTCTAATCTGTGTGGGTCATTTGCCTACCATAGTTTCATTCAGGTTCCAGCTTTCCATTCAACCTATAGACTTAGAACTCTCAAATTCATGTTTACAGCCTAACTCTTCCCTCCAAGTGCCACTTCATAAGTAATTCTTTCATTTATAACTGTAAGCATGATTTCTGTATGAACCTTACACTTACCAGGCCCCCAAGAATATAATGCTTCTCTCTCTCTGCCCCTCTCCTGCCAACCGTTGTCCCCTTTCAGGCCTTCTCTATTAGATCATCCACTATTTCTTTATTTTTGTTTTTTGAGACAGGTTTTCTGTTTGTAGCCCTGGCTGTTCTAGAGCTCACTCCATAGACCAGGCTGACCTTGAATCTGGAGATATGCCTGCCTCTGCCTTCTGAGTGCTGGGATTAAAGCTATGCCCCATCACAGCCCTGTAAGCCACCAGCTCCTAATTTCTCAGTTTATGATTAAGTTCTCCATTGGTACATCCTTCGTCTGCTGGTTCTCGTCATCACTGCACTAGTCAGCCATCTACTCTTGGCTCCTTTTACTTTCAGCTCTTAGCCTGCTGGAGCCATGTGGTCATGGATTTCTACTCTCTCTCATCTTTCTCATCATGGAGCTGCCTGAGCAAGAGGAGGCCTATCCTATCCAGAGACTTTCCCCTCTAAAGAAAGAAACAGCTAATTTCTTTCTTAGCTGTCACATGAGCCCTATATTTCTGAAACATTCCTCTCAACCTCTCCCTTATTCACTCCTGGCCCCCTCAGCCACTCCAGCCATTATTGTGAGCACAGTAGAACCTGCCCTAGTTTCAGAAACAGGCCATGGTCTTTCTTTTCTTTTTCGCTTTTCTTCTCTAGATCTTCATAACAATGCTGCCTCCTTATAATTCAGCCTTCATTCAAACCACATTCATAGTAGAGAATGCCCTGAAATGTTCAAATGTAGACACGAGTTCTCTCCCTGCTCAATGACTTTCAATCTTTCCACTGGATTCTCTTCAAATATTTACTTCCTCTATAATTTATTAGGGTGCTTATTATTTGTTTTCTCCCCAGCAATATAAGCTCTCTGAGGACAGGAAAAGGCATTGTCCTGTCTTATTCATTATGTCCTCAGAGCAATTTGTGTGATATGTGGTCTTCACTCATTTTAACTGCCACCAAGTACAGTACAGCAGGTGCTATAACTTGTATATTATAGCACAAAACATGGTGGTTTGGGGGAAGTTAAGAGCAAGTGACTCGTGCTTAACTAAGGGAATACTTTATAGGACAGAAGAGAGTGTGTTCAAAAATCTGTGTCTTATTTATTTTAGCTTCTGTTTAGATACATGCAGTTGAATCAAACATAGAGAGCATCTCCTATTGGTAACTATAGTGACACAAATATCTGTGGTGTTGTAGATCGCACCTGCTTCTTGACTATTCTGACAAGTGCCTGTCAAAGGTGCATATCCCCTCAGTTTCTCATAGAGGGCTAAGAAGTTATACCTATAAAATTTTCTCCTTTAGAAAAGCTTAAGCAAGCTACATAACCTGAGTTACTGCCAACTACTTTGCTCATTTCTCACAGGCAAGTTAATGTAAATGCATGATGAGCGATGAGCTGATCTTATTTATGGGAAGAGGAAGTTCAGAGTGTTTACAGCACTAAACTATGTGAGCTTTCCTACTCACTTATTTACATTTCGATTTCAGTGTTAGATTAAAGTTTCCTGAAAGCATACTCTTTCAGTGGATATATGCTTAATTTTTAAAGCCATGTTTTATCTTAGGAGATGAAATTTGGTGGTTTATCGTTCCAAAGAAAGGACAACATGCTGAAGAGAAAATGTGGGGAGAAAGCAGTCCTGATATAGACAAACTAGAGTCTTTTCAAAGCATGTCATGAGATTCAGAGTTTTCAATCATCCCCAAAGCTCTGTCGGTCATCTTACTTGGAGGTTAGAAAAATGGTTATGGGAGCCTGACAGCTTATGAGACCGGCTTTCCTAGTGGCTGTCTTCCAGATGTAATCCATCCACGTTCTGCCTGTGGTTACTGCCATGTGGTGGCAGTTGTCTCCTTAGGCGAAATGGAAAGAGGGGTGATTATGGGTTTTGACACTGTCTGGAACGTGTAGGGAAACAGTGGCGCTTTCAAACTCCCCCAATTAGTTTATTTCGAGGGAAACCGGGCAGAAAATTCTGAGAATGCAGCGTTCACACAATGTAACTGCTTCTCAAGAGGGTGTCACCTCCCAAGTCCTCACTCTGTCCCCTGAAAAGGCTCACAATTGTTACATCACACTGCTGGGAGTGTGCAATGGGCTTTAACGATCCTGCTGCAGAATGCCACGTCCAGGGGTTTATGTTCTTGTGATTAAGACATTGAACAGAAAAGTGTGAAATACACAAATAAATATGTTTTTATGGCAAGACAGACTGCCTCTGTATTTGAGACTATATAACAGCTCATTATAGTCCAGTCACTGATTGTTCCTGCTTTGCCAAGCATTTACTGATGGAAACGGTCTCAGCACATTTAGAAAAGAAATCAAATCTGCATTATGGAGTTGACGTCTTTGTATTTCTGGATCCATGCATGGCAGATCCAGTATACAGCTATATTTGATGTGTTTTTAATTAAAACCAGGAAGTGTCCAAAGCTTCTCAACGTTGTTCCATCTCTTGTTTCTGTTTGCACAGCTCACCATGTTAGAACTGGGACTTGCGAGGTGGTGGCGCTGCACAGATGCTGTAATAAGAACAAGATAGAAGAACGGTCCCAAACGGTCAAGTGCTCCTGCTTCCCTGGGCAGGTGGCAGGCACTACACGAGCAGCTCCATCTTGTGTGGATGGTGCGACCTCTTCCATTGCTCCTTGAAATAACATGGTTGGAATTGGAACCCCACTATAATGCTGTCTACTGGAGTCACTCTGAGGGGAAAACACTGTAAATCACATGGCAGAAAGGAAGTTATTTGGGGGTATTTTTTGTAACATGAAAACCTCGAGCAAGAGTGAATCATGGCTAGCATAGCTCTGCTACAAAAGCATTATAAAGAGGTTCCAGCCGGTCAATGATATTGTTGCCATGAAATGTAGATTTGTTGGTAGATACGAGATTCATAAATTGCTTTGGAAAAGCAAGATGGCTAAGGATGGTGAAGTAATGTATGTTCAAAAAACTGAGCAGAGTTTAATAGTAAGAGAAAAAAAGTAAACACCATGTACTCAAATGATTGGCTGAAGATAAAATTCACATAAGATGACTTCAATGAAGATGGATGTAAATATTGGTTTCTTTGTTTGACTGTTCATATTATTATAGTCTATTATAAATCTTTGTATGAGGCTATTAATTGTTGCATAGTAAACAGTAATTTGTTATGTGGCTTATTCCTTGTGAAGAAATTACTGTTTACAATAAAAAAGAGAAAAACATATTAGGTCTACTAACACTCTCCTGATTTTTAGCCTGCTTATGGGGAGCCTTTCATTGACTTTAAAATATTGATTCATCCAGGCATGGATATAGTTTATTATGTATTCATATAAATCAGTGCAAGGTCTCTCAATATATCAGTCAGATGAAGTTTCTGTTTTTACTTGAGACATTCTTCAATATTGTGAGTACAGTTATTACTTTCTGTTGAAAATCTAGAAATGTATTAATATTTTATATATAATATACTACCAATATATCCCATGGCAGTTGTTCTTATTGTGGTAAAATAGTCTGGTATGGTGGCATACATCTTTTATCCTAGGAAGGCAGAGGCAAGTGGATTACTGTAAGTTTGAGGCCAGCCTGGTCTATAGAGTGAGTTCCAGGATAGCCAGGACAGCACAGAGAAACTCTATATCAAAATAGGATATAATATATCTTTTGAAATGCCCACAGACATACTCACACTCATATACATATATATATATGTATATATATACATATATATATATATATATGACAATACTTGAAAACACAATGCATATTAGTTGAATCAGTGATTTTTGCCCCATGAGTCCCAAATAGAGATATTGAGTTAATTTTTCTCTCTCCTCATAGCATCCATAGTGGAACAAAAATGGTGGTGTCATATGCAGCCATGTCTGGAGGGAGAGGAATGTAAAGTTCTTCCAGATCGCAAAGGATGGAGCTGCTCCTCTGGAAACAAAGTAAAAACAACTAGGGTAAGTGGACAGCCGGCATAGGTGGGAAAAACATGAGTTAATGGGTAACAGGATATGTGCTACAGTAACTTAAGTGGTGTTTGAGGAATGAGAGAGCATAGCTTTTTATAATGTGAATTGTCCATTTATTCATTTATTCATAGCACATTTTTATTTCAGAATTTCATCTTTTATCAACATCATCCACCTCCATGTTTTCTGATTAATGAAATAATTTTCCTCATAAGATATTGCCAATGGCATGAACAGCCCCTAACCCCATGATCCATTCTGAATGGAAGACAACTGGCCATAATCCCTGTTCCTCAGTTGAGTACTTATGGGAATACATCCTGGCAAAGACTGATTAGCTTATACATGGCTTCATATCTATTTATAACTTGGGTTCCTTCTGTTTTGTGAAATCAATTGTTCTGACCTTCCTATGTTTTGGATCATTAAATAGTTTTCTAAGGGTTAAGGGTTAGAGGTTATAGGTTAAAGATTAAAAGTTGTAATTACTTTCCATTAGGGAAATGGAAAGGCAATTCAGAATCTCAGGATTACAAAATGATGCTCAGAACAGGGGTCCATTTCTGTTCTCAAGAACTTCTCTGGAAGTTGAGAGAGGAAGGAAAAGTCATTTAATTTTTAATTCTTCATTGACTACATGAATTCTCTGGACTAGAAGAATTGTGACTCCTTTTAAAATATAATAATATAAATTTAAATACAATTATTTAAATTATTATATACTTACAAATACATAAGTAAGAATTATATATAATTGTAAATAATTAAATTTAGAATTTCATACTTTTCCTTTTGCTTTGAAGGGAAGCTGGCAATTGGTTAAAATTGGATAACTGAATTATAAAACAAAGTAGTTGTATAAGGATGTTTTATGGAGTGACACCAAACTAGTTAATATTTAATTGACATGAAAAAATTTTTAAATTTTCTGTGTACCTTCAAGTGATTATTTTATTGATGTCACCCAACACATTCTAGTCTGTCAAGTAATATGAATGCATTGACAGCAGACACAAATGTGGCCATATTTTGAATAGCGCAGATAAAACCATATTTTGTTGTGTTGCCAAATATTCTTGACTCCTCTGTTGGTTGGATTTTGGCAAATATTTCCAAAATTATACCGAGTAAGTATATGATCAGTTAATTAGAATAATTATATTATTCAATGTGCTTTCAAAATTTCTGATTCATTCTGATTTGTTTAAAAACCTTTTTTTCTGATATAAATTTTTGTAAGGTATTTATTAACATGAACTTATTTTCCTCTCATACTATTTCTATTAAAAATAAGACTTGTGAGAATTTACTAAAGATTTGAGATTCTGAAACATATCTACAAAATAAATAAGTAAAAAAAGGTACACTCTGTATAGCCACTGCATGTTTTCATCAATTCAGTAGACAAGGGGAAGCTGACATTTATGGGACCCATAAACATATGCTGCACACTGAACAAGGTGCTTTAAATACATTACCTAATTTACTCCGCTTAATAGCCCCATAAAGATGATATTTTAATCTCCATTTTACCGGTGAGTAAACCAATACTTTTGCAAAGTTAAGTAACTTCACAAGGTCATAACAGTAATTAATTGAGGGAATATGACTCAGCCACACAGCTCAGTTCTCAAAATTGATCCCTTCATCTGTACCTCTAACTTAACATTAACATACAATTTAATATATTTGTCAGCGATAATGATAAAATGTTCCTATGGTTCTTTTCATAAGAGGTAGACCTTTAAGAATATATTTAACTTTCTGGATCATTGAAATAAAAAGGTCAAGACAATGCTGCTGGAATTCTCAAAAATTATTTTCCAATGGTGGCCTCTCCTTCCCAGTTGGCCATATTCTCAATAATCTAAAATTAAAGTTGAGCTTCGCCTTCATAAAAATTTCCCCAATGTATAGAAATAAGATGTATAAAAGAGTAATTAGTCCTGGGTAGGAAAACCCCTCTAGATCTCTATAGGTTACAACATTTTCAGATTTTCTTTCATTTTTTTTTTTTTTCACTAAGAGCAGCTGGTAATGGAGGACCTTATAGAACATATCACCCAACATTATCCTGGGATTAAAGCAAAACAAAACAAAACAAAACAAAACAAAACAAGAACTACAGCAAAAACAAAAACAAACAAACAAATAAACAAAAAAACTGTGACCAGGCAGGAAGTCCTTCCAATGCAAGTTCCATGGTAGAGTTCATGGTGTCCAGAGTTGATGGTGACAATTGTGGCTGTATGCAGACGGGAGCAGAAATGAAAAACCCTCAAGTGTTCATGGTACTGAAGCTGGACTTGAGTTCCTTTTCCCATTTTATTGGCTCTTAGTCTCTCTTTCTCCCTCTCTCTTCACCCTCCCCTCCTTTTCTATGTCTCCCTTTCTCTCTCCTTCATCTTTCTGGAGGCATACTACCAAATTGCCTCTCCTGCTATCAGACAAAAGTCTGTATTCCCCTTTCCTCAACTCAACTGTCACCCTGACTGCTTTGCCTCCTCTGTGTCTCACATATACTTTGCTGCCATGGCTTTGCTGCCTCTATTCTTACCAGTTCAACCTTTACTTCTGAAAGCAGACAAGAAAAGACTATTTAAAAAAAAGCCTTCTCATATTTAGTATGATATTACACCAGGGCAACACACTCAGGGCATTGTGTCCCAGCCAATTCAATAAATGAGCCTGGGAAGCAAGCTTATATAACCCCAAAGGGTGTTTGAATCAACCACAGCCATTGATGCCTATGTTTTGAACCAATTACAGCCTTGTCCCTTAACATGAGTCATACTGGTCCCTCTGATAGGTCAGTGGGGAAGTTCTGCTCTGATATCTTAGGTGGTTGCGGGGTCATCTAGAGTTTCTTGAAACTCATGATAGCACAAAGTCTGATAGAGATTGTTTCAAACTACACTGACTGTGTCTCTAGGGGCATGGAGATGATCTGTGGTTGTCAAGTCATTTTCTTACATCACCTGAGGGTTAATCTAACTGTTTGTACCATCAGTGGAAGACAAGAAGCCTGAGTGGGTACTGGCCAACATCTCTGTTGCTCAGTGCATTCGGGGCTGCAAAAATGAGTCCAACAGCTGCAAACTAGGGAGTTAGATTGCTCTGTGCATCCAGCATCTGTGCTGATTGAAAAATGGACATCAGAAGGCAGACTTACAATGAGAACTGAGTGGACTTACTGGTAACATTAGCAGTGACTTTAACAGTGCTTATCAGTGTTTAACATCAGCTCAGCACCCAAGTGAGAGGGGAGTTCTCACCATCCATTGCAGATTAATACAGTTGTATTTAATCCAATGCATGGATTAAATTGCTTCTAAGATTTCTAATGATTCTGAGGCTAGAAATTTTACTTTAGAGATGAAAGTAGACAGTAAGGGAGAAGCTAAAAATGACTTGAAAGAAGGAACTTTTTGAATTATCAAAGTGAATTATTTCCTTTTGTTTTATAAGAAACATTTTTATCCTTAATTGTTTTAAAATTTGTATTTTAATTTTTCTTACATTTTGATTACCTTGAATTTTCTTTAGCTGTATGCATTCATGTCTTTATGTTGGTCAGAGAATATGAGTATAAATGCTCCAGAAGGCTAGAAGAAGGCTTTGGGTCTGGCACTGCAGTCACAGGGGTAGAGTGACCAAAATTGGGCTCTGGGCACTGAAGTTGAGTTCTCTGTAAGAACAGTAGATGCCCTTAACTACTGAGTCATCTCTCCCACTTTTGTTTCCTAGTCTTCATGGCTTTAATATCCTATATTTTATAAAACTAATTTTGGATATATGAATAAAATGAGTGTAGAGAAATAAAACAGGTAGTTAGTTTTTAAAAAAAAACTTGTAAAACACGGACATACTTAGATATTTTCAATGAACTGAATGTTTTGATACTGTACTTGGATGGTCAAAATCTCGTAAATATGAATGTTTGGTCAAATGTTGCTCTAGTGCCATAAAACGCCAAAGATTCCAATGTCATAAGCTCTGTGTTTTCCACTGAAATAATTTTTAAAAAGGGAAGGCAAGAAAAAACATCCTTTAAATAGGTTGGAGCACAAAATTATGGCACAGAGAGAACGCTTGACAGAGGTGATTTCTGCAATCATAAGTGTAAGCAGATATAGTATTAGTAAGAAGCCTAAGTAATTACTATATTCATTCTATTGTCTTAGGATTTTATTGCTGTGAACAGACACTTTATACAATGCAACTCTTATAAAGGATAACATTTAATTGGAGCTGGCTTACAGGTTCAGTGGTTCAGTCCATTATTATTAAGGTGGGAGCATGGCAGCATCCAGGCAGGCATGGTTCAGGAGTAGCTGAGAGTTCTACATCTTCATCTGAAGGCTGCTAGAAGACTGGCTTCCACGTGGTTAGGAGTAGGGTTTTAAAGCCCATACCCTCAGTGACACACTCCCTCTGACGAGGCCATACCTACTCTAACAGGGCCACACCTCCTAATAGTGCCACTCCTTGAGCCAAACGTATTCAAACCACCAGAGCTATCATTGTCCTCTTAACCAGTCTTGAGTAAGACAGCTAGGGCTGTCTGAGTCTGATGAAAATCATTATTCCTAATTCTGCAGGTCCTGGACACAAAAGGATGCCTAGAAGAGAGGCTAGAACAGGTTACACAGTAGCTTGGGAGCTGCTATCAGCCTAGAGGCTATTTCTGTTTCTGAGGCAATGTGTGACGGTCATATGGGATTTTTAACACAAACACAATGGCTGGGGATATGATTAAAATATTCCGTAACATACATCCTCCCTTATAGTTGCCCATATCCAATCTGGAATGCTCAGGTAAGTCTCACAGTGGAAGGAAAGCAGTCAGCCAACACCTGCAATGATGCATGCAAGGCCTCAGCAGGGGAGGTGGTATCTTCCAGAACTTACTAGAAATCGGGCCTGGGTGAGTTCATTTGAGTAATGAGTAACCTCATTGCCCTTCCCACAAATGTGAATTATACCCTGCCTCTGCCTTCATGCTCCATTCAGAGAGCTCGGCTGCTGTTGTCATTCTGACCTATTTTCTTTCTCAGAAAGGAGGGGAAGCAGCCAGATAGCCATTTAGGCAACAGCACATTTTTGTACTCAAATCCATTTAGTCTGAAGAGCATAGAAGACATAACATCTGTTTCCAAACTCCCCCCCCCCGTCCCCACCCTCCATGCTGAAGGAGAAAAATTTAGGAGAGCCCATGGCACACAAACCCTTCTCCCGAATTACCTTTAAGATTTAAGTTAAAAAGAAAGGAAAAATCATAAGGTCCCTTTTATTCTTTTATTTTAAACTTACTTTCAAAGATAAATAGTGAGAAACTTTTTTTTTAGAGTCATTAATAAAAGAATAGTCTCTCCAGTGTAAAGGAGCACATAATTATATGCTAATTATACAATACAAAATAGCAGGGAGAAGGTGCTGTAGAGCTTGTGAGATATGAGAAAATATCACTAACACTGTTGGGATCATCAGTAAGAAAAACAGACTATGCTTCATTTCTTTTTAACGTTTTGATGTTATTTCTCTGTGGCAGAGCCGAGGAACTCATGAAGGCTTTAGAATTTTCTTTTCTTATCTGTCGGTATGAACATCACATTCCAGAACACAGGGGTCAATAGCTCTCAGGTCTGATTTCCTGGGGAAAACATGACAAAATACTTACTTTAAAAGTGACTTTATATTGTCATTACATATATTATCCAAGATCTTCCTACTTCTCCTATGCATAAAATGGATTCTTGGGGCATAATTCTTAGCTGGTTGGGATACTTTTATCCTTATCCACATACTCAACATACCTTAATAACATAAGAATTATGTAATTTGTAATATACCTTGAAACAAAATAGATTTTTGGTTTTTGGTGGGTTTTGTTTGTTTGTTTGTTTTGGTTTTGTTTTTTTGAGACATGGTTTCTCTGTGTAGCCCTGGCTGTCCTGGAACTCACTCTGTAGACCAGGTTGGCCTCGAACTTAGAAATCTGCCTGCCTCTGCCTCCCAAATGCTGGGATAAAAGGCGTGCGCCACCACTGCCCGGCCAAAATAGATTTTTTAAAAGGTGATAGAGTAAAGTTCTTAACCCATTGTAAGAATTCCCGAGCACGTTATATGGTAACAGTATTTGTAACCTAAACACAAAAGCATATGTATCATTAATATAGCAGTTACTGTGTACTGGACTCAACACAGTCAACCACACTGGACAATACGAGTAACACAGAGATGTATAAAATATTCTTTGCCTCCAAGAAGCATACACACTTCAGATTAGGAAATGAAGACTGTTTGCAGCCTCGTAAGTTTCTTTATCTCTATACAGCATCCAGCAAGAGACATCAGGATCAATGATTAAAAAAAAGTATCCAGACTAATGCTATGGAAATAATAGACTAGCCATGACCTTGCTTTAGCATCATCACCTACAAAGGCATGAAGATGTCAAACTAGGTTCAGCTTCTAGGTCTCTAGCTGTGTATACCCAGGACATTTCTCACTTCATTCACAGCTAAACTGGTAAGACATTAATAAGTGGATCACTTCAGACGGCAAATAAGACTGGTTTTTAGAAGGGAGAAAGAAAATAGCTTCTTGTGAATTTTGCTGACCAAAGCCTCAAGTTGCCTCCTCTGGACAAAACTGGGTTTTACATCAAGGCTGAGTGTTATAGATCTAAGCAGAACAAACATGCTGTCCCAGACTCAATGCAAAGGGAGGGCATAGCATGGGGATAATTTTTTACTTCATTACATTAAAGTGGCATAGTTCATATGCCGTCTTCCACGCCTTTGCTTGGTGCTCACTTTGCCTAGAGAATGTAAGTACATTTAGAGTACAGTAGTTCTTTCTTGATGTGCTCACTCGTATCCAGCATATCCCCATCCATTTGTCTTCATCTTACAACCAGTCGGGGCTTCAATTGCACTGTATTCCACAGCACAAAGCCAAATGACCTTTAGGGCTGTGGCTTATAAATTATATTACAGCACCTACAGTAAGAAATATATTGTATCTTGTGACCCATTATATACACCACACACACACACATACACACACATATACACATTCACACACGTATACATACATATACATACATACACACACACATACACACACACTTGTATGTACCACACTGCAGTTGAAGTTATACTTTGATATTTTTGTTGTCTTCTTATCTTACAACCTTTCTCTTTCTTTTTCCTTCCCACTTATTTTTTCTTCTTTCCCATCCTTCCTTCCAGTATCAGCCTCATGGGTTCATTTTATCATTTGCTGATTAGTTGCATACTGCATCTCAGAAAATACCATGTTGATATCTGATTGCTTTCCATGCCCTGCTCCATTGAACTTGTGAAGATACAAACTCCTTAACAAAGTTTTCAAATCAACTCAGTTCTCATGTTTTAATATTAGTTTTCAATATATTTTGGGGTAAATATTTCATTTACTTTTGAGATATAGATCTCAGGGACATGAATCAAATGCTAAATAAGATTAATTCAAAGATGCCTTCTTGTTTACTATTTTAAGTTGCTGTTCTAAGTTTTAGTTGAAAGTACCAAAGAAATAAAACCACTGAAATAAGAAATTCTGCTCTCAAGGCCTGAACTAGGTTACATTTGTTTTTTGTTGCTGGCATAGTAAGTTAGAGAAAGTTTAAGTGACTTAATACAATGCCCGTTAGTCATTATAAGTCAAGGCCACAACAGTGTCCGTTATCTGGGTTTTGTGGAGTAGAATCAAATAGTGGGCATCATGTTTTTATCACAAGGCTGTGGTTATTCGTGGTGAGGCTAGGGAGAATCTACTAAGATCATTCATGTTAACGTCTTCTGGTATGATAGTGCTGATAGAGCTAGGCTTCCCAGAGCTTCTGTCACCTCTGTTAGGATGATGAGTTTTTCCAATCTCGATGTCTCCCAGTCTGAGAGATTAGCTGCATAGTCAAGCCTCCTCAGGTCTGCGGTCTCAGTACCTTCCCTAGTCTCAGCACTTCCTCTGGTGTCCTCCTTTGTTGTGTCTCCAACTAACTTCTCTGCCTGCTGTCAAGTGCTTTTAAGGGATGAGAAAGTTACAACACAAGAAAATTCCTTCAGGGTCAGCTAATCAGCAAACACAGTTATATCTGCAAAGCACTTTCACCACAGGACTTAAATTACTGCTTCTTTGAGGAAACAAAGGATATGAAAGACAATACATCTGGTGACAAAGATAGACCAGATCCTACCTGTTATATGGAATACAACAAAAATAAAAAAAGAATTGGTAAAATACATAGCACATTAGATGATGTGTTAGGTCATTTTGGGCAAAAAGGATGCTGTCTTAGTTAGGGTTTTACTGCTGTGAACAGACACCATGACCAAGGCAACTCTTATAAGAATGACATTTAACTGGGACTAGCTTACAGGCTCAGAAGTTTAGTCCAATATCATCAAGTCAGGAACATGGCAGTGTCCAGGCAGGCATGGGGTTAAAGAAGCTAACAGTTCTACCTCTTGTTCTGAAGGCAGCTAGCAGAAGACTGGCTTCTAGGCAGCTAGGAAGAGGGTATTAAAGCCCACACCACAGTGACACATCTACCCCAACAAGGCTATGCCTCCTAATATTGCCACTCCTTGGTCCAAGCATATACAAACCACCACAGATGGGAAATGAAACATGCTGAACAAATTTGCATATTTGGTTGAGGTTTTGAAAGTGTTATGGAAAACTCACATGGCCATTTGGAGAATAAACTTTCAAAGCAGATGGAAGAAGTTAAGGTCCCTGAGATAATAGCCTTCCCAGGAAAACTATACCAAGGAGTAGCAATAATGTCTGTATCTGCAATGGAGCAAGTGGTAGAATTTAAGGCCAGAAAGCCTTCTTAGGTGTGTCACATCTGACACAATCTTTTGTAAGAAACATGCAAAGAATGGGAGTTCTCATTAGATGACATGGAAAAAAATTGTAGAGATATTTGTTAATCTGTTTTTCTTTAATGCTCAGTAACTCTAGCCCATTTAGCATAATGGCAACTCCAGTATAACATCTTGCATTTGATATTTCTTAAGAACAGATGAACATTTTTATATTATACTGAGGAAGGCAGACACTGAGTGAAATTCATGTCAGAGGAGCTAAAATCTCAAATGACGAGGCAATTAGAAGCAAAACACTTAAGGAACTCAGTAATTGTGGTAATAACATTGGGTTTTTAATAAGGAGGTTCAGACAGAAATGGAATAACACGCTTACAATTTTCACATCAATTAGATACTGAGTTCAAGGCAGGTAGGAACCCAGCTAGGTGCCCAGGATGCAGCATTAGCCAAAGGTAACATTTTAAATCTGGTGTTTTAAATTAGGGAGCTGCTTACTTCATTAACGATAATTTAATAGGAGTAAGAGCGTCCTCCCTGGCATTTGTTTAGAGAGTTATTGGAAATTAATGCAGAAACTTCAAGTGATAGATCACCAGAGCTGTGTTTCCCAAGCTTGGCCTATATATTTACAATTAAAATGAACAATGGGCACAGATGAGCGCTCTGAAACTCCTGGAAGATGGAGATGGCTCCACACTGCTATAGCCATGTATATATCTGTAAATGTTACTCCGAAGCATGTGCTGATGAGCTTAAAGTTAATTGTGAGTATTTACACACTGTAATGTAACGCTGATTGGGTACCGTAGAACATTCCTCAACCATGAAGAATATCTTAATATCCCATAATATTCTTAATGTCTTATAAGATATTCCTCAACTACGAGGAATATCAGAGGCTATGAAGTATGCCCTGTGAATTAGACGGAAAGGAGCACTGTTCTGTGTCTTACAGTAGGGACAAAGGCTGAAGTTATGTCATGTTCATTAAAGATATTATAGATTTCATATATGTTGAAAGTTAAGTATACTTGGGTAGCAAAACTATCTATTTTTGTTTATGTGGACTTACCTAAGGAATGAAGAATCAGCCTTCAAGAAACTTAACAAGTAGAAGGGTGAGAAAGGGAGCCAATTTCTTCACTAGTGTAGCCACATGTTACATCTCTATTATACTCCAGTAAATAATCCCCCACCATACAGGCAACCACCACTCATGACTCATAAAACAAACAAACAAACAAAACCAAGAAGATATAAAACTCGCAAGTTGGAAAAATTGTTAGTCAAAGTTCTGTGTATGGGAAGGTAGATAAGAGGACGCTGGAGCACGTATGTGTCCAAAATATTTTATATATATATGTATGGAATTAGAAAAGCATAAATTACTTAAAAGAAAAGGATTAGGTGGTGATGCTCAAAGAACTCCAATTTGAGGACTTCTGGCCTTTTTCTATATTGGGTGACAAACTTTGTACTTTAAAATGTACACCTTTATCCAATCTTGAGCTACTAAAGCCCCTTCCCTCACAACTTTTACATATGGCACAGGCAGTGTAATGCCTCACAGGATGAGTTCCTGGGCAGTTTTAATTTCTTACTTTGGTGGAAAGGTTAAGAAGACTCAGTGTACTTTTCCAACAACCTCAGAGAGCTTTGGAGATGATGACCAGGTGATGTATCAAGCATATCTGGGTCCCAAATACCTCACCTCTAGGAAGGCAGACAATCTACAACTTGTCAAATCTTCCAGAAGCTTCAGAACAACTCTCAACTCTGGAGTTGGTCTGAGCCGTGTCCTGTAGGAAGGGGGGAACTGAGTTTTTTCTTAGAATGATCACACATCAGCCGGCTATACCCAATAAAATTCCAGATCCCAATTTTAGTGGGTTACAAAAAGATTTATGTATTGGATTTGTGGAGATTAACCCCTGAGAATAGAAACACAATAATAACATGTCTTCAATTATTGGAAGACATAGCAAGGAAAAGAAAAACATATTTGTGCTGTTATAAGAAATACAGCCAAGACCACAGCAAAACATACTCAATGTTAGCTTTCAATGAGTGGCTTGCTTTGGAAAAAAAGAAGTTCCTTAGTTTGAAATGTGATCAATTTGTAACTTGAATGATAAGCAAAAATTCAGAGTTGACTAGATCAACAGTCATAAAGACAGGAAACAGCTTATGAAAAGGCTTGAAGGGATTGATCAAGTCTTAGTCATGAGTTTGAAACTCGTTCTCAGGGTAAGGTAGTGCATGTGAAAGGAAGTAGGTGCAGAGTGGGACTTCCTGGGAGCAGAGTGGTAGGAACCTGTATCTGTGCTATGAGACATTTAAATTTCCATGTGAAAGATTTTAATTTTTTTTTCTCTAGACATGGATGAACTATGAAAGAATCTTATACAATCAGGATAGGAGAAAGGTCTGATTTATAGTTAAGTGTACTCAGCTATGAAGGATCAGAGGAAGGCACAGAATTATGGGTTTGAAGTTAGTAAGAAAAGTGGTACCATTGTGGGTGTAGAGAGATGAGAAGTAGAATCATCAGCATTTGGTAATAACATGAATTCCAGACTCAAAACTTACCTTTTGGTGATTATTTTGGTGATAGTCATTGAAAGAGGCTCAAAGTAGGAAAATCTAGCAGATATTGTGATTTGTAGACCAAGAGACAAAAGCAGACTTCAGAATATAATTATTCATCATCATTCCATGAACCACAATGAAATGATTCATTAGTAAAAGCTGTCTCAAGAGGAATGTTTAAATCGAGACTCCTGAAGACATTTAGCAGGTGGTATAGAATAAGGGAGTTAACTGTGACATCATTCAAGGCAACTATTTACAGTTTTGTCTCTTTAGTGTCTAGTAAGTAGACTAAGTGTTATTCTGTGCTGTGAATATTAAACTGAAATTTCTTTTGTACCTTTGCTCTTGGTATTATATTTCCACTGCCTCTGAGTCAAACAAATAGATTTCCAAATTAAACTAGTTTCATATTTATGAACTATTTGTATAGAAAAATAAACAGGGAAGCTGAAAACTATAATCTGAAATATACCTTTAAGCCATATTTAAATTTTTTACCATCATTATATGTGTATATTTTATACATTCTATATTTGAGATACAGAGAGAAAGGGTAAAAAAGAGAGAGGGGAGAAGATAAAGGAGAGATATTATATGTATAGTAATATGACAAATTGTGATCACAGTAAGAACTCTTGAAAAAAGAGAATCTTATCAATGCATAAGAACATGGAATCTTATGCACATCTTTCCCTGTCCATATTTTAAACTCATACAGAAGTTAAATCTTGAAATAATGTTCAGTACAAGAAAATCTGACATTTGGTAAGATTTGCTCTACAGTTTAAAATTCAAGTTTTTAGATTGAATAAAAAAAGAATTGTTATAGTTTATAGGAAGCTATGGAAAGATTTGTTGTAATGGGTAGCATTCAACATTTTAGAGATACGGTTGACTTCCCTGTTGACACGTCTTTCACTCATGGTGTTCAGTTGCTTTTAGTAAGTGTTGATGCTGACCTGCTGTAATGTATGAGGAGATTAGCCCAAACTCAACAAAGGTTTGTTTCATCAAGCACCTGCTTGCTTTTAACATTTTACCTCTGCATCTGTGGCCAAGTCTTCTCTGGTGGCAAACATATTATACTGTTACTGTCATTTCCATTCTTTCCCTCACCCTGTTCATAGAAAACTTAATCTATTTGGGAGAAGGTTTGTGTGTGTGTGTGTGTGTGTGTGTGTGTGTGTGTGTGTGCATACTCACAAGATAGATAGATAAAGAGACAGAGAAAGAGGGATAGAGGCAGACAGAAATACAGACAGACAGAGACAGAGTCAAGGGGAGAAGAAGAGACTCATTTTTCAAAGGATGCTTGCAAATTATTGGTTGTAATCTCTGCTTTCCTGCTTCAATTTTCTTCTTTAAAGCATTCTGGACTTGAGAAAACTGGTCATGGGAGAACTGATTTCATCAGGGTGTTTGTGGGAGTTGGTTTGCTCAGCCTGCTTTTAGGACTCATATGGTGTAGTCCTTCTTTTCTGTCTTGAAAGAAATAAAATTGAGTATTTTCAAAAGACACTGTGTCTAACAATCAGGGAAATCCGCACAGGTATTATTATTAGAAATCTCAATTTCTCAGCTTCAATTACAACCTATGATCAATTTGTGTGATTACTAAATGTATAATTGGACAGTCAAACCTCCTTTGTGATTAAAAATTTTTTAGATGAACTTGTTGAAAGCAGAGCCTGCATGTATAATACTCATGTGGGCCACAGACATAAATCATATGTGTTCAGATTATAGCTTTAGGGTTTCTTAGATGAGGTATAAGAAAGTGTGCTTCTGAATAAAGTTCAATAAAAGTTACTAATAATAACTTTAATGTACTCACTTTTTAACTATGTTAATGGTCTAAGGAGATCCTATTCAGCAAGATGGTACCACATTACCATTTCATACAATAGTTAGAACTAAATATCGATAATATGATAAAATCTGCTTTCACAGGTGAGGTGAAAGAACCGTCATGATAGAGTTATCTCCATTGGCAATAGTATAACACCAAGGGGTCAGCCTTCCTGAACATACCAAAAATACAGAGAAAACGCTACACTGTCAAGTATGCCCAGTGATTGCTCCATTTCCGTTTCACTGGGCATGGCCGCTGGAAGTGTGCAGCGCTATAACATCATCCCCCTATTTCTTTTGCACCGTGGTTCTCTCAGCCATACTTCAACAAGTGTCCTTCAAATTTGCCTCAGAATAAATGCTTACATCATATGTGTGGCTCTTCCAGGCTAGTGCTGCTAGAACCTTTCTATGGAGATATTGGGATATTATTGACTAAACCCCGTGTTTATTCAGGGTTAAATGTATGCTACTTCTGAGGAGTCTTATGGACATGCTCTGTTTTTCATTCCCTCTTCCATGACTGTTCATTTTCCGCTTTGGAATAGAACTATTGATTATTCAGGGAAGCTATCCAGCTTACCTCATTTAATATAGCAGATAAAGGGGAAAGCCAAATCCAAACCCAGGAGGATAAATTAGTCTCTGCTTACACATGTTCACGTCAGTCTGTTTTCCTCAGCTTTTCCAAGAGGGATGAACATATTGAAGGGACATCTCTTGTAGATCTCATGATAAAGAATCTCAAGAGTTGTTGTGGTTGAGGCTTAGTCATAAGAAGGTTTTGTTTTTTCATTCACATAAAAAGTGAAAATGCATACTCAGAAACTTATGTATTATGGGTAATGATAAGTTAACTCGGCTGGTCCATAGTCACAGTAACCAAATATTTAATCACACGGTACATGTATCTTGTGTATTTTGAATGAGGTTTAAAGTGGTGAGGTTTGCACAAAGCACATTACTCATGTTAGTGTGGATTGGCCTATTTCAATCATACATAAATATCATACATAAAATGTCTTTAATGGGCCTCCTCCAATCATAGATAAATAATATTTATAATGGTATTAAAAATAAACAGAACCAAGGTGGCACTAAGTCTTAGTACTGGCAATAATGTTAACTGTGAAATGTCCTGACATGGTGAACTATTACAATGTAAGTATCTCCACCATACGATTTTTCTAAAAGGATGGCAACCACCATGAGTATTTTAAAATGCTAGTAACTTGATATTCTTATAGTTTGTGGGAATGCTTAAACAGATCTTACGTCTCTGTGCATTAACTTCCATATATAGTTAGAAGAGTCAACGATTCACATAGATGCATAGAAGTTATGAAAATTTTAGTTAGAAACTGGAAAAAGAGGTGGTAGCAATTTTCAGTGAAGAGTTGTCAGCTTTTGTGGGGGAAATAAAGCCACCCATGAATATCCCATCTATTGTATCTATTCTTTTGGAGTCATTTTAACTACATTAAAAACAAGAATAAAGTTGTATCTGATGAAGCAAGATGTTCTTGGGTCAGTCATAAGCATGAGCGGCTACTCATGTACGAGTGTTAAAAATCTATGAAAATTCCAAATACACTATGAACAGGTGATATTTTTCTATTTGGTTTTAACTGCCAATTATTTTTTTTTTTACAGAGTTTGATTTTTATTTTTTTTTACTAAATATATAATCAGTGATTATAATAATGACTCCATTGTAGACATTGATATATTTCTTTGTTGTTGTTGTTGTTGTTTTGTTTTTTTTTGAGACAAGGTTTCTCTGTGTAGCTCTGGCTTTCCTGGATCTCACTCTGTAGACCAGGCTGGCCTCGAACTCAGAAATCTGCCTGCCTCTGCCTCCCAAGTGCTGGGATTAAAGGCGTGCACCACCACCGCCAGCTGATATAATTCTTTTGTATTGGAATTTCTGTAAACTTTAGAATTTTCTAATGAGGTTTGTGTGTGCTGTTCCACATTTGGACTTCTTGCACATTTGTGAGATGGGACAATTATACAAACACGACACGGGGCTCTTAGGTGTTTAAGCCATTGAACAAAATTCATGAACTTCTTAAAATGATTCCTGGTCATTTGTTAGGGCTTCCTCGACTCTTCAGGGAGGTTCATAAATCAAACAGGTTGTCCATAGGTTAAGAAAACAAAATAGGCCACTTTCCCAATAAATAAAGTATGCACATTATTATTCAACAATAGTAAATCTTGTTAAATATAACAGCTGTAGAAATTTCTAAGGATTCCCTTCAACACAACCTCATAGCTGAACAAGGCCCCTAAAAGAAGGCATTGATTTATTGGGAATTGTACTCAGTCCCACTTGTAATAGCCAGGAAAATATCATCAAGGGTAAGTGAGGTGTCTCAGCAGGGAAAGGCCCTTGTTACCAAGCCTGATAGCCAAAGTTTGATCCTTACATGGTGAAAAGAAATCTGAATACTGCAAGTTGTTGTCTGTCCTTCACATACATGCTATGGAACTCGTGTGTGTGTGTGTGTGTGTGTGTGTGTGTATTTGTGTGTGTTTATGCACGATTGCACATGTGTATGTGTATCTGCACCTGTGTGTGCATGTATATATGTGTGCACCTGCGTATGTGCACATGGGTGTGTCTGTACCTGTGTGTATGTGTGTATGTGTGTATGTGTGTATGTGTGTATGTGTGTATGCACATGTTTGTGTGTATGTGCATCTGGTGTGTGTATGTGTGTGTGCATGTTTTTGTGTGTGCATGTGTTTGTGTGTGTGTGTGCACTTATGTGGGTATGTAGTATATGTGTGTCTGTGTGTGTGCACCTATGTGTATGTTTGTGTTTGTGTGCTCACTGCCCCAACACAAATAGATAGATAGATAGGTAGATAGATAGATAGATAGATAGATAGATAGATAGATAATGATAGATAGATAGAGATACTTAGATGGAAAGACGAACAGACAGATAGACAGACAGATAGAATAAACAAATGTTATCAAGATATTGGTTGATTATTGTTTTTAACTCACTAAAGAGCTGGAGTTGCAGAGTTTTAATGGCTACATAATCTGAGACATTCTCTCTACTAGTGTGGGTGAGGTCAAACCTACTATGCTGTTCAATTGTAAGAATCATCTTCCCAAAAGCCTGGTTTTGGAGCATAAACATTGCTTTGTCTCTTTTAGTCACCAGGATTGTTTTTCTAGTTACAACTTACTGAAGCAATCAAGAAGGAAGGACTTACTTTTTTTTTTCCTACAAGGTGCAATTGTGACCTTTATAAGGATTTTTTAGTATAATTCTAAGGTAGACTTGAAAAAGTATCTCTTTAATAATTAACCTGTTTTAATAGGGGACAGAGTATACTATATCTGTGTGCTGGGATTTTTATATATCTGCTTTTTATTTTAATAATATTTGTGTGCGTGTGTGCACATGCATGTGAATGTGCATGTGTGTGTGTGCATGTGTGTGTTTCTGTGTGTGCTGTGTGTGTGCCTTTACATGCATGCATGTGTGTGTGTGTGTGTGTGTGTGTGTGTGTGTGTGTGTGTTGCTTTGCCTGAGGCAGTGAGATGAGGCTAGCCTGGAATGGTTACTGCATTGGGAAAAGCTTGTTTCCTTGAATGCTGAGCAACCCTGGCTCATTTTGCTGTTAGTAATACAATGTTAATGTTCTCACTAAATCACAAAAACGCTGAGTAGAAACTGATGCAGAAAGGGCTTATAGATATTCAACAATTAGCTGAGGCTAATAATTTCTATTTATGGAATAACAAATAAAACCTAAGTGATTTAAAAAAAACAGCACATTTCAACTGAAATCTGTGTCAATGCATGAGTTTTTGCTTTTAAGTGGTGAAAAAGATGCATTAGAACTGGTGTGAAGAGTATAAGTATAGCCACTTTCTTGTTTTCTGTGACTCTAATATAATCTTTGAAATAAAATGTAGTATTGTTCCATGTTTTATACCAGACATAAGATGACAATAATAGAATTTTAAATGCCAACAACACACCTATGTTTAATGCCCCATTAGATTTTCAGATTTTTCATTTTTATATTTTATAGCAACACAAAAATGGAAGTAATCCCAAAGAGGTAGATTTTATTGTTTTTGAAAATATTTATTTCAAAGTCAGACTTGAAAATATTTGAATGAGTACATTAATTTCTTACTGGGAGCATAATTGCGTTTATTCCTCTTGGCAGTGTGATAAGATATGGATTAGTTTCATCTATGGGTAAGAAGGTAGGGCTTGTGGTATATAGAAATACACAGATAATAAATCTCAAAGTGAAGGTGATCTTATGGTTGGATGTTCTCACCCTGCACTCTTCATCTCTCTTTGTCATTCTCTCCTGTATCCTGCCTGCTGACAGCCTGTCTCCATCACTGTTGGAGACAGTCGTCACCAGCAGATGAACATTCAGGCAAACATTACATCTCAACCAATCTGAATGAATTCCATGGTAAAGAAAGGAAATAGAAAAAAAATAATGAAGGTGAAATCTACGAGTAATTGTCTTTTAAAAAATTATTAATTGGTTATTTTATTTATTTACATTTTAAATGTCTCCCTTCCTAGTCTCCCTTCCACACCCCCCCATCCTATTCTCCCTCCCCTTTGCCTCTAAGAGGGTGCTCCCACTCCCACCTGCCCACTCCAGCCTCACCCCTCTAGCATCCCCCTATGCTGGAGCAACAAGCCTCCACAGGACCAAGAGCCTCTTTTCCTACTGATGCCAGCCAGATAAAGAAGTCCCATTCACGTGTACGCTTTTGTTGCTGGTTTAGTCCCTGGGAGCTCCGGTAACTTTCATTTTAGGAAAAATTATGAAAATTCCATTCTGACACAAACTTTAAAATATATGATTGGAAAATTGTAAAACCTAGCTGAGAATCTTAAGAATGTATTAGATGATATTAAATTCCAATATCACTGGGCTTCAAAATTGGTCTTGGATTTTGTAAGATGCCTTTTTGACCACCTTATTGTAGTAAGTCATCTACCTTGAAGGTAACAGAGTGTGCCATCGTGGCCCTTAGAATGACCCTGGACTCTAGTACAAGCTGATAACATTACAGTCAGTCTTATACACACCCTCTCTATGTTTCATCTTTATAATTAAAATGTTGGAGAACACATCACAGCACTGTAACCAGGAATAGTTGCTCAATGGTAATTTTAAACATTTACTATAAGCTTAATGTGATTTAGTGCTTTTCAAAAATGTTTTATGTCTTTAGGAATACTCCCACCAGAATCACCAGAATCACCAGAATCCTTATGCTTATATCTCCAAGACATCAATATCCAAGAGTTATTACTAAAACTCAAATTTCCATAAAAACGATAGTTACTTGGTTCAGGTGATAAGAGAAATCCCTCTAGGTTATGCATGAGTTCAGAAGCGGATATAAAGTAGGGTCACCTGAGGAAAACTGAAAATACAGTTGCCCTATCTGTCCGTAACAGCTAACTTACAGCAGGGCACCAGACAAATGTAGTTGTAACTTGGTGCTACCGTGAAAATGGGTGAGTGCCAAAGAAAAAGTTGAAGTACTTCAGAATTCTTGATGATTTACCAACACTAAACTTCTCAAAGAAGTTAGACTGCCATTAATTTGCCTTTCTTATTTGAGTGATGGTTAAGTAAAATCTTCAAAATATCTCAACACACCTTTTTTAGAAAGTTAAAATACGTATAAACTGTATGTGTTCTGACATCAGAAGTCCAAGGAGAAGGGGGAAAAGTAGAGCATGTAGAGACGTGTGGAGTTTTAGAAAGAGTAGTCTAATTCTAGGAGTATTCTAACCCAAGGAAGTAAATGTCAATACCAGGAAGTCTTAGGGAAACCTAGCCAGGCATGTACACTTTAGCCTCTGCACTTGGGAGGTAGAGGCAGATGGATCTCTGTGAGTTCCAAGACAGAGTGAACTATACTGTGAGCTCCAGGCTAGCCAGGTTACAATAATTAAAGAAATAAAGAAAGTGGATTTGAGTTTGCAAGAAAGGGAACATGGGAAGGATTGGAGGAAGAAAGAGAAGTAGGAAGTGGTATAACCATAGTGTAATTTGGGAGAAAAAGATTCCTTTTCAAAAGTCAGCCTTCATATTTTAGGGAGAAAAGTTGAGAAAGAGGTATCAGGTATCCTGAATAGTAAATATAGATAATACTTTCCTTCCTTCCTTCCTTCCTTCCTTCCTTCCTTCCTCCCTCCCTCCCTCCCTCCCTCCCTTCCTTCCTTCCTTCCTTCCTTCCTTCCCTCCCTTTCTCCCTTCCTCCTCCAATTCTTCTGTCTCTCCCCTCTCTATGTGAATATGTTTATATGAACCATATTATATGGGTGGAGGAGGGACTGACTCAGTAATTTTATCATTTGTTTGATGTGTTCCACTACAGGAAACTTGATGCTACCTCAATGGTGCCACCGTGCTGGTCAAGAGAGCTTATGATTCCTAGGTATAGGATAATTGCCACCAGAAAATATTCCAGGAGAAAACCTCCCTGACAGTTAGGCAGCAGTATGGAAATCACTCAAGAGAGGAGTGAATTTTTAAAAGTAGGATAATTCATAACTGAAATATTAACTGCAATAAATATGCCAGTACAAACCTTGATGTATCCATTTGGACATTTTCTTCATCCCAAGTGGCTAGTCTAATACCAATTAAAGCATCACAGATTGCTATTATCTTCCTGCATTATTATTTTCATGAATTAATTTTGTCTTAAAAATCAGACCTTTTTCCAAATGAGAATACATTTAAATATCTGAGGTACAAAAGTGAAGTTGAATGTCAGGACCCATAGATATCTATAATTTCAAATTCTAAAAATACAGAACCATGGGAATAATGCTAGAAAAATTAATAGCTGAGAAAGTGGCCTATGGGGTCACCTGATCATGCCTCTAGGTGTTTATAGAGAATCCAAATAATAATTAGATTTTATTATGAAGCTGCTTATGCTTATCACATATATATGTATATATATTTATATATATATTCATTCATTAGTTTTTTCATTCATTCCTCCATATACATTCCATCCATTGTTTTAATCTTTTCACTTGATAAATATCAGAGATCATTTAAGTGCCAGGAGTACTGCTTAGTCATGAAAAACAAAGTATATGTTAATATTCTTGCTTTACCATAGGTCATAGTTCATAAATCATCTTAATATAATGAATTATGCCTTAAGTGTAGATATGTTTCTGAATATATGGATCATAAAGCTATCCCCTGTCCTTTGGGCTTTAAATCAAGCACAGCACTAAATGTGCACAGAGACTGGGAGCCATGGATGGAGACAAGAGCTTAACAGAGTATTGAATGTGTATCTGTGGAGCCTGTGTGAAGACAGGCAGATGAAACTGTGGGTTGGTCTCCTTCTGGAGGATTTTATGTTTCATAGACTCAGGTTTCTTTCTGTAGTATGACATCATTGTAGATGTCAGGCACTGGTAGCAAAGAGGAGGATACAGAAAGGGCAAGACTGGTGAGGGAGTCATTTCCATTATACAAATTAGATGGAGCACAGTCCTAGCTTCTGAAAGGGATGGTGGGAAAGGGACTGGGAACAGATTCAGAGGATGGAGAGAAGCAGAAAGGGAGAAAATGTATGGGCAATAGTTATGTGGTTAATGAAGAATTAAAGACTACTTCATATAAAAACATGGTTTTGAATAATGTAAGACACATGGAACATTGGGAGGACATGAAGAGTGCATATACCCTGCTCGTGGCTAGTTGAAACTTTCCACCATTGCCTTGAGTTTCATTCTTTGCTGTCTGTCACTGGCATCTATTGTCTGTAATGCACTACCCACTGTCTGATAACCTTGGACCTGGTATGCCCGGATACAGTCACATGTTCTTGATGGGTAATCAGTACACACAAGTTCTGCCCTGCCCTACACATTGCATTAATATTACTCTTTCTAGTTTGATAAGGAGAGGTCTAAGGTAGCAATAATAGCAAAAGAAATGCTTTTTTTGTTCAATAACTCTAAGCTTAAATTGTAAACTATCTTTAATCTCTATTATACCTTTTGTTTTTTCTACAATGAGTTTTGACTCCTCTGTCCTCTCAGATTCATCAAGGCAATGTTAACATTTGATTCATTCTATCACAACTCCTCTGGTTTCTGATGCCAATGGCTAGCTTTATCTTTATATTGTTTATTATATGTATATCTTCTCAAATTATTATGCAAATTGCACATATACAATATTTTACTACGTATTATATATAATCATATATATATGTATATATATATATATATATATATATATATATATAAAATCTTCTTTGAGGAAGAATGCATAAACTATCATAATTACTGCTGAAAATGTCATGGGTATTGTACAGACCATTAATAGGTGTCATAGGATTTATAGTAAGTTAAGAGCTGGGAAGCTGGCTTGAAAGGCAAGTGTCCACGACTACAGAAACTTAAACATTGGTTAAAGAGCTTGATCTGTTTTACCTGCCCTAAAGTGTGAATGATTTGAGTTTATGCATCAGGAAGCTCTAAATTACTGCAGGCATGGATGTTCAGATGAGCCCATGAATGGTCATGACTGCAAATACGAAATCTTAGGATTCCAATCGGGTATTACTGCATAATGTTTCTATGATTCTTTGACACTTTAATGTTAAAGTACTTATCTGTTGAGTTCTTTGTTCCTTCTTGCTTGAATTCAACATAACTTTCTTTCTTTGGTTTGTGTAGATAGTCTCCCAAACTATTCACAAGAAAAATTTACAGTCCCTATTGAAATTGCTTGTAAAAGCTGTTTAAGTTAGCCCACTTATTGTGTGTGTTGCTCTGAAACTCGTCACACTAAGCATTTATAATCCTCTAAGAGCGATAGAGAAATGCTCCCACTGCGAGCTTTGTTGGAAGTCAAGGGCGTTGCTGTCTTGTTGTCCCTTTATGCTTGTTAAAATGTTCCCTTTCTCTCCGGCTTTTAATCCTGTGATCTGTTGAACAGTGGAGTACCTGACATGTGTTTGTTCCTTAGGCAAACGTGTAAAACTCTTCACATTGGAATGGAGAAATAGAAAGAGAAGGTTTCTGCTGTGCCCGATGACAATTTTTGATTTTCCACATTCAAAATTATTCTGGCTCCACGCTGGAGCAGTAGTTATGGCGAATCCTAGTGTTGGTCGGATTCTGAGGAAGGGGCAGAAGTTTCCTTCAGAAGTAAAGATTCCAAACAACTCCAGAAATGAGCGCCTGTCTCCTTTCCTTTCTCACAGAGCAGCAGGTGTGTACCCCATGTTAACAGGGTGAACTGTGACCTCCCGGTTCTTGGTTCTTGTGGTTACTGTAGCTTTCCAGGTGCTTGATGTCAAACAGAGATAACAAAATTGGTACAGTTTTAGAGACCAGAGGGCAAAGAACTGACTCTATGGTTAATAAAGGAAGCAATATGTTTTTAATTTTAAAAACTCAGGAGCATTGTTTCTCGAACTGACTCACGAAGCCCTTATGTTGGATGCTGTACAAAGGCCCCATGGTGAAGGAGACAATATACTGCTATTGATGAGCCTTATGCTGTCACCAGCAGGGGCTCTGCAGTGCCACTGTCCTTAGAACAGGAAACAAAGTATAACACCCTCGTTTGTTCCTGAACATCTGTCAGCGTTCGACCTGCATATTGTTTATAAATTTGCATGTAGAGCCCTGAGCCAATGCACTTTCTCTTAATCTCCATAAACCAAATCCAGACACATTCCTTACCTAATCTATTCTTTATGTATTGAGAATTTACCCACATTTAAATCTGTGCATTTCCCCAGCTTAAACAGCCTCTCTCTCCTCTCTCTCTCTCCCTCTTTCTTTCATACACACACACATTCATATATAAACACACACACACATATCCATATAGCTATACACACATATATATGCATAAATATAATACAGAAACATATGTATATACATACATAATACACACACATATTTATATCATATATAAATTTTAGAAATATAAAACTTTAGAAATTTGAGACGACTGAATTATATTATTAGGAAGCCCCACAGAAGACAATAACTGGGCGATGGTTGTATAGGCTTGCGTGTCATGCATAGTCAGTACATCCTGCTTCTTGAAGTCATTATCTATGATGTTCTTTCCTTCAGAAAATGGATTTTTTTTTAATCTTTGCAATGCACAGAAAGGGATTTTAAAAATTACTACCACATATAGAATGATTACCACTGAAGCTATCGGAATGGGGAATGATGATAGAGCATGTCTTCCTTCTAGAAAGTTCTCAAGATATTCTGACTTTGTGCTTCCTCAAGTCACACCAAGAATTTACTTTATCATGACAGCACCATGTTATTTGTTTGGGCAGGTGGCCCAAGAAAATGTTACAGAAAGCCATTTTATTTGAAACTCAAACCAACCAGAAGTTAAGAGAAAATGTTTTTAGCAATCCCAATCCATTACAAAGGGTCCCCTTTTCCAAGTCCCACTGGCTACAAACTGATTCTGAAGCACAGGTTTTGTGCTTTATTAGTGCTCCCACCTGCTTTTACTGCAGTGAAGCTGAAATGGTTGAGGAGTATAGTTTTTGACTAGGCTTAAATTTTAAACCAACACTTTACTGCAGAACGTGGGTAAAAACTATCCATTCAAATTATTCTGTATAAATGAGAGGTGAATCCTAAAAAACAAATGTAATATCAAATTTGACAGATGAGGCACATTCCAATTGAACTAAAAAAAAATTCTCATGGTCTCTAAACTTTCCAATGCTAGAATATATAATTCATATCTTTGAAAAAAATCTATCCAGATTCTCCTCAGGAATTACTTTCCTGTCTTAAGATTTCTTTTCTTTCTTTCTTTTTTTTTTTAACTTTTTAAGATATTTATCCTCATTCTGATTGCTTCTATATATTACCTAAGGTTATTTTTGTTTTTCTGTGTCTGTGTTCCACCAAGAATAGGGAGTGTGCAAGTTGCAGGGGCTGGGGGTGGGGCACAGAAGTAAAAAAACATCTTTTGCTAACACATTCTGAAAAATGCAAATGTTGTTTGTCAGATAACCAATGAATAACAAAGTGAAGCATAGTTCATTTGCTAATAGCTAAGTCAAACTGAGGATGAGTTTTCTGTACTAAAGGGAGAGTGGTTCATAAGAAGCACACCTATCTACCTCTGAGAGGCATGTAGGACTCGGAGTTCTGAGAAATAGCTTAAGTCCATTGTTCTGAAGATTCCATTCCCATGGAAGACTTCATGTGCACAGCTCAGAAAGCCCAGATACTCAACCTGTGCAAACAGTTCCTTAGTGCTGCTGTTATATATGATAATAATCACATCTTCCAGAAAATTAAATACAAAATGGCATCGTACTAGTTGGGGCTGAGAGAGGAGTTAGGCACTCGGTCCAAGTGACAAGGCTGAGAGCTTAGAACACTACCAAGTCAAGAGACTTTAAAGTTCTTAAACTAGCAGGCAGCAAAGCTGGTCTAAAACAGTCTCCATAACAGCACGCAAAGGCTGTCTCATCTCATCTCATTTACCACAGTGACTCTGCCAGAAGAGCAAAGGACTCTGCCACATCCAGGGTATCTTCAGCCCTCTGTTTCCAGGCAAACTCTCCTTAATTATACCTAAACAGGATTAGCTAGTTATCTGTAGTTGTCTGAAATGCCCTTGGTATTCTACAGTGAATCTTTTCCAAATTACCCAAGCTTGTTAAAACACTCAAGAATTTAGACAGAAGATTAACTGAAAATAGTTCAAGATAATTCAGTAGTCATGCTTACTCATGGTGCAGTATTGAATAGACAGCCTTTACCAGGCCAACTGTTAGAAAGAATGCCAAGGCTCATCCTGTCCTAGAATTCTCTGCAGTATGAAAGATGCAGACGATGAATGAACATGCAGTATTGTTCAGAGCTATAGATACTACATGTATTACTATGGAAGTAAAATATACACTTAATTTTATGTAGATGAGTGCATTTATGAAAAGGACTAATTTCTCCTATTTTGTCTAGTTCCTTGTCATCAAAACCTGAAAGCTATCTAGGTAGCTGGTTTGTACATGCACATTTTTTGACAGTCAGGTATCTTCTGTTTTGTGACACCTTATATAGCATGCTTGGAGATAGGGTGAGTATGTTCATATACAGTTATGACCAAATTAATGGCAGCTTTTCTCTAGCTTAAATGAAGAAAACCTGTTACTGTGGAATAATAACGTTTTAATTGCACATTTAGTATACAGATGGTGAAGCAAGGGCTACATTCATATTCTTGTAAGAGGTACATTAAAAAATTCATTTGCAGTGAGCAGCAATTCTGCTCTAAGGGAAGGAAAAGTTCATTCACATCAGCTCTTAAGATTACGTACAGATTCTGCTGCTCCTTGGGCCTTTATTGAGCAAGCTAAATTTGTTGGAGTGTTAGTGTTAAATTGTGTCTATTTGTGATGTTAGTAAGCAGCTATTATACAGGTTGGACACAGATTGCATTTAAACCTGCTTCTTTCTCTCTGAAATACTGCCACACTTCCCTGCCTTCCACTTGCTTAAATAAAACATGTTCATTAGTACAAAAATAAATGTTTTGCTAATGACATGGGTATTTTAGAGAAAACTTAACTCCCTTTGGAATGAAATTGACTCTACCGCTCAAACAGAGCATTTCTCCCATTAATGTGTGCTTATGCGTGTGTGTGTGTGTGTGTGTGTGTGTGTGTGTGTGTGTGTGTGTGTGACTTATAATGAACAAGGATATAAATGCTATTCTACAGAATGCTATAACAAGATTTTGATGACTATGTTGGAGGAAAAAATATGTTATTCTGTAAACAGCAGAAGATTCACATCGATGCTGTACAAAGTTGGAAGTGATTTCAGAAATTTATACACATTGCAACCTGAACAAAGGTGTTCACATAATGTTCCATTAAATAATGACAGTAACTCCTCAGTATGGCAGGGCTTCTTCACATCTGCATCATCAGAGCAATCCTCAGTATGGCAGGACATCCTCACACCTGCATTTCATTGTTGTACAATCATGTTGCAGGTTTTACTCCTGGATAAAGTGTGGCCTTGATTCCTTAGATAAATGTCCAGCATACAAAGTCTCATGGAAGATGGCTCATAGAAAACACAAAGAGAGAGGTACAAAAGGAAGGGAGACAAGAATCTGAGAGGATGCATAATATATGCCTAATAATAGGGGCAAACAATTTTCTATGTGTATATAGATGCCTTATAACGGTTTTTATTTTTCGCTATAACTTACTGAATTGAGTTTGTGCTTTCCATATGCACATGGACATAGAGTCAATCAATTCAGCATGGGAAATGCTAAAATGCTTGTGTCTGAAAAGTGGCGGTTACACTGTAGATGCTACTGAGTGCCTGTCACTGTCTTTAGCACATATAGATCTACACTTCTTAGCTCAGTGCTCAGGGTACACATATCAGAAGTGATTGCCTTGTCAACACCGACTGCCTGACACTGTCCTTAGTACACTGTATTTCCTAGCTCATGGCCCTAGGATGCAAATGTTAGTCCAATCTGTATCTTGAATCATATCAAATCATCTGCAGAACTGACAGCCTGGTGCTACAGATCAACCATTTAATCATTATTTTGTACGAAATTGTCTGAAAAGAAATTTTATTTTACTATCAAAGCTATCAGAGTGTGAAATTCCTAATATATGACTTTAAGAAACAATATTATTCAAAGAACAAATTGCAAGGTGAGCTATTATAGGAAACCAAAAACAAACAAACAAACAAAAAACAAACAAAACCAACAATTTCAATTTAATCAGTTAGTATTTGTACATTAACACGTAGCATAAACAATGCCTGATGAGAACTCTGCATGTCATTTTTGTGTCTTATTTGAGAATTATCACTAACACCATCTGTTAATATTTAAGTGCATATACTAAGATGGACTCTTTGTAAGAGATTTTTGGTTTAATTATAGTAACAAATAAGTGTGGCAACGTAATAATATTGCTCTATTATTATACCTGGGAAGATTAAGTAATATGTTCAGTTGCAGTATTTGAAAGCCTCAGGGCCTGGATTTGAACCCAAAATCTGCCTGCGGAGGTTACACTATTCCCATATTGTCTTCCACTAGGCTCCACTTTCACTTACTATCTAGTTAGTAGAACTTGGGAAGCAAGGAAAATTAGACTTTATGAATGCGTCATATTAGGATTCTTCCAAATTGCTTAAACACTTGTAAACACTTGGAGAAAGAACAGATTTAAATGCCGTTCCATTGTTGAATTTGAAGAAAAATGGAGGACATTTAAGAACATTCAAAGCATAAACTGCGGACAGTCTAAGATTCACTGACTTCACTCATTTCAGATATTTAAATAGTGTCTTATATGTTGCTTGCTTGCTTTATGTTTTCTCAGTTTCAACTGGTAAATAGATTTGACACACATATCTGAGAATCTAAGCGGCTATCTGGAATCGATCTGTCGGACTGGTATAACTGGATGCTCCGGTCCTGAACACCTGGGTTTACTGTTACCACATTAGCTTCTTTCAGAACCACTCAAGCATAGCTTTGTGCCTGACACTGGGCTACTGTTACTATTACGATTTTTTTTCATTTACACGGATGCATCAGTCCAACAGTTGCATGTAGCACACCAGCCATTAGGCATCAAATAAGATTATGTGAGAACAGCGGTATGAAACATGACTTCTGCAAAGGCAGATAGATGCCCCGAAGCAGCAATTATGACATGTGGTGATGATGTAAAATTAGAATTATTTTTCTGTCTCCTATGGCATGTTGTGCCTGCAGCCCCTTGGAACAAGAAGGTAAAATGCAGACATAGGAGCAACTGAGATTTTTCTATCCTGGACCCTCCTGTTATAATAGATGAAAACTTGCTAAGGTTATTTTTAAACTGTGAAGATTTTGCTGTTTGATATTTTACCAAACATAAACTTTTAGTGTAAAGTATTATATATTAGTTCTAAAAATAGGGTAAGGTTTATGTGGTGTCTTAATAACATTTCCTTATTAAAATGCTGGATTTTATAAAGATGACTCGAGAAACTCTTATATGCCAGGAAATCCCAATTTATAGATTATAGCCAGCAAGATAGTATTTACCTTCATCTAGTAGTAAGCCAGAATTTAAAGTTGAGCATTTAGACTTTTTTCAGTGAGCATAGAAATTACTAAATAATTGATTTTTCTCTGCTCAATTTTGTTGATTTTGTTTCTAAATATCCTTTGAATTGTGCTTATTAGGTGACTTAAATTGGAGATGATTATCTATACTCATGATAGTGATGTGTTTAAAATAGCCTATTTAAATATATTTGAAAATGTGTATGTCTTACTGATTCTGCCATTATATTGGTATAAAACTAGAGCTTTCCAGAGGGCATGCTGATATATGCTCATGTGTATAATTTATTCTATATTGAAAAGGGCAGACCCTGAGTTTACCTCCATCTGTTGCCCTCAGACTTATCTGGATTTCTGTCTAACACTTCTTCCATTCTATTTCAATGTCTCTTTTTTCACATCTGAAATTGTTATTTTGTGGTGTTTAGTGCTGATAAAACTAGATGTTTCTATAGGCATTGTGATGCTCAGTTCTCACAGCAGATCTAACATCATCTGCATTTTATATATAAAAAAAACTGAGAGAGATAGAGTCTGAAAGTATCCCTACCATACTGGCTTTAATCCAGAGTGTCACATGTCTAACCATAATTTGTCCTAATGAAATAGAAGAATCAAGTCTAAAATAGACTGTCCACTGTCATTTGATACTAGATATTATTTTATTGGATACTCCTCATCTGAGAAAAGGATTGAATAAAGAATGGTGTACAAATCTTAATGTGAGGAAAAATGCTTTATGTTTTAGTCCATAATTATTAGTTCTTATTTTTATACAACTACCTCTTATGGTCACGTCTAAGTTTTTTGGCTATATACTATTATTTTAGCTAAGAGACAAAATGTATTATAAAAATATGCATTTATGATATTTTTGTGTATATATTTATACTTACTTGCACATATATGTGGATATGTATATTTATTAATGCATATGTATATACATGCACACACATAGACTTTCAAAGATACAGAAAACATTGGTTTTGTTTAAGGAGGTCTTTAATATTGTTTGTTTTTGAAATTATCTGAAGCCAAGGCTTTAATTCATACACAAAAGTCCAACAGAATCTCCCCACAGGCTTTTTATAAACCAACAGTAACAAATATTTACCTTCAGATAAAGAAATAATTATGGAAATAGCACAGTAACCTTCAAGTGACTCAAAGCTGAGGCTTCAAAGCATCTGAGCAGTACCCTTCCTTCTTGTCTCAGGGATCATGCTCTCCAGCTCTCCTGTCTCAGCCTTATCATCCTGCTGTATTGCATTATTAACCTTTTCCTGAAAGCCATCAATTCTTCTCTCTCAATCTTTCCCAACACCCCTTTACCTTTTCTATTGTTTTAACACCAGTTTTACAATTATGCTCCCCAGGTTACACTTAATCAATTTTCTAACCAGGAAGAAAAAAGCTTGAGAAAATGTAGATGAACCTTTATCAGCTAATGGTAGTCACAGATTATGCTATATAGAGTTCATGGGCAAATGTTATCATAAAAATACTTTTTCAGCATTTCCCATGATGATCAACTATCTCCATTAGCAGTTTTACATAATATCTATAGAGATAATATTTTCTTCCCTTTTCCTTCTTACGCCTACTTTCTGGGAACCCTTCACAGATTGTGTGGGATGAGCACTGAATGGCAGACAACCTACTGAGACTCTGTCCTTCTTGAGATATTACAGCTTCCCATGGTCTCTGTACTTCAACATATCCTTCATGCTGTAACCCCCAGTGTAAGAGGGACAATGGGAAAAGTAGTAGTTGTCCACAAGATAGATGTCCTCATGTTTCAAAAACATTTTGAACTTCGCATGTCTTTTTGTAGTATAACTCGAGATTATCTATGGTAGAGCAAAGTCTAGAGTTACCTTATTATTGAGTTTAATTCTTTCATTTTTCATAGCATATCACAAAACAGCAAAATAAGCCAGCCTTTAAAAAACAAACAACCTTACCAAAGGCTAAGCAGCTGTGTCACCTCATGAAATAAAACCAGGTATTCACATTAATTTTAAAACATCACATTTTGTAATACCCATTAGTAGAGGATAATTTCTAGGGGGTTTTCTCAAGGGATCCTATCTGATATTAGTGTAAGGAGAGTGAATTAACATAGCAATAGTTTTGTGTTTTTTCTATATCACTTCTGCAACTGTAAATAATTTATTCACAACACATTCTTTTCATTTTGTTCATATATAAATATATAGTCTATTAATAGTTGCTGTGAATCTTCCTAATTATTCAAATTACATTGAAAATACAATTAGTTTTATGAGAAGATCTGCATACTTTGAAATTTGGTAAGCCATTGTTTCACTGTTCTTCACTGTTTGCTTCCACAAACATTTTTCTGATCATACAGAGATAGTATTTTTCAGAACATATAACAGATTCTGATAGCGAACCCCCCTCCCCCAGTTTTTAATGCTATTTTGAGAATGGATTCTTTTTAAGAATGAGTCTTCAAGAGTTGAAAACATTCTCTGACTGAACTCCAGTGACCAAAGATGTTTCTCTACAGAGGTCTACAGATTATAGCTACCTTGTCTTCACAAATGAGAGGATTCTCAGAATCATTCTCATTCAGACAAGGAAACTATCGCTAGTAGGTAATATCTTTGTCATAGTTGGAGGCATTTGAAATAATAATGAACGTTGTTTTAAGAATATCACAAAAATAATAGAAAGAAAACTTACATTGGTTTTTATAAGTATGTGAACATGGGTGTCCTGGAGGATTCAGTGATGTGTTTGGTATAGTGAGTGCGACCTAGTAATCATTAGTTACTGCTTACTAGTACTGAGATTGTAGCTTTATTATGGAGCGTTGATCGTATTTTTCCTTCCTTTCCAGGTAACCCATTAACCACTCCTAAATCAAGTAATCCTTAAGGCTATGTTCATGGAGACACAAGAATAGAAACTGGACTCCTGCAGTGACCTTGAAGATTTTTATACCTCTTAGAAGAGACATTTAAAACCCATTTCCAAGGGATTCTATGGGTTTCCATCTACTTCTTACTGAAACTAATACTTTACAGAAGTCTGAAGTGAACTTTGGGTTTGAAGACTTCATCAGCTGTGAACTATGCTTGGCTCATGACTCTTCCGGAGGGAAGTGGACACTGCTCTCCACAGAGCTTGGATAGAGTTGGTTTTCTGGGGTGACAGCAGAGACTGTCACCTGTAAGATTTCTGGCTTCAGCTGTGACTGTTCTTGTGTCTGAAGCTGTCTCCCGAGCTCACTGTACTATCATGGATGTGCTCCTGGCTCCTTTGTTCCTTGTCCAGTAGGACTGTGCACAGCTTTGATGACGTTCCCTTTGCAAACTCTTCCGGCATGGCATAGACAGAGACAATTTTATTGGTATTCTAACCTTGAAACTCTGAAAGCCTACTTGTTTTAACATCTTACACTTGCCTCTGTGAAAGGAATAGAAATATTTATCCATTGATAATGGCAACCATTGGCTAATCACAGTGATCTGAATACATCCCTCATATAAGAACGTGTAGGCAACCTGACACATTTCCCCAAGGCTAACACGTGACTGCAGCTCTCTGACAGTTTAACAGATAGCAGTTAGGACTGGATTCCAATTCCCATTACACAGTACTCTGTGCCTCTAGTGCACCCTTCCTTCCAGGTTTTGTTTTTTTTTAAGTGTACTTTCTTTTTTATGTTTCCTTTTACTTTCCTTCACAGAAATCATCAGTGTACAGTCAAGTTGGCAGAGAGCTTTTGATTTAAAAAATTAAAAAAAAAAAAAAAACTCACCAGGGATGCATGTGCTTCTCTAATTTCTAATTACTTACATTTCTTCTAGCATTTTCTTAAACTATCCTTTCTGTCTCATTTGAAGATCATCTCTTGCTCGATTTCAATGACTGCTTGAATACTTATATATTTGTTCTGTCTGTGGATAGAAAAAAAACCCTGTTGATTTCCCTTGACCACAAAGGTCTAAATACTGGCTTATGGTTGTTCCATTCAAACAATTCTTGGCCAGTATTTTGTCCATATTTTCACATCCATCATAAAATTTGTGATTTTTAGTTCTTTGTGATTTTTCTTACAAATATTTAAAGGCCTTAAACATTGTTTTAGCTTTTTTTTTAAGTTACTACAGAATGTATAATTTTGTACTACATTTATTTTGTTTCACTTGTGATGTGGGGGAAGGAAACAGTGAGTACTGAGTTGCCACCCTATAATAATAATAATAATAATACCATGTAAACCGATAGTTTGAAGGCATATAAGGGCAAGGGTTTTCCATGCCTTAATTATTTTAGTTTGATCAAAAGATGTTTCACAGATCATCCTATTAGGTGGTCCATCATTTTAGTAAAAGAGTGAAGATGTTTGGGACTTCTTGTATTTCTAGAACTCACTGACAAAGCCAGTTCACCTTGTGTTGGTTTCTAGGATGGAGGTTCACATATTCTAAAGAAGAATTTGTATCTGTTATTCTGTAACAATGCTCAAAGGGTCACATATTAACAAGAACCTTTAGTAGGAAGAACAGCTAAAAGCATAAAAATCTGTTAAAAATTAAGTTGGAAAATGACAATGTTAATACTGAGTGAAAGTCAACTGCCTCATGAAAATATGGAATGAAGTGATTTTTGCCTCACTTTTAATTGCATAAAATCAATTGGGTGGTTCTACTTGGGTTTTGTAATGGTCAAATCTACCCAGAGTCAAAATGAAAGGAGTAACAGTTGTGCTGGATTTTCTCTGTCAAACAAATTATCACTACTTTCTTTGGTTCAAAATGAAAAAGTATCATTTTGGATATTATGAGTTTATCCTAGGTTTGTTTGAAATTAAAGATCATGCTTCTCATTTTGAAAACAATGTCATTTAAAACAACACTGGAAATTCTGTATTATATAAAAGTGTAATACATGCGTATCAATAGAAAAAAATAAATGGAATTTCAAATATATGAACTAGAATATTCCCAGTAGATTAATGTTGTGACTATTCGGAAAAAAATTAAATAAAATTGGAGTATAAAATGGACTCACTTTCACAAGTAAAATTTGGAAAATCTGGTCTCTTGTATCCTATTTTAAAAGAACCCTAGTTGGTAACCAGTACAACTCTGAATTTAGATAGAAGCTGATGAATTCTTCAATCCTCTTTTAATAAAGTTCTGTGCTAAACTCTATATTTGCATAAGGTTTCAACATTTGACCTGCTGCTTAGGAAACTGAGAAGTCAGTACATTGACACCTGAGATGTTGTACTGCAAAGCCCCTGTGAACACAAATGCAAAATCCATCACATAATGAAAAACAGTAAGTGTAGCTTACTTTAGGAAGCACATGTGGAAAGTATGCATCAATACCATGTCTTAAATATCTTTGAAAAATGCCTCTTGATTCTTAAATTGTTTAAAATTCACAAGATGCTGCAGAAGATGATATAGGGTTTTGCTTTCCCCTTTATCATATTTCCCTTGGGGATAATCGTTCAAAGTCGTAATATGTTGTCCCAACACAGAGGCTCACACTGGTGTGATACCATGAGCTCAAAATATGGCTTATTCACATTTCTTCAGTTTTCACATGAAGTGTGCATATACACTTTCATCCTTTAAAAGTGCATTGGGAACACTTCATTGTAGAACCTTGGAATATGCGTACATGGGTACATAGACCAATGAAGGACTGGTTATAACAACTCCAAAGTTCCTAGTTTTAGAACAACAACTTACAGCATTATTTTACCTCTACATATTTTGTTACCACAATAGAAAGAATATTTAACTTGAACTCCAAACAGAACTATATGTGATACTAAATTTGGTATTGTTTTTTATGTGTATTAAGAGGCCTGAAAACCTATGCTTATGGTTGAAATGAAAAAGCTCCCTGACCCTCACCAGGAATAACTGCCTTTAGTATATGTGATTGCTACACAGTGTCATTCAGTTAATTAATTTGTGTCTGTGTTTAACCTACTACCCATGCAAAATGAATATATGCTGATGAAAATTTTATATTCACATTTATATTTATTTATATGTGAGATAGAAAGAGGCAAAAAATATCAAGTAGGAGACTTTTCATCATTCTGTCTTTCCCATTTTGATTCACTAATTTACATGGAATTACAGTGATACTTGGGACAATGGGTAAAGCACTAGAAAGTTAGGGAGACATACATTGCATACGTAGGTGCCCATGACAGAACATTATTATTTTAGTCAGGTAAAATTTTGCCTTTTGTTTGTCCTCTATACTGCTCTTTTCTCCTCCCTTTCTTTCTTTTTTTGTTTTGCATATTGAATACATTAGCAAGAGAATATATATGTGGGGTGGGCATGTATGTATTGTGTTTGTGTATTTCTTTACATATACATGTATGTGTATCGTTTCTGTGTGTTTCTTATATACACACACAGAAATATATATGGACTTTTGTATATATACACAAACATAAATGTGGGTTACTGGTATTTTTTTTGATAAATTTTCTTCTCAGTTGTCTTGTTTTTTTTTACTCTGCAGGAATATGAAATGGGTTTGTCAGTTATTCAGCACTTAACTGACAGCTATTGATTCTTTTGTAAGCACAAGCATATTTGACTAGATTGAAATCTTGGATTAGCTGAGCTTTTCAGATCAGGTCAACGGAAACTTTGCGGACACTGATCCTGTGCACGGTGCTATGCTATGCAGTGGGGAAAGGGGATAGATGGTTTTAATCGGTGCTTCAGATTTGTTTTATTTTGTTCATCTTTTTTTCTGGGGTGATTCTGTTTCCTAAATAGATGCTTTGAATATTTTTCTAGAAAGTTCTTTCTAGCCTGCAAAACAATCAAACTTAATTCAGGATGAGTTCTAATAAACAAGATGACACATTTGTAAAGTTGGGGTTTACAAATCTTGGCAAAATATGCTCAAATCAAATGTCTCAAAAGGAATAGAGTGTGAATGTTCACACACACACACACACACACACACACACACACACACACAGAGAGAGAGAGAGACAGAGACAGAGACAGAGAGAGACAGAGATAGAGATAGAGAGACAGAGACAGAGACAGAGAGAGAACAAAGAGTAGTTAAGACACCCCTGGGAGAGCTATGAAGATCTAAGCTTGGACTGAGACACTGGGGAGGATATTCATTGGGTCCTTGTCCTAGTTCAAGCTCAATTACACAACAAAAGCCTCAAATGTGTTTGTGCCCATTCCTGCTTGTAGAGGGCCTTTTAATTGACCTGAAATTGACGTCTAGATATAGATGTTTCTTATAAAAACTCCTCCGTTTATCCCAGTGTATATCTGGTCAAGATGGACAGAGCAAAATGTATGTAATACACAAGTGAAGTGACCGTGAGGCAAGCACTCCAGGGGATTCTAAACCCAGCAAACCAGCTTGACACAAGTTCAGTTAGACATTAGCAGAATCTTGAGGAAAACACAGGCTACACTGCAGGTGGAGGCAATGAATTCGTTGTTGAAAGACACACTGAGGTTAAAACACCAACAAAACTAGCAGAGGGGCCCTGTTAGGTGAGAACTAAAGAGTTTATAGTTGTATCTGTAATTAGGAATTGTCCCACGGTTCACTTTGACAGAACAGCCTCATTCAAACATCCATTGCGGAATCGAGATTTCAGTAGGTTGAAAAGTGAGGGACGGATTTGCAAGGAAAATAGCATATGTCAACCTCTCCTTCAACAAGGGGTGAAAATACAAGTAAGTTAATTGTGTAGTCAAAGTACCATCAAAAGACATCTTATTGTTATCCAGTTATGTGAGAAGGGTATGGTTATATATGACACAAAATGGAGGAGGGAGGGATCAGGGAGGAGGACACAGAATCTGAGTGTAGGATGAGTAATTGATGAACGAAAGGGTGGTGGCCCATGTTCTGTGTAGAATACAGAGGACTGAATTCTGTAGACCATCCCTTAGAACTAGAAGAGTGAAGAGGGGCTTGGATTAGCTCTTCAAGCATCTTCAGTGAAGGAGCAATGATGCTACGGCAGCACATCTCAATGAAAGAGCAACCACTGGGGTAATAAGTATCAACTTATGCCCACGCTACTGACACTTGGATAAATGATAATTTCACAATCTTCAAGACAATGACTGGGAGGGAAATATGAGTAACGTCTCCATCTTTTTTTATCTGTGAAATAGCTGTGCTTTATCTTCAGTGATGCTGCGAAGATTCAGCGGGTTCACGCTGGCAGAAGACTCTATGCTGTACTTTGTCTGTGATAGGAATTTATTAAAAGGTGACTTTTTTAAATCACGAGAGACGTAACAATTCTGTCTCTCTTAAAACTGCGTGTGAAACACATCAATAAAAGTAAACCCACTCCTATATAATATAGAAAAGTATAAACCTTGCTGGTGCATGTGCAAAATGAGAGACGGAGGGAGGGGGAGGGGCAGAGGAAGGGCGATGGGGAGAGGGAGGGGGAGGATAAGGGAGACAGAGAGAGAGAGAGAGAGAGAGAGAGAGAGAGAGAGAGAGGAGAGAGAGGGAAAAAGTGTGATTTAAGTGATGACTTTTTCTTGAGTTAAGAAACTTCAAGAAAAGTGAATAAAGGGGGGCATTTTTCTATAAGGAGCAGTTGAGAGTCGTATCATGAGCAAAGTAGAAACCATGAACCACGGGCTGGATTATCATCGAGGAGTAGGCAATTATGAGGTATTAAATGGAGGGGTTGGTGTGCGGAAGCGAAACCCATCCCCTTTATTAGATAACTCAAATGAGCAAGAGTTGGTGAAGCCAAACAGAACTTTAAAGCTGCATTTTATTCATTGTTTTTATTTCAGGAGCATCAGAGTTTGCAGCTTGAATGAAAGTGTACCATGCATTTGTAGGGTGGTTCATATGGGCCTTGGTAGATGAGAGTCATGTGCTGACTACAAGAAATGAAATGCACAGAAGAATATGAACCATTTTTAGTATACCATGACATTGGGAGTTGCAAGGTCAAAGTAGAATTGTGAACATCTAATTGACAGCAGTGTTTTATTCTCCACCAGTACATTCTCTACAGTCTGGACAAAGGAATGGAGAAAGTAGAGAGCTGGGACAAATTTTTTGGTGAAGGCGGGCAAGATTAAAAAATGATAGTACCAGCCAGCATACACACACACACACACACCCTTATAACCTTATAATCCTAGCACTTAGGAGGCAGAGGCAGGCAAATTTCACATATGCACACACAAAAATATGATAACTATCGTCACTTTGGCACTTGAGTTGTGCCAGGAGTTTTACCTAAGAACATAACATGGGCCATTTCCTTCAGTCCTGCATGTGACAGTTGTTGTCTTGCCACTTGGTAAGAACACTGGGGCTCACAAAGGTTAGCAAGTTCTCCAGCATCATCCTGAATGGCAAAGTGAGAATTAGAATTGTGTTGGAGTTAAAGTGTACAGGGAGATGCTCTGGAAGATTCTGAGCATGTAAACTGAAGCTCATGAATCCAGTAAAAGACTAGCAAGACCATCAATACCTATTAGAGTGGAGAGAGGCCCAGAGGTCCTTCATTCATTCACTAATAGCTATTTTTGTAGATCTTTGTACCAAGAACTGTGCGACACACAGTGAATACAACTAAAGTAGTGACCTTCGCTTTCCTTTGAATGATGTCACTCCTGGGAGCATCACTAACTGAACTTATATCAACTTGCTCTAATAATCTTCAGCAAGTTCTATTTAATGTTAAATTTGCATAGTCGTACTGTAGAGAGAACTGGCTGGAGTCCCTCAAATGAAGAAAAACAGGCATCTCAAAAGAAGCCTGTTTTGATTATAGTAGATCATATAAATAACAGGGCATTAGCAGTGCCTTCATATCGCACAGAGATTAATAAGACATTCATTTTCTATTTTATGAGATTATATTTTGGGTTCAGTAACCAGTGAGGATCGCTGTCTTCACACATCCACTCAAAGATACACACTCAGATATTTGCTGGCTTTGTAGCCGCTACCCAAGCACAGCAGCATAAAACACCTTTGTTATTGCTCCCAGGTCTACCAGCTGTCTGAGTGGTTCTGTGAATCTTGGGGTCTTCATTTCTGTGTCAGCTGGTAGCTGTGGTAGACTGGACAGTTCCAGAGAGTTTTGTTTTTATTCTCTCTTTGTTGTAATTACTTATTTGCTATTTACCTGATTTCTACAATCCTGGTCTTTTCCCCTTAGTAATCTCATTGTGTGTCAGGTAGTAGGTAGGCTATGGCATGCAGGCAAGAGCACTCACTGAGTGTACGCGTGATCTAATGTATAAAGCCTAAGCTCACTTCCTGGAACTGAGTTTGCTTTCTGTTGATTGACTAACCTGTTCTTTACTTGGAAGTGTTAAGCATCCATGGGGAGGGAAGATTCACACAAACACAACATGGCTTTGATTACAGGACAAAAGTCATGGTGTTTCTCCCCCATCTGCTACTTAGATTTCTCACACTGTGCATCAAAAGTGTCACAGCTAACCAATCAGGGACATCGAGCTGTTCCTTGTAATTTCTGTGTCACACAATGTTGATCGTGTTTGCTGGTAAGCTTCTAGAAAGCACATTAGGAAACACCAGCCAATTGCCATTTAACCAGGGTGCGTTCTGGAGCACACAAACAATATACTGCCACCTCACTGTCAGTCACTTTAAGTATGTCACAAAGATGCACCAGGTAGCCGGCGACTTCTGCTCACCTTCAATGTTCTTTTGAATTTCTTCTGTTTTGCGCTACCTATCTTATGTTTAAATGTTTTGAATTATTTTCATTTCACTATAACAGCTATAAATGTGTATTGTGCATGTATTTCTAAACAACAATAGACACTGCAGTTCTCGGTGGGTTAGTCATGTCTGGTGATATTATAGGACACTCTTTTGACCTTCTGTGTTTCACCTCTAGCTATCCATTAGACCTCCATTCTTGTCTTGTGTTTCCCATTATGTTTTCAACAGTTAAAATGGCCCATTTGCTCTCTTAAAAGACTCTTTGTTGGAGTCAACCGGCTTTAGAGAGAATCCTGTGGCACTGACAAAGGAAGGCTTGCTATATCTTTTGGTCTCTTACAGATTTACTAGGGAGGAATGCCACAGAATGGATTACATATAATTACTGCACATGGAACTGTTTAAAATCCAATTACCAGATTTCAAATGTAAGTGGAAGAAGAAGCTCCAGCTTGGCAGTGCTGTCCTGGAGAATATCCTGTCCATTTTGGAATCTGACATTGGAGGACTTGGTAATAGCACTGTCTCCAACAAGATTCCACAGACTGCACAATGATGGATCTCCTGAATGTGCTCATTTAATTTCAGGGTTGCCACACTAGACAATAAGCCAAATTTGAGATCCTGAAGCCGGATGTAACTTGTGACTCTCCTTCGTACTCAGGTCAGCGAAATGTCTTGCTGTTCAAATGAGTAGATAGTGTGAATTACAAGAGAAAATTCAACCTGAATGACAGATTTTTCCTCTAAAGTTACTTCTGTTTGATTTCATCTACCCCCACCTCCACTATGCCCTTTTTTCTGTGATATCACAGGATGAAATGGAAACTAAAATGTCAGTTTTATTGTTGTTTGTTGCTTTTGGATCTGCAGAAGTAATCACCTCATTTGCACCTGCTGTGGTCACACAAGCTATCCAAAGCTAAGGAACACCATTTACATAGAATGTTTACATTAGACTCTGGAACATTTTAGAATGCCCCAGTGCCAGTGTCACACAGCTGTACTGAGAAGCCTGCAAAGTTTCTCCACTAAGAAACTAGTATTTGTCTCTTGCCTTGTTTCAAAGGATATAGAAAATGAGAGCAACACATAGTTTTTCATTTGTCTCTCAGGCATTATTTAAGGGTGTTGCAGGAGACAAATTGTGACCTTAAAGGAGAAAATTAGTTAATCATTTTGGTCCTCATCTTTCTCACCCATGAAATATAAATAATAATGATGTGATAACATGCATAAGTAATGATTTTATAATATAAAAATGACACATTTGCCACCCAGGATTATTGTGAGGAGTAAGTGAATGATTGCTTAGCTCCTTGTAAAGTTTAAAAGATCTAGACAAATGGGTTCTGATATTATTGTCATTAATAGAATGAGCCAGAGAAAACTCGTGGCTTCTGAGGCTCTTGGTAAAATCTGTATAACGTTTTCTATCAGTGAGAGCAATTAAATACCAGTATCACATTGTTAATTAATACAAGGTCATACAACCCTGTGGTTCCTACATGTTCCAATATTGCAATAATTACAGGCACTTCAACTTTTAGACATGCAAAGACTTGAGTAAATATTGAATATCTATGGCATTAAATTATGCTATTCTACGCATTGAATCACATTGTATTTGATCTTCTTATGCCTAATTATGAATGAAAGTTTTCCTTCAAAGAGCCGGTTCTCAGATAGTCAGCACTCTCAATTAGAGGTAAGATTAAAAGGACATATTTTAATTAAGGATTTACTTCATGAACATTTACTGGAACGTACCATGTGTGGTTTTCAGCACTGCATATATTTTAGATAATTTAATCCTCAGCAAAGTCATAAAGAGGCACTCAGACTGTCTGCTCTTTGCTGATGAGGGAATGGCAGCAGGCTGCATAAGTCATTTGTGCATGTCACATAACTGGTAATAAGTGGTGTAGAATAAGACCATCCACATCTGGCCGTGAACGATTATTCATGAGCACTGACTTATTAAAAGTTATAGTTCCCTAAATCCCTGTATAAGGGTATGCTATAAATCATATAAGTAATATTAAAAATGCTTATGATTTCCTAGGTCAGACTAGGGCAGGGGTTATTAAGTACAACTCTGATCTGTTGTTAGCATAGCTTCTGTGTCCCCATTGTGATTAAAGACTTTGTCCCAGGGTGGTGCTATTGAAAAGCCAGGGATGCTTTGGGAGTCTGGACCAGTAGGAAGTCTTTATGTCATTTGGGGAAAGTACTTTGAAAGTGAAAATATGACCAAGTTTAAAGGCCAGATTCCCATGCAAGCTGTCTATGTAAATCATGTTCATTTATCCTCGTAATATCTTCTGTGGACTAAAGAATATTATCTTACCTTGTAATCACATCTATTCTGGTCTTTGAAAATCAGAACCGTATTTAATAACCCTTTCATTTAAGATGTCTATCTTATCCATGGTCCCTCAGTGATTATCTTTCATGGATTTGTTGCTAGCTTTTGCCAGCTCTTTCATTAATTCTGAGAGTCCATATGAAAAGAAATCTTGAGCACATTAATAAGAATCTTGTCTTCATATGTGCACCCGATGTCTTATTTTTCTAGTAATTATCTCTCAGCAGTATAGAAGTGATTCTTTCTGAAAGAGTGGATCGAAAACCAACAGCAATTAAAGAAAATATATTACATTTTAGAGAATTTGAGGATAATGTGTAAAGCTATAAAATTTTAGATAGTATGTATTGGAATGGATAAAAAAGTATCCCTTATATGCTATAGTCGGCATGTTAATGGATATAATTATTTTAGAATACTATTTGGAAGTTTCTAAAAAAAAAAATCCCTCTGACTATATTGGTATGGTTTGACATGACTCAAGTGTCCCCATTTTAATTGCAACCTTGGTACTAGAGCACTGGCATTGGAAGGAAGAAGAAGCTTTGACACATAGGGCTAGTTTCAAGTTCTTAAGCGTTTGGAGCAAGCCCTTGGAAAATAACTTTAGCAGACTCTTTGAACGTCATAAAATCTGAACTTGATCCCACCTTCTTCTTTCTACTCATGGTTAAAGTGTCTGCAGGCTTCCTATTCTCTTGTTTTCCATGAGTTCTTCACCAAAGCTAAGCTGATTAACACAGACACCATGGTTCTGAAACTGTGTACTAAACTAGCCTCTTCTTCTTAGTAATTAGCCCACATATGTTATATTATGTATGGTAGGAGAAAAGTTTGCTATTATAAATATCATTGAACTTCCAGACACTCAGTAAACTTGCTGTCAGATAGATTTTTGTGGCGTCTGTCTTCACTGCAGCATGGTTTACCATAATCAAGTATGGACTCAGTTTAGTATTCAGCAGGTGAGGATACACTATATACACAATGGAATGAGTGCTTTGGACCAAAAAAATAAAATAAAATTCTGTCGTAATTGACAATGTATATGGAATCAAAGAACATTCTACTAAGCACAGAAGACAGACATGGGGTGGGAGGAACATCATGAGTTCACCAAACCATGTGATCTAAAACAATCAAACTTACAGGTCAGAAAGTAGGAGTGTGGCTGCAAAGACTGGAGTGCAAAGAGAAAAAATCGGAAGATAACAGTCAAAAGATGCAGAGCATGGAGTAACAAGACTTTGTTGCTTTAACTGTATAGTATACTCTTAGAATTCAGGCTAACGGTATACTGTACATTTCAAAACAACTAAAAATTCCAACTATTCTCATTATAGAAACAGTATGCCTGTGAGGTAATCATATATTGCTTAGCTTGATTTAATTAGTCCACATTTTCTCCACACATTCTAACACCACTTTGTACCCTATAAAGAAATGCAATGTTCACTTGTCAATTTAGAACAAAATGAAAGAGTTATTAGGCAGAGGGAGATATACAAGAGAGGGATAGATTGTGGGAGAAGAAAGAAATACAAAAGAGTAGTTGAGTAAGCAGGCCAGTCAGCTGACTGAGCATGGATTTTCAGTATATAGGCTCTTGACACGAGTTTCATGAGACAATCCATGTCTGTAGGTGAATGCTGGAGTGCTAGCCATTCTGGAGATGCTGGTGTTGTACAGTTGCTACTACCTTTAAGGACAAAGGTATAAAAGTCACCTCTCACAACATGTGTTAGCCACTGTTCTATTGCCGTGAAGAGAAAAAGAGACACCATGACCAAGGCAACTCTTATAAAAGAAAACATTTAATTGGGGACTTGCTTACAATTTCAGAGGCTTACTCCATTATTGTCATGGGTGGGGAGCATGGTGGTTTGCAAGAGGAACTTGGATAGTAGCTCAGAGCTATATCCTGAGCCTTAGGCACAAGGAATGGAGAGAGAGAGAGAGAGAGAGAGAGAGAGAGAGAGAGAGAGAGAGAGGGCGCAATACTGGGCTTGTTAAGGACTCTTGAAACCTCAAAGCCCATCCTACAAGGTCACACCTCCTAATCTTGTAGTCCTTTCAAACATTTCCATTCACTGGTGACCAAGCATTCAAATACATGAGCCTGCGGGGGTCATTCTCATTCAAACCACCACACTATATATATTTCTACCGCCTAATCTAATACTCATCAATGTGTCTTCGTCAGGTTAAAAGAAAAAAAAAAGGCAAGATCTACAGATCTGGAAATGTTTTAACTGAGACAAAATCGCCCAAGCAGACCTTTACAAACAGTCTGAAACACAAGAGTACTTTCAAGACGATGTAGTGTTCGTTAAATGCACTGATTGCAAAGGCAGTGTTGATTCCTGGCACTGAATAATGGAATTGAACTTGGTGGCAGAGATATGTTTAGGATGGGGTGGGAAATACAAAAGGGATTTATCCAGTTCGTCTCCCATCATCACCACGGTCAGCCCTAAGCCTGACAGAACGGACTGGGACCTGCAGCAGGTGTGGCAGCGGAATTTAGCTGCCAGGAATGTTGAGCGCAATCCCTGCCAGATCTGCTTGCTGCTTTGCCTAGAAATCGTGGCAAGGGGCTTGAAAACAGTGTTTCCATATGCCACTGTTACTGGAATGGTTCCTTAGATAGACTCTCTTGTCATTTTTCATATGTAGGAACTCATTAGACACCTAGAGGAAAAACATATGGAGCGGAACAATTGTGCTATTGGTAGGAAGCGCTGCATAATAGAGGATTTGTATTCCGAAAGGTCTTGCTGTAAGCAGCTCACCGGAAACAGCGATGGCTGACTTTTCATGCAGTGGGTACGGACATCATTTCCACCGTCTCAAGTGCAGGCGCAGACATTCTATTCGAAAACAAAATATTCAGTATTTTTGTACTCCTGGCCAGACGGGTTGTTGTCTCGAATTACTAATTTTTTTTTTCAATATTGAAAGGCTAGTTAATTAACTGTAACTGATTTATCCCCTCTTCAGGAGGAAGGAGGCATCTGGATTCCAGTTTGTCTTTCTGATGGAAGACATACACCTTTAAAGGCAAGTGCTTTAGCTTATGGTGCAGACACTGGTATCTGCAGTAAGAAAGACCCAGGGCTCACTTTGAGTTCAGCACTTGGCAGTTATTCATGGTCCAGAGTCCCAGTTGCTCATTCCTAAAACAGGAGTAATAGACTCTAACTTAGAAGTGGTAAGAATTCAGTGAAATAATTTTGTGCCCAGAAAGTTCAAGCAGGGAGCTGAGCTATCATAAGCAATTATTGTTGTCATTGAATAGTTTCCAAACCAATACAGTTAGTTAACAATTATTTTATCCTGTTAGCCAGAAAAGGACATACAGATCGTGGAAATGTAAGTTTCTTTACCAGATTGAAACTGATCCGAGCAAACAAGCATGTATCTGAATTAAAACAAATTAAACACAAAATGAAGAAATGTAATTTTTTTCCTTAACTGAGAACTGATTCTCTAGTGTCAGGAAGGGACATTCTTGAATATGTTTGGCATCTCTTCCTGTAGCATGAATCATGATCCACTGCAGACGTTTCTTTGGGGTACCATTGTTGGCAGTCAGATTGTGGCAGTGGCTTAATGTATACTTGGATAAGTAGCACAGGATGGTGTTTCCCAAGAGGCCTTTGGTTTCCTCCAGCCCTGCCTAGCCTGGCTCACTGCTGTGCTCTGTTCATACTCGTCTGAAAGAGAAGAATTCAGATATGACTCTAATGGTGTGAGCCACAAAGAGTGAAAGCAGAACACGCAAAGGACGCAGAAAATAGAGGAGCAAGCCTTGGGGTGGGAATCTGCTAGTACTGTTTTGGCAAATGATCACATTGTCAAATCTCCCATGTTAACTCCCACAGGTCAGAGCTGTGGTGTCCACCTTTCATCTCTGAAGCTTCTTACTGCAGTGGGGGTGGTTGTTAATATTAACCTATAACTGTCCAAGCAGGCTGGGGAGACGTCATTTTCTTCAGTGCTGTGCCTGCTGATAAGTTTCCTGTGTCCTAGTAACTCCCCACTCATGCTCAGGCAAATTTGCATAGACAGTGGCACATAGAAAATTAAGACATGAAGTTAGGGGGTGGAGGCTTGTTTGAGAAATGGGTTTCAGTGACTGAAGTTGAAACACGATGACAGGAAAGACACATTGAAAATTAAACATTCATGTACTTTTAAAAATAGATTTAAATATAATTAAAGTCACACAAGTAGGCTCTTCCTCTAGAGATCTATTAATTGGAATGTTTAAACTTGGGCAAATCTGTGACGTGCGTTCTTATAGTGATGGGCTTTGTCTCGGTTATTATAGTGTTTATATACTGTCATACTCTTCCTAATCTTCACAGAAATGTGGTGTGAAGCAATTTTGGTGAAAGGTGAAACTCAGTCTCCATCCTTGTTCAACCAGTCAGAAGAAAAGTGATATAGAGGGTTTGCCATGTAGTTGTGTCTAGATAAACTGAGGGGATCAGATTCTCCAGCCCAGCAGTCTAATCCATGGGAGATAAGTATGCTACTATAGATTTAAATGTTAGCATAGAGTTTTAAATCTAGACAGACAACCTTGTTAGTAATGCAGGGTGGTTTCTAACCTCTAGCATCACGAGGGCTACTTCTGCAGGGAACATGGGTCCAAAGAGAGGCTGCCATCGGAAAAGACGTGGCTTGTCAGTCAGCCAGAGCTTGCTTAGTCATACCACGTCAATACGGAATCGATGTGATATTCAGATAGTGTTAAAAGTAACATATTTTGTAATTTCCTTTTTATTACACATCAGCCGAGCTGACACGATGAAGTAATTCCACAGAATATCAGAAGTGATGAGCACCACCTGCCTGGGGATGAAGGAATTTATAATTTGGTAATAATCAGGTCAAACAATGCTGAAGGCTGATTTTTATGTTAAATAGCTTTTTCTTCTGTAAAAGGGTGGTTGTACTTCAAATTTATAACATTGCTTGTGGAAGCAAAAGAGGGTAATGCAGAGGTAAGAAATGTCAGGATATCTATCGGCTCCATTATGGCAGAATATAGCTGTTTTATGGATTTATTGTAATAGTTTTAAAAGGTCATTTAAATATGAAGACAATTGTCAGGCTTGGGTCTTTTAGAGTTTGCTTTCAGCAAAGTACATCAAGACATAAATAAATGGAATGTCTGGAAACCAGCTTGGGCCTGTAATTATGACCAGGAGTGTTCAACAGTTCTACCCTTTGATGCTGATATCTTGGTGTGGAGTGATAATTCCAATTTAGACTAAAATCAGCCCAGTTGGGGCCCTACCCTTAGAACCAGGAAGCAAAACGCCTATGCAAAACTTCTTCAAATGAATTAGATATTTAAAAGTTCCAGCCAATCCCTTACAGAGATATTTGTGTCACACTAGGTAACAGTATTTTCAACTTTGCTGAATTAAAACACCATGGACATATACCAATAAAGATGCATCCAGAGTTCAAAAAACCAGGGAATTATAAAATGGCTAAAGATTGAAGAATTTGATCTTTTGGCATTCTAGAAGGTGCTGCTGGATTTTAATGGCTTCTTGAGCCTATAGCATTGACTGTGTTTATTGTGTGGTACATGAAAGAAAATGTTTGCAAGTCCACATGCATATAAATATAAATAAAAAATATATAAATATAAAATAAAAAATAGGAGCTGAAGAGGTGGCGTCATGGTAGAGGTCCCTTCTTGATCTTCTGGAAGAAGATTCCAATACCCAAACCAGACAACTCCGGAAGATCCTATTCCTCCTCTGGCCTCTATGAGCTCCTGCACTCAACATGTTCATACCCCACATAGGTACCTAAAAAAAAATATATGTGTTTTTTTTTAAGGCAGAGAATGGTCCTCTTGCACAGTGTAAGCATCTGTGAATATTGTATAATGTGTGCATAAGTGGACAGGAAGTGGAACAATGAGCTCTTGTGAAGTGTTAGAGGGGAGCTCTGATTTGAATTATCAGACATTGCTGTATAGTCCAATAAGATTAGAGCATTCTCTGACATCATCTCTAACAAAGTTCCTTGGCTTATATATATTCTCTATACAAGACCACACACATCCCCAGTTGGTCCTAGGCCTGAGTTTACTAAAAGGCTTGGTTTTTTTGGTTCTATTAAAACAAATCATTTTCTAGCTATTTCAGAAAGCACCTCCATTTGCTTTGTGGGATGCTAGAAGCTTATACCTCTTAAATTCCCCTCCCCCCATGTCTCTTTCTATATTTTTATCACCTTCAGAATGATAGCATGTGGACGCTGATACCTCTCGAGCATAGACTTGGAAATATTTCCATGTTTGATTTAATTCTGATGAAATAATCAGGCCATTGGAGTGTGATGGGAAATGCTAATGTTTCAAAGCAGGAACACATTACAGTTTATTAAATTTAGGAAAAATATGTTTGCTGGGCAATAATCATTAGGACTGAGAGTTGTCATTTTTTACAAAAGCCTTATAATTTTCTTTGTTGGGTCCTGAAGTATTTTCTGTAAACTCCAATTGCCAGTAATACTGAGCTGGTGTTTCTGTTTAAATCATTAGAATAGGGTTGTTGTTGCCACTAACATTAGAAAATTATATATATATATATACTAATATATATATATATATATATATATTATATATATATATATGATGTTACCACTAACATTAGAAAATATTTTATATATATATATATATATGTGATGTTACCACTAACATTAGAAAATATTTTATATATATATATATATATATATATATATATATATATATATATATATATATATATATATATATGACTCAAAGATATCTTCTAAAAATGACTTTTATTTTATAAAATGGACTACTGCCATTTCCTGGAGACTATAAAAAGTAATAGTACTGCTTAAAAATGGACCTCCATTAATGATAGAAAGAGGGTTTGATAAAATTACGCTTTTAATTTAGGAAACAATGATGCAATGATCTGACCTGTGTAGTTATAAACTTCTTATGGTCTCTTTTTTCTAACTTGTATTATTACATGCAGTAACTGAATTCACCAGACTGTCCAGTTTAAATAGGTTCTCTAATACCCATTTTTTGGTCATTAAGCAATAACGAAACCCCTAAAATAAAACCTAAAATCTTGAAGAATTTCTAAAATGTATAGTGAACATCACAGGAAGTGCTCTATTTACATTTTATTTTAGGTACATCCTTTTTCATGACGTTTTAACATGGCATCAGTCATCTGCATAACGCCTAGAGAAACTGTAATTTCCCTTTTTTTTTTTAAAAAAAAAAAAAAAGGTAAAGCATGTGTATTTTCTTCTTATAGAGTATCAAGCACTCCAAAAAGAATTTGTCTTGATTTGTCTTCAAGTTGGAATGTTATTCAAGTATATTCTGCTTGTTGAATAGATGTGAACTGATTCAGTCCATTGACAGTGGAAGCTACGGTGTTTTAAGCTGCTTTATGCTGCTTTATGGAATTCCAGAAGTGTCAAGGTGACTTCTCTGTTTCAGTTGGGAAGCTTTGACATTGTTTAACTATTTCAGTGATGGAAGGCTTGTACACTTATTTATGAAGGGTAACATTTCAGGCCCTACCAGTAGCACCCACCATGTATGGACGGAAGGGTTCCATTAACACACATACGTGCACCTCTCTCTCTCTCTCTCTCTCTCTCTCTCTCTCTCTCTCTCTCTCTC
>JANHMN010000021.1:42730825-42746160 GCA_030674055.1 Rhabdomys pumilio
CTCTCTCTCTCTCTCTCTCTCTCTCTCTCTCTCTCTCTCTCTCTCTCCACCATGGAACAGTAAAATGAATGGAAGCCTCTTTGAGAGAAGATTTGAACATCAGAAAACATGAATGATCTCCTGATGTGGGAAGGGTCGTTCCCGTGACTGTTCATTGCTGAGCTTCTTTTCCTCCCAGTTTCCCTGAGGGTCATTAAAGATGGTCTGGTTTCCACTTTATATACCAGTGACATTTCCCTCATGCCCTTGAAAACAAGCAAGCAATGGAACCTTTTAGATCTGTTTTTATATGGCGTTTAACTTGAACTACAATAGAACCGGGGCTGGCATTTGCAGTGGGCTAAATGATTTCCTTCAATGGCAGTTTCAATAAGCTCTCTAAGCTTCATTACTGGCTTTGCAAGCATGAAGAGTCTTAGCTATTTTGGCCATCAGTCACCATGAAACATAGGAAAACATAATCCCAAAATGCTATGGAAGTGTACATATTTATGACCTATTTAAATAGTAATGGAATGCTGATTGCAGACCCGGGGAGAAGTTCACAGCAATATTTTGCAACGATTCATAAAATGGTGAGGGTTTTCTACAGATGCTCTCAGTGCCTGAGATAACACAATCATAGCATCTCTCTGCTTTGGAGACCACGCTAGTCTCCGTTGGATGTGTCTGGGATCTGTAAAACAGGACAGGAAAATAATGATGCGTCTATACTGTGGACTTCAGATGGTCTAGCTCACAGAGGCAGGGTAATTTCAATTTTGAACTTTGTTTTTGGGAAGATTAGTGATGTCTTCTTACCTCCCAGATTAAGACACCTCCAAACAATTCTCACAAAGCACCCACCCCCATACATTTCCCATTTCTTATTAGTAGTAAAATGGTTTGAGTTTATAGCCAATAGAAAATCTGGCCTTTAGGCTTGTGTACATCATTGAACACTGATCTCTACAGCATCTTGTGGCTCTTTGCTTCAAGAAAGAAAGAAAAGAGTTTTAGAATAGACTAGATTTGGCTCGTTCAAAACAGCAATCAAGTATATCCCTATGGGCAATATATTGCAGGTCCTGTTACTGGTATTTGGTGTATGTCTATCAGTGATGTTTGTATATGTATAAGATGACATTGCTGCTCATATACTAAGAAGTAAAAAGGAAACTTGAAAATGGGCATGATAGGGCATGCCTATCTATAACCCAGACTGGAAAGGCAGCTTTACAAAGACTGATGCAAGTCTGAGTCAAGCCAGACCTACACAGTCAGTTACAAAACAGCATGTGGGACAAAACACAACTCTGTCTCATTAAAAAAAAAAAAGTGTTTCAGGGTATTGCAAAACAGAAGAAAATTAATCCTATAGTATTTGTCAAACCATTAATTAATGACATCAATTTATAAATTGATAAAATTGATTATTCTTCTGTGTATCATTGACGTTGGGTCTAATAGTGTGCTAGGTGTCCATTGAGTTGTGAGGTCTGCTTATTTTCTAATGGAACATAAACAGATGTGAGAAGCCCATTGGATCATGAAATCTCTCTCTCTCTCTCTCTCTCTCTCTCTCTCTCTCTCTCTCTCTCTCTGTCTCTCTCTCTCTCTCTCTCTTCTCCCTAGCCTAATAGAAACTCACTTTTGGCATTTACCATTGACATTATAACATGTACCAGAGAATGGTAGCTCTTCCCTTCTGACTTAGACCACAGACAGCTTGATGAAGTGGAGCCTTCCCAAAAACCCTGGATTATTATGCGAGAGAAGTAAACATCTGTTTTATCTCACCAGTTGATTTTGAATTCTTTGCAGAAGAGCAAAATCACAGGCCTTCCCAGTTTTAAAATTGGAGATACAGTTGGACCACACATATTGTTTGTTTGTTTGTTTATTTATTTACTTATTTATTTATTTTAAACACCAGATTTTATTCCCCTCCTGGTCCACCCTCTAACTGTTCCACATCCCATACCTCCTCCTTGGAGTCCTGTCTCTAGGAGGATATCCCTACTTCCCACCCCCATCCCACCAGACATCTAAACTCCCTGGGGCTTCCCAGGGAGAAGTCTTTTGAGAGTTAGATGCATTTTCTCTTACTAAACCCAGACCCAGCAGTCCTCTCCTGTATATGTGTTGGGGGCCTCATATCAGTTGATGTGTGCTACCTGGTTGGTGTTTCAGTATCTGAGAGATCTCGGAGTCCAGGTTAATTGAGACTGCTGATTCTCTTACAAGGTTGCCCTCCTCCTCAGCTTCTTCTAGCCTTCCCCTAATTCAACCACAAGGGTCAGCAGCTTCTGTCCATTGACTGGGTGCACATATCTGCATCTGACTCTTTCAGCTGTTTGTTGGGCCTTTTGGAGGGCAGTCATGATAGGTCCCTTTGCGTGAGCGCTCCATAGTCTCAATAATAGTGTCAGGCCTTGGGACCTTCCCTTGATCTGGATCCCACTTTGGGCCTGTCACTGGACCTCCTTTTCTTCAGGCTCCTCTCCATTTCCATCCCTGTAGTTCTTTCAGACAGGAACAATCATGGGTCAGAGTTTTGACTATGGGATGGCATCTCCATTCTTCACTTGATGCCTTGTCTTTCTGCTGGAGGAGACCACACATATTGTATATGTGTGTCCCCTTCTTCCCTATATAACGGAATTTTGTTGTTTTCTTATCCTTTTCTCCGTTACTAAAAGGTCCTGTCATCACAATGATGTGCCTCTTCCTTTGTAGCAGCCTGTTGACGAAGGTGCTACCCATTCTTGGTTTTCTGAACTGTACATAATTTAGAATTTAGTTGTGGAAGCTTTATCATGTATATGTTTATGTATGTGTATGTGTATATGTAGACATATCATGTATACATGTATATATCTGATATATACCACTAGCCAGTATTTTTTCCTTGCTACTAAAACCCATATGATACTCAAAGATATTCACCCATTCATTTGTTCACCTACAATTAATGGACATTTGAAATTTCTCTCTGAGCCTTGGTGAGGCCTGTCATGGAGAGCAAACCGAATATGGGAACACTGGATATATTTCTTGAGAATATTTTGGGCCAATAATAATTCAAGCAAGTCCTATGAGGAACACAGCCTCATCTTCTTCACAATTCATGATCCCTGCTACTTTGGCTGCATGTTGATTCTTTCACACGCTTAAATGTTCTTCAAAGAATAATTTACCAGCACGTTAGGAAAAATTACCCAAGTGCTACTAAAAAGGAGTTGATGACATTTTATATGGCTTTAATAGTGTATGGTTATTATAGAAATCACCTTTCTAATTTCATATTTTAAAACTAGAAGAAAAAATCTACCATCATTCATGTAGTAGAGGTGTTGGGGAAAGACTTCCATGAGCTGGTTGGACTCAAGTGAAGACTTTAAGGACCACAAGACCTTTGTAAAGGGAAGAGAGAGGAAGCTGGCAGCCATACATCAGTAAGTATGGTATCTCAATACTTAGAAATGTTAGTGTTGCTCAAGGAGAGAAGCACTTCTTTAATGACATCGGGTTAAAAAGCTAGATGGAAGGACATAAGCTTGCTTTGAGGATCGACATTCGGTATGCAAGACAGGTGCCTCTTTCTCGGGAAGCTTAGGAGCAGCAAGACTATGCTTGCCCAGACTAGCCACAGGCTAGGAGAGAGTGATTCTGCTTTCCCTTAGTCAGGGGCTGTCCTGCAGCACACTCTTGAAGCATACACAGGTGATAGGTCTCTTTAGGAAGTTTGCCCTTCCATGTCATACAGACACTATTCCAGCAAAACTGGCTTTACATAGCAACAAGTCTCAGCAGAATCGGAATTCCTCTCCAGATACACTTGAATTAGGAGCTGAAGCCAGGCAGGCATCATTCCAGGCAGCTTTTTATTTGTGAGTTCCCTCTCCGGACCGCTTGTGTTCTTTTGCAGTTCAGTCTCATCCAGATTATTATAATCCCTCAGAAACACTTTTAAACTACTGAACCTAGGGGAAGACACATTTGTGGGAAACGTTTTAGATTCCTCATGGAAAAATGCACAGACAGAAATGTTTGAAGATGAGTGGAAGTCGTGAGTATCAAAGATCCTAATAAGAATCATCTGGAGATGGGTGACACAGATGTTTAAAATTAACATTTTAGGCCAGAGTGCAAATAAGAAACTACTGTGTCCTGTTATGCTCAACTCTAACGGAATATCGGAGGAACTGCATTGACGATGCTTTAAAAATGCTTGTCACTTTGGGCTTCTTGATGTAGTATTATTACAAAAGTTATATTTGTGCATCTATCTGTTTGTGTGACTTAGAGCCTTGACACTGTGGTCGGTGTAATAATATAGTGTCTTAAGGACCAACACATCTGATACTTTATAACTTGGTAGGAAATACTTTTTTATGGGATAAAGTTTGCTTAAATCTATACTTCTTATGTTTGTTCATTTTGACTCTGTTTTTCATCCCTCTGTGTGGTTTTACTTCAAAATTTTAATCTCCCGAAAGACGTGTGAGTTGCTGTGCTAGAAGTGCAGAAGTATAAAGGGGCATGTAGCATCAGTGCATTAACTAAGGATGCTGCCGAGCATGGCTCAGAACCTTGGACAGTTCCCGACCGTGTATTTGATTGTGCATTATCATGGAGTATCTCCAGAGGTTACAGGGCACCCTATCCCCCGAAGTCCTGTTGTATATTTAGGGCTGAGAGTGCAATATGGTTAGCATTTATGACTTTACAGTGCACACATATACATGTGTGTAAATTAAAACAATTGCCTTGGGCAAGGCAAATGCGATTTTGAACATTGCTTTTATTTTTAGCTCATGCAGATATAACTATGAAACTCACTAGGAATCATTCATTTTCATATTAAATAAGTAAAAACTACTCTTTATTATAAAGGGGGATGTATTCCATTTTACTAAGTCCTTATGAAGGGTGGCCTTTCTCACTGTTGTCTGCTGTCAGGATATCAGGGTCAATAATGAGATTTCCAGAGGTGAGAGACCTACTTTCTACTTTTATAAAGAGAATGCCGCCAAACACTAGCATTGTGAACTGCCCATTGTAGAATCGCTGACAAAATAGTTCAAGTTAGAGGGGACTTTCCCTATCTTTGTGTACTTGCATATGGTGTTGCATGGTGTTCACAGTAAATTTGAATGAAATAGTGAGCTGACCAGTCCTGTAAGGGATGATAATGGACATTGTTTCTTTTAAGCATCTTCCATACCAAATTTAATTTATGAAAAACACTTTGTTTAAACTACATCTTTTTCATAGGTTTTTTTAAAACAAAAAATAAATAAAAATATTCGGTGGCCACATACCTGAACTGGGTTATTTGTGGTTCTCTTTTAATCTCTGCATTTGGTTGGACCACTTTTATTCTTTTTCTTCTTTTTTTTGTAATTAATATTTTATTGGATATTTTATTTACATTTCAGATGTTATCCCTTTTCCCCATTTCTCCCCCACCCAGAAACCCCCTATCCCATCCCCCTCTTCCTGCTTCTATGAGGATGTGCCCCCATCTACCCACCCACTTCTACCTCCATGCCCATGAATTCCCCCAAAACTGGGGCATCCAGCCTTCACGGGACCAAGGGCTTCTCCCACATATATGACAAGGTCATCCTCCACTACCTATACAGCTGGAGCCATGGGTCCCTCCCTATGTGCTTCCAGGCTGGTGGTTTAGACCCTAGGAGCTCTGGTTGGTTGGTATTGTTGTTCTCCTTATGGGGCCACAAACCTCTTCAGCTCCTTCAGTCTTTTTCAAACTTCTCCATTGGGTACACCATGATCAGTTCAATGGTTAGCTGTGAGCATCTGCCTCTGTATATGTCAGGCTCTGGCAGAACCTCTCAGAAGACAACTATATCAGGCTCCTGTCAGCATGCACTTCCTGGCATCCACATTGGCTTTTGCCTTTGGTGACTGCACATGGGATGGATACCCAGGTGGAACACTCTGCAGACAGCCCCTCCTTTAGTTTCTGTTCCACACTTTATATTTGCTCCCATGAATATTTTGTTTCTCCTTCTAGGAAGGACCAAAGCACCCACCACTTGGTCTTCCATCTTCATGAGCTTCCTGTGGTCTGTGAGTTGTATCTTGGGTATCTCAGCTTTTGGGGTAATTTCCACTTATCAATAAGTGCATACCATGTGTGTTCTTTTGTGATTGGGTTACTTCACTCAGGATGATATTTTCTAGTTCCATCCATTTGCCTAAGAATTTCATGAATTCATTGTTTTTAATAGCTGAGTAGTACTCCATTGTATTCTTTCTCTGGGCTTTTATGCTCTGTGTTCAGGCAATCATTCACATGCCTCTCTTCCAATCACTTCTTTGCCTTCCCATATGATTCTCTTTTGGTCTCTGCCATCTTCTTCCATGACCCCACTCAAAATTTCCCTTGTATTTTCAGTGTGGGAGAGAATGGGATAAATCAGCCACACATATGGGCCTACCCTATGATGCCACTGATAGAGAGCTTTACATGTTCTTTCTTTCAGGGGCATTTGTAAACATGACAAAGCCTCCAGTGCTGGAGAAGGAAAGATATCAACAGTAGGCCCTTCACAGCAGAGAGATCTTAGTTCCCAAGGTTTTCTCTTTGTTTCTTTCTTAATGTGCAGTTCCTCAGCCTTCACAGCAATACCTCAGATTAAATGCTATTAGGTTGTTTTACAGACAGTGCTGTAGGACGCAGTGAGGTTTTGAGGTTTCCTACAGGAGATGAGATGCCTTGGCTGGCATTGGATCTATGTTTTTAAACTCTAGTCCTGTCTCTTCTCACCTCATCCTCATCTCAGCACCCCATCACTACTGGCCTCACTGTTCTGTTAAAATAAAAATGGTGACAACTGTGCCTACTTCCATGCTGGTGGCTCAGAATTCCTGATAGCATCTAGTAACCTGTATGCTCTTAAGCATCTCACACAGACTTGCTTGTCAGACAAACAAGCATCTATACCTTACTGACCAAGTTGTTCCAGCCTTCTCTTTCAAAGAAGAAGCCAGGACTTCAACACAAATACCATGTTTTCCCTCATCTATGTTCAGCCTTCCCAACCTTTGTCCCTGGGCTTATATGTTCGAGCTCTCTTTCCTTAAGCCCCAATTCAGAGCACACTGGAATAGATTTCTTGTTTAGTTGTTGTTTTGTGTTTTTTTTGTTTGTTTTGGTAAGGCATTTGCTAAGTTTATAGGGTGCTACATAAATATATGAAATGTGCCCTGTAGTAAACCATTAATTTCCAAAGCCTCAAAGTCATAGACCAGCCATAAACAATGGATGAAGAGAACAACAATAACACTACTACCACCACCAGCAACAACTACAATAACAACAAATGAAATAATGCTAAACAAATATTTGGAGCAGCCATTCCTTTGGGCAGGCCTTCTTGGGGCTGAGCTCCATGCTTTCTTTGCCTGTCTTCTTATGTATTTCTAAACACAGCAAAGCTGAGGCATAGCTGTCAAAGGCAGTTTGCTTCTTTATGACAACTTGACTTTTCTAGGCAACACCAAACTTCCCCCCACTATCCCAGTTCCACCTTTATCTTGGTGTTTCTATTAGTAAACTAAATTCAGTGACCTCCCCTGATTTGGCCTATGTAGCACGTTTCACTGAATTGAATAAAAACAGATGATTAGTAACTGCAGATTCAACTGTGTCTCACAAGAGACATAGCCAAATGGATTTTTAGTAAAATTGTGCAGGGTGCACTTTGCGGCTGGTCTGTTTCTCTGTGTAATTATGTTTGAACAGTCATCATTTGTGTATTGCTTAGAAATGTGTGTATAAGCTTAGTGTCATCACAGGTAACAGAAGACAATGAGGCAGCAATCCAGTAGAGGAGACACTTTGGCATTTTGTGGTTATTATTAGAAATAAGCTTCATGTCCTAGATTAGCAAATTACTAACCATAGAGTGAGAACGGATATAAATTCTCTAAGCTGCTTTTTTTCTGCATCTGTAGAGCAGAGTGCAAACTTGCTGTGGCAATCATTGCTATAAGTTATGCATAGGTCTTCAAAAGAACCTGTAAAATATTAATTAAATGTGTTATATTTTTAATCATCTGGCTTCAAACTGGTGAATATGCCATTGAGGTCAGTGCTATTCTCCTAGCTCATAGTAAATATCACTATAGCTTATTGAGTAATCTTTCCCCAGGATTGCATGGCTGCATGCAAATTTATATGCTTATTAATGATATTTATGTCAAGAACATTCCCCATCATAGCTCCCAGGATGCTCATTAAAGGTTGTCCAGAGAAACACACTACATACATTTACTTCTTTTCCCTAGTCTAAGTTAGCTAATTTAATTTGTATTCAGAAAAAAATATGACTCACTCTTTGAGCTGGAAAATGTTCATAATACAACATGTATTTGGATACTGATGATTGAATATCAACAATGTCCGCTTTGAATCTGTGGCAGTCCAGCTTGGTGAAAGGGCTGGTGTATGTGTGTGTGACTGTATGACTGTGTGTGTGTGACTGTGTGTGTGTGTGTGTGTGTGTGTGTGTGTTCATGCCTAGAGCCAGTGATTACAATACAATGGATGGTACAAATGATGAAATGCATATTCATTCCTCACTTGGGAATATCATTTGATTAAAGCTGCTTTTTATTCTGAGTATGACGTTTTCAAGAGGAATATCACCATCTTCACCCATGGCTGTGTGGTGTTGCAGTGATGAAAGTTTCCAATAGCATATAGCAGTATACATGGAGAATTATGTATCAATTTCCTTACATTCCAAGTTCTCTTACTACCTACACATAAGCCCTCCTTCATCTGGAATGTTTATAATACAGTAAGACCCCAGTGGACCAATGATTCTTCAGATAGAATATGTTTTAAATGTACTATGTATTTTCCATACATACAAACTTATGTATGTATGGAAATATAGGCTTATAAATAGGCTTAATTTTTTTAAAAAGGACTAGTAAAAGATTAATAGAACTATCTAATAATAAATCAACAGCCATAACCATAAAACTGTAATAGAACACAAACACGTGTGTGTGTGTGTGTGTGTGTGTGTGTGTGTGTGTGTGTAATTTGTTCCTGAAAGTTTTTATTTATGATCTGGACCTTTGATATTTGCCATAAAATAAACTGCTAAAGACAAAAGGATAGGAGGAATATGGATGATTCAGTGGCTAATAGCATAGCATTAGCTGCTCTTGCAAAAGACCTGGTTTTGATTGAAAAACTACCACCAACACCACCACTCCAACAACAACAACTCTACCACCAAAACAAGGGCTGGCTGTACATATTTTTTACTAGAAATATATATAAAGAATTGGAAAGCAATTGTAATCAAGAAGAAACTCTTGTTATTCCCATAGATGGCTTTTTCTACATTCTCCTTTGATTTTAATTTATATTATTATTCATTGTTCTTTTGATTCTCTGAAGTACTGTTCATCATAGCCTTTTATTGCAAGCCCAGATTTTAAAATAGGAAACTCATTCGTCTGATCTGTTAAGTACTAGTATAATAAGACTGCTATATGAAATGGACACATTACCACAGTAGCCTCCTGTGACATTCCGATGAGTGATTTATGGCTTTCATTCTGCTTTGGGGAATGAGGATATTTTGTGAGGAATGGGAATGGTCCAAACAGCCTATTGACAGTGTTATGGATATGGAAACTCGGTCTTTGGCAAGTCATGTACACTAGCAGCTACAAGGATCTGCCTTCCTGCTCCTCCCTCCACCTCAGTCCTTCTGTGGCCCCATGCTAACGTCAGCCTTGTTTCTTTTTTTCCCTTTTCCCTTGCTCTCCTCTCCACCTTTACTCCATCTCTCTCCCTTCCTCCAGTCATCCTTGTCTTCCTCTTTCCTCTTGTCCTGTTCTGACAGTGGGTCTCCTATGCCATTCCTTCTTCCCAGCCATTCCTTCTTCACAGCCATCCTTTTCTTTCTTCCTGTATCATCACATGATTACATCTACTTATTCATGGTTTTTAACGCTTTCAACATTGCCGTTTAGCACATCTTTTCGTATGTGCCTTTCAGCTTTTCTCAGTTGCTTCCAGTTTTGTGTTTTTGTCCGTCCATGAGTTTGCATTGCTGTGCCTTATATTTAGATACTGCATAGGATTATCAAGGGTTAACCTGATGTGACTTTCCTTACTTAGCAGATGTTTCAGCCAGATGTGCTGAGGATCTACTGGGGGTCTTTAACTATGACATTGACCTACAGGTGAAGAAATAAGGATGGCAAGACAATGGATGTCCTTAGCAGTTAAAGGGCTCCTGGGCTTTTAGATGGGCATGGGGCTATATAAGAACATTGTTCTCAGGGAAACAGATTGAAGGTAGGAGAGTTCTACAGCCCTGGGGGAAGTTACTGGACAAGGCCTGGATTGACATAAGCAGGAAGTCTAATGTGATGAATCTGCCTCTATTTGCTGTCTGGTGCTTATTAAAGTGGAGCTCCTACTTCTTCACAGAAACCTGAAGAGAAGAAACTTATTGTCCTAAATACTTACATTGTGAAGAGATGTATCCCAAGTCTGTGACAAACTACTGTGAGTTTGAGTGGTGTGTAGTACTACAAAGCAGGGGAAGGTTTACAATTGTACCTCCTTCTTCTCTTTCTTCTCCTCTTCCCCCCTCCTTTCCCCTCCTCTCCTTCCCTCTCCCTTCCTGTCCCCTCCTTTTCCCTCCTCTTCCCTCCCCTCCTCTGTTCTCCTTTCCTCTCCTTTCTCTTACTCTCCTCTTTTCTTTTTTACTTCTCTTCTCTTCTCTTCTCTTCTCTTCTCTTCTCTTCTCTTCTCTTCTCTTCTCTTCTCTTCTCTTCTCTTCTTCTTTTCCTCTCTTCCTGTGCTAAAGACTGAGCCTATGCATGCCAGGTGAATACTGTAACACTGAGTTCTATCCTCAGTATTTTTGATTAAAATTTTATTTTGAAACAGAGTCTCACTAAACTCTCTGGAGTTGAACATTCACTCTTTGTATCTTACCCTCCTAAGTAGCTGAGATTACAGACATGCCACTGGGCTCATACAGGTTTGTTTGTTTGTTGTTGTTTTGTTTTCTTTTTGTTTTGTTTTTTTGTTTTGAAGCAAATACTATAAAAAGAGAGAAGGAAATGGGGTTTTAGGATCTGGAAGAAACCTGTGCAAAATTTAATCAAGCTGATGACAACTGTAAGACTCACCTCTAAATGAGATATAGCACACCTTGCAGCTGCTCCGAAGCTCCATTGTTAGCTGTAATATAGTGATTTTCATGCGTATGACTGTACCACTATACTATCCTGATTCTCACATGTAGAACTGTACAACAGGGCTCAGCATCTCCTTTAAGCCCAAAGATTTTAGAAACTTCTATTGTTTCTAACCTTTCTTGACCTTTATTCTTGTTTCTAAAGTAAAATTTAAGAATGTTCTTTCATTTTTAAAATGTCATTCCTTTCATTTATTTGAACCATCACTTAATAATCTCTAACTGTGTTGTTTAATGTACACATCTTTGCTGCCTTTCTCTAGGTCCATGATACCACAGCTAATGATCTCACCTTTGGGAAAATCTTCAATATCCATTTGCCATACACTCAATTTTCTTAAACAAAAGCTGTTGGTTACTTATTCACCAACTTAACATTTCAAAGGCATAAATCCCAGCACGTAAACCTGAATAGAAATCTTCAAAGTTACAGAACCACTTCTAACAAAATGAAAATTAAAAAAAAAGAAAAGAAAAGAAAAGAAATTGTAACTGGGTTCATCTCAATATCACATCTATGCTAGGGTAAGGAGACAGGTTGTAGAATTAACTCCCAAGAGAAACTATAATATGCATATGGTACCAACACTGAATATGCTAATAGCAAATCAGCTAAAGAAAGTTTCATAGAGATTATCAATTATTTAATCATCTCCATTTATTTCCCTGTTTTTTCTTCTATTTTTTCTTTCCTTTTCCATCTTTGCTGTTTAGAAGAAAAGTTTATGGTGACCTACTGCCTGAACGTTTTCCTTCCTTCCTTTCTTCCTTCCTTCCTTCCTTTCTTCCTCTTTCTTTCTTTCTTTCTTTCTTTCTTTCTTTCTTTCTTTCTTTCTTTCTTTTCTTTCTTTTTTCCTGTTGCTGTGATAAACACTCTGACAAAAGCAACTTAAATGAGAATGAATTTAACTTGGCTTTCAGTAGGATGTCAGTCCATCATGGTGGAGAAGTTGAGGCAGCAGGAGGCTTAGACAGCTGGTCACATTGTATCCATGCTCAAGAAACAAGGATCTATGGATGTTTGTGTTTGTTTCATTTTCTCCCTTTTCAGGAAGCTCAAGATTCCAGCCAAGGGGATGGTGCCACCTTGAGTGGGTTGTGCTTTCCACCTCAATTAACCTCATTAAAATATTCTCCCACAGGATTGCCTAGAGACTCACTTTTCCCTGGTGGTTACAGATCTCAAGTCAGAAAATGAGATTAATAGTCACAGCTCTTGTTGAAGAAAATATGAACAAATGCACTACAGATATATTGTGCTTGATCTACAGGGATGGTGATTGATAGGGAAAATACATTAGGACCCTGAAGAGTGGTTTCTTTGGGAATAGAGATTAAGAATCAAATGAAGTCAGATAAAATAACGAAGAGAAAAGGCCAGTCTTCAAACATACTGGGATGACTAGATTCTGATGAGACAAGAAAGGTTCTTTGAATTGTAAAAGTTCTTGCTAAACTCTCAGAAGACCTATGCTTTAAACCTGCACATGGTGCAAGGCCTGAACTTTAAATATAGACAATTGATGATGGAGACCTCCATGAAAATTGTCAATGTCAGTATCATTACATGGTAGTGTTTTAGGGATGGATCTGAGTTCAGAGGTTGTCCGCTCATGCTTCCAGGTTCTTTTGTCATGGACCAAAGAATTGGACCAGGATGATATGCAAAGGCAGTTCAGTAAGAAGGAAAAGTCACTTCTGAGAAAGAAAGTAGGAAGAATTAAAAAAGACTGGAAACATTACCTGACCCAAGTCACTAATCTGCTGAGAGTTTTAAGGGACCCTGACAAAGTACTTACTTTTGGGGGTGTTTGGAGAGAATGCATTTTTTTTTTGTAATCATGCTTTATTTCATCACACAAACCCTACAGTGGGGCTGGGTAGGAGAGTGGAGTTGCATTCATCTCCTGTCCTTATATTTTTCTTATGTCAATCTTTATCTCTCTACCTCCATGATCTACTCCCTTGGCATTGTGGTACATTCTAGGCACTGAGGAAAAGCATCTACATTATGCACTCCATTTGAAACTAACATGTTTGTGGGAGATGGAACATTCTAATGAGTCATTAATTACGTTTGTTAATTTGGTAACCTAATGTTATAGAATAAAGAATGAAACATTCCCTCTTAGGGTCTTAATTGAACTATCTTCCTCCCTTGCCACAACTCTTTCTCCCACCTCACTTTTGCACCAAAATCTTTGTTTCTAACTATATAAGAACTCCTAGCCCATTCTTCCTTAATCAAACCCAAAGTGATCAGTGGTTGTGAATTGCCCACAATTTGTCAATCTGTAAGAAAGTTTTCTCCCTTTGCAGAAATGAAATTGAAAGTAGACCCTTCCTGGGGCTGGGGAATCTAGCTCAGTTGTTAAAATGCTTGTCATAAAAAACATGTAAATCTGAATTTGATCCCAAAAACCTATGTAAAAAGTCAGGTGGGGTGGTACATGTTTGTAATTGCACCTCTTGGGAGGCAAATACAGGTAGATCCCTGGGGTCACAGGTTATTCAGTCTATCTGAATGGGAAGATTCCAGGCAATCAGCAACTCCAGCTCAGATATCAAGGAACAGCACCCAAGAAATGGTACTTTATGCTGACATGTATCTTTCATATGTATGTGTACCATGTTTGCACATGTACATGCACATAGAAACTATACTACATAAAATAATATAAGGAAAATAAAATAAAATCTCCCAACCTAGAAATTTCTCCCACACATTAGGGGAGGGGAGAGAAAGAGGTTGATTTTATTATAGAATGAACATTAAGCAAAGTTATGATAGACGTTACAGGCAATTCTCAAAGAGATCACCAAGACAAAGAAATCTCATTCTTTTATGAGGCCTGGTATAGACAAGTCGTAAATACAGTTTCTCAAGATGCACAGAAACTAGTCCTGGAGTAAAAACAGTTAACTGCATCTTTTACTTTAATGCAATTCATCCTAAATTGATCTTGAAATTGGGGTAACCATCTGTGTTAGTTTCTTGGTTTCATACAAAGAAAAACAAATGTGCATCTTTATGACAGAAGGTAGTTTTACAAGCTGGAGCCAGACCTTACTAAAATTAGGCTCCCACCTTCCCTCTAGAAATTTCTCTCAACAGCAGGGATTGCATCTCACTTGATGTTTATACTTCAAAGAGATAGATTTTCACCCCTGAGAAGACTTTACTGGGTCATCAAGCCTGCAAGAGGCATACTTAGCTTCCAAAAATGATCTACATATATTTCAAAGAGATGGAAAAAGTATTGCACTGAAGTTTTATTACTGGAGTTACTAGAGTCAGAGTCTTGACTTTTCTAAGAGTCCTTAACAGGCCACAGCTCTCTCCAGTCCTCAGTAAGACAACTCAGTAAACAATATTGGAAAGCAGAAAATGGAGGCTTGGTCAATGGGGTCAAAAAAAGGAGGAATAAAGGTCTGGTGAGCCTTCTGAGTCCACCATCTTGGGTTAAGACAAGACTTAGGATTAGATAGAAGGCCTGAGATATGCATAACTACGCCTTGCTCACCACAACTGTCTAGGCTTCAGTCTGTCCAGCAAAGTATTCTGACAAGTTATCAGTTCTGCGTACTATGCTCCTTGTGGGAGATGAGTTCTCACCCTGGGTGGCAGCTGACTTCAGACATTTTCTACCACAGCATGAGCAATTTCAGTGTCTTGGGGTTCCTTGTTTCAGTCATCTCATAGCTGAAGGCACAAAGTCTCTTAGAATCTCTTTGCTCATGTAAAAGTTACTAGAATTTTGTGAAGTAATTCTCTAACAAGGGGATCGGGAAGAGCCTCTTTCTTTGTATTTAGCAACAACAATGGAAATGTGTGTGTGTGTGTGTGTGTGTGTGTGTGTGTCTTTGTGTGTATGTCTATGTGTGTGAATGTGTGTGAAAATATGTGTGAGTGTGTATATGTTTGAGTGTCTGTGTATCTATGTTGTGTGCATTTATGTGTGTGTTTCTTCTGTTTGTTTGTGTGTGCATATCTGTGTTGTGTATGTCTCTCACATGTGTATGTTTGTGTGTCTGTGTGTGTCTATGTGTGTGTCTCTCCTATCTGTATGTGTGTGTGTC
>JANHMN010000021.1:42746170-42778541 GCA_030674055.1 Rhabdomys pumilio
TTGGTGTGTCTGTGTTGTTTGTGTCTAGGTGTATCTCTCCTGTGTGTCTGTTTGTGTGTAAGTGTCTATCTGTGTATGAGTGTGTGTCTGTGCTGTGTGTATGGTGGCTCCAGGTTGGAAACGTCTTCCTCTATTACTCTCCACCTCATGTTTTGCAACAGGCTCTCTCACTAAACCTAGGTTTCATTACGTTGGTGAGACTTGCTCCAGGATTCATCTGTCTCTTACCCTGAGCACTAGGATTATAGGCATGTGCCTCCATGCCTGGCTTTTTATGTGGGTGTTGGAGATCCAAACTCACTCTCTTATATCTGCGTGGCACGCAGTTTACTGACTGAACCATCTCTCAGCCACTGAAATTCTTATTTTCAACTTGTATTTGCTTCACACTGTTTTTGAAATAATCTGAAAATTAACCTCTCCTACAAAATTTTTGAAAGTTATCTCACTAATTTCTTCACAAGTTATAAGGATCCTTAGGGGCCATCCTCTACTGAACATTTTAAAAATAGTTTTATGATATTGGTGTTGGTTATTTTTTTTCAGTCCTAGCTATCACATGGGGCCACATATCCTCAAATTGTCACCTTGATTGTCTTAAATAATTATTCGTAGTGTGAAGTCCAACACAGTATTCTTGAAAAATTAAAAATTTTCTATGTTCTTGTTCTAATTTGTGGTTCTAAGTTTCCATGTCCACAATTTAGAGGTCAATGTTTATATTTTCTTACAATACCATTCCCAGTGTCTTCTGATCTGCTGTCTGTTGGCTTTGGTAGGGAAGAGGTTCCATGCTTTTTGCCAACCAGCTTTTCTCATGTGCCTCACTTTCTGTCCCAGTACCATAAAAACTAGGTTTCAGTAATAATTTCTCCTCTTTCTTTTCCATTTCCCACCAACAATTGATGCTGCATTGTTTAAGCAAAGCAATTTGACATTCTTTGTTGCCTTGAAGCTGGCTGACACATGACCTCAGAGTCAACTTTTCCCTTTGAGACATAAACCAATAAAAGGCAAATTTAGTCTAAAATAATTTTTGGTGACAACCTACAAGTTCATACAGTATATTTATATGTGTATTAAAATGTATTCATATATAATAAAAGTAATCAAAGAAATGAAGTTATTTAGAAAAGGCAGTTTAGATCAAGCAAGTGTAAAGCTGTTTTGTACAAAATGTACATTGTAAAGCTCTATCTATGCCTCTGCCTTTGTTAGGGTTTCTATTGTGGTGAAGAGACACCATGGCCACAGCAACTCTTATAAAGAAAAAGATTTAATTGGGGCTGTCTTGCAGTTTAGAGGTCTAGTCCACTATCATCATGGCAGAAAGCATGGCAGCAGGCAGGCAAACATGGTGCTAAGAGTTTTGCATCTGAATCAACGGGCAGCAAGAATAGACAGAGAAATACTAGGCCAGGCTTGAGCTTTACAAACCTCAAAGAAAAAAAAAACTTTGAAAACCCAGTGACACACTTCCTCTATCAAGGGTACAGCCCCTAATAGTACTACTGCCTGTGAGCATATGGGAACCATTTTTATTCAGATTACCACAGTCTTGGAGGAGGAATGAGTAAATGTGTTCACTAGAAAATTTGAGAGAGGCCGGGCAGTGGTGGCGCACACCTTTAATCCCAGCACTTGGGAGGCAGAGGCAGGTGGATTTCTGAGTTCAAGGCCAGCCTGGTCTACAGAGTGAGTTCCAGGACAGCCAGGACTACACAGAGAAACCCTGTCTTGAAAAATAAAAAAAGAAAAAAAGAAAGAAAATTTGAGAGAGAGGTGTGTAGGAGTCATCAAAAGAAAAGCAAGATCAAGCTACATTGATGACTAGTCTTTGCAGAATGTCTGTGTGTGTGTGTGTGTGTGTGTGTGTGTGTGTGTGTGTGTGTGTGACATACTAGTCAGTTATAGAAGCCAAGAGAAAGCATTTCTTGGAGGCAAGAAAATCATACTACCCCCACTTAGCCTCATTTAATCAAAACCGTGAATAAATTCCTTTCCTTTACTAACTTGTGTTTCTAAATTTCTTTTGAATTCAGGGACACCAAAGTGGCATGCTTTTGGACTTACATGTCTGGAAAGAGGTTCAGTGTGTATTCTATAGACTAGACTCCACAGAAAAGCAGAGGGAAAGTTGGATGTGATATGAATAGCAGCTTAGGTTGAACATGAAGGACCCAGGGTAACTAACAAGACATCTAACATTTACCTTAAAGCCACTGGATTATTGAACACCATTTATGTCAGAGAGAAACCCAAAATGCTTATACATGGAAACCTTTTCTCTTAGTAATCTATAAATTATGAAGTCATCTTTAATAAACTATTTTTATTTAGTATTTTTAATGAATAAAAGCAACCCTCTATATAGAGGCAGGCAGAAGGAATTGTATATTTACTTGTATGTATGTGTGTTATTTTAAGCTAGTGCTGAAGTTACAATTGTCTCTAGGTCAGGGCTGGGAGGTGGCTCAGTGGGTAAGAGCTCTGCTTCTCAAGTATGAGGATATGGGTTAAAACCAGCATCCATATAGAAAGCTCAGTGCACTGTACATGGGAGGGAGGGGGGTTGCTAGGGCTTTCTGGCTACCAACCTAGCTCCAGGGCCATTGCAAAATCTCAAGGGAGTAAATCACTCAGTTCTAGAGGAGGTTCTCATGACCACTTGTGGCCTCTCATTGTGAAGGGGCTTGTCTACCACATACAACTGCACATATGCCAGGTATATCTCTGTAGATTGTTTTCTAGATTAAAATTTCTATTTCATATAAAGAATCATCTTTTTTGTTACCAAGAAAAAAGCCTGTAAAAAAATTACTGAACAGTATATCGTAAAAATTCAGATGTTAGTTTTCAAAGAGTAGGATAAAGTTTCAAACATTGGAATTAGGATTGGGTAATCCAACTAGAGGTGAGACGCACCTCACTGATGCTGAACAATAGGGATATTGGTCTTCTCCAAAGGAGACCAAATCGTAAAATATTTTAAAGAGAGTAGGTCAAAGTCTTCTTGCCATTAATTTTGTTTTACTAAGCTTGTGCGAACATGAGATAAAATATGTGAGAACCCCACCACCTTTTCCATCACAACTCAAGAAATGTTGTGTCCTGACAAATGGTCAATTTTTTTTCAGGATGCCTGGTGAAGTGAGTTGACGGATGTTATTGGTAATAATAGAAAACTCTGGAAAAGGATGCTCACAGTTATCATGTTCCAGGAGAAAAAGAATGATGTGTGTCTTTGATTGAGGTTATTTAGAGGGAAAGGTTATTTAAGAGGAAGCATTGAAGTTCTTTAACTCAAAAGAACTAAAAACATATTTATGGTGGTGTGTTAGGAGTTGGGAAGTATCATTCAAGAGACCAAATCCAATGGGGGGAAAATAGGCTCAAAACTGACACAGGCAGAGAAGAAAATGTATTCACATGACAGTTCATTATGACATAATTATGTCACAATTAATTTACCTTTCTTTCTGGTTTGTGTTAGTGTGGGGAGAAAACATACCCAGTGAAGGAACCCACCCATTTGTGCTCTTCATGGACTGTGGTTTCTACACACATTACAAGAACATTTCGAACAGCTGTTGAATCAATCTTTTTACAAGGCTTAATATTTGAGAAACACTAAAACATGTTTATACAGAGAGGACACCTGAGGTGGGCAGGGATCATTTGAGTCTGACATAAATTCACATATTGACATATTAATGTTTCTGTCTATCACATTTTAGTGATCGATGGAGCATGCTGAGAAATGTCAATGAGCACATAGGTGAGGCTAATTAGATCTCACCTGTGTTCACATTACATCAAAATGGAGTACAAATGCACTGAATTGTTGGCCCTTTCAAGAGTGGGTGGCCTCAGAACTTTGAGACAGTTGAGGACTTGGGATGATAAAGAAAAATCCTTTATTTTCATTCATTAATTAATTTATAAATTAACTTTACATCCCATTCAAAGTTTCCCCTCCCTCTTCTCCTCCCAGTTCCTACATCTCACCCCTCTTCCTTCTATGCCCCACTCCCTTTCTCCTCAGAGAAGGGGAGACCGCCCATGGATATCAACTGCCTTGACATATTAAGTTGTAGTAAGACTAAGATCATCTTCTATTATTGTAGCTAGACAAGGCAGCTCATTTAGGGGAAAGGGATCCAAAGGCAGGTAAGAAAGTCAAACACAGCCTCTGCTCCTGCTGTTACAGGTCTCACATGAAGACAAAGCTGTAAATCTGCTACTTATGTGTAAGAAACCTAGGTCCATCCCATGCATGCTCTTTGGTTGGTGGTTTAGTCTCTGTGAGCCCCTATGTGCTTGGGTCAGTTGATTCTGTAATTTTTGGGGGGCTGTCTTTGATCTCTCTGGCTTTTAATCTTTCCTGCCCTTCTTCCACAACATTCCCTGAGTTCTGCTTAATGTTTGGCTATGGGTCTCTGCATCTGCTTTCATCAGCTGCTGAGTGAAGCCTGGATGATTGTTATGCTAGTCTCCTTTTTGCAAGAATAGCAAAATATTATGGTGTCAGGAGTAGGCTCTTTCTTATGGCATGAGATTCAATTCTATTTGCCCAAAGTATAAAAATATGAACACAACTAGTGTGTGCCATCATGATTAAAGGTTCAGAAAAGCACTAGAAGGTCTCTTAAGGTAAATATGAGTTGCTGCTCCAAGAAAGACTTTTAAAACAAAATTATTGGAAAGAAGCAGAAAGGCCTGGGTTTGAGTTCAACTTTCCTCTGTTATAAAGATGCAGATTTCTCATTGTATGTTGGTATTTGTAGGGTTATTCCTGGGCTCTAGGAGCCCAAACAAACCGGCCTCAGCCACCTTTCCACCAAGCACCAATTAAAATTACTAACAATGATGAAATATAGAAAAACAAAAATATTCAATTGGAGAAGAAAGAGATAAAAGAGGTCTTGTGACTCCCCAAGTACATTCTTGGGGATACTGACATAGTATCCCAAATTAATTTTAAACAGAAGTTAAGTTGTACTCTCTAATACATAGACCTAGTTACAGTGTGGTCCTTTCCCTTGGTGACTCACTGCTGTTTTGGCTTTTGGAAGGTATTCTGATGAATGGTCAGAGCTCTGTGAAGTCTCTTCCTGAGACACACATTCTGCCTCTTGCTGATGACCCAGTTGTAGCCTTTCTCTTTCCCAGTATCAGACTCCTGGGAACATTTCTTGTCCTTTAGAGCCATTGTTTCCATAGCCTGGTGTGGGGAGCCAACAGAAGGCGGCTACCATCCTTGCAGCCATCTTGAGCCATATACCCTGAGAAGAGACTTAATTACAATAGCCTACAACAGCTGACCAGACTCTGATAACATCTTGTTTTAGATACCCAGGATTTTCCCTTGGGTGTGTGAGACTTAAAGGTGTGATTTAGAGCTGAGATCTAAGGGCTTGACTTAGAGATCAGATTTAGAGATAAGACCTAAGGGTGTGACTTAAAGGCATGACTTAGAGGTGTGGCTTAGAAGTGAGACATATAAAAGGCGAGTGGCAGACAGAAGAGTTCAGTACAACTTGGAGTTAGTATTAGGCACGTGGCACTTGGAGGAAGAACTTGGAGGCACTAGGGACTAGGAACTAGGGACTAGGAACTCAAGACATGGGAGTTGAAGTAGGAAGAGAGACTGAAGAATAAATGGGATTGAATCACACTCTGTCTGGTCTCCATTCCTCGTGTCCATCCTCACTCTCTTGCTGAACCCCGACCCACAGACTAGAGCTGCTTGGGGCAGTGTGGGCTAACAAGTTAGTCCCCAAGGCTTTTGGCAGTGCGGGTTCAAACATTGACACAGCGGTCAATGACATTTTGGCCCCCAAACATGAGCTATTGCGGTTCTCAACATTTTTGGCACCCAACATGGGGCAGCTCTGGCCGAGACAGTCTAGTAGCATCAGGATGAATGCACTCTTCAGAATGTCTCTGCTCCTGCAAGGACTATAGTGGTATGCTCATCCTATGGCCCAAGAGTCACATGGGATCCCAAAGAGCCGAGAATGAGGCCCAGTACAAAACTGTGAACTTACAATATCCTGAGATTTGCTTTTTGTTGTTGTTTTCTGTTTGTTTTTATAATTCCATTGCATTATGGTTTCCAAGAGTGAATTGTGTAGAAGACAGCTTTCTGTACATGGTCAAGATGTTGGGCGAGCCTGCCTGCAGTCTCTTTAGAATCAGAAAAGTACCACAGGAAGGTGAGGGATCTGGTGTTGAACACACATGTATTAATTCTTGGGTGTCTGTGTATTGGACAAAATATCCCAATATTTGATCCATCATAGTATTTTGTGAACAATAGAAAATAGATAATGAATATGCTTTTCAGACTCATGTATAATGATTAAAATGATTAAAGTTGTACCTACCTGTCATTTCTTGATCAATCATCTATTTGACATCCATTTATCTTGTAATAATTTGTATACACATAATGTTTTCTTTGTGTGCAAAATTCAGGTGTAAATAGTTACATGATCGGGTGACTGTAGTGAGGATACAAATAGTGTGTGCAAAGTACTTGGCGTTTTGATCTGAATAATGCAAAGAGTGTCACATGCTGTTTTTTGGGTTGCTTTTATTTCTTTTTAGCCTGTGCCATTTTTCATCCTGGTAGGGGTAGGACAGGGCTTTTCAACTTTAGTGCGTTGATACTAGGAAATAGACCTTTGTTATGGAGGGCCATCCTAATGGTTGTGGTGCCTAGAATGTTCCCTTAAGGACGTAATTCTTTAATTCTTTTGGTTGAGGCCTATGGTCCAGGCTTTCCTGAAAGGAGACGTTTCTCAAGCAGTGATGGGTAGCAGTTGCTTCCTACCCACGAGAGGCACTTGTTTGCCTTTCTCATTGCTGGAAGTACCTTACACAGAGCATCTGAAGGGAAGAAGGGGTTATCTTCACCCATGGTTTGAGGTCACAGTCTCTCTCTCTCTCTCTCTCTCTCTCTCTCTCTCTCTCTCCCTCTTTCTCTCTCTCCATCTCTCTATCCCTCCTTCCTCTCTCCTCTTTCTTCAGTCTGGGACATCAGGCCATGGGTTCTTGCTCCCTGGATTCAGCTATTGTCTGGAGGAGCTTCACAGATGCTCCCAAGGTAATCTGAAAATGCAAATCAGTCTTTAAACAGAGGTCAATATTGGGCGTGAATGAAGTCATGGATGAATGTGGATTTTTCACATGAGCACAGCCGTGTCAAGAACAATGCAACAGCTCTATGGTAGTGGGAGTTGTATCTGGCTGAGGCTCACAGGGATGGCAATGGCTTCCTCTGATCTAAGTGTAAATGTTGACACTGTGTGTAGAAACTTTCCATTGGGGCTTTCTCCCTCCTAGATGCTCATGGCCTGAAGACTGCTCCACAACAAAGATAATTAGCTACTCCTACTGTTATTAGCTAAACCTGCCTCTTTGTTCAGCTCTGTAGAATAACCTGCTTCTTTGTTTATCTATTTGTAATAACTCTCCCCTCTTGTTCATCTGCATGCAATAACCCTGTCTCCTTGTTCAACTGAATATGACAAACCAGATTAGCTTCCAGACTGTCATAGCTTCCCCGACAGAGTGCCCAGGCCACCCTATCCCAGATTTTCTATGTTTGGAATGTCTTCATTCCCTCAATTCCCCCATTCAGGTCAGCCCCTGGAACCTTGCAAGGATGCAGTTGATTCATTCTGTCAATTTATTATTATATAAAAAGACACTGCTTTGCCAGAACAATGCAAAAGTTCTACATTGCAGTTGAGGGGGAAAATGAAATATGCCTTCTAGTTGCTTCTTCATGACCCTGCCAGTTAGTGCTGAAATTATAACACTGTCATGTTTGTTTTTAACACGGCTTTTCTTTTGCCAAACTTTGTGTGTTTGTGTATGAGTATTTTGCCTAATGAATATATGTGGATGTGAATGGAATGCTATTGAAGGCCAGAAAAGGGCATTAGATTTTTTGGAACTGGAGTTACAGACCCCTGTGAGCATCCATGGAGTCTCGGAACCTAACCAGGGTCCTCTGCAATAGCTGTAAGTACTCTGAGCCACTGAGCCCTCTTTCCCAGCCCATATTTTTAAGGTACAAAATGGGCAGCATGCTTGACATCTCAGTGGAGACTGGAATTTGAGTAATAGGGACTTCTATAAACATGTTATCTATGTTCCATTATTATGTTCTACAAATTGAATTGTTCTAATTACATGACTAGCTAATCCATATATATATATATATATATATATATATATATATTTTTTTTTGCTTATATGAGACCAAGAATAAACTATAACAATCCAAGATAAGAGAACCAAGATCCCATCTTGACATTTGGTCATTTTGAAATAGAATCATATTGTATCCACCAGTGTAGGCTCCATTCACAGCCAAACCCTCTCATTTTACGATGTTCTGTGCGGAAACAAGAAAATTACCAATCAATTCCCTACTGTGCAGTGATGGATTCTAAATCAAAATCAGAGCCAATCTCTCCCTAGGCACATTAGTGTGGACTTGCATCTTCAGGTCCTTCATCTAAGGAAACAATATAGCAGTGATGAGGAATCTAGTACAAAGTAGGACACGCTATCTGTGGGGTTTCCTGCTAATTCTCTGAAGATGAGAGTTGTGGTTGAAAGAAGTGTGTACATGTGTATGTGTGTGTGTTGTGTATATGTGCACATCTCTGTGTGTATCTGTTTGTTTCTGCATGTGTGTTACATATTATAGGCTTTCATGTGTTAATTTATATGAACAAATTCATACCATTCTGTACTAATGCAATTTATTTAATTATAATTCTGGTACATAAGCAGAGTGTGAAGAGTAGGAATTCACTTTTTTTTCATCTGAGTGGTGCTGGGTAGCTTCTATGGCCATTCATGTTCTTCTATATCATCTTGCTTTACCTAAGACATATTTTGTAATAGTAATCGTTCACCCTGTGATTCTCAACCTGTGGTTTATGACCTCTGGGGTGGGGGTGGGAGTTCAAATGATCCTTTCATACTCCAGTATCAGACATCCTGCATATCAGATATTGACATTACAATTCATAGCAGTAGCAAAATGACAGTTATGGAGTAGCGGTGACAATTTTATGGTTGGGGATCACCAGGACATAAGGATCTGTATTAGTGCGTTAGGTTCAGCGTTGGGAAGATTGAGAACTACTGATCTACAAGGTGGTAAGAAAATGGGGGGGGAGGTCTCTTTATTCTCTTTACACTGAAAATGTTGTGAAGCTTCCTTTACTTTTTAAAAAACAACTAAAACAATTATCTGTAATGCTGTTATGTGGAACTGCCATTTAATACAAAGGGACATTACAATGGATATTATAACTTCAGGAAGGAATTATACCTGGAAATAGTTCATTATAGAAATCCAATGGAATCGAGTAGAATAACTTCTTGGTACATTCATAGAAATCGATGGTGGGTAAGTGAATGAATGCTTAGGGTGCACAAGTGTTTGGTTTTACAAAAAAAATAAGTTGATCATTTAGGCCTTTTTACAAAACCTAAATGATAATAGACTTGTTTCTGCTCTTCAGGAGAATATGGTAGGCATGCAAGAGCAGTTTGCTGGATAAATTGCAAGAATATAACCAATATCTATGGAGATTGTACAAATCGGCATAAGTAACAAGGATTCAATGGGCTAGAAAGTCTAATTCTGAGATGATTTAGAATTATCACAAATTATTTTTCTTCTTGGGGATCTTCTTGTGGATTAAGGATCAGGTGGGGTCCAGAGTCTATTCTGGGAGGAAGAGGAATCAGTAAAGATATGAACAGCTGCAAAGGACTCCAGTGACCCAGGAAGCATAGGAGACAAACAGATAGATGGATAGATGATAGATAGATAGATAGATAGATAGATAGATAGATAGATAGATAGATAGACAGGTAGGTAGGTAGATAGATAGATAGATAGATAGATAGATAGATAGATAGATAGACAAATAGATAGATGATAGATAAGTGAGATGAAATGCATGGTTAGTTTTTCCCCACAGTAACTTATTAACTTTTGAGTTGCATAAGCTAGGTCAAAGTTTCTAAAGAGCAGAATGAATACCTTGAATTTGTTAGTATTTAGGAAACAAAACGTTATAGGGGAAGATGTCTATGGCTGGTCTTTCTTCAGAACAGCCTAATTTTGAAGCTGAGGGATGAATGAACATAAAAAACTAAGCTGAAGAATTCTAAAATAATCAATGATTCTGCCACAGCTGAAAGAACAAGGCCACTAGACTGTACTTGCCAGTGTTCGCACTTTCATCCTGCACATCCTCCCAGTATGTCCCTAACAGAGGAAAGAAGAGTCAACTCTGGTGAAAGACAACATTTTCTTTTAAAGTTATTTGGAAATAAGCACAACACGTGAAACCAATTGCACTGATCAGGGAAAAAAGGCATTTCTAAAATAACAAAAGTAAATGCTAAATCAGATTCATGAGTGAGCCAATTGACACTATTTCCTGAAGTATTTTAGCCAGAGAAATGTGAAAATGATAAATACAGAAAATTGTTTCCTGCGATGCAGGGTTCACTAGGTCTGAAAGGTTTATAAGCCTTTGGAATTGATTTGCAGGGGTAATTTGGAGAAGTTTGGAGATGCAAGCTGGAGAACTCGTGGAATGTACAAGCAGACCTTAATGTACGATTCTGGTGGGTATGTCTCATTATGGTCTTTGTTATACGGACAGTACCAATGATGCTAAGGAGACTTCAGGTGGAGTGCAACCTCAACTGAGATTGGGAGGAGAGACCATTCATGTTACATTCTGGCAAATAATTAGTCTAGACGATCCTCATATTCTGAAAAGTTGAGAGAGACATGGAACTAAAAAGTAATGGTGAATTAATTTGGCAGAAGAGATGTCAAGACACCTGCTTTTTCTCCTTTCCTGTTGTTATAAAATAACCTGGCAAAAGCAACCTAAGGGAAGAAGCTTACAGTCAGCTTACAGTTCTAGATCATTCTGTCCTCTAAGCAAATATCATCTAATCTAGTCGTCACAGAGAGCTTTCAATCACCCAGAAGAATTTTGATAGAACACACTAACTTGATTCAAGTTAGCTCTTTGGGTAAGGGTCTTTGCTGCCAAGTCTAACAACCTGAGATCAGTTTCTACGATCCACATGGTTGAAGGAAAGACAGAACCAAGTCTCTGTATTGGCATCTGGTCTTCACATGTGTGCCATGACAACATACACTTGTACCCCTTCCCTTGCTCCCTGTTGCTATCTCGCTCTTGCTCTCTCTCATTCTCTTGTTCTTACTCTACATACACACACACACACACACACACACACACACACAGAGAGAGAGAGAGAGAGAGAGAGAGAGAGAGAGAGAGAGAGAGAGAGAGAAGAAGAAAGGAAGGAAGGAGAGGGTATTATATAAAAAATATAAAGGTTTTGAAAAATGTGTTTCTCTTAAAAATATCGCTTAAGCTTGTGTCTGTCAGTGTAGTTAATAAACTATAATTACATGTAACTATAACTACAGATGTGTATTTTTTGAAAAACATAATTTACCATGTAATCAAATATAGATTGTATACTTTTGTAAAAGAGCAATAAAGAGAAAAATAGAGGTTATTCACAGAGGGCAGGAACTTAACAGGAGTCAGTGTAAGACTAAAATTAATAAAACAGTTCTTTAGTTTTTTATTCGATATTTTATTTATTTACATTTCAGATGTTATCCTTTTCCCCCATTACCCTCCCATTAATCCCCTAGCCCTTCCCCACTCCTCATTTTTGCTTTTATACCATTTTAATTACATGCAAGTATTAAGGTCAGTTCTAGGTTGAGGCACTAGCAATACAATAGGTGCAAGATATTTGTCATAAAATTATGAAAGGTAAAAATTTTAAATATATATTTTCAGTAGCTACATGTATTCTTTACCTGAAAGATTTGAGAAAAGGGGACATACATACATTAAATAAAGTCTGCCGAGGTCAAAGCAAGGTGCTAATGTTAAGATCTTGGAGAAAGTATTTAAAGGTAAAAAATGGAAGATTAAACATCATATTTTATACACAATTATAATAGCCAGAAAACTCACACGAATTTATGTGACTGAAAAATGGAAATAAATGTTAAAAATTCAAGGAGGAACAAGCTTAATTACAACATGAGCCATCTTCACCATAAAACATAGTCACACGTTAAATGAGGCCACATCAGATCTGAGTGGTAGGATTAATGACGTTAGCTTAATAGAGATATATTAGGCTCCGCACTCAGAAGCAGAAAAATACATTCTTGTTATAAATCCTTGCAAGTTTTACAAAACAAGCTTGCAATTTAGGAAAGAACAATGAGGTCAACTTGATTCCACAAAGAAGCAATTGAAGAGGTTACATTTAATATTTTTAAGGTAAATTGACTTAGTGAAGATAAAAACGGGGGTCGTGGAGATGGCAGTGACTAGATGTGCTTGCAACCAAGCCTGATGAGCTGGGTTTAATTCCAAGATTCCTCCTGGTAGAAGGAGAGAACTGACAATTGACTCCTGGAGGTTGACATTGGTACTTCACATACATGTCAAGATATGTTGTATATATATACACACACACACACACACACACACACACACACACACACACACACACACATATACACACACACACACACAGAGAGAGAGAGAGAGAGAGAGAGAGAGAGAGAGAGAGAGAATAAAACATAAGATTATATATTTTATTTTTAAGTTAAACAGTATGATATCTTGCTATTTGTACCTTGCTGCTCACAATCAAGCTAGTACTTTCCATCTTTTTCTGTGGCTGGCATGAGATTTACTTCATAAATTCAAGTGTATAGCATTTTATTATTAACCAAAGCCAACTTGATTCACATTAAGACTCCAGAACTTACTATCTAAATGAAAATGTGTTTCCTTTGACAGCTAACCTCTTTTCCCTTACTTCATGAATCCTATTAACCACCAGGCTACTCACTTAACTTGTAAAAAGTAACCACTTAAGTGAAATCCTTCAGTTTTCATCTTTGTCTGACTTCTCCAGTTTCTACTATGTTGCTACAGATGGCAACATTTCCCTCCTTAATATCCTTAATACCTTAATAATACCTCAGTAAATATGTATATGCCACAGGTTTTTATTCAAACTTTGACACACACTTAGGTTGTGTCAATATATTGTTTTTATTCAGCCAATACTATTTATTGAAGTAATTATCTTTTCTTACTGTTTACTCCTGATGTTTTTATAGAACCTAGATGATTGTGTAAATGTTTGCATTTTATGCTGTTATCATTGTTTGGATCACTATAGCTTCGTATTAAAATTTGGGATCAGTAAGTCAATGCTTCTAAGTAAAGATAGAAGCTGTGATGGTTAGTATGTGCTCGGCCCCAGGGAGTGGCACTATTTGAAGGTGTGGCCCTATTGGAGTAGGTATGGCCTGCCTGGATGCTGCTATGTTCCTGCCTTGGTGATAATGGACTGAACCTCTGAACCTGTAAGCCAGCCCCAATTAAATGTTGCCCTTATAAGAGTTGCCTTGGTCATGGTGCCCATTCATGGCAGTAAAATCCTAACTAAGACAGAAGTCATAGTGGTGCAAAATGACCTTTGCTTGCTATAAGGAGAGAAACTAATGGACACAAACTAAGAGAGAGCTATCCTGTATTCACAGAATGAAAGATTTACGTTGTTAGAATACTGATACCACCCCAGCAATACACAAGGCTACAATGCAATCTCTATCAAGTTCAAATGATCATTTCACAGCTATATAAAAACAATCCTGAATCTACATGGAACACAATCCTTCAAAGACCTAAATAAATAACTTTAAGTATGTGCATGCACATGCACACACAAATATACAGAGACACACCCAGATACACAGATACACATATATGCACACATAATTTAAAAATTATATAATAACTAACATTAATTTTTTTTCTTAGGGGAACTCACTGTATTGTTTTTTCAATTTTTATTTGAATGAAGTGTGCTTTTTCTCTTGTTTCTGAGTCATGCTGCTTAGAAAACTAATGAGCACATTTTTACTTACCTATGAAATCAATTTAGAGTAACAGGAAGACACAGCTTTACTTGAAGCAGCTGGCCTCCCATTCTGGTTCAGGTTCGATCCATTCCCTCTGACTGTGTTATGCTATAATTACAAACGGAAGGTCCTAAACACCTGGCTGTGGTTGTGATCTTAGTTTACACGAAAGCACAGTATTAGAAATCTTTCCATTGCTACATTCCTTTAGCTAAATAAAAATAGTAGGTTTCCCCATAATGATATCTACTTTGCGGTTCTTGGTCACATTGGCACTGTCAGCTATGTGTTCTCTCTTATCAAAGGAACTCTTTTTGTAGTAGATGAGAACACAGAGACCCACAACTTCACAATGTGCAGAGATTGAGAGCCTCTGTACTCAGTCCTTAAGGGAACACCTTCATCAAACCCCTCCCCTCAGCTTAGGGAGCTGTGTGGAAGAGGGAGTGGAAAGAGAGTAAGAGCCAGAGGTGATGGAGGACTCCAAGGACACAGTGTCTTCCAGACACAACAGGATAGATACGCACACACGTACTCAGAGACTGTTACCAGATGGGCAACACCTGCACAAGTTCAAACCTGTCAAAATCCCGCCACTGAGGTGGAAAAGTAGACACAAAGTCACACTTCTAACCAAAGAGTTATTTGCAATAGATACCTAATAGTAACGGGAAAGCCAATTTTCTCAGTGGAGTGAATCAACCATTCTTAAGGACAGGCCCAATGCCCAAGAGTAGTTGGCCAACACAAAATGATATCTAACGTTTGCTTTTCTGTTTTATTTGGAGTGTTTGTTTGTTTGTTTTAGGTGAGATTTTTTAAAAACCTGGTGTACTGGATGATTTGTGTTAACCAGACACAAGTTAAGAGTCATCAGAGAGGAAGGAGCCTCAGTTGAGGAAATGCCTCCATGAGATTCACCTGTAAGGCATTTTTTAACTTAATGACTGATAGGGGAGGGCTCAGTCCACTGTAGGTGGGGCCAGCACCGGGCTGTTGGGTCCTAGGTTCTATACAGAATCAAGTTGAGTATGCCATGAGAAGGAAGCTAATAAGCAGTACTCTTCCATGGGCTTTGCATTAGCTCCTGTTTCCAGTTCCTGCCCTGCTTGAATTCCTGTCCTGAATTCTACTGATGGCTATGATCTGTAAGTGTAAGCTGAACAAACCCTTTCCTCCGTTTGCTTTTGGGTCTTGGTGTATTGTTGTGTAAATAGGAACCCTAACCAAGATATTGGGTTTTATTGTTCTTGTTGTTTGATTTTTTTCTCTTTTTTTGTTTACTTTGTTTTGTCTTGTTTTTGAGAGTGAGCTATCATAAAGTTGGGTGGGTCAGGAAGTAGTGGGAATTTAGAAGGTGTTGGAGGAGGAGAAAACATGGTCCAAATATATTGAAAAATAGTAATAGAAGTCAGAGAGAAGAGGAGTCTGCGCTGTGTGTAGTCTGAAATGGCTCCATTAGAAGGGCAACCTAAGCAGTCCATCCTCACACGAGAGTGATCTAAAGATCTTTTCTGCAAGATTATCTCTATGCCTTAGAAGTCTGTAACAGCATCACCATTAACACTGTAGGTGCAATCTCAGAGATACTTAACACAATGCCTTAAACCTCGGACCTTTTCGTTTGGTTTTACATATACATCTGAGGAATAATTGGTTTTGATTACCTGTAAATTTTAATTTTGTTTATTAATTCATTGCCTCCCATTTCAATACTTATGAGAGCTATGCAGACTAGTGAAACCTTGGCTGAAAGTTGGGGCATTTGAGTTTTACTATTAATTATCTGAGATTATGGGAAAGCACTTGGATTATTCTACCTGTTTCTACTCCAAACACTTCATGAAGTAATACAAAATAGATGTTCTTTTTCAACCTCCCTAAAGCTGATTGGTTGTTTTTCTGTTGAAATTTAGGATTTGTGGATCTTATTTTATTGTTGTTCTTTTCATTTTCTAAACTGGTCATAGTAAACTCTTTGAAGAATATGAGTAACAACCCCCCTCTCTGCCTGATATAGTTACCATTTAAGCCGCTCATAAGTTTGCTGGCTTACAAAACCATAAATGCTTCCATTTATTCTGGGAGGTTGTGTGTATGTGTGGTTCTTTTAAAGATGTTTGACAGCAAGCTAGAAAGATCTCATCATCACAGAGCCACAAAATGAAACTCTAAATAGAACATTTGCTTGACAAAAATGTGTGTTTTGAGGAATCTGCATGTTTCCTAGTCCTTGCTTGCCGAGCTTTAATTACATGTACATCAGGAAAAGCTGCCTGTGAATTAGACCAAGATCAGGAGGGTCAGAGCCAACATTTTTCTGAAAATAATAGCATTATTTTTGAAAAAAACTTGATATTTTAAAAAGCATCCAGTCATAGTTTGTATTTTAAATAATATCCAGAATAAGAATGTCTTCTCTTCGAAGCCCTAATTATTCAGTCTCCCATCTGTCTCCTGAACCCCCCGCCCCCCCGCCCCCCCGCCTTGTTATTGATTTCCCAAAGACTTTTACTTTTCTCATTACTTTCTAGAGAGTGATTGATGAATGTACCCTCGGAGGCACTTCTCTTGGAATAAGGGCAGGTGTATATTTGGCTGCCCAATTTTCGTCCTTCTTTGCAGTGTGAATTTGAGGATATGCCTAGAAATAATTCCTATGAATTAAAATGATGATTGTGATACTAACACCTGGGTAGGTTTGAGTTTGAATTGAAAATAACGGGTTTATTGTGGTGGCTTCTGTTACAGCAGATGAATCCTTTTTCATGGTCACTACAGTACTTTGCATGACTCCTGTGTGAGTCGTCAAAGGGGCCAGCCAGTAGCAGCCATCACTGACCCCAGTGGAAAGAGCTTCAAGCGTTCTTCCCACAGGAGTATGTATAGGCATCATTTGTTAACTCGCTGCTTGGCGCTGTGCCGTATAAGTAAAATGAGATTTCTTTACTAACTGTACAAAGCTTTTGAGAAAAGTACAGGTAAACACATCACAACACACAGTGCCTCTTCTGAACCACAAGCACAGAATCTAAATGTTTTGAACTTAATTGTTAGCTGCTTCAAACGCTTAATGATGTAAGTAGAAATGTGTTTTCAGATCCGGTAACCTTAATGAAAACATGGCAGCAATCCATCTGCTTTCTGGTTCTTTTTCATTATGTGTCACTCTACCTCACATTACACAGAGGCAGAGAATGAACCCTGCCTGTTCATAGCTAGAGCCAAGAGTAGTACCTTACATAGCATGGATGCTTAATAGGGCTTAGTCAGTACCCAGTAAATAATACTCCTTAGTATTAATAATAGAAAATGGATGGGAGCTAGTTCTCAGTTACAAGCACACATGCATGCACACACAGGCACATGCACATACACAAACATGCACATACATCTACATACTCATGCACATACTCGCACACATATCCACACACATCCACACGCATTCACACATATATACAAATACACACACACACACACACACACACACACACACACACACACACCCCAAAAACAAACAACCAAAAAAAACCCTTTATGTTTTGCAACAGCTTAGGTTGTATCTGGGCCAGAAGAATTTGTGACAATCTGAGAAAGGATGGGCAGGAAAGATGATGAATTCAAGGTGTCTTTAATCCTGATCTAATGTAACTTGTATAAACATAACAGAGAAACAAAAACCTCTGTAACATATCTTAAATTCTAAGCAGTAATAGGGCCCAGAGGAAAAATATCTACCACAACAAGTACAGTGAAATTCATTTATGAGTCCCAGGGGAAGAGGAGATGGAATCCTGTTGAACAATCTCTGAGGTAGGGAGGCTGGCAGTTGGGGCAGCTTTCTGGCCTCCAACTCCCATGTCTTTGCCATGCCCAGGGCAGTGGACAATCTCTTTTAGATGTTAGCTGAGTAAGCTTCCAAGCCAATTTTCTAATGTGGAATTTAGTTTGGAGGATTGATCTTTATGGCTGATATGCCTACAGGAGATCTGCCATAGTTAGTCATCGTATGTCAGTACAAAGTGAGCATGTCTGAGAAGCTGGATGGTTTGGCTTGGTCTGCTTCACATGCCCTTTATGTCACAGAATTAGGAATAGAAAGACAAAATATACATGAACTACTCTTGTTCTAGATAACTAGAGTAAAGGCATGACTGGGGAAGAAACTGAGAATACTAGCATTTTGAAAATAAAACCCAAGACAAATAGGATGAAATGCTCTGGAGACAAATGGCCCAATCACAAAACACCTGACTTATACATGTAGTAAGAAGACGTCAAGTATTCCTAGATCTAAATAGTGGGAGCCTGGTTTACTACAGTAATCCTGGTTACTATGATAAAGAAACCTACACTTTTCAGTGAATTATCACAGAGGAAGATTGTTCTTTCCTGTTATATCCAAATAGGCATTCTATGTGGGCAGATGAGTCTTTTTCCAATTGATAAAAAAATGTAGGATCACTTATTTTTGTGATATTTGTCTTGTTTTTACAATTCCTGTGTTGGCTCTTAACACTAACTCCCTCCAGGTGATCCCAAGGTATAAAGGTCACTTCGTAAGGAAGAATATGTGTGGTTGAAGTTCTCTACCTGCCCTCTCTAGTCAGAGCTCAGTCTCATCGCTACACATATGTCAAATACATCTAAGGAAGTGATGTCTAGCTCGCTGCTCAGGAGGAAGATGGAATGAGTTTAGTGAATGGCTGCCTACCTCTACATTATCCTAAGTACCTATAATATTGAACAATTTAAATCTAATTTGGATTATTTTTTCCTGAGAACTTTGAAACTGTAGCTTAGGCTAGCCTAGAAACTTACTACGTAGCTAAGGCTGCCTCAAACTCAATCTTCTGTGTTAGCTTCTTTAGCGCTGGCATTACAAGCATGAGTCTGGGAATTGGTAGGGTTGTTTTTAGTTGTTATTTATAAAGGGAACATCAACTTTAAGGGTATAGTGGTAAAAGAAACAAACAAACAAAACCACCTGATAATGACCTTTTAACACATATAAATGGTTAAGGCTCAACAGAATATCAGAACAACTGAGGAGCAGAGGCAGCTGTCTCCTGTGGACTCCTTATGAGTCTTCCATTAGAAATAACTGGCCAAATATCACAGGCCTGCTGCAAGCGCAGCTTCATAATTATAAGACTGTAAATATTTATACTAAATAATATATGTATAATTTTATCCTATATTCAGATATTGCCTTTAAGCAGGTGCCTCGCTTTCCATGTGAGACTAGTTGTACAACAATTTTAGTCATGCAGAAGGTCTTGTAGGTGGGTACCTATGTGTGACACACATAGGTAATCTCATTTAAAAGTATAGCACTCACAGAAGGAAGATTTGAATAGGTAGAACCCTGTAATTCATGGTTTTTTTTTTCAGACTTCCACAGAAGCAGGGCTGGCTTACAGAACAAAGAAACAAAAGACAAGATTGGACACGAGAGAGGATACAAGAGAATGGTCAGGAAAATGATGTGTATCTGTCTGTGAAGAAAGCCCAGTTGGGGAGGTCATTTAGATTAGAGACCAGACCAGGACAGCATGACAGAAACACCATGGAGTTTTCCAACTGATCGCTGCAGTCTTCTACTGCAAATTGTAGGATGCTTATGTCACAGCATGGATCTCTCCAGAATGGTTTTAGTTTTCTTAGAGTTTTCTAGTTTAGGATATATCAATATTGGTAAATATAAATATTGATTATGCAATGATCTCTGACTCTGCCTTAGAAATCCCCAGTCATAATATATACTAGGCCCTTCAAGAATGTGTGCATGCATGTACTTTGCACACGTGCCTGTTTGTGTGCATATATGTGTGTGTGTGTGTGTGTGTGTGTGTGTGTGTGTAAGAGTCAGACTGGGGCTAGCAAGAAGATAATACTATTTTACAAGACAATGTCAACTCTCTTTGGGGGTCTGGCTTCACCTGCTTGCCAAAGGTCATCACACCAGGGCTTATTGACAGTTGACATTCCTTTTCAGAAGAATTGGGTATAGAGGGTCATGGGACTCACACCTGAGTATCCAGCTATCCCTCTCAACCAATTATATACAGTTATGTTCTAACTGTGCATGGCCTTAGGGTATCTGGGAGAGGCTAGAGTCTATAGGTGAGGGAGCATGACGGGGAGTGCTTCCCTGTACATAGCCATGGGGAAGCCATCATCCCTCCTAGGTGTAGACCTTCTGATGTGACTACTTTAAGGTCGCCTGTGCGCCTACCTGTCACCTTCATTCATTGTTCTGTAAAGAAGCCTAATGAACTCATTGGTCCCCTGGATACACTTTAGTGGAATTATACTTTAGTTTGTCACTGTGGCTTTGGAAAGATGGGGAGACAGGTGCTTTCCAATCTTCCTGATGCTGCTGCGATCCTTTAACACAGTTCTTCATGTTGTGGTGATGCCCAACCATAAAACTGTTTGTTGCTACTTCAAAACTGTAATTTTGATACTGTTATGAATCAATAATGTAAATACTTTTGGAGATAAAGGTTTGCCAAAGAGGTCATGCCCCACACATTGAGAACCATTTGGGTAGACATTGTTTATATCCTATCTGGGGAAGAAATTTTAGCAAGACTTTGCAACCTGTCTAACTAAATGTGGTCTTTAGACCTCACCTAAAAACTAAAAGAAAGAATAGACTCCATAAAGTTATTCTTTCCTCCACAAGAGATCCGTGGCATACATGGCCCCATCAATGTACATACACACAATAATAAAACATATTTTAATGTTTTATTCATTTAAAAAAACCTAGATTTGGTGTAGTGGTGTATATCAGATTGGCATATCTTACTCCTATTAGAATGTGGCAACAATACAATGTAGAGAGGCTCAAAAATTTACCATTAAATCAGGTAGAAGCAATTGATGTTGCAACCGACTCCGCTCTACCTGGCTTGAGACAAAAGACTTAACAAAAAAATGTTGCTGCTTGCTCCAGTCTTCAGGTCAGGGTCTAGAAGGAAAGAGAATGGGGATAAGGGGAAGAGACGCTAGGAATGGAGACAAGACAGATCCAGTCTCTTCAAGTCTCTTTTATTGAAGGGAAATCTGGGGTATTTATACACTTTGCCACGCCCCTTGTAGGGGCGTGGATTCCACCTGTGCCTTACCGGCATGGATAGCTGCTTTCTAGCTGCTTTCTGTTAAAAGTCAGCTCCCAACAATTGGGAGTTATAATGAAATAAATTATTAGATGCACAGAGGGATAGGATGAGTGAGCCTGCTAAATGAGGGCCAGTCAGAGGACTAGAATTGCTGAGATACATTTAAAGAACAGGTAAGTACAGTTCAAGGAAGGTGCAGATAAATATATTTTAGGGGAAGACTCACAAATCCTTGGTAGTTGGTTAAAATATCAAAAACCAGAGCATGGGGGCAAAGCAAAGACCGCAGAGTGGAAAGCCAATTGCTGTACACATAGCAGCAGCAACAGGGTTCAATTTAATATATCTCCAAGTAACTTGAGCCTCACATCAGACTCTGTCTTCAAAGAAATGTGACTCATTTCTTATTAAAATTCTGCTGGTACTGGAGAGAATGACTCAGAACCCAGAAACAGCTGAATCTGAAATGGCCATGTCCCATTCACAGCATCTATGAAGAACAGGGACTTTGTGTTCACCATGTGAACGTGAGAGAAGTTTTTGCTTCTTTATTTTGCATGCTGAACCACTTACAGCAATGCTAGCTACCTGATAATTAATGTGATTTGATTTAGATTTGGAAGAAGAACTTGACTCCATCTGTGTAACAGAAGCCATGAAAAAAAAAATGAGCAAGATGGAATACTTAAGAGTAAACAGAGATTCCAGCAAGAAAGGGCGGTTAAACAGTGTCTGAAAATGGCAGGTGTTCTTCCTGAGAGCATTATAACCTAAGAAAAAAGAAAGATTTAGTTCTGATTTTTTTTCACCCAGAAAGTTTGAGTTCTAGATTAACCTTTCTGGAAAATAATGGGCCTAGTGAAGTTCTGTGGTACTTGGAATGAGAAATAGCTTCATAGGCTCGTGTATGTGAACACTTGCTCCCCTGTTGGTGTTGAGTTGGTGTCGGGGAAGTTGTGGGGCCTTTAGCAGCCTTGCTGGAGGAAGAAAATCACTAGGGGCCAGGTTTTGAGAAATTATAACAGGTTGATTCTCAACCTGTGGGTTATGACCCCCTTGGAGTTAAAGGATCTTTTCTTTAGGGTTGCCTAAAACTGTTGGAAGACTCAGATATTTACATTACAATTCATAACAATAGCAAAATTACAACTCTGAAGTAGGATCAGAAATCAATCCTTTTTAAAGTTGGGACTTAGCACACCATGAGGAACTGGGTTAAAGGGTCTCAGCACTGAGAAGGGAGAGAGCCATTGGTTAGGGATCCTATTTAATTCCAGTTTTGAGAAGGGTGAGAGCCATTAGTTAGGGATCATCCCCAATTCCAGTTCCCTGTCTCTGCTTTTCCTGCTCATGTTCCCGCTACTGTTTCCATGCTGTCTTCTTGCTGCCATGCCTTTCCTGCCTTATGGACTCTTTGTCTGGAACCATAAGCCAAAATAAACATTCTCTGCATTCCTTTTGTGCACAGTGTTTTCTCCCAGCAACAAACAGCAACTAATACTCACTCCAGTTCATATTCTGACCACTATCCCATGTCACTTCCCAGGAGGGGTCACTCTGGTTTCCCTGCATACTTCCTCTCTATTGCTTATGCCATTGTGCATTTCCTTTGTTATTTAGCTCTGCCTGCTCTTTTGCCATTATCCTGTCTCTCTTTGCTCATGGAGCTCCAGTCAGTAATTCCTGTCAGCCTGGTCTACAGAGTGTGTGATGGGACACCCAGGACTACACACAGAATCCCTTTCTGAAAATAAATAAATAAATAAATAAATAAATAAATAAATAAATAAATTCCCTCTTGTAAAAAGGGAAGGAAGGCTCAAATGCTGCAATCCCATCTATCCCTAATGAGACAAAGACAGGAAGATTGCCTCAGGCCAGCCTAGGCTACAGATAAAACAACTGGAAAGAGCCTAATATGTTGTAGACCTTTTTAATCCCAACCTGGGGTTTCTACCCTGCCTTTGACCATTTAGTTCCAGGATAAAAGATATATACAACCTTTATATTTACAATAAGCCTTAATCAGCACAAGAGCTGGGCAAATATCTACCTTCCTATGAATAACTCCAATTACTATGTTATATCTGGGTTGCTCTTAACTCTAATTGTCCATCCTTCAGGGCCATGTTCTCTTGACTCCTCACCCACTGCAACTCTCTCTTCCTCCTTCACCTTCTTCTCTACCTTCTGGTTCTCCTCTGACAACCCAGGCCCGGAAATCCTAAAACCTGATTATGAGTCTTCTGTTCAGCTATTGGCTGTCAGCATTTATATTCACCAATCAGAAATAACTTGGAGGCAAGATCACACACATCACTTGGGTCTACGTGCTCTCTCTCTCTCTTTTTCTTGTCTCTGGTGCAACTAGGTCTTGGAGGCCCACACAAACAAAAGACCAACCTCAATAGGCTGTCATTGGCTTCTGTTGCCTAGGTTCCTACAGCAGTCTCTCACCTTGGTCCCTTAGCTTTGATCACCAAGATTCCAGTGCTTGTTGGTTGCATCTTTACTATTTTATAATGTTATTCTGCATGTGAAAGACACATGCCCAGACTGTTTCCATCTCTATTATAGCCACATTTCTCTGTTTGACCTTCAGGTCTTTCAGTAGAAATTCATCCTCTCATTTATCCGCTTCCTGCATCTTATGTGCATTTTGTTTGTGTTTAGCGTCTGATTGTATAAAGAAGCTTCAGAAATCTTTTCTTCTCATATAACTAAAGAGAGCATAACTATACACAGTTTGTGGAGACCCCCAAAAGGAAGTCTACTTTTGCTGTACTCCTGCTATTATGGTTCACTAGAGGAACTAGCAAACATCAGAACACACCTGTCTTCCACAGAAGAGTCTCAGATGTTTGTCTTTTTTCGACTACATTTGGGTATTCTACATATTTTTATTTCTTTAAAAATGTACTCCTTTCCTTACATAGATGTTCATAACAGATGTAGCCAACACTTCGCCTTTTAGTAAAGTTACTTTTATTTTATGCATTTTAAAATTTTATTTAAAAACACATTTTTACAAAGTGAGCATGTCTGATTTTCTAGAAAACGTTAAGCTTTCTTTAACAATCGGAAACCACATTTTCTGGCAAATGATTCTTATTAAGTTGCACGGAATTGAACTTCCGTGGCATACATGGCCCATGCTGAGATTACTGCCTGGTGGAAACATGGCCCCTACCCTTGGAAATGTTACCCCATGGTGTGTCAGGGAAAAGAAAAACTTAGGATACATAACAGGAAAGGAATTAATAAAGATTCTGAAATAAAAATGAATTTCAAGTGGTTTGGTATTCAAAGGAGGGAGAGATCAGAGAAGTAGCGGGAAAAGCCTCATGACTGATGTCACATTCTAAATGATCTTTGAAAGCTGACTAACACGGTAAAGTGAGATGGTAGATTGGAAATTTAGGATATCTGAAAATAAAACAGTACTAATTATCAGCGCAATATAATTTAGAAACGAGAGAGTTTCACTATAAAATGAAGTACCAGCTCTTTCTGAGGACCTAGTTTTGATTTTTCAGCACCCCCACATAGTGACTCACAATCCTCTGTCACTCCACTTTCCTGGATTCCACACCCTTTTTGAGGCCTCTTCCAGTACCAGGCATGCACACTGTGCACAGACATGCATGCAGTGAAACACCCACACACACAAAATAGCAATAACAAATATTTAAAGTAGAAATACTTAGTGATCGGTGAATTCATTTGCAGTCCATTCATTTGCAAGCTTTTATTAAAATTAAAAGGAAGCTCTCTACTTATAAGACACCCAGAATCACAAGGTGGGAAAGCTCATTCAAAGAAATGGCTAGACAGCTTTGGAGAAAAGTTAGCCTAGCACCCTGTTCTCAGGCCGCCAGGAGAGACCACTGTTACAGAGGGCTACAATCACTTCAGGAACCTCATTGGTGTGAGGAGACGTAATTGGTAATGCAGCCATATTGCTTCATTTGCAGCTCAGCTCTCCAGATTGGTGGCTTAAGTTAATTTATTCTGAACAAGTTTAGGTCTCTAGGCAGACAGGTTGATATATTGCATTTCATTATTTTTTGAGAATCGCATATTCTCCCTGAAAGGGGAGAAGAAATTGAGTGCTTAGCTCATCTGAGCTGTTACCTTCCGCTTGCCGACTTCTTGGATCTAGCCTATGAATACTTATGTCCATGTGAGAGAGATTATGAAAATATCTGCCCGCGAATTAAGGCAGTGAGCTCTGAGTCTGAGTGAAGACTTTGGAAGCAGACATCTGAAAGGGTCTCTGATGGGAGAAAGAAAACTATTTTATTTGAAAGTGTAAGTTGTGGTTATAATAAGAATATACAGTCATTGAACAAATTTGTCATCTTGCATTAATCTAACTGGAGTAGTGCAAATTCAAATTAAACTATGTGCACTTATTTCTTTTTAATCTTGCAGTCACGTGACACCTGCCTAATAAGACTATGGTAAACTCCGTGAGAGGCCGCAACATTCTTATTGGTTTATTGTCCGTACCCGTGTAGTTTCTCAATGAATGTAGGAACGATTTCCAACATATTTCTCTTGAGCATATTTGTACTTTTAAATAGTTTATGAAACAGCCAGGACCACAGCAGTTATCTTCAGCTTTACTTAATTCACTAATAGTAAAATGCTACCCAAGGACTAGTAGGATTCAAAACTCCTGTGCCTTTCAGCTGTGACTTTTCGCCACTCCTTACTCCATGGGGATTTTTGTAGACTTGCCTCATCCTTCGTGCCTTTTGAACCAACTGATAGCTGCTTGCTGTTTCGAGTGTCCCGAGGAACGGTACAGACTAGAACTAGATACATTTTGTGTGGAAGTGTGTGTTAGTGCAGTTTCATTGTTCAGCGGTTGACCTTGGCAAGCACCCCATTCAGCTCGCTAATGGCACTGACAAGATCTTGAAATGACACAGGAAAGGAAAGGGGAGATTAAAACAACATTTGAAAGCCAATGTTAGAAATACCACCCAAACTTTAATTATCCTTTTTAGAAGCAGTTCTGGGAGGCGCTCCCTGCCCACGTCTCACCTCCCGGCATTGTGGAGGAGGCACGTCAAGATCATTACAAGAAAGAGGGCTTACACTTTGATTCCACATGGCTGGCTTGTTAAAAGAAAGGGCTGGAGCCTGTGTTCTCTCACAGCGTTTAATGAGCTGGTAGGTCTACAATCGGGGAAGAGAAAGGTACAAAATGTACCTGTAAAGTTAGATTAGCAAGTTATTAGCCGTTTGAAATGACGTAAGGAGCACATTGAGAGGAGATCAATGGGAAGACACTGTCAGCGCAAGGCTTTTATATGAAGAGCAATTCTGAGATATAATTGCTAATAAAAGATCTATTAATACCGTAAAGTACACTAATAGGTTCATTCTAGGGAGTGGTGAGTAGCGGATAATTAGAAAATACAGGGTTCAAATGTTATTAGGGACCTTAGCAATGCTCACAGCCTACTCTTTAGAATGCTTCATGCTGCAGGTGCTCGCTGACACATTTCAGGGCAAAAAGATGTATTCTAAAGGAAGTTAAAATTACTTCCCCCCTCCCCATTAGATATATTAGACAGAGTAGAATTTCCAGAAACTACTGTGTGGGGTAGAAAAAAAACACAAACACGGGGGATTTACAGATGGAGAGAGTGTGCAAGTGCTCAAGAGAATGTGTGGGGGTGTGCACAGGGGTGGGGGTGCTTCTGCTTCTGTGTGTGTGTTTGAACTAAGGTGAGGGAGGGTCTTTGCCACAGCGTGAAGACTCTCACACCTCAGCCCACTCGGTTTCAGATTGTTTTTTTGTGTCTGGCTTCTTTGAAAACACTGCAGGAGACTTCTCAGTTTGCCTCAAGCTTGGCAGACCTAGTATAGTGCCAGAGCCCTAAGAATGTGATTTTATCCCCACAGCTTCTCTATGGGTTCCTCCCTTTCATGTGTCTCATCTTCTTCCACCCTACAGAGTAAACTTTCAGGCTAAAAAAGAAAAGAGAAAGAAATGAAGCTTAAAACAAAACAGAGGGTAAAAGTAAAAAAAAAAAAAAATCACGATAAAGTCGAACCATTGCATTCACTTTAAATACTCGGTAGCTTCTTAAGTGTAAAATTATACAGATTTGCTAATTATCTGTGGAATGTGCTGTCTGTGGCATTTTCTGGTCTGAGTTCTTTCCATCTTTGAGGGGTCTGATTCAGCTTTGAAAAAAAAATCTTTATTTTTAATTTTCCATATGAGTGGGTGTGTATTTGTAGGGATGTTACTGGTGTCAAAGAAGTATCAGGTTCCCCCCGCCACTCAATAGGCAATGGTGAGCCACTCAGTGTGTGTACTTGGAATCGTATTCTCTTCCTCTGTATGAGGAGGAAGGGCTTTTAACCACTGAGCCACCATCTTTCAGGTCCGCCATCATTATTTTTATTTAGTCCCTGACCCTGAAATATATGATGTAACCTCACAACCAAAGATCTGATGATGCTTAGGTAATCTGTCCAGTGCTGTTCCACAGACCAGTCACGGGGCCTTCACTGAAATCCCACACATCTCTGTCACATGGTGATTAAAGACCTTTCTTCTTGAGAGAGCTGCCTAACGTTTTCCCAGAGATGTTTGAAACCGTTGTAAACATAAGTATTATTTGTACATAGGCTCCAGTGTACAGGTACTCTCGTTTAACCTCTACCACGGCTATGGGATGCCTGTTTGAATCTCCATTTCCAGAAAAGAGATCGAGTCTAGAGAGTGGAGCAACTGACAGCCTCTACTGTAAACAACAGAGGCATGACTTCAGTTTGTTGTAATTAATTTTGAATATCTTGATTCGATTGATCATCTTTGTGGGTTTGCAGAATTTACTCGGCATTGCTGGATTTAATCTTCTGCTTACACTGCTTGTGCAGTGTGAAGGCTCTGGCTGTCACAGGCACCAGTCTGGCTTCTCATGATTGGGGCTCAACAGCTTCCTTAGCCCAGGCTCTCCCAATGTTCATGACATTGGCTCACTTGGGGCCTTCTTATAAGGCAGAACAGTTCTGGTGGGTCTAAATTGGTTTGAGAATCTGCATCTGCCAGCTCCCAGATGGTAGATAGTCTACAAGCAGCCCCAGGCTTTGATTCATGGGCACAGAGGGCTACAGTTCAATCTCTCAGGCAAAAATGATACAGGCCAAAGCCTCATCTCTCTCTTGGTGTATAATTTGGCCACACTATTTTCATACGAGTTCTAGTTGCAATATCACTGTTTTATTATTAGTTTATTTTATTCCATTTTTTATTCGCTCTTCCTGATTTGGAGTGGAGACTCCTCTTTTCATGCAAGAGCCTGGTCTCTTAGGTTTCTTATCTTAATGGCTACTTAGAGGTTAGGAGGGAGAAAGTGCTGGCCATATTACAGGAAAACACATTGGATTTTAATCTTTTACAAAGTATGTTTTAAAAAATGAAGTGTTGAGTTTAACTAAATAATGGATAGACCAGAGAAAGTGAGAAAGAAAGAGGGGAAAAGAAAAGAGGCAGAGGAGGAAGATGGAAGTTGGGGAGGAGGTGTCGTTTCTTTTCCTAGCAGAACCCTTGCATGTTTGACCTGCAGTATGAGAACTACATTCAGCCCAACACAAAATCTTAAAACGTCATGAGAATATGTGTAGGCACTTGTTTATATATGTGTGTATTTGTGTGCATTTGTGTGTATATATGTGTGCAAACATATATGTATGTGTGTATTTGTGTTTAAAAATATTTACAAGGAAGTGCATGTGTGTATTTGTACATATGCATTTGTGTACGTCTATCTGTGTGTGTATTTGTATAGAGGTGGATATGTGTATATGTGTATTTGTGTACATGTGCATGTATATTTGTATGTGTATGCATGTGTATGTGTATATGCATATGGAGGCTAGAATTCAAGGTTGGAAATATTCCCTAATTGTTTTCTTCTGTATTTGAAACAGAATCTATCACTGAGCCTAGCATTCACTGACTTGACCAGCTGAATTCTGGTGGTCTCCCTCATATTAGCCATTCTACCAATCAGCATGGGATTATAGATCTGTGCCTTTGTGCATAGCTTTGTACATGGGCTCTGGGGATCCAAATTCAGATTTCAGTGTTTGCATAGTAGCACCTTACAATCTGAGCTATGTTCCCAGTTCCTAAGAAAAATACTTTTGTGTTTTAAATTAATTAGGGGGCATTTTAGAACATCTCAAAAATAATAGGAAATTTTTACAAGTTTTGTGGAATAAATACTTGGAGGAGGAAAGTCCAGGTGAAGAATCTCTAAGATGTCTAGGCACAATTTAATCAAGCTGAGAAAAGTTCACATCCTCCTGGTGACACTGAAGGGCCTTCCCTTCCATGGCCCCTTAATTTCCCAGGGTCTCTATTCTAATAAGAAAGGAACATATGGATGCATGTCAAACCACTTTGAAGTGTTAGTGGGTTATTTTGGGGCAGGAAGTAGTAAAAGAGTCTTTATATTTCTAAAGACCATCATCTTGTGTGCGTGTGTGTGTGTGTGTGTGTGTGTGTGTGTGTGTAGTGTGTGTGTGTGTGTGTGTGTGTGTGTGTGTGTGTTGGGTTTGTCCATTTGTGAGGAGGCAGAAGCCAAAGGAAAATGTTGGGTGTCCTTCTCCATCATTTTCCTGTCTTATTCTCTTGAGACAAGGCCTCTTGCTGAAACTAGAGCTTGCTGTTCGAGGGCTAGATTGGCTGGCAAAGCCGCAGCAATCTTCCTGTATCTCTTCTGTACTGCAGTGGTTACAGGCATACACCCATTGCCTGGCATTTACAGTGAGGCTAGGATCGAAGCTGAGGTTTTCAGGTTTTTACAAAGAGTTCTGTAAATCACTAAACCAGTTCCCTGGCTCCTCTGCTTTTAATTCCTTTATCACAAATATGACAATTGTACTGTGACCCAGACACATAGCTCCCTTCCAGAAGCTTCCTTTTTCCGCTTTTTGGTTACATTTCACCCCTTGTTTTCTCATCATCTTATTTTAAAAAGGAGAAATTTATAATTCCTTGGCTGTCTTTTCTTAAATGAATGTCTTTGCTTTCCTCTAGGCTGTCTGTTGTGTTTAAGGCAGGTTTCTACAGAGCAACAGTATGAATACAAAGAGAAAATAGAGTATTGTGGGGAGCTGACAGAAGGTGGCTATCACCCTTGCGGCCATCTTGAACCATCTACCCTGACAAGAGACTTGATTACACTAGCCTACAACAGCTGAGCACACTCTGATAACATCTTGTTTTAGATACCCAGGATCTTCCCTTGGGTGTGTGAGACTTAAAGGTGTGATTTAGAGCTGAGACTTAAGGGAGTGAGTTAGAGATTAGATTTAGAGACAAGGCCTAAGGGTATGACTTAAGGGTGTGGCTTAGAGGCGTAGCTTAGAAGTGAGACATATAAAAGGCAAGAGACAGACAGAAGAGAGATCAGAGAACCAGACAACAGATTACTTGACATTAGAACAACAGAGAATTAGGTACTTGGCACTTGGAGGAAGACCTTTGAATTAGGAGTACAACTTAGACATTAGACAAGTACAACTTAGAATTAGACATTAGGCACTTAGCACTTGGAAGAAGAAATTTGGAACTTGGAGACACTAGGGACTAGAAACTAGGGACTAGGAACTCAAAACTAGGGACTTGGAGAGAAGAAGAGAGACTGAAGAATAAATGGGATTAAATCACACTATGTCTGGTCTCCATTCTTCGAGTCCGTCCTCACTCTCTCTCTTGCTGAACCCTGACCCTCAGACTGGAGGTGCTTGAGGCAGCGTAGCTAACAAGTTAGTCCCCAAGGCTTTTGGCAGTACGGGTTCCAACATTGATAGAGTGGTCCGTGACATTTTTGGCACCTAACGTGGGACAAAACAGAATAGCGCTGGCCATTACAGAATATGGTGTGCTAATCCTCTTTAATTTAAGACTGCCATTTACCTAAAAATTTTAAATAATTTATTACTCTGGAGTTCCATAAGCATCATAAATGAAAGTCCATATTCTCTATATAGGATGATTCATTAGCAATAACAATCATGGTGGGTGTCTTCTGTGTAAGATTATTTGCGTCTCCTTATACCATTTTACTGTTTTCTAAGGTGATGAAAGTTTCCTGAAAGCAAATGACATGTGGATTCAGATCCTTTAGTTAATGGCATTTGTTATTGTATGGATTTGCAGGAATTTCCAAGAGGCAGGCCTTTATGGTTGATAGGGACTCTATATCTCCTCTTCAATGATACTCAAAATATTTAATCATTATATACTTAGCAGTTCTCCCATTTTATAAATAAATATGCTTGAAACTTTTCAAAGGCACGAATGATGTCTTACAGGTATAGTGTTGTTATGCCAATGGGTTAATCTAGCAGAGACTAAGCCAAATCTTTGTTCTGAGCAATGTTGAGTGTTAGTGATAATGTGAAGAGTATGAATAGCCAGTCATGACCAGTCTGGAAAGTCATGAGTCCAGTCTTTGATGAACAGAACCCTGTGCAGCAGAGATGCCAGCTGGGAATGATCATGACAGAAATATTTGAAGTATCTGTGCTGTAGAATGGTGTTGCATAATGATCTAGAATCTAATCTTTGTTCCAAACATTTTATTTTAAAGAAAGTGTGAAATATTTAAATAAGGTCATCTATAAAGTGTTCCTCCAGATCCAATGTGTGGATGACAGAGTTTGTTTGGAGTAAATCTTGATAGAATGTGATCTGAATATATTACTGGATAGGTGTACTTTTCTTCCATGGTTTAGAATTCTGTAAGATTTTATTTCTTTGATATTTTATTTTTCTCTTTACAATAGCATGAAGATTTACCAGCTAGTTCAACTAAAGTTGCCCAACTGTTCTGCCAGGCATCTTGTTATGTTTTGAGCTAACCTCAGACACTGGTAGAAAATACCTGAACTATTACATTTGGTTTAGCCTTAATGCTCACCAGAAATTTAGACTGGCCTTTTCTTGCCTTGCCTCCCCTCCTTGTCCCCATTCCCCTTCCCTTCCCTTCCCTTCCCTTCCCTTCCCTTCCCTTCCCTTCCCTTCCCTTCCCTTCCCTTCCCTTCCCTCTTCCCTTCCCTCTTCCCTTCCCTCTTCCCTTCCCTCTTCCCTTCCCTCTTCCCTTCCCTCTTCCCTTCCCTCTTCCCTTCCCTCTTCCCTTCC
>JANHMN010000021.1:42788347-42887813 GCA_030674055.1 Rhabdomys pumilio
ATATCTATATCTATATCTATATCTATATCTATATCTATATCTATATCTATATCTATCTATCTATACCTATCTATATCTATATCTATATCATCTATATCTATACATATCTATATCTATATCTATATCTATATCTATATCTATATCTATATCTATAAGCTGTCATAGGAGCCTTTCGAGTAGTTCCTTGGTGAGTTTCTCTCGATGGCATCCTTACCATTCATTGAGACCCACAGCTGAACAGCACTGTATAAGGCAAACCAATACAGGTGTATCCTTAGTGAAGAATAGCAGGGCAGAGAAAACCAAACCAATGCTTAGTACTTGTCTCCCACTGTCTATGGGTCATATTTATACTTCTTCATCATGGCTCCTTTCACATGTTTGCTATATCAAATCATTCTTTCACCTGTGTCTGTGTGTCTGCTTCAGGAAAACATTCTTTACTGCATCTGCTTTAGCAAGACATCCTCTCACCTGTGTGCCACAACGAAATATCATTTGACATAATTGACATTTCAAAGAAACTAGAAGTTTCCACTTTATCCTCCTGACCCAGTCATTACCCTGGTCCAACCATATGATCAATATTATTATTTTTTTTCCTAGAGAGATCTATCTGTTTCTCCTTCCCTAGTTCCTTACTGTATATCTAACTTCTGTCATTATTATGGGTTGTAGACTGATTATTAAAGATTTAACAGCTAACATTTACATATAGGTGAATACATACCACATTTGTCACTCAGGAAGATTTCATTTTTCTAGTTCTATCTACTGATGGTAATTCCATGACTTCACTTTTGCTTAAACAGCTAGGTAATATTGCATTGTATAAATGTATCTCATTTTCTTTTTCCATTCATCTATTTATGGATGTCTAGAGTGTTTCTAAATTCGAATTATTATGAATAGAGCAACAATGAATGAGCATGGTTGAGCAAGTATCTCTGTGGTAGCATGAAATGTCCTTTGGGTGTGCATCCAAGAGTAGCAAGATCTTGAGGTAGAGCTACCCCCAGGTATCTGAGGAAATAACACATTGATTCCCATAGTGGTTATACAAGTTTGCACTCCCAGGACCAAGGAGCAATGGATGAGTCTTTCTCTTACCCTAGTCTTGTCAGCATGAGCTGTCATGTGTTTTATCGATTTTGACCATTCTGACTGGCACAAGATAAAAACTCACAGCTGTTTGGTTTGTACTTCCCTGATGACTAAGGTGGTTTATCAGTTCTTTAAGTGTTTCTCAGACATTTCTATTTCTTTTTATTGAGGTATTTCTGCTTAGAGCTGTGCCCCAACTTTTAAAATTGGTTTGTTTTCTCAGGGTCCAATTTTTTGAATCTATCTATCTATCTATCTATCTATCTATCTATCTATCTATCTCTTCTATCAGATATGCAGTAGATTAAAATCTTTACCCTTTTTGAAACATGCTGCTTTGTCCAAATAATGATGATGTTTGCTATACAGAAGCTTGTCTGTTTGTGAGATACCATTTATTAGTTGTTATGAGTGCCTATATTACTAGTGTTCTGTTCAAGAAGTATTTTCCTATGTCAATGAGATTAAGGCTATTTCATACTTTTTCTTCTACCAGATCCTTCATTGAGGTCTTCAATCCATTTGAAATTCACTTTTGTGCAGAGTGATAAGTATGGGTGTCTTTGGATTCCTCTACATGTGGACATCCATTCCGACCTGCGCCATTTATTGCAGATGTTGTCTTTTATCCAGTATTCATTCATGGTTTCTTTATGGACACTTGATTTTTTTTTAAATAAACTTGTACCTCATTCATCAATTTGATTCCATTGATCAATGTGTCTCTTTTTGTGCCAGTACCATGCTGTTTTTATTACTATAGCTTTGTAGTAAAATTTGAGATCAGGGATGGCTTTAGTCTCAACACTTCTCTAACCCAGAAATCTCATGCTTTTGTTGTGATGGTGATACAGATGTTCTGATTGTGTGGACAAATTTTTTTTACTACTTTTGTTTTTGAGACAGGGTTTTTCTGTAAAGCCCTGGCTGTCCTGGACTACTTGTCTTTATTTGTGCATGTGTTAGAGAATACAGATACATTTACTTAATGACGACTTGAACAATTAGACCTTTGTCTATGTCAAAGCAAAAATTATTTGGGCTCAACATCACAATAACAGAAGATGGGAAAGACTGGAGACTTTTAAATATGGAGGCTATTGGGCTTCTCCATAAAAAGTGAACTTCCTTCAACCTACATGGTAGGAAGTGGCTACAAAATTCAGAGAAAGGCACCAGGTGGATGTTAGTCCTGTGTCCTTCTACAGAGAAGGGGGAAGCTGGTCTGATCATTGTATTTTCCATTTAAACAGATAGATCTCAAACAGATTTTAGAGACACTTCTGGGTTGTAAGAGTGGTAAGAAACTTTAGCAAAGTTTTTACACACCGATAGGGCAGAGGAGAGTAGTGGGACCCAGCATGCTAGCCAAATATTCTATCCCTGCGCTAAGCTAGCAGCCTTTTACTTTTAAGACAAAGTCTATTACATAGGTCAGAGTGGCCAGGTCTGAGTATCATTATTCTCACAACGTTTGCCACTTTCGCACTCTGATTATTCTCCTCTTACTTACAAGTCCTTTCCCAACCTTAGTGTCTTAAAATATTTCTTTTATGCATATGGGCGTTTGCCTTTACTACATATGTGCCTGGCTCTCAGAGACTAGAAGATGATATCAGATCCCCTGAAACTGGAGATACAGACCTTTGTGAGCCACCAAATGGATGCTAGAGATTTGATCCAGATCCCCTAAAAGAACAAGTACTCATTTTTTTTTAATTTGTTAGTCATTCCATTCATTTACATCTCAAATGATATCCCACTTTCTGGTGGTTTCTCCCTTCATCAACCCCGACACCATGATTTTTCACTTCCTGGTTATCCTTCCACCACTCCCCATCAAGGCAGCCTCCCCCTCCCTTTTGCCTGTAGGAGAGTACTCTCCACACTCTCCTGCCCCACTGTTCCAGCATCCCCCTACTCTGGGGCATCAAACCTCCCTGGAACCAAGGGCCTCCCTTCTGGTTGCTGTCAGGCAAGGCCATCCTCTGCTACACATGTATCTGGAGCCATGAATCTCTCCAGGTACACTCCTTGGTTGATGATCTAGACTTTGACAGAACTGGGTAAGCAGACCAGCCTATGTTGTTCTTCCAATGGGGTAGCAATTCCCCTCAGCCCTCCAGTCCTTCTGTCAGCTCCCCCACCAGGTTCCCTGAGTTCAGCCTGAAGGTTGGCTCTAAGCATCTGCCTCCAGCAAGTATTCTTAATGGCTTAGCCACTTCTCAAGACCCCGTTTTTGTCTTTTTGTTTAATTTCGAGACCAACTGAGTTTAACTAGAATCATCCGTGTGTGGCCATGGGGTTAGAACTGTCCTTGGAGCCTGCTGGGCTCATCTGTGAGAAGGGAACAGGAAAGAATTGGTCCATGGGTTCTCCTCGGCATGTTTACTTAGGTCCAGTGGGTCAGTCACAGGGCTATGTATGCATACCAAGCTAGAGGTTTATACCATCTACTTATTAACTGCTATATGTTTGATATGCCTCTGCTTTTGAAATTTACTCACTGAGTCTAAATTAGGAAATAGTTAACCTTTCAGAGAAACCAAAATTTACCACCAAAGGACTGACAGACGATGCATGGGCTTTCCACACAGTCTTGAGATTTCCAACCAGTAGGACTTACTATGGCCTCTGGCAACATAAACCACATTACTCAAAGACAGACTTCACTTAGTTTTGCTTGAGGTTTGTCCTAGGGAAGAGGTAAAGAAAATCTGTTTGGAATATTGGCTTTTAAAATGTATTGATTTAGAATGTGGGGTTGGGAAAATATGTGGTATTTAGTAACCCTGGAGATTTTATTACAGAAGTGAAAACAAGTAGAACGTTTGGGTAAGATGAATGCACGCTCTCTTTACTGACTATGAGACAGAAAGTGTTGACTGAGAGTGGAGAGCCTGCTTCTGGGGACATAGTAGCTCTGGTGGAGTCAGGAGAGAGCATGTCCTCATTGTAGGACAGCTGAGGCTCTGAGGCCCGGCTTCCTCTCAGTGCTGTACAGTGTGAAAGACCTAGAATCTCTCTTTGGATGGCTCACCCAGCAGAAATGTACAGAACTCCCCATTTTCCTCTTTTGGCTTCTTTCTTGCCATTCCATCCTTCCTTCTTGCAGTCTTCACCAGGCCTCATTTTCTTTCCTTCATTTTCAACCATCAAATTTTACATAGAACCATAACATAAGAGGAAACATGAGAGTCAAACCATCCTCAGGTACTAAAGCAACACCTTCAAGAATTTGGACACACTGGGCCAGGGCCACTGAAATTTAGATTTTAATATTAATAAGTGGTTCAGAGAAATTCAAAGTGAGGTTCTCAGATATGATTGCTTTCTGTTGTTACTTTAGTATATTACCACAGAGGTAGTGGTATAAAAGTACACGTATGATTTTTTTTAATTAAAAGTTCTCATTGGGTTAAAATGAAAAGAGTCACTCAAAATGCCTGAGAGACCTGTTCCCTTGAGTGTGGGTTTCTAGAAGCCACTGAAACACCTCATCTTACTGTCCCTTCATTCTTCAAGCCAGCAAGATTGCGTTGTATGAGCACTCTCCTCTAGTCTGATCACCTGCTGTCTGCCTCTGACAAAAGTTCTTCACTCTGAAGGATTCATATTACATGCACCTGGATGATTCCAGATGTGACTCCTCATTCCAAGTCCTGAGACCTAAATGCAGCTGCCAAGTTCCCTTTGCCATACAAAGTAACAACCATGGGTTCAAGGTACTGGGCCATGGATGCCCTGAAGGTAGTTTTGCCTGTCAGAGCGTCTCACCACCTATAAGGATCACCTAGGATTTCTGTGTGTTTTAAGACATCATTTTGTTTTACACTGCATCAGAACAAAATGGAACTTCAGGAGTCTGCATTAGTTTTCCACTTTATGGATCTGTCCAGAAAATTTTTCGTGTAGAAAGAAAATCTCGAGAGCCTCCTTTACTTCTGTGAAGTCCTCACACCCTTTGGTTTATTCACGTGAAAACATAAACACACCCCTTTCTGAGTCTTTCCCTCATTGGATGGACTACTTGTCGTTCATCTCGGATGATTTGGGGATGACTCATCTTGGGAGCTGAATGACTATTTTGTGAGGAACCTGCTCACCTGCAGACGGAACGGTTATGGAACTCTTATCACCATTTTTTTCACCTCCTAACAACACTGTGATTTCTTTAAATGAATCCTAAAACTTTTCATCTTTTCTCTTAGGATAAAAGTGTAACAAGTTCAATGGAAACAATGCTTACCGGATGCTCTTTAGCACAGTTTTGAATGGTCATTGTTTTATTATGTAGAATTTTACAGACATGGGGAGACGTCATAGTCTTTAATTTCTAATTTAGAGCCTGGAATTCACCCAGTAGACCATACTGGTTATAAAACAAACTGAGTGGATGGTCAGGGATTTGCAATATGGAATCCAAACAACCCCTGTATGCCATAGATAGACATAGTGGGACATATTATAGACTACATTTCTGCCGTAACATGAATGTCTTAGAGTAATAGGTGTCATTTACATCGTTATTGTTATTTTAATTATTATAGAAAGTCATTGAAAAGCTAATGTAATTAGTGGCATGTGACCAGACTGACATCCATAAATGAACATCCTTAATATTCTGCAAGAAGGTTTCATGTTTGGGAAGACATGTAACCAGAAGTTTTTAACATCAAGTAATGGCCTTGATTTGAGTCTATCACCAAATTTATTATGATATCAAAATTTAAAGTAAATCCCTCAATACTCTATGTAGTTTTATGACACTGATAAGAAGAAAACCACAGTCCGGTGGGCAGTTGAGCAATGAATTCTTGGACAAGATAAAACACTGGAAGTAACAAGGATGTTTTTATTGCTCAGTGGAGAGTTGGGCCACAGACAATTGGGGCAAAAATGCCTTGAAAACGTTTGTCAGTGAAATATAAAGCCAAGGGGACTTTTATTTATTGAGCATTTATTCCATCTCTGTGCCTAAATGTTGATCAGTTGAGTTTGTTTCTGAAAATGTAGATGTCCTTTGGGAAGGTACCATAGTTGAGTGTCTAGGAGTAAAATGGAAACATTTCTTTGGTTACATTCTTTCAGGTTGAAAGAGACTGGGAAGAAACATAGAAAATAGAAACTGAACAATCCTCCAATCTTCTCTTGATTCTTCACTGAAATACAAGGTAAGTCCATTCCCAGACCTGCAGTCTAGCAGGGAAGATCATTTGTCTCGTTCCTCTAGTGTAGTGAACATTCCACTGCTCTCGCCTGCTGGTAAATTTCTCATCAAAAGATGGATCTCAGATCCTTTCCATCTCTACTTGTCTGTGTGGTTACATTCTCCATCTGGGAAGGACTTGTGTGTGCAATATCTGTAGCATGTCATAAATGAATGGCAAGACTTTCTTTCTCCTTGTTCTAGCTCTGGCATACAGAAATTCTAAAGCTGGGAAAACCATCATGGCTGTAGGATGAACTCTCTCTTTAAGTATGAGACAGCCAAGGAGAGAGGGAGCCTATGGTCACATCAGTACCACCCCCACACTGCCTAATGCCCATGAGATAGATAATCTTGTGTTTGTCTATTTCATCTCCAATTAGTACATCATTGTTTTGGATGTTCTGGCTGTAATGGCTGAATCAAATAACGCCCACAGAAGAAGTTTTAATATCTGATCATTTTGTACACTATTGTCGTAGGAGCAAAAAAAAAAAAATAACTTTGAGAACAGCTAGTATTGGCTGAACTGATAGTGGGCAGGGTTACTAAGTGAAAATAATTTCACACTTGGGTATTTCCTTTTGTTTTTCCTCCCAGCATCCCTGTTCTTCCCTTCCTTTTACCTGTGCTCCAAGGGCCCCTCCCAACCTCCTCATATAGTTGCTCATTTGTTTCTTTCTCATTTCTTGAATATGTGTGGATTTCATAGCACCTGGCAATATGAATGGTACACTGGTTTCCCAGTGTGAACTAAGTTTTATCTATGAAGCCTTTGCATGCATTGGAATTATATTCGTTCTTAAAGAGCCAGAGATCTTATGTCCTCATCCCTCATGGGTAGAAAATAAGATTCCAATACAGCCTGTGTCTGAGTTAGAGGCAGAATTGTAGAATGCTCTCAAATGTGTGGCCAGTCTTCTTTTCATTATATTTCAGTTTCATTTCAAGGTTTCTCATGGATGTGGGGTTTCCTCAACTTCTGTATGTTAATTAAGGATAACGTTCTACATTAGAAATATATATATATTTTTTAGCCAATCAAATTTGGGAATCTCTCATGAACTACTCCTAGTAATCACAGCATACTTCCTAATTCTGAGCAAATGCGCGTGCAGCGGTAATGCCATTAGGACCCAAGATTTCAATTTGATTTTTAAAAATATTGCAGCAAACTATTTTCAAATAATAATGCTTTACTGGGGTTTGTACTATGGTATGGGAAACATAGATAATGGTCAGTGTAGATCACCTAAGGACTGAGTTGTCAGATCAGAAAGTAGCTCTGAATTTTCCTACTCAAGAAGCCTATGGAGCTGAGAATTGTTAAAATGGTAGAAATACCATAGGTTAGTTGGACACATTGAATACAGAAAATAGAGCAGAAGCAGCTATTTTTCATATGCAGTACTTGTGACTCTTCTGTCCTCCCCACCCCCCTGCAGTGAAATTTTAATGAATTGCTGTAAAGGGTAAGGTGTTTTGAGTCTCAGGAAAAATAAAATCACTGGGCTCCAAGAACCCAAAACAGATGGTGTGCCTTCACAATTTTTTGTCTTTCATTTTTCAATTGTTCAAAAATACCCTGTGCCAAGCTGGTGTGTATTTTATAAAGGGCTCTTACACAGTAAGGAAGGAACTAAATGAATCGAGAAAAGGAGGTTAGATTGCTGAAAGCCTTTTATTTTTATTGCAACAGTAAGATTTTTTAATTAGTTATTTACAGTTTTTTTTTTTTTTTTTACTTGAAATTGCCTGCTTGTATGCCAGAAAACACCTCAGCTTCCTTAGTAAATGTGGACTGGTTTCCATCATGTTTTGAATTTTTTTTTTTTAATATGGTATTTTAAGTTAATTAAATTTTAGTTTCGGCCATATTTTTAGAAAGACAAACTTTATTCACAACCGTTGATAGCATCTGCACACTACTCAAAGCAAACTGCCGATCCCAGAATGGTTATAGGTTTCTGTTCATGTTGTGCGAGGTGCTTTGCTCAGTCTGAGAATAAAAACACCGATCCGTGAGTTTTGCCATCTCAGGAGACTTGAAATATGGCTGTTGGAGAGCGCATGTGCAGTGGAGGAAGACTGGGGTTGGAGAGCGCATGTGCTGTGAAGGAAGACTGGAAAGGGCCTAGGTCTTCAGAGAAGAAACAAAAGCCTTTGTGAATTACACTTGCCTCCTGGAATGAAGAGGCAAGAGTCAGTGAGGGTTGACAAGGCAAATAAAGAGCTGCAGAGAGCAGTGAAGGTATTAAGGAAAACATATAAAATTGTGCTTATAAAGAACCATGAGCTATATTTGGATTATATCACGTCTTTCTAGGTGTTATGAGGGCGCCCCTCTTCCTACCCCCTTCCCACCTCATTGCCCTAGCATTCCCTTATACTGGGGTATCAAGCCTCCACAGAACCAAGAGCCTCCCCTCCTACTGATATCAGATAAGGCCATCCTCTGCTATGTATGTAGCTGGAGCCATGGGTCCCTTCATTTGAACTTTTTGGTTGGTGGTTTAGTCTCTGGGAGCTCTTGGGTGGAGTATGTCTGGTTGGTTGCTATTGTTATTCTTGGTTTGAATGGGGCTGCCATTCCCTTCAGATCCTTCAGTCCTTCCCTTAACTCCTCCATTGGGGTCTCAGAGCTCAGTCCAATGGTTGTCTGTGAGCATTCACATCTGTATTTGTCAGGCTCTGGCAGAGCCTCTCAGGAGACAGCTATATCAGGCTCCTGTCAGCAAGTGCTTCTTGGCATTGGCAATAGTGAGGCAGGAGAGAAGGGGATGGGATAGGGGGGTTGTAGAGAGGAAATCTGGAAGGGGGACAACATTTGGAATGTAAATAAAATAAGCAATAATAAAAAAAAAGAAGGCTTATCACTGAGGGAAGAAGCTAGGGGAGAGGCTTATGCTTCCGTAGAAACTACCTCATTCTTATTGGGACTCTGCATCTCCCCGACTTTCATTGGACCCCTCAGAACCCTCTCTGCTTTCTGACTTTGACCCCGTTTTATGTTCCAGTGAGTGCACAGAAGTCCTGGAACTGAAACCAGTTCATTCTGTTATCCCGGCATTTGCACCTCTACCCTAGCCAGTATCCAAGGACTCCTTTTAGGATAATGTTCATTAGAGAAGTTACCAGTCGGTTCTCCAGGGTTTTGGATGTATCCCCTGTTGTGTTGTCAGGAATCTGTGTCTTTAAACCATCTGACTCTGGTATTTCCAAGACATCCCCTAACCCCTAGCACCTCAGATGCTTGTCATTGGAAGTCAAGTGTGCTCACGCCTCTCATTTTTAAAACTGACAAAATAAACCAACGGCTAGGTCCTATGGTCCTTGATTCTCAATCTTGTTTCAGTCTCCGTGGAAGGAGAAATGTGTGTATCTGTGTAACAAACGCCTTCAGGGTGCGGATAGAATTTCCCATACTCTGACTAGTTCTCATCTGTAGACAGTGAGCGACAATCGTAGCTGGTGGGCCTGCTTTATGGCCACATGTTCCAGATGGCAGAATCATGCGACAGGCCATGGAGATCATGATCAAACACTGCATGAGTAAAACTTAAATGTCTTATAGGAAACCCTTGGGTTTGTCTGCAGTGGCTGCTTGCATGAATCATTCTGATTAATAGAATCACCACTGTTCCTCTGCCTCTTTTCACACTCTGGCTTCTGTAGAGTTTTTTGGGAAAACACTTCATCTACTTTCAGTGCATCATATAGTTTTTGTTTTCTTCTTTTGCTAAAATGTATGGTGGCTGCCAAAATACAGACAGGGATTGATGATGATGGTGCTGATGATGGTGCTGATGATGGTGCTGATGATGGTGGTGGTGATGATGGTGATGATGGTGGTGATGATGATTATGACGGATGATAGTGTTTGTTACTAGACCCAACAGCATATAATATTGTTGACTTCTCTTCTTTGGAAAATTCTTTAATTTCTCCCAGTTGTCAGTATACTCCAGTGACTACCTGTGGTTCTTCCCAACGTCTCAGTTCTCAAAAGCTGGTTCAGGATTCTTTTACCTTCTCTTTGCCCTGATTAGTTTAGGGCTGCTCTGCTGTGAGCTCTATGGGATATGATTCTCATATTTTCCAGCTCAGTCATGCATGCTGAGTTATGTGCTATGCATTTCTACAGCCAACTATTTCCCATTTCCAAAAGCTTACCCTATATGTCTCAAAACTCTACAAAAAATGAATTCAACATGCTTTGAAATCCTTTGTCTGGACTGATAATATTCAAGCAACAAAATTCTCTTACTGTCGATGGAAGTTTTGATGTCAAACATGCTGAAGTCTTTCTTGTGAAATCTCACAGTCGAGTCTAGTACTGGTCCACTATTTCAGTTCTCCCAAGTGCTCTACACTCTCTTAATACCAGGCCAATCTTGTCTTTCATCTGCTCTTCCTACTCCCATCTTCAAACTCATTTTTCACTCAGCAAGTAGACTAACAGTTAACTCTCTATGAGAGTTTGATTTTAAAGGAAACGACATTTTCTATCAATAATAACTACTGCAAGAGGGATCACTTTTTTTTTGTTTTTTTTGTTTTGTTTTGTTTTGTTTTTGATTTTCGAGACAGGGTTTCTCTGTGTAGCCCTGGCTGTCCTGGAACTCACTCAGTAGACCAGGCTGGCCTCGAACTCAGAAATCCACCTGCCTCTGCCTCCCAAGTGCTGGGATTAAAGGCGTAAGCCACCACCGCTCGGCATGAGGGATCACTTTAAATAGACCAGTAAACAATGAAAGAAATAGACAGCTTAATTACTAAGGTGATTGGGAAATGTCATTAAGTATCAAGTCACAACACCTTCTTCAAAGGAATTCCACAGTAGCAAATGCTCAACACAAAGACAAAAGTTAAACCTTTTTTGTCTAGATCATTTTGTATCTGCAGTTATTAAAAATTATATAGGACCTGACACAATCAACAAATTTCCAACTACAAGATAGCATGCTTTGGAAACAATAAGACATTATTGACCTGATGGTGGTAATTAATTTCATATCCCTGGCACTGTTCCGTGTGGTTGAATGAAAAGAACCAGGTGGCCTCACAATTTGAGTATGGATTGCTCCATAAACAACAGAATCATTGCCATTAATATCTTCTCTAGCAAACCCCGAATTACTCCACATCATGTTCCAAGCAGCTTTAATACAGTGAAACTTTTGGCAGCGTATCTGTGGGAGCTCTCAACATTTGTGGGGAGGGTGCTGCTGTTCTTTTGATAGATTTCACACAGAATAAAAAAGTGAGCCAGTTTACACACTTACCATTTTTTTGTAAATGTCATCATAGTTATTAGCAGTCGATTTACTCCTTTGGGAGTATTTTTTTTTCTTTAAACATGTTTGTGTATGTGTGGGTTGTCTTAGGCTAGACTTCATGGTTGTGCACCATGCTGTTAATTGAAGTCACATTTGTAAATTTTGTTTTCCCCAGCTGTAAGGAAATGTTTTTGATGGATTTAAAAATTTGAATCATTTGCTCAGAGGGAAAAAAAACTGTGAAATGTAGAAATCCAGATGTATTTTCAGAAGTAGTGATAAGGTGCCCACCCTTCATCCCTTCTTCTGTAGACAGGAATACAGTCACTCTGCCCGCTCTCTGTCTTTCTGTCTCTGTCCTCCTCCCCTTCCCCTCCCCTTCTCTTTCCCTCTCCCTTTCATGCGTAACCAGCTTTATGAACAGAATGATGGATAAACTACAATGATATCTCTAGAAATTCTTGCACACATCAGGGTAACACATGCTGTCATAGCATTTCCTTGCCATTAGTCAGATTATAATTTGCTTTTGGTTTTAGAAATTAAACCTAAATTTAATGTGTTGTGATAGATCTCCTTGTGAATGCCCATAGCTTACCAAAATGGTGACCAATTAGCAAGTAGCATTGGTGTTTCAGGCTTACTTTCCCAAGGGCTTGATCCAAATATTTCATAGATGAATTGGTTTCTGTAATTTCTTTCTTCAAGTAACTACCATGAACCCAGGAAGTGAGTCTTAATATAAAAAAGAAAAATATAGTTTAAATTCACCTAATCAAGAGACAGTTTTGTGGAAAGAGAGAAGCACCAAACATTGTGTCAGCATACTTAGATGTTCATTGGCTTTGTCAGGTACAACCAGTGAGCATATATTTATTTTTCAGGCTCTAGAGAGTATTAAGTAATATGTAGAATGGAAATAGTAACATCTGTCTTATGGAATTGTTGGATGATAAGGTTCCAACATTCTGACATGGAGAAGTATTTAGCTCGGTTCCTTTTTACATGGTGGGTTTTCAAAACATTGATCTAGAACAGACCTCCTGGAACCGGAACCGGAACCGGAACCGGAACCGGAACCGGAACCGGAACCGGAACCGGAACCAGAACCAGAACCAGAACCAGAACCAGAACCAATGCCAAAGGTTTCATTTGGTGCTATAAAGGGCCTCATAGAACTTTTTTCATACACTGATATCACAGGAAATACCAGCAGGTGAGCTGACTTGTTAAGAACACCCAGCTTCCAGCAGTGCCATGGTGAAGCTCTGGCTTCCTGTAAACAGCCCTGTGGACTTCTATAAGTGCATGTAACTGTAGAAAATGTGGCTGTTCAGTGTAGGTGAGCAGACACCACATGTCACGGAACTTACGTCTGCAAAGAGAGGTAGAACCTGTAGCTATTATCTTCGTACTCTATGTGTAGGATTGGGTTCAAATAGAGTTCCATTCACTAACAGTGATGTTTGTCACATCACTTTTTCTGCTCCAAGCAAGATCACCGTAATGTTCTTTTTCCCATAATCATTGCCTCAATAACATTAGGAAAAATTAGTGTGCGCACTGACCAGTGTTTGGAAGACTGTTCAGCGTTCCAAACAAATTAACTTGTAAAATTTGGACCTATATTATGAGTTCATTGGATGTATACTGACTACCCAAATAACTCAGATAAAAAAAAAATCATGCTTGCCTAATATGACCACTTTTTAAAATTATCTAAATAGCTCTCCTAGCTTTTCAGTGATGCCCTGTAATCGGTAACTTCCTGAGGACATCCTTCATAACTGAAACTGAATGGTAGCCATTGGGAGCTGGTGATCTTTGATTGCCTCCTTGTCGGGATAACGCAATTTATATTTTCCTCTCATTCTGCTTTACTCATGCACAGAAGCTGTGGAGGGCTAGAGATACGTCCCCTTGATTGATTTGGTTTTGAGTGTTTAGTCACAGATAGGCAGAGCTGCCTGCCTGTCTTATCTTAATGCCAAAATAACTTCTAAACAGGGATTGCTTTTAATTGGAACTATTTATACTCTCCTTCGTTTCAGCTAGGGCACTAACCCATATGAGCAGCACTTGCGCCTAGTAGCCTGCCCCAAATTGATACTACACTTGACCCGTTACACTACATTTCCTGAGCTGCAGTCTGGATAGAGTCTATTTCCATAAGCGTCCACATCTGGCATGACTGGGGCGCCAGACTTTTTCCTCTGACGGTTGCCTTCCCTCAACCCCACTCTCAGTGTGGCTGCTCCATTATGATATATATGTATACTAGCTATTAAATCACACAGCTAGGCAATAGTGGAACGTTTTCTGATAGGAGTTCCTTAAATTGAGGCTGTCACTCTCTGTCAGACTGTGCGGTGTGGAGGACTCCAGCAGTAGTTTCCTTCTCTCCATGGTTAGGTATTATATTCATCTCTTAAATGACACATGATAGTTTATTTATTAATCTAAAGATTGGTAGAAGGTTCATGAAATCTTAGGGGGAGGGATTTAATTTATTATAGTGGCCATATGATTTTGTAAATGCCCACTAGTTTCAAAGCAGCAAATTCTGATATTCTCATACAAATAATATTAGGTCTGTATCTCAGGAAGACATCCATCCATCCATCCATCCGTACTGATATATTATTACATGAGAAAAACAAACAGTATAGCAGTTTCCCATTTAAAACATGTATGTACCGGCATACATATAGATCAAAATTTAAGTGAAAAGAGTCTCCCCCCCCCCCCAAAAAAAAAAAAAAAAACTCAGAGACCTGGAAAGTAATGGGTATTCTCTCAGCCATTTCTGTGAGACACAGTGATACACTGTTGCTATTTTATGGATTTTGTAACATTTGAATATTTGCAATGAATGAGTCTTCCTGTAACTTAAAAGAAACATAATGAAAAGTTTTAATCAGCAAGAAGTAGTGAAAGAAGCTGGAGTTTTGATCAAGTGGATGATGTTGCAGTTGTTTTACTCTTCTGAGCGAGTTCTACTGAGAACAAAGGCATGTGGACGATGCTTCATTTAAAGATTTACCTATGCTTCTGTGTTTGCGTATGTGTTTGAGTGTGTGTGTGCATGAGCGCGCATGTGCCTGAGGATGCCAGAGGCTTCAGATGCCCTGGTGCTGGAGTTACAGGTGACTGTGACCTGCCCTATGTGACTGCTGAGAGCTGAAATCAAATCATCTGCAAAAGCAGTTTATGCTCTTAATCACGGAACTACCTCTGCAGCCTACATTGGTATTTCTCATGGGAGCGTCTTTATTTTTCCCCCTTCCCTTCTCCCTCTTGCTCCAGCCCTGCTCCCTCTGGGCCCCAAAGTACACTGTAGCTATCTTCAGACACACCAGAAGAGGGCATCAGATCCCATTACAGATGGTTGTGAGCCACCATGTGGTTGTTGAAATTTGAACCCATGACCTCCGGAAGAGCAGTCAGTTCTCTTAACTGCTGAGCCCATCTCACCAGTGCTCGTAAGAGCCTCTTAACATAAATTTTTATTTTGAACTGTATTTATTATAAGTCCTCTGTTATTCTATCATACAAAAGCATTCATTTGGACAGTTTCATGTAAATAAAATTATTTAACTGGGCACCTAGTACAAGTTGAAATTTTTTTTAAAAATATAGCTACCAGCATTGGATAATTTAGTGATGGCGAAGAATATTAGTTAATAGTTAAATATACAATGCATAAAATCATAGAAAAAATCCTATTTTCAATAGCTTAAAAATAAGTATTTTAAAACAAACCTAATTAAACAAATTAAAGATCTCTACAGTAAAATCTTTAAGACACAAAAAAAGACTCATTAAAGACGCTAGATGATTGTAAACTCGTCCTTGCTCTCAGGATTGGTGGAATTAACGTTGTAAAAATGGGCACATTACTAAAAGTAATCCACAGAGCCAATGCGATTCCCATCGAAATTCAAACATCAATTGTCACAGAACGAAAAAACTGAAAGATTAATGTGCAAACACACAGAGGAAAAGCTGTGTGCAGTCAGCATAGTTCTAAAAAGAAAGGACACTGCTGCTATATCACCATGATCTCTGCTCTGAGCAAGGCCTTCATTATACTTAAGTAAGCTAATAAGGTGACTCATAAACGTGTGTGTAGATACCCTCTCTTGTCTGTCTCACTCTGGTCTATACTCTATAGTTGATTTCAGTAGACATGTCCTTCTGAGGGCCATGGGAAAATCACACTTCCATGACCTTCACTTAGAGACAATTGATGCTGAGTCCCCTGGGTTGCTCATCGTGGTATTGGCTGCTACAGCAAAACATTTCAGATATACTCCAATGATGGTGGTCCCCATGGCACCAGTGGCTGTGATGCTTGCAGCACTTAATTCCAGGAGTAGATGTCACCAGGAGTCCCTTCATGATAGACGTTCAGTGCTGGTGCCACTTCTCTAGATAACTCGGCCTTAAGGCTGATCCACAGGTTCCCTGTGACAGGGCCACTAAGAGTAGCAACAGTTAAGGCTACGGTGGCAGGCAGAGAGGCCATTTGTGGAGAAGTCTGCTGGCATGTAGAGTGTCAGTCGGCTTATCATGGTGTTGGAGGGAGCATCTTGGCCCAGTGGTGGTAAAACTTTGGTTCTAGAGCTGCCCTAATGAGATTCTTCCATTTATGTAGACACAGCTTCTGATCTGCCGTCTAGCCTGGGAATTGCATACTCTTTATACTGTTCTTAATCTTGATACATATCACTTGATATGTATGTGTAGTTTGCCTGGTTTACATTATGTGATTGCAAATACTGATTTAAAATTTTTATGATTTTTATATATTTTCTTTAATATAGTGATTTAGTTTCAACTAAAACTTAATGCTGGTGTGAAAGTTATCAATAAATGAGTTTTTAAATTCCATGAAAAATTTATATATACATTCATATGTTTATATATATATAATTCATATTATACATACATATATGAATTGATATTATATTACATATAATATATAACATATGCACATAATATATGTAATGTATTACACATAATATATAATATATTTTATATATAATATGTAGTATACAATGTACAGTGTACAATATACTATATGTCATATATCATATACCATATAGGATATATCATATAGTATATTAATTTATGTTATATATTAATTTATAATGTGTGTGTGTATACTAGAGTAAGGCAATGTTTCTATGTTAAAAGTGGAAGGTTGACAAGCCAGCAATCATGCCAGTCAGACATTTTCTGGAAGAGCGGGAAAGTGAGTGGTCTCTTTTCACACTTTAACTCTGCTGATAAAGGATGAGAGGTACCATAGAGCATGACACCAGTGCAAAACTCAGTGCCCCTCATAGACCTTGACTTCACCAGCCTTGTTTCTGATCAGGCTTCAGGAACATTTCCCTTTTAACTTTTAACATACTCAAGCAACCCTAAGAACATTCTTAAGTCTAGGGCAATAAAAATTATACTGGGAACTACCTAGAAAAAATACCTAGTAGTAATGAATTCTTGATGAATCGTTACTAAAGGGTTCTGACAAGTCTGGGCAGCTTTCAGAGGTGTTACAAGCACTTCCCATCTGAGGGATGACTCCACGTAAATGGCCCAGGCTGGAAGGATGACGAACAGCTGTCCAGGTGATCATCGGAGGTTTCAGACCCACAAGCCAAGAGAAGATTATAAGAGCAATCTTCATTTCTGCAGAGGGTTAGAATTAGGAAGAATCTCATTTACTGTGACCATTTGGAGGCAAAACTCAGACGTAACATAACACTTACTTGTCTTTTAACTGTTAATAGGAACATTGTAACAGATGCCTAACAATGTCCAGTGGGCTAGTTATAGTGAAGAGGAACAAGAATTGTTCTGTAAGCCTTAAACAGGACAGCTGGGACCAATGTGTGTGAGCAATAGGAGAAAGTTGCGGCTCTTCCAAATTAGGAGGATTTTCTTTTCTTAAGCCAGACTCTGGACTGAAGGCAACGTGTGGAAAAATATCACTAGAGCACATCCTCTGTACACAATCAGGTGTCGGGGCTGGCAGCTGGCTAAGACCATGCAGGTAGGCTTGAGATGAATCTCTTTCCATTCCTCGTCTGGACTGCATACCAAGTTCTGCAAAACTGGTAATTTAATTTGCATTGGCAGTTTTCTACTTAGAGTTTGAAAATTTTCATTCTTCTAGAAATGAAATTCTATCAACTTCATTTTGCATACACATACACAGACACAGACACACACACACACACACACACACACACACACATATATGCTGATACAGAAAAATAATGTCATAGTAGATTTTATAAGATGCATACTGAAATGAAATCACTAGTAAAATGTAAAACAAATAGCAATGACAAAAACAGCCTTAAAAATCTCTAGTTGGAGCTTTTAAGAGAGTGAAGACTTGGTGATCTTTTAAATATGTTACTCAATAGAAACTGCCAAAATATAAGATTTAGGTAATTAAGTGACTTGGATAGTTAGATCAATGAAACTAATTATACAATTAACATATTCTTATGCTATATTATGCTGATGATTGCTGTTCAATTGCTATGTAACTTTTAATGTGTGAACCACTAATGTGTAATTAAATTTCTGTATTTGGTTATTAAAAGTGACAGGGGCATGACTTTGAAGTGTGTACTATAAATGTAAGGGAATTGACTTAAATATATACGTATTCCTTGTGGACAAGGAAGACAGGAGGCAACATGGGATATTGTATCTCACTTCAGAGAACGGGATGTGTAAGTTGACTATAAGTTGACAGTCATTTGAGACAAGTTACATTTGAGGTTTGCATTGAGTCCTGCCTCAGTTTCCCCAGCTGTGAGGCAGAATGTAGGCATTAATTTAAGGATTATAGCCTTATTTGTTCCCATTCTAGCTCCCAAATAATTGACACAAAGACCTATTACGTTTATTAACAAAGTTTAAGCACTCTGACAAGATAGATACTCATCTATTTTAACCATTTAGCTTCCCAGCCACATGGTTCTTTCTTTACCTTCAGTCTCAGTCTCACCCTGACTCACTCTGCTCCATGTGTGTCCTCTTGGCAATTTCCTTTGTGACTTGCTTATCACAATGACTCCTGGACTTTCTGCATCATGGGCACCTCTTCTTTCCTCTCCTTGTCCTTCTCTTGCTCCTTCCTACCTGGGACCCCTGGCTGGGATTGGAAGTCCAGCCTTCCTACCTTCTGTCTAGTCATAGGCTTAATCAGCTGTTCCTTGGGTAATCAGAGATGATGGAAAACAAGCTTTACATAACATTGAGACAGCAGATGCTTGACCATGCCACCTTCTGAATTGTTAGACCAATGTCTGGGTGTAAAAAACCACATCTGAATATACAGTGCACAAGTCTAAGCCCCCATCAATGGAGTGTTCTCCACAGTGTCTGAAACTCACTTTCTAACTCAAGGGAGTACTGTAGATGTCTTAGGCATCTATTTCTCTAAACTGTTGTCTGTTCTCTGAATCCTCATAAGGCTCAACACTTCCAGATCTCTAGTTATATATCTACCATATCACCTTTAACTGCTCTTTAACCAATATTAATTTAATTATAATGTAACTGTTCTTTGCTTTTCTGATTTGCGTCTCTCATGTCAGCCTCAGTCTTCCTTATAAAGCCATTTACACCTTGCCTGGCTTGGAATGGAATGGTCAATATTTATTTGCAAATGATAAAATAAAGGACTCACTAAAAATCCAGTGAGTGATTTAAAGAGCGTTTCATTCTAAAGACAAACTTTTCTTGAAGCAGATTTTTCTCTCATTGGCTTGCATAGAATTGTGTCATGGGTACCTTCAAAACACAAACAGTAACAACTAAAGTTACACTCCAAATAACGTTTACGAAAAATTTCTACTGGACTTACGAATTACAGAGCTTGTTATGCCTTTATTTTTCTGTCCTTCCTGGCAATAGATTGCAAAACCCTCTAAAGGCATGACTGCATTTATATTCTTCCCTGCTGTATTGCTTGTTCTTAGAGTTTCATGGTAAAATTTGAGATTTATCTTAAAGGCTGTGAAATCACCCCTTCCAGAAAGGTTAGAAGCCTGCACATGACAACATCAGACTTGATAATGCAGACTTTGTCTGTAGTTGTTAGACGGTGCTACATTACCCTGCGTCTAAACTGTGGATGAGCAGAGCTTCTTGAGGCTATTGCAGTTTTTCATGCAAGAAATTAGGATTGCTCAAGTCAGAGTGGATAGGGTTGGAGACCCAAACTCAGGACAGATTGAAAGTGTGTGTGGTGGGTTAACACGTACAGGTGGGTAACAAGTTCTGATGGATAAAAGAGGCATCTGAATGTACTGTTACTGTCCTTAGTATCATAAATTCTATGGACATAGCTTCTTATGATTGCTGGCTGTATAGATGTGTTCTGGAAAGAGATTATCAAAGCAATCTTGCTCAACCTTATTTTAATAGAGACACCAGAACATTGAAGTGGAATTAGCGGCCATGTTTCAAGTAGGATTTTTATTTCAAATAATTTTTAATAACAGCTTACAGAGACATAGTTGACAAGCTGAAATTTAAAAACTCTCTGTACACATTTTGATGAGTTTTGACATGCGTGTATTTTCATGATACCATCCCCACCCTCACAAAGTTCTGTATTTTTGCTTTTTGTAAACTAACAATGCTCAATAGAATATCTGCTTCTTGAAGTCTGAAGACTACAGAAACATTATTAAACACAGCTGTGTGTTACATAACACATTTCTACAAGGTACTCATCTTGCATAGCAGAAATGTTACTTCCATGGATTAATAAAGATACATTTCTCTTTACCCCAAATCCTAGCATGTACCCCTGTCTGCTTAGGGGTCAGTTTTATATCACCCAATTTCAGTGCATAATCAAAGCATTAATTGGATTTAGCATATACTTAAGTATAAAGATACTTACTTTCTGCATCTTTCTCAGTACCTGATCTGTATCTGTATCAAAGATAAAGATACTTTGTCTTCTGTGTGCAAGAAATGGGTTATCCAGTAAACCCTTTTTTGAAATAAACCACTCAGATTCTCTTCTTCCTTTTCCCTGGGTAGACAAGGTTGGGGTCAGATCCAGGAAAGGATCTATGACTTATACAGTTAGATGATTGGCTTACTGAGAGTGAGAAAATATGAGCCCAAGGAAGTCACTGACATCCAAAGACAAATGATACTTCATCAAGAAAGTACAGCTGGAGACCAAAGAAAGGGACAAGCAAAGCTGTGAACAGGTTTGGCGTGAATCTGTGGGCAGTTCCGTGGGTATCTGTGTTTAGGACAATGAAAAGAACAAACTATGAAAGAATGCAAGCTGAGTTCATTCTGGAGGAGGAGGGGAGGGGAGAACCTACCAGGCACGAAGAAGAAGCTGCTGCTTCATGACGGGTGGTATTCACTCCCGAGTTTAGTCCTTGTTATATTCCTGTGCTAGGTTTCATTTCTATTTTGATAACAGACCCAGGCTGTCTCTATCACTTGCTTATGTTCACACTTTACTGAGTGGCAGAGGCTGGACCAGTTCCCAGGCTTGTCAAATTCTAAAGAGACTTTTTTTTTCCTCTTAACGTTATCCTGCTGTTGCCAACTAAGATTCGTTGGGAGACAGACAGGTAACACAAATGAGCAAAACTGGGTGGAGAACCAGGCAGTGGAAAGCAGAGGATCCTGTGAAAAGTGTGGAAAGCGCTTGGTTCCTTTACAAAGGGCAGCTGCATTTAGCACTGGAGGACGATGCTGGCACGGGGAGGGGCGTGGGCTTAGTGTTGTCAGACCTTCAGACTTCCTAAGACAAACTGAGAATTTGTGTTTTTATGTGAAGACTCTTAATTTGTACCATGCTGCTAATTAATGCGGTATTTCAGAAAGATTTGGAGTGATCAGACAAGAGTCCTCTCAAGGCTGAGCCCAGCTGGCGAACTGCAGTTCAGTGAAAACGTGCCTCACATGCTGCTGGGGAAATAGCTGGGGCGTTACTCCATTAAGCCCTTGTGACATCGTGGCTGCAAACAATGTAAATGCAGAGACATTCAGACAGTCTTAGTCATGCCAAAACAGGTAACAAATAGGAACGGGTGAATAAGGAAAACAAAGCCCTCTGCACCTGTTTCAGGAGGGATGCTGGCAGGAGCCGGGATGGAGGTAAACAGTGGACATATTCAACTGTCTGTGCTTAATGGGATTTCTTGCTTTCTGTGGCTTCATGTACCCACAGCTGACTCTGGTTTGTGAATACTAAATTGGCCACTCCCATGGCTTTTCTACAGCATGATGTTGTAACAGAGTTCTCCTGTTATTAGTTAGCATTGTGAGTACATTTCTGTGCCTCCGCTCTCAACTGCATATTTTCATAGCATTGAAATAGGAAATACAATAGTACATACAAATTTCAGTACTCTGCAGTTTTAGGCATATAATCAGGGTCTTGCCTTCTATCTTCTATGTGGGGTGGAAAACTCTAAAAACATCTAGGAATGCAGTCAGCTACAATTAAAAGCAACAGTAGTTTAAAATGAACCGTGGCAGAAAACTTACGTGACAGCGATCTGCAAACACTAGAAGTTAGATTATTTTTTCTCAAGTCGTACGTCTGCTTTGCCAGCACAGACCTATTTATAACTTACAAAAAAAAAAAAAAAACACACACACACACAATTGAGTGTTTGCTAAATAAGGCATTTAAAATGTACTTACACTATAATTTTGTTAGCCTCTAATAAGCCATATGTCTCTCAAGTACCTACTTAATAAATATTCATAGATTTGAGCATGTTAGCTCATCTTATCATTTCCATGTGGGCAGTGTGGCAAGGATGATTTTCTGATGGAAATGATACAGGGAACCATAAGAAAAACCGTATGTGAAGCATGAGATTCCTGAGTCTAATACCTGCTCATCCTATAATCTCTGTGGACACTAGGTACATACGTAGTTCTGAGAACATATTTGTAGGATGCTGTGATGTTTCCACTGTATCATCCTCTATAGCCTGTAAATGTGTCTAATGCATTTTTTGTTTACTCAGTAGACAGACAGACAGACATTTGATGGTGACAAGCTGTCTTACTATCTGCTTGCTCCTGAGGTCAGTTGTAAGAGCTGAGCTCGTTGGTGGAAGTAAACTGGAGATTGGATACTTGTGTAGCTCATCTCTAATCATAAAAGCAATTTATTTGTTCTATATCGAAAGGAGATACCATCTGTGGTATTATTCCCTTCATTGAATTTAACATTGATTTTATGCTGTTCAGTTACAAGCACCATAAACTCTCCTGTGACCTTGTGCTCTAGTCTCATGAAAACCTACTTGGCTACACTCTGGGCATTATTGACAGCACATAATGCATTGCTAAGTCATTGAAAATATGCCACTAGGCTTTGTTCCAAAGACATGTGTGTATTTCATTGCTCTAGAGATGACCTTCTCTTGCTTAGACTCTGTTAGAAGGCACAAGCTACCACGGACTTCCTCTAAACCCAGTGGGAAAGCGATTCTGAGGACATAGGTATGGGACTAAGGACGAGTGGGTAACTATGCCAAGTTTCTGCTCTTCAGCCCTTAGTGCTGTGGAGAAGCTCAAATCTGTGTCTGGCAGATGTGATCTTATCTATTGCTCACTCATTATTTCTAAAATACAAACTGATTACAAGTTGACTGTGCAGGGGAGTTTGTTCAGTTTTAAAAATTCAAAGTAAAATAATCCACAGTAGTTGTCAGGACTTTAGTCTCAAATAGAAAAAAATATATACTATAGTAAAATATTGTATAACCATAACAGAGCTATGAGTATTCATGGAATATATATATATATATATATATATATATATATATATATATATATATAATATAGCCTTGCAACAATGAACTGAATTGACTTTGAGGCTCAAGACTGCTTCCAAGGAGGTGATAAATCAGTTGGTATGACAGTCAGGAGAGTTGAAGAAAGCTACGATTAAGCATAGAGCTGAAAAAATAGTTCACCAGTTAAACACATTTGTTGTTCCTTCAGAGAACCTGGGTTTGGTTCCTAGGGCCTACATTGGGTAGGTCACAATTGCCTGTAACTCCAGTTCCAAGGGATCCAGTGTCTTCTTCTGGTCTCTGTGGACAAAAGGCATGCATGTGATGCACACAGTAGGTGCTCACATATCCACATAAAATTAAAATAAAATCTCTTAAACATAAATGATGATATTTTTGCAAAACCCTTATTTACACACACACACACACACCAAAAAACCAAAAAAACTTGACCCAAACAGCTTTGAATGATTCTTTTGACAAGAAAATGTCAAGGCACAGCTCAGTGGTTGAAGCAACTTTTTAGCGTATTCTTAAAAAATGATTTTATCCGTAAGACTGAACCAGAAAGGGTTTATTATTACTCATATCAAAACAAAAAAAAAAAAGGAGAGGGAACCTGAAGAGTTTATTTCCAGTAGATAGACAAAGCCCCAAGTGGAGGGACAGAGTTACCAACCCCCCTTCAAAATTTCTGTCCTAGAATTGCTCCTGTCTAAAAGAAATGTAGGGACAAAAATAGAGCAGAGACTGAAGGAAAGACTATCCAGTGAGCAGCTCAAATTGAGATCCATCCCATGTGCGGGCAGGAAAGCCTGACACTATTACTAATGCTATGCTATGTTTACAGACAAGAGTCTAACATGGCTGTCCTCTGAGAGGCCATACCAGCAGATGACTGAGACAGATGCAGATACTTACAGCCAACCATTGGACTGAGGTTGAGGACCCCAATAGAAGACTTAGTAGAAGGATTGAAGGAGCTTGAAGGAATGGTAACCTCATAGGAAGAACAACAGTGTCAACTAACCTGGATCCCTCAGAGCTCCCATAGACTAAGCTGTCAACCAAAGAGCATACACATACACGGGCTGGTCTGAAGCCCTAAGTACATATGTAGCAGAGGACTGCCCTGTCTAGCCTCAGTGGGAGAGGATGTGTCTAATCCTGTAGAGACTTGATGTCTCAGGGAAGGAAGATGCCTTGGTGCGGGAGAGGGGCAGAGAACTCTGGGAGGCAAGGGAGGGGAGTGAGATGAGGAACCATGGGAAGGGGAACAGAAAGGAGAAACAACATCTGGAATGTAAATTAATTAATTAATTAAAAAATATTCAGAGGAACAGTTAGTTTAAATGAAGGCTCTGGGTGAGGTTAATTTTTGCCAGAAGAGAGACTAGACAAAAACTAGTATCTGAGTTTAGCTTGTGTGGTACTAGATGTTCTCTGGAGAACTCAGTGTTGTTGCAAAACACAGAAGTTGATGGCATGTGCAAACTAGAATTTTGTTATGAACAAAGTAGATGGTGCCTGGGGACATCTCAGATGCGCCACACACTGGCCCAAGAGTTTTATGCGCAAAGGAAGATGTTAGGATATTTACAGCCAGTCTATTCTGTCATTGGCCAAAGGGTGACCTGCAGGCACACTGATCTTCTCACATTTTTCTCTGCTATGAGAGCCCAACAGTGTTTTCAGGGGTCAAAAAATTAATTGGCAGAGTCTTGGGTACATTTAGTCATCAGTACCTGCTGATACTCCAGAAATCTGCATGTTTAACAGCTTTGATGATGCAGAAACCTCCGATTCTCTGATGGCTAGTCACGTAGTCTGCTTCCATAAGTTTCACAGGAACATACACTTTATCCTCTGTTTCCTGTATAATAGTGTGACTGATTCATTATGTGTCCCAATTCCTGCAAGTATTGTTTTAGCCACTGGGATATCAAGATGATCAATGATCTTAGAGATTGGGGTCTTTTGGACTGTACTGTGGCTGGCTGCAAGAGAACAGACATAGTGCTGGAGTAATGTGTTCTGAGAAAATGAGATTTCAGCCATCAGATACGGTTTTTTACAAAGGATCATTGTAGTGACTTATAAGATGTGACCAGGACCAGAACACTGCATCATTGAAGAGATTTGGACCAACTTAGGAAGTGGCATTGTGTCTGCATTATGATTAGCTGAGGTCATTCTGACTGCCTAGGACCAGAACACTGGGAAGATCCACCAGGTGCTAAGCATCTTGGGTGTGTAGACACTGTGGATCAATCTTTTGTGACACAGAGTTAGGCTCGAACTATGGTAGTTACCTGGACTCCATATGCTTCATTCTCAGTGAGGCCCATGATGGCATTTTAAATCGGTAGCAGTTACCATCTGTTATCTAAAGATGTTCAAGAGACTTAGCCTGTTCTGTCCTATGTGATGGTTTCTCTAATAAATACATTTAAGTTATTTTGGAAAAGAATACTACTGTATATACTTTTAATGAAATTTTAGGGTCCTGCTCTTTAATCGATTGTGTATTTCAAAACTGTCTCAGGTCCCTCTCCTGCTCTGTCAGGTTTCTGACTTTAGCATAGGAAAATTTCCAGGGCTATGATCCCCCTCCCTGCCTTTGTCATGCAACCCCCCATTTTCGTATCCTGAGCCTGATTTACAGCACAATCTCTCTTCTCTCTGCAGACAGTGATGATCTCTTTTGATATTTGGCTTGTTTTCTTTCCTTTAGGGACATTTGGATAATAGCATCTGCCTACCAACTCTGTAATGATTGTAATTACCAATGTCCCTGTATCTTTTGTGGGCTAGAATATTACATACAGCCTGTGTCTTGTCTTCCATTGTATCTCATACAATGTGCTACAGGTAGGATTGTTAATAATCCTGATTCTGTCTCATGGTGCACATCAGCAATGGAATCCTGTTCGTTAGCTGATATTATCCTCTATTTCCCCCTCGAGGCTCTATAGTCCTAAGGTTGCAAGGACCTTGACTGTCTTAGACTAGGTTTTCCAAGGGGATTCTAAGACAGTTGACACACAGTATTTTGAAGGAGATCCCCGGAAGTGTTGTTAGAGGGATGGGAAGAAAAAGGAAGAAAAGAGATCAAGCAAAGGTCATGCACAAACATCACCAGTGTGGTTAGACCTTCCTGATGTTTGTGATACTGTAAGACAGCTTCATAGCTATCTCCAATAAAGGACATGGACATTGGGATGTATTTACCTCCCGCTTTGATACTATTGATATATGACCATTCAGAATTTGCAGGTAATTCTGATTGACCCTATGTTCAATTTGAAGATCCTTCTTTAGCCAGAAGCAATCATCAGGTAGAGTTGAAGGGTCCAACAGGAGGCTATGGTGGAAATAGGAAAGATAGAGACTACGAAGCTGTGGGCAAGGGAATGACAGCATTTATTAGATGAGCTTTGGATATCACAGTGAAGGGTACTCCTTGTTTCTCCAGAATAATTTATTCACCAGCTACCCATTGTTTTAGGCTTTCATGTTTAACAGTCTTAGTAGAGCAGAGGAGAGAGAACTGTTATGTGGGAGATTAAAGGTAGTAATGGATCCCACTGCTCCCAACTACTCAGGCTTGGGATGCGTACCACCTAGGATACCCACAGTGGGGACTGGTGCCATGGGGGACATGTGTCAACTGGGTCCGTGTAAGCTAGATGCTTCATATTGGTAAGGCACAGACAACATCCTTTCCTCTCTGACCATGCAGTGTGAGAATGAGGCAGGGTGACTTCTTACCAAGCAAAATTCACACAGAAAAAGACAAAAGAACCAGGTGGTTTAAAACAAGATTTTTGGTTTGTGTTATTCTATAGTCTCTTAATATTTCTGAAGTCTGCTTACTATCAATTAAAAATTCCTCTCCCATGATGCATTTGAGAATCCATATTGCTACTAATTATGCTGCTTGTTTGGCAAGGACTGTTTTTTAGTAGAACTGTTATCGATTCACAATGAACTTCTTAACGAATCACAAATCACATTTAACTTGGATTAGGTGATCAGATGAACTAGCCAGAGCGAGGGCATCACAGTTCCAAGTATTTAGGGAAATTGGATGAAAACCAGCACTTTGGAAGTTCCTGTTATTTTCCAGGCTAGGTGACAGAAACCTTATATAACCGGTCTTTTTACAATTTATATCAGTTATTTGTCTCTTGATGTGACTAAATAAAAAGCAGACAAGAGGGACCTTATGGGAGTTACTTTGGTTCGTGGTATAGGAGGATATTGTGTCTTCATGTTTCAAAGGCACCATGGCAGGGGCATCATAATGTATTTGCAGCCAAAAAACAGAGAGCCGAAAGGTGCTGTTCATTCACTCTGCCAGCTTTATTCAGTACATATTGCAAGCCCGTCAGAAGATGCTGTCCATGTTCAGAGTAAGTCTTATCTCTTCCGTTAAACTACTCTTCGAACATCTCCACAAACATGCCCAGAGTTTTTCTACAAGCCTGGGTGACATTAAGTCTGGTGATATTGACTGTGAAGAAGAATCATCACAAGTCCACCCCTTGTCCACTCAACACCTCAGCACCTCAAACTAAGGCACTTCCACATTATAGGATGAAATGCATGTATTTCAGCTCTAACTTCCCCCAGAATCTTCATAGTTATAATATTACTCAAAACAAAGTTCAGAGTCTTTCCTGAGAAACGCTTGAAGTTTGATTCTGTTAAAAAGAAAAAAAAATAAACGAAAAGAAAAAGAAGGGGACGTAGAAAGAAAAAGACTTTAAATATCCAAAAGAGAGAAAAGGAAAAGACTGAACAAATGCAAGACTAATCCAACAGGGTAAATAGCAATCATTGTAACTCCGTGACTGGCATCTGGGACCTTGCTTGTACTTCTATGTTCCTACAGTTTTGAGGCACTCTCTCCCTTTAGTTCTGGTGCTTGTAGCATACATGGTCTTTCTCTTAAGCCAACTTTACTCTGTGCCCATAGCTTTTCTCAATGGCTATCCCATTGTCTTATCATCTCTGAAACTCTGAAGTCTTTATTGCAGCTTAGGATTCACCTACACAACTTGCCTTGGTCACTGTTCTGTTGCTGTGGGTTACCTATGGCCAAGGTAAGTCTTATACAAAAGGCTTTTAACTGAAGCTTGCTGACAGTTCAGAAGTTCAGTCTGTTATCATCATAGCAGTGAGCATGGCTGCACACAGGCACACATGACGATGGAGCAGTAGCTGTGAGCTTATATATTATATCCTGATCTGTAGGCAATGGGCACACAGAGAGAGAAAGAGAGAGAGAGAGAGAGAGAGAGAGAGAGAGAGAGAGAGAGAGAGTGTGTGTGTGTGTGTGTGTGTGTGTGTATGTGTGTGTGTGAGAGAGAGGGGGGGGAGGAAGAAAGACAGACCGGAGAGGGCTTTTGAAACCTCAAAAGCTAGCATACCTCCTCCAACAAGGCCATGCCTCCTATTCCTTCCCCAACAACTCCTCAATGGGACAAAGCATGTAAATATATCAGTCTTTGGGGGCCATATTCATTCAAAGCACTACATAGCTTCATGCAGTAGCCTCTCTTGGACTTCTTGAAGTGAGTTTAACCCCACCACTGCTTACCTGACCTTGGAGTTGGTTTTGAACATGGCTCCATAATGCTGCAACTCTTGTCTTGTGCCTGTTTTCGATACCAGTACTACGTGAATGATGATGCCTGCAACATTCTCCTGCAGTCTTGAAGCGGAGCTGGATATCTTTGCACCACACTCTAGCAGCCCCTAGGAACCTTTCTGCCTAGATCATGAAAATTTCCTATGTGGTTGTTTTGGGTGGACCAAGTAACCCCTTCAGCAGCATTCTCAGTCACTCTCTCTCCCTTTGAATATTTTGCACTTTTACAAATTGGAGTCTTTATTGCTAGTGGTGTCCACAAGGCATCTTTTCTACTGTCCTAGTGCAAAGCACAAAGGTCCTGTGTTTTTATGTAAATCTCCTTAGTGATCACAGTCACTGGGGTCTACACATCTCATGTCCACAACTTTATAATCCCGTGTGTTCTTTTCCTACCCAGGTTTTTCATACTTTTGTGCTCTCTGTCATATGTCTAAGAGTAGTGAGCAGTAACCATACCGCAGCCTGAATACCATGTTATCTTGAACTTTTCTCCTCTACTTTAAAATCCAGCTTCACTTGGAGTAGACTGCAGCCAGACTGACTAACAGAAGATAGTACATGTGACCTTTAGCTTAGTTCTCAACATAGACCCTTTCCCCCAAAACCCCATGAGCCTTTCATGTTTACATTTCTCTCAGCATATTGGTCTTCTGAAGTCCAACCAGAATGACCCATTATGCTCTGCTACTGGCTCTAAGGCTTAACTCACCCATATCTCTTCCCACAAACCAGGCCAAAAGGCTACAGCCCAGACAGTCAAGTTTATCATGGCTGTGACTCTACTATTTGATACCATCTTTTTATATTAGTTACTTGCCCTTTTCCTGTGGCTGTCTCTATTTAAGCAGAATCAAATTAAAGAGGTTTATTTCTCTTCGTTATTTTAAAAGGAAAGCAGTTTATAAAGGCAGGAAGGCATGGTGACTGGTCTCAACAACAGTCTGTATACAGTAAGAATAGGCGGGGGGGAGGAGAGCATGCACAGTGGATGTTTCTTATTAACTAGTCTTTTTACAATTGTAGTCATTGCATTAGGTTTAAAAATGACTCATGGTGTTTGATTGGCTAGAACATAACAACCTGGAGTCATAGTCTAATGCTGTTTGCTCCATATGCTAGGCATGATATCACATAGGCAGGAGGTTAGTAATTGTCTGATGTATCCCACAAGCCATGGGTATGGTGGACAAATGATATTCATTATATGAAGCCATAGTTATCATTGGGGGGAAATGGTAATATGACCACAGTCATGGGGGCATCCTTAAAATCTTCAAAACTAAAGAGAGCAACATTTGGGCTATTTATTTCCTTTTTGGGTATTAGGAGAATGTCTAGTTACTATCTCTTAGTCCTATGTCTCAGTGTCTCCTTTAGAAAAAGAATTTTTTTTTCTCCTAAACAGTCTCTGATAGTCTATGAATTGCCTCTTCCAAACGCGCTTTTGCACGTGTGCATTCATGCACCTCGGAGCATGTAATGCTTGTTCTCTGATAGCAACACCCAGCCCGTTATCTGCATCACTGGCTGCCATGCTACTTAGCAGGATAATGTGGAAGGGGACGGAGCATATTTTAGCACTTGTGCTGTGTTTTTCATACTCTCAGTAGATGTGATGAAAAATTAATAGGTTTTACATTGGAGTATACTTCAGATTATTTATTTTTGATGTTATAACTTATTTCCTCTTTATCTTTTCACTGACAGCTTTTGAGAATAAGTAATATCACTGAGAGGAGACATCAGAATAGTTTGTCATCCCGTCTATCGCAAATAGTGTACTAGTAATAATAATAAAAAATGATTCGTCAATATTTGCAATGAAATGCAAAATTTTTTGTTAAGTGCCGTCATGTGCAATATGCTTTCATTGCTGCTAAAAACAGGTATTTGTTGAGCATTAGATATGTAACAAGTGCCCAGGAAGTTTACATTTCCTGAGGATATAGCAGGGAAGGGGACAGATCTAAGTTGGTACCATTGAGACTGCACAGTGGAGGGTGTGTATGTGGAGGTGGATGTGACTTCTGTAAGTAATCCTTTATGGGATGAGAAGACACACAGAAAACAAACAAAACAAGCAAAACAATGGGCAAAACCTCATGGAGGAGGTTCCCAGGGTCGAGGGAAGAATACAGGTTAACACTTCGTATCTAGACAAGCTACAAGTGTGATGCCTGGCAGAAATCTGAAGGAAGAACATCTTGATAGCGTTTCTGGGCAGAGAGAAACCCAGGGCAAAGGCCTTGAAATGACTCACACCTTGAGTTTTCCATCAATGGTGAAGAGGACACCATGGCAGGGGCTCATTGATGGACAGAAATTAGATTCTGATGAAATAGAAGGTTAAATGGAGGAGTAGAGGAAAGATGAGCTAGAGCTTTGCAGGGTCCTGTCAAAACGTGTGTGTGTGTGTGTGTGTGTGTGTGTGTGTGTGTGTGTGTGTGTATGCGTGTATGTGTGTAAATGAAATGAAAACTCTTGGAGGACTTGAGCTACAGAGTGGCAGGATTATATCTAGATTTTAAAAGGGACACTTGCCTGGGTGTTTGAGAATGAAGGATAAAGCACACGGAGGGAAGGCCAGCTAGGAGCTGCTGAAGTCATCTTAGTCATCACAACCTGGATGCTCTGTGAGAGTGTGTGTGCCCTGAAAGTATAACTCTCTGTTAAAATTTTTATAAATAATTTTATAAACATTATCTCGTTTAACTGACTTTATGAATTTGCTGAAATAATTTTGTCAGTCTAAGGAGCACTTTTTTCATCTTTAATTTGGTGACAAGAGGCGATTGCATTTCTCAATATTACCTGAATAATGTACAATACATGCCTCCAAATTAACACCATTGTATAGCCTGAATGCAAAGATTTCCCTCTGAAGACGGTGGCAGGATAGGAGGCTTAGAATACAGAGCAGCTCCTAGAAAAGGCAGGGTTGACAAGTTAACTCTGTAAGGGTTTATGAGTCTGTGTCAGTTACAGTGTGGGTTCTAAGAGGAAGCATAGGCAGTGGACACTGAAAAGAGCTACCATGAGAATGTACAGGCTGGTTTTATGTCAATGGACACAAAGTAAAGACATCAGAGAAGAAGAAGCTGCAATTGAGAAAATACCTTCTTAAGATCCTGCTGTAGGTCATTTTCTTAATTAGTGATTGATGGACAAGGGTCCAGTCTATTGTGGAAGGCACCATCCCTGGACTGGTGGTTGGTACCATCCCTGGACTGGTGGTTGGTACCATCCCTGGATTGGTGGTCCTGGGTTTTGTAAGAAAACAGTCTGAGCAAGCCAGTAAGCAGCACCCTTCTAAGGCCTCTGCATCAGCTCTTGCTTTGAGGTTCCCACTCTCTTTGAGCTCCTGTCCTGACTTCCTTCAGTGATAAACAGCAATGTGAAAGTGTAAGCTGAACAAACTCTTTTTCCCAACTTGGTTTTTGGTCATGGCTTTTCATTGAAGCAATAGAAACCCTAACTAAGATGAAGAACATTGGAGAACATTTCAGATAATTTTGCTTAGAAACATGAATATCCAGATGCAGAAGTATGCAGCTAGATTCCTCATATCACCAGTTATAACTAAAACTGGATTAAAGGTGTAAACGTAAGATTTGAAAGGTGGAGAGTGAGTTCAGAATACTCAACTGGACAATGATTCTACTTAAGATCCCAAGAGCACAGGAAATAACTGAAAGGGATTAGATGTAGCTACAACCATTTCACATGAGAAAGGCAGCAGCAATCAGCAGCAGGAAGAGGCCATTAACAGATAAGATAAGCTATTTTTACCTTAAAACTCACATGGAGCTGCTAATGAGCAGATAGGAAGAATTCAATAGAATTCAATGGCAAAGAAACAAGAAAAACAAAAAAATAAGTAAACAAAACAAACCATGTTTAAATGGCATTAAGATTATTTACACATTGGTCAGCATGTATTTTGAGAAAATCTCTCTCTCTCTCTCTCTCTCTCTCTCTCTCTCTCTCTCTCTCTCTTTCTGTGTGTGTATGTCACACACACACACACACACACACACACACACACACACACACACACGGCTAAAAATATCTGCCAGAGAGGCATCTGTATACTTATACACATCGTTACTGCAATACTTTTCACAATAGCTAAGAAAATGAAATAATCCAACTGTCTATCAACTGATGAATAGGTGAGAAAAACTTACATGTACAATGAAACACTATTCAATCATAAAACTGAAGTCATATTATTTGTGATGACAGAGGTCATTATGTCAAGGGAAATAAGCCAGACACAGAAACACATGCTCTCACTTATGTGTGGAATTGAAAGTACTCTTTGTATAGAACTCGAAAATGGAATGTGGTTACTGCAGACGGGAGAACAAGAGAGATTGTTAGATTCAAAATGGATGATCAATGAAAACTGAGACAGGAACTAAAATATCCGGTAAGCCGCATAACAGATTATTATAGGTAACAATAATATAGTGTGCTGTCAGAAAGCCTAAAGAAAATATTTGTATTTCCACTATAAACAAAATAATAAATGTTTGAGGAAATAGTTATACATAAACATATTTAAAAACTGTGTGTGAGGTCTTCACGAGACGGCTCAGTAGTTAAAACATTGATGTAATGTATATGGACAAAGGCACAATGGTAAGTGTGCTGGTCTGCATCTGTACTCGTGCACCCATATGGTTTGCTGGGTTAATTACCTAGAGGCTTGTGAGTCAGCTTGCCTCTAGGAGGCAGGAGAAAGAAGAGAGATTCTACAACAACAAAGCAGAGGAAGACAACCACTCCAAAACGTCATATTTTTTTTTATTATTACAAATTGCACAGTACAAGGCGCTCTATGCCTCATAAACACATGAAATTTCAATGTCTGCGTATCAATTGAAGGCGAATTTAAATAAAAATGGCATTGAGATACCAGAATGAGAGAATCACAGAAGAATGTAATCTGAGTGGTAATCTGAGCTATTGGAGAGGAAAGCAGAAGACTCAGTAGACCTTCCTGTCATGTGACTTCTTGCAGAAACCACAGCAAGATAGTTGTTGGAACAAAGCCTTGTAGCTTGCTCTAACAACCCTGAAGGGAGTAACTGACACCAGGAACCCCTACTTATTCAGAAAGCTTAAATTACATCATTGAAAAAGAAGTGTGAGAATCCCTGATGACAACAGCAGCAGCTATTCCTAGAACATCCCAGATGTGTTCCACTAACCCTTTTCTGTCTTCATTCTCCTCTAGGAGGCTTTCATTCATGACCTCTGGGAATCTGGCTAATGGAATCAAATTGTAGACTACAGGAGGCACAGTTAAATTGAGGGCCATCTGTACTTCTAGATGTCTATACATGACAGATGACTGACAAGGCTGAATGAGAGACTTGAAATTGTAAATATTTCATATGAAAATGGCCTTTTAATCATTAAGTTACAATCAGGACAAACGGGAAAACAGTAAAGACAGGACCATGTATGGTCCTTCACCACACTGTCTTTTGATGTTCCATTATCTACTCTCCAGTTACCCAAGACCCTCACTAAATGTCTCTAGGAAAGTTTAACATTTTGTAGACCCCTCCCATTCATCTTTATTTCATTCATCAAGAAGGCTACCTTCCGAACACCTCTTTTCCTCATGTGCTGACTCTTATCAATTCTTCATATCAGCTTGCCTTTGTGAGAGGATGTGTTGCATTTCTCAGTCTTCTTCAACAACAAGCATCCTTGATCTCTTCTACAACTCTTACCTATTCCTGTGCAGTTTTCTTTGCCCACTCCAGCTTTTCTGCTTCTCAAATCATGGTCCTGATGAACTATCTTTTCTTTTCTTTCTTATTTGAAACGTCTTCTAAGCATGGATAAGGAGATGTTAAAGATACAATCGCAGTCGGGGGCCAGAGGTTTCTAGACTTCCGATAAGTCAGAAAAAGGCATCCAAATCTAAAGAGGATGGATGACAAACAGAGCATAGAATTAGAATGGGTCACAGAGAGGAGGTTCATGAATGTGATAAATGTGTTAGAAAGGGGATAGCCTAGCCCAATGATCATATGGAGATGCAGTCAGCAAATAATACGGAAAAGGCCACATTGGGTGATAGGAGATAAGTTATGAGGACAAAGTGTCTTAGGGGACAGCAATAGAGAATGAAGGGACAAGTGTGGGGTGGTAGCCATCCAGCCCATGCTGCAAAGAGGTGCTGTGAGGAAGTGAACTGAAGAGTGTCCATGGAGTTAATGAAACAGGACACTTAAGAAGCATCATCTGCACACAGTTCATAAGTATCGGCAGTAATAGGAAGTAGGTAAGAAGGATATAAAGATTGACAAGGAGGTAATGACATGGAGAGAGATACACAAGGGAACAGGTTCCTAAAGGCTGTGAAGAGGATGAGGCTGTCAAGACAGTGGCCAAGAGAAAATGTTGAATTAAACGAAGTGCGGTTCAGAAGCATACTTAGATATGCTGGAGTTCTGTTTTGAAGAGGAATTGTTCATATACACTTTCCTCTTTACAGAAAAAAAAAAAAAAGAAAACTAAAATAGGGGCAAAAAATTTAAGCAATACCTGCCTCCTCAGTGATGATAATGAGACTGTGGTTATAGTGAGAATAAAGAGATGTGCTTCTGCAAGAAGAAAGCGGACAGGGAAATGGTAGTGATTAATGCAGCATACAAATTTAGAAACTGGGTCATTGCAGAGGAAGCCGTCAACAGCTTTGGGTTTCACATACTTCAGAATGGGTATAGATCCTCAGTGGAACTGTGGGTCTTATAGAATCCCTGCACCATGGAAAGGGAACTACAGGCACAGAAGTTGAGGAGAAAGATTTTAAGGATATGTGTGTGGAGCGCTGTGCTTGCTGGTCTTCTCCCCAGTCAGGATTGACAGGTGAGCCTTCTTCCCACATATAAATTCAGATAATGTCTTCTCAAAAAAAAAAAAAAAAACGAAACAAAAGAAAAAGGCTCTGGATACCTGCTACAGAAGTTGGAAAGTGTATATTCTGTGGTATAGGACTATAGGGCATTTAGATGCAGGATTTTAGCAGTCATCAGGACTGCTAAAACAGAGTGAGTGAAACTATGTGACTTTAACTATAGAAGGTGATTGTTGAACAGTTACGGAGACTAGAAATCTGAGCTCAAGATATGATCAGGAGTACCTGTGGTTCGAACTTCTTCCCTTAGTTATTGCCTAAAAATATTGCCTTTCTGGTCCTGTAGAAATGTCACCATGATCTCTCCTTTTACAAGTCATGTTCCATGAGCCCATAGCGGTGTCCAAATTCTGTCTTTTATAATGACATCTATGATTTCTCTATTTCAGAATGAATTCTGTTTTTGAGAGCCGGAGGGTTAGGCACCCAACATTTAGAGAGCGGATCTTTTATAATTCATTCAGGTGTCAAACTTGAAGCATCCAGATAAATTTCGAAGCCTCTAAGCAGAAAGGTCAAATCATCCTACATCTCATAAATTGTAAAGGTACTTCCTCAAAGTGAATGACTTTTATTGGCCTTTCAATACTTTAAGAATAAACCTGTAGCCAAAGAGAAAAAACGATAATTTAGAGATTTTCATTATGAAAAAGATGACTATAAAGGGACAAAAGTATTATGGGTAACTAGATCAAAGCATCATGGGTAACAAGATGAAAGCATCATGGGTAATGAGATGGAAGCATCATGGGTAACATGACAGAACTAATGAAGGAAACAGGATGCCTTAGGTTTCAAGGTAGAAGATACTGTTTGCTTTAAACCATAAATGAGATGAAAGTAATAAAAACACTATTAAAATATCTCATTTAATTGTCAGTGTATGATAAACATGAAATAGTTGGTATCTGTAGCAGAAACATCTCAGTCATTAAAAGTATAACAAAAATATAAATAACATGTTGGGCTTATAAAACAAGAACTCCAGAAATTAGTCACAAGGATTTAGATAAAGAGATATACAAGAATAATCTTTCTCAGAATACAGGGCAGAGATTATTGCAGCTTCAGAGGAGTAGAAGGGGATAAAATGGGACAGGCAATATCATATAAATTTATTGATGGGATGTTAGAAGAATTACTTATAAATGCATCTCTACATTTTAAAGGGAAGTAGGGTATAACAGACCTGAATTCTTTACAGTCAGACTGACAGGATTTGAACCCTTGCTGTGACTTTCACTAGCTGTATGACATTGGAAAGCTGTGTCTTCTTTTCTGCATCAATTAATTTAGCTGGAAATATGATTAGTATATACATTCACTTATATACTATTTTAAGTCAGTTGTTAGAAACTAAAAACTGGAAAAGTGCTTGCTATCAGTGATGGTTCTTGTGGACTGTCAACCTGATAGAGTCTAAAATCACCTAGGAGACATGCCTCTGGTGTGTTTGTGAGGGATGACCTAGATTAGGTTAAATGAGGTAGGAGAAGATGTATCTTAAATGCAAGTGGGACCAGCCCATGCACTAGAACCCTGGACTGAATATGAAGGAGACAGCAAGATGAGAAGTATCATTCATCTCCCTTTGTTCCTGATTGTAGAGGATATGTCTCCACGATGACTTTCACATCCATGACAGACCGTAACCTCACCTATGAGCAAAAGAAAGTTTATAATCCCTTAAGTTACTTCCTGTTAGGTGTTTGATCTCAACAATAAGAGAAGCAACCCAAACAGTGTAGAAGCACTGTACAAATTTAGCTATTACCATTATCACATGAAAACAAAATTAAGGGGGTGGGTGGTGAATAGACTTAATGCAGCTTTGAGAAAGTTTGTATACAGTGACTGTGGTACAGAAACTTTGACCTGAGAGGGAAATTTAGATGCCTGCCAAGCCAGACATGATAGATTTCTAGACTGAATTCATCCACTGGTGTTCCGTGGTACATGGTGACAAAGAATGCATGAAATTTCTGGATTCATCTGACTTGTTGTTGCACTTTTGCTGATGGTATTTATGTTCTTTGAATAGTGCGAGAGGAGATCACAACGAAATGGACATTACTTTGACCGGGCAGCAGTGTGTATGAAGAATCACTAGGTTGAAAGTGGATTGGGTGAAAACTGAGGACATACCGGGCGCCTTTGGATAAGGAGGCAGACAGAAATGAGGTGGAGGATTTGTTGTGTAAAAAAGAAGAAAGAAGAAAAGAATAGGACCTTTAGGTTGTAGAAATACAAGTTTGTGATCAGATGAGGGATGCTGACCGTAGAGATTTTGGAGGTAGAGCTATCTGGGCTGCTGCCAAGGATGGAGGAAGATTTGCAGAGGACCTTTAGATAAAGAGTTGTTGGTGTTAAATCTCTCCAAGTAACTCATGTGAAACAACCGAAGATGCATTGGATAAGCATACACACATAGCCATGGAATCAACTCAAAGGCATCTTGGCTTTAAACCATTCTGTCAAAGTCAGTATAAACCATTTGCAATAAGATAGTCTGTCTTTTGTGTCCAGCTATCTGCCTAATAGTCTGTCTTGCTTCAGAGGAAATCACCACTTCATACAAATGTAAACAAGAGGCCTTTAAAAAAAATAGATCCAGTCTTTAACACTTTGTTCAGTTGACAATCTCAAGTCTTAGAATTTAGAGAAAAAAATATCATTGTCTCAAATATCATTTTTTCTCTCTACTCTAATCAATTATGTTTAAAGTATGATCCTCAGGAGACTAATAGGACTTCCAGAAGTTAAGTTCCTGCACTATAATGTTAATTTTCATAGAAAGGGGATCAAGATACATATAGGACATGTCTGTAGAAATGTATTTCAGACTTTGGGTGGGATATTCTGTTTAACTCATGATTACTGATAATTTGAAGAACTGTGACCTAGTTCTCTAAATGTTTCTCCCAGAAACCCTAACCAGGGTAATTCTGTGGAAGTTAACAGAATATAGATACGATTAGTAACTCATCATCTTACTTTTAATCAGTAAATATTTCCTCAGTTATATAAAAAGGAGTTATCATTTTGATAGGTATTAGGGAAAGAAGACCAATAATGCAAGCTAGCAAAATGCTCCACTATGGAGCTGATCATGCCTATTCCCCTACCAGCTCTATAGCCAAGAGCAAACAACTGTCACCAGGGATTCTCACCTTGGAAGCAGGGATAGAAGGAACATCTAAAGTAGCCATATGATGATAAATCTATGATTCAATCATTTTAGTGTTCCAGGCCAGTAACAGAAGTCTACCTTGAGTTCATACACAGCCGATCTTTGGAGCACAGAGATCGGAGTGGCTTATGGAAGGAGAGACCCGAAAATGCTTCCAGTGAGCACTTTGCTTGAGATGAATCTTAAAGGATATGCTAGAGTCAGCCTCCGAGACACAGCTAATGCACACTTAGACGTAGAGTGGTATGTATGACCTTACGCATTTCATTCACAGGATCTAAGTGCTACGGGAATGAACCACAGGCATACTGTTTCATTCAGAGAATCTCAGTACAAGCAAACCAGAGACATATCATGTAGAGTGGGAGGGTAAGACAGGACGCTCAGGCTGCCTGTCACCATGCAATATCTTGGGAAGGAAGCTGTTGTTAAATGTGTTTTGAAAACATAGGACTGTAGGAGGGCTTTCGGTCCACAGAAGCAGTGCAATTATTAGTCATGAGAAGGGCAGAGAAGGTGGACATGGGGAAAGTGGAACAGGGAAGGTGGCTCTTACATATCTGGCATATAAAACCAGAGTGAGGGATATACCAAAGTCATCTGGACCTGAAAATTTGGCCTGTGATAACTTTAGTCTCCTGACATGGGAATTCAATTCCTTAGAGCCAGGAATTAAAATTCCCATAAATTGGTTCTATTAATCCAGTAACATTGGAAATGAGAAGAAGATAGGTGAATTAAAAAAAAAAAAGTGAAATACTTTACTATGAAGCCAAAGATAGGGAGACCCTTTTCTTTTTTTGAAAGACCAGCAGGTTGTATTTATATCTATTTACACACACAAACACACCCACACCCACACACACCACCACCACTACCACCAATCAAATAAAAGAAGAGGCTTTCAACTTGAAAGTGGGGTCATGAAAAGGGTTAAAGAAAGGCTGGTCTGAATGAGCTGAAGAGAGGAAAGGGAAGGGAGAAAGTCATTTAATTTGATTGTAATATTTTAAAAAAGGAAAAAACTCATGCTAACGGGAGACTAATCTCTTTAGTCTGAGTTGAGGACACGTTTGATAATGATGACTGGCCTTCTAAGGAAACAGGAAACTCCCATAAACATACATGCATGAACATATGACTTTAGAAAACCTTAGTACAATTCTGGTTTGAAATTCTACTTTTTGATTCTTCCAAACGAACAAAAACAGCAGTAGCTGGAACAACAAAAAATTCCTGCATGACTGTAAGTCTTTGTTAATAGCTGCCCAATTTATGTAGATCTAACCTGTGGCATTAATAAATTATGATGCAGAGGAGAGAATGTCACCAATGAGATTTATTTTCAACAGTGATTTCAGTTCTGTTGGCTACATAGCCTCCTAGTACCCTAGGATGACTTTGGTTTTATGATCTTTAAGCCTCAGGCAGCTAAGGGCTGGGATTGCAGATGTGGTCCCCTACTTCTGACAAGGCATAGCATGTGGGGAGCAATGTCCAGACATGGACTGAAGCAGCGTGGACTATATAAGAGCCCCCTGAAGGACACCCTCAGCACATCCATGAATCCCTTAACAGCTTTTCCTAAACCATCGCACATGTACAGGGTATCATGGGCTATTAGACTTTGACTCAAAATGTATCCAAAGACATCTAGTCATTTAGGAAAAGAAAAAGGAAGTAATAAATGGTGTCTTCACCTGCTCACCTTCAGTTTGAGGAAAGAGCCTATTGTCTCAGACTTTGTAAAAGTGCTTTATAGTTATTTTGTGTCTTGGAAAAGCTAAGCATTACACAGTGATGCTTTCTGCCTTCTCTGTGACCTTCCCATTCCCCCACAAGTCTGACATTTGGTTTTGACTCAGAAGCAGGCTTTTCTCCTCGTTCTTTACCTGAGTGAACCAAGTTCTTAAGCTATATAAACCTTTACAGAGAAGAAAGTTCCATTTGCTGATTGTCTGGGGCACTTAGAACTTAAAGTGCTGATTGCCAGTTCCTTGATTTCTTGCTGGGACCCTAAAACCTCCTAAATTTAGAGACCTGTTTAGAGCTACAATTTTTATGTTTCGGAGCTTTTGAAAGTGCACTCAAATTTGGGAGCAATGATTGGTGATTTTAAAACTATTTCTCTACTAACTTTTAAATTCTTATTGGCAGCCCCCACTTGGTTTCTTGTGAATTATAAATCGGAATCTTCTTTCATATCTTTGTATATGAAAACCATTTAAAAAGCAAAAGTGGTTTTTGTTAATCTTCCCTGTCCTGTCTTCTTGTTCATTCTATTCGGTCAGATTTCCTTCCTCTCCTCCTCTTGTCTCCTTCATAGCCACTAGCCTCCCACACCATATGCAGAACAAGATTATCCCATCCAGCCAGCTCTTTTTCATGAAGTTTTCTTGTCAGTGGCTTTGGTGGAAGTCAGGCGTGTAGAGCTGTGATTTGCTGCCACTCAGCCTTGAGTGATTTAATGTACTCACACATCTCGAAGAGCAAGATGAAAGGAAAAAAAAAATGACCGAGCCTGAGAATAGTTGGTTCACTTACAAACTGTGACTCAATGGGAACTTGGGTGGTCAGGGGAATGTGTAGAGGCACTTAGGAAGATGGACAGTTTGGGGGTTCAGGTAAAGAGCCCCTGTCCCCACTGCTGTGTTGAAGGACTATACAATGTATGAACTTCATGCACAGAGCACTGTTTCTTTCATGAGACAGAAATGAGTGATGGGGAAATTAGATGAGACACACATCCCACTTTAGATAGGATGAGAAAGCAAAGCAAATAGACCAACGCCAGTCATAGTTTCATTTAAACCTGAGGTGATTTATTTTATATTACTTGGTCTTCAGTATCAGTGACATTTGAATTTCTGGAAAATCCTGCATCTAACTATTGGGAAAATACCACCACTTATTTAGCAGGATTGGGGTAACTCCTGAGCTCTGGGATCTTGGGCTCTCTTCAGGCTCAGGTTTTGAGTCAGCTCTTCAACTCTTATTAGAGAGTGTATACATGGTTTTTCCACAAGTGTTCATCTATATTCTCGAATTATTATCTTAGCTTTCTTATATCATTTTATCAAACTGTCACCAAGACATGCCCGTCACTGTGGCTTGGGCGGCAGCATACATTTCTGAGTATTGTGTTCTAGAACCACGAATTCTTAAATTTCCAGCTAAGGGTGCCGAAAAGTCTACCCTTCTATCAATACCCCTAGGGGATTCCAGGTACACTAACTTATCCAGATACTCACAAGAAAAATAATAAGGAGAACACACTTCCGATGATCTCCTGTATTCTCACAATTGATTTCCCTGTGTATTTTTCATAATTGCTTGGTTAGTTCTTACATAGTGTCATAACACACTCATTATTATTTTAAAAGTGGAGCTATGGTTCAGCTCCCTCTGTAATGATTATGACAACCAGGAAATATATTAAGCACAAAACCAGGTTTATCTCTTCTAATTTCAAAGTCTGTTTTTTTTCCCTCCCCTGGTATCTTAGGGCTGAGCTCAGTGCCTGGAACTTTTTTACACAGGTCTCAGCCTCCCCCTCTCTCTCCCTTTCCTTCCTCCTCCCTCCCCCTCTCCTGAAGACAAATTGATACTCATCTTGGCCTTGTCTACTTGGATGCTTCAGCATCTCTCTCAGGTCTATTGCCAGGTGCCTTTTAGCTCTCTCCTACACAGTTCAAAGTGAAGACAAACTGAAGATGATTCTACAATAGGGATTCGCACGTTCATTGTTCTGCCAAGCCATCCGTATGATTGCTTAGCGCCATTTCAGCACATAGCGTGATACCGCATTGGCCTCTTGACCCCAAATGTGTTTGAGTACATAACATTGATTCCCTGGATCATGTCCCAGCTGTCTAAACCTTGTGATAACCAGAATTGCTCTCTTGGTTCAGTCTAGCTTGTAGACTCGGGCACTCTATGACAAGATGAATTTCATTCATAAAGTACACTTATATGCCAGTTGTAGTTGACTAATTGTGATGTTTGAGTGCTAGTTTTTAAACATTGACTATCAACCTCTTGATTAGAACATGATTCCCTGCTAGGAAAAGACATTTGGGGAAATTAGACCTTAATGGCCTCATTTTGACAAATATTATCTGAAGAACCATTGTTGTGGAAGAGTTCTGTTTTATTTTGTGGGGCACTGGGCTGTGAGAGGCAGCTGGGTACCTAGTGGCGCACAGGATTTAAAACCCAGTGAACCTTAAGGATGGCAGGCATTTGGCCACACTCCTGGGCCCCTGGCTCCTTTCACATAGCTACACAGCACCTCTGCATAGAGGTCTGTGGCGATCGGTCATGTGGGAACAGTGCCCCAAGCCTTCCTACATGTAGATAAGGTATCCCCAAGCTCTCAGACCAAGCCAATAGGAACTACCTGCTGCCAGACCCTGACCCACCACAAAACTGTATGTAAGAATCCTATCCTGAAGGAATAAAGGTGTGTGAGAATTATTCCATCTCCATCATAGAGCATTTCTGTGGTAAGAGCTGTATCAGTAACAACTGGGAAGAGATGTGCTCTCCTGAAACGGCATCAGGAGCTTCCCTGCACATATTGCTGGCTAGTTAGCCTCTTGCCAGCTCAGTCTGGCCTGATTCAGTGCAGAGAAACCAGTGTAGCATCTTGGAGCAACTGAGGCAGTGACAGCAGAGATGGAGATGGAAGCAACTGCAGCAGCGGAGCAGATTACCCCTCCCTGTTCTCACTCTCGCCCCTTTGCCTGAACCTTCACAGAGATCCCTGTGGAAAGCCTCCAGCACACAGTCCTACATTATTTAATGTCACATTTTATTAGCTCGTTGTGAATTTCATACAATATATTTTGATCTTACTTACCCTTCAGATCCTTCCAAATCTATTCACCCTCAGTTTCCTCCCAAACCAGCTTCATGTTCGCATTATTAAAATGACTCTTAGTGGCTTACCTTTATATGCACAGGTTAGTATATAAACCTCAACCCTCTTCAGAGAAGCTTCTTTTTGCAGTAGATGGCAATTAATACAGAGACTCATAACTGGTCAAGATGCAGACAGTAAGAGACTGTAGAGTGCTCAGTTCTAAATGGGAAATCATCAGATGCCCTTCTTGAGTTTTTAGGGATCAGTGAAAAAGGGGAACAGAGAGAATGTAAGCCAGGGACCATGTATGTCAATAAAGCAGTGTTTTCCAGTCACAGCAGGGCAGTTACACTTGTGACCTCAAAACAACTGAGCTATTGTGAAACATTACTGAGAACAAGTGGAAGTTTTAAACAAGTACATGCCAGCTTGGGTCTGCTTTTCCCCTCAGGGTAGTCTGTAGCTGGGTAGGCAGTGTGGTCCTGCTATTTCTTGGCTGCCATGTTTCTGCTCTAAGTTCCTGCACTAATGACACCAGCTAGCCAGGAGTGCCAGCCCAGGACACACCAGACATTGGTGAGGCTGCTGCCTCTGCTGGTCAGCTCTGTGGAGTTCATGGTTCTAAGCATGGCCCTTGGACCAACGCTACCATCCCCATAGTGCTCGGTTCAACCCCAGACAATAACTACCATCCATGCGGTACCTGGGAGAAAGAAGACTCTTAATGCTTAAAGATAATGGATTTATATATTAGCAAATACTCAATACACAAGATGCCCACATAATTAGACTTGTAAACCCAATTGCCTAACCTTGAATAAATAACTACTATAGACTGCTGGAGCCATGAGAACATCCTCAGCGACCATCTTTTCTCCTCTCTCCTTCTCCTCCTCTCCCTCCTTCCTCATTCCCTCCTCCTCCCAACTCCTTACTCCACCTACCTCTTCTACTGCCCAATCACAGAGCTCCACTGCAAATACAATGGGCAGGACAAGTCCTGCAACAGTAGCCAGACAATGTTGTGTACTGGATGTACTGGTAGGAATGAAGTTTAGCTGGGGTGGGTGAATTTGGGCGGTAATTGGTTGATATGAGTCTTCTCAGGAGACAGCTTTCAGAGAAACAGCTCTTTCTTGGGGGTAACAAGGGCTATGTAAACCTTGGGTAATAGGTATCAGTGTTTGTGGTGAGTGTACATTATTGGACATGGCCAAGGTGCTGGGAACACTTTCTTTGAATGGAGAGGAAATCCAGGTGCTTGCTGGTCATATTCTTATAAGGAGAGAGGAAGTATAGTCTGTAATCTCATCATCAGGCTACAAGACTACCTCAATCATGGCAGAAGTGGGAGTCACAAGACTTCATGCACAGTGGCATGCAGTCCCAGAGCAGGGAAGAAGCAATCCTACTCCCGCTAGTCCCAGGATGAGATTTTCAGGGTTTGGATACATCTTGACTTCCCTCTTGTTCTAGACCAGCTTCCTCAGTTGCACTGGATCCACAAGTACACACACCAGGGTGGTAACTGTTAAAACATATCTAGTATATCAATTAAGTCAGATTGTACATCATAGGCTTCCTCCCTGTGCTTTGAGTCCTTTAAGTTAGTTTGCATGTTGCCTTTCTGTGTGGAGGCCACTGAATCTTGGTAGCCACCATAACTTAATTGTCTAAGGTTCTTCATTTTTCTGCGTTACTTACATTTTCGTCTCCAGGCTCTCAGAATTAGTAAAGACCATTCTAGTTCCCTTGTATGTATCCAGTCACTTACCTGGTTTCATTTTGGTCTTGTACCTTCAGTTCAATTAGCATATTTTGAGATAAATATCTTGGCTTCCTGATTCTCTGTTTAAAATCCTTTGATAATTTCCACTGTCATGATTCTCCCTTTAACTCTACCATCATTGACCTCAGCTCAAGGAATTATCTTATTTATTCATGTGTGAGATAGAGACTTATGTACTCTGCTTTATACTCGAACTCATTTTGTAGCTAAGGATGACCTAGAACTTACAGTTCTCTTCCCTCCTCTTGCTTCTACTTCCCAAGTACTGGAATAAGAGACACAGTGTTGGGGACTAATGGCAGCAATTCCTGTTGGCTAGCCACACACTGTACCCACTGAGTTCCAATCCCAACAATGCCTTAATAACCCTTTAACTAATCATTATCAACACTTCCTATTCTAGATCCTTTGTAGACCCCTTGTAAACAATAGCAAAGATAGTGGGATGTTTGGAAATATAGTTGTGTTCATGATTGTTTAAACCATGTGAACATCCTGGGCTTCAAAACAAATCTTCTAATCATGCTTTTGTGGTCCACTGGTCTCAAACTTGTGCCAGCATCTACACTAACTCATGATAGGCAGCCATTTGCTTTATTACTCCATCAACACTAGTGTTCTTTCAATGTCTGTTGCCACTATACTCTGTCTCTTTACAGGAGCTTGGTGTTTACTATTGCTTGTGTCTAAGAAAAATTTCTCTTCCTACTACTTGTTAAGTTTTGTTGCATATAATTTTAAAACATGCTTCCTCCTTTGCCCAGGACCTCAGCTCTTGCTCCAGGTTTAGCTCCAATTGGCTGCCCCCTGTCCCACTCCCCTACTTGTCGGTTCCTCCCAGCTTAGTTCTACCAATGGACAGTTCAGCCTTACCAGGGAGCTATGATCATGCCCCCAGACCCTTTTGGCTTAGCTCAGGATCAATTGTAACCAACTCCTAACCCACGAAAGCTGGGAGCTGCTATCCACACTCCACTGGCCCCTTCTCAGCTTCTCTTTTGTTCCTCTTTGCTAGCTTTGCCAAGCTATATACCAGCTACAGCCCTGGCTGCTCTCTTTTTCTATCCATCTTTGCTCATCAGATGAAAACACTTAGACAACTTTATTATCTTAGAACTTGCCAGATAACACAATTGCTCAGTGCAGGATCTCCTGCCCTAACCTTATCAGCTAACCTATATCAGTCATCCTCTAGTGGTGGAGGCCACTGGTTCGAGCTACCTCAAGCCCTTACATGTTTGTTGTGTGCCTCTAATTTCAAAGCCTAGCCTAAAAGCCCCTCTTACCCCATACCACACCCCCTACCCCCCACCCCCTCCTCCCCGCTCTTCCTGGGACCTGGAAGTCCCACCTTTACCCTTCGCCCAGCAATTGGCTCATGCCTTCTTTATTGACCAAATCAAGATCCAATTAGAGAACCAGACTTTAGTATCAATACCTCCCCTACAAACTTTTTCTCTTCCTGAATGTCTGCTATCATTACTGGATAGATGAGATTTCCCCAGCTGAGGGATCAGTCTGGGACCACAGCCTCCGAGTAGATTTTGAATCTTCGCAGCTGCTTCAGCAGTAGTGGAGAATTAGGGTTTTTTTTTTTTTTGCCATCTTTCTTATAAATCAAGAGTCCCCTGAAACTCCTGAGTTTTGAATCCGCCCAAAGCATTGGGTCTTAGCCAGGAAAACTGCAAGGAGTGTGCCATTAATAACTATCTCCTTAAATCCTGAGCATACTCATTCCTACTCCATTTGTTCTTAGTCCCTTTTATCAAAGATCAAGACTCCATGCAATATGCAAACATAGAAGATGATACTAATGTTGTCTAGTCATATCGATATACAATAGTGAAGACATATGCATGCATCTTGACTGTGAACATTCATACAGATAGTGTGAGAGTGTGTGTGTGTGTGTGCGTGCGCGTTCGTGCATACGTGCTATGATGCCTCTGTAAGGCTAAAGAATACTCTCACATTAACAAATAACAACATGAAAAGAAAATATATCAAGATTTTTGAACACACAACTTTTTGGTAAATTTCTTCCCTAGTAAGAGTTACTCCTAGGTTTGACCACCAGATATGAAAAAAAATATCAATTCTTTACCGATTCCTCCTGTTCTAATTAGTGGTAAAGACGGACCAGGGGAACCACCTTTCCCTAAAAACTGGGCAGCTATTGGCCATTGTTAAATTTTGTTAAAAATCACTGTTAACATGGTGGTAAAAGATCTCTAACTTTACATTATTAGCACATCTTTTAATGCTAATTTTCCTGTAAATGAGCAAAGACATGGGAAAAATTGACTCCCTAATTAGTAGTCATCTTTCTCGCTCTTATTGCCCCAGCTGTCTAGAACTAGGATTCCTCACAACCAGTTGACATAATCTTAAGCCATCAGCAGACATCTTGTACACTCCATGCATGCCTTGAGACAGACACGCAGAGGCTGCAGCTGATTAAAAGCAGCCCCAATCTGGCCTGTTTATATTGGAACATGTGCAGTCAAAGTTCTAATGAAGTCTTTACACATAGGCCAGAGTGGGATCACTATCTCCTGTAGAAAGTTACCGTGACCTGTAGCAAGGCTACAATTGGCTGAAACACAAGCTTTCATGACCACGACTGGTGGAAAACAAGTGCCTGTGATTGGTTCAAATACTCCTCAGACTATAAAGCAAATTTCTGAGGATTACAGTACGTTGATTAGGAAATTCGCTCCTCTGTCATCTCTCCCAGTGTTAAGTGAGGTTCAGTAAATGCAGAGACAGCAGATTGTGGCATGGAACAGCAGCAGGAGTGACAAACACAGGATGAAGGCATGAATAGACAGTTGCTTAACATATCACTAAATACTAACCCCCCCGACATGTACATAGCGAGGCAACTTCATACCTTGGCTACCCAAGACCTAGTTGGCAACACACTGCGGGTGTTGACTGATGGTTTGAAGTGTGACTATGTCAGCATTTAGGGACTTCATTTTTGGTGTGGAACAAAATATGACATTTCTTTTAGAGCAATAGTGAAGTTGACCAAGCACATACCATTTCTTCAGGCAAAGGTTTTTAGGTAAGATTGGGAATGCTATGTTTGACTATGTCCTGTAGACTTACCCAATGACATACGGGCAAATTTCATTGGACTCCTGTCTGATACAGAAAGAAACCAGTTCAAGAGAAGGTTCCCTCCCATTAGTGCCAGTTCTTTGGGAAAGGTGGGTCCTTTCCAAAATGAGCCACATCCAAGCTTCTGCTGGAGCTAAATGGAATCCAGCCCTTAAGGGCCAAGAACAGGTCAGAGTGTTATTGAAGCTCAGTATGGCTAATCTGTTTCTCAGTAAACACAAAAAAGGTAAGGAATAGTCTGATGAACAATTGGTAGCCTGCATTATAGACTTGGGGCCATGGGGAAACATTGCACGGCCTTACTGTAGAGAATGGGATAATTGAATGCACCATCCTAAAGTTCAGTCAGATAATATTGTAGGAAGATCAGAGGTCCAAGTGCTTAGGAAGCTGTTTCAGGGATCAGGATAAAGAGGATGCTGGTTATATTTGATTACTGTTAATCCTGGAGAGAAATGGAGAGACATCTCATGTTTTAAAGTGGAACTACAGGACTAGACTCCTAGCATGAGAGACAATAAAGTATAATTGTTAAGTGTGTGTATTCTAGGGGACGGAATTCTTTTAAATCAGCATATGGAGGTATTTAAACTAACTTATCTGTCCATCTGCTTCTCTGGGAGTGCTTTGTGGCAACTGTCCTGAGCTGAGAAGAACACAGCATTTACAAAAGCATCTAATCATAGCAGGCCATCAGCATACTTCAGGTATGAGTTGGTGTGTTACAGTCTAGTTCTCTCACTAGGTTCATTCATTAACCAAGCTTGTTCACGGTACCTGCCACAGCCCAATGGGTTCATTCAGTCTTTCAGCTTCGGTTTTCTTATCTGTAAAATGATTGCCTTAGTGACGTTCCTCGGCATACTCCAGGCTGGGATTTCTGTGGACTAATATTCATTAGCACTGGGACTACCATGCTGATTAAGTTGCAGTTAAAAGAAAAGTGACTTCTCACACTAACCAGGCCTCTGTGTGTCATTTGTCAATCCTTTTCTGTAGTGGGAAGCAAGCAGCAGGAATGTAATTGATTCAACCCCTTGGAGTGATTCCTTATTAAACCACGGAGCAGGGAGATTTACTCTAGAGCATTTAATGACTTAGCAAGAATGTGCCACAGGATAACAAAGTTTACCTGGGCTCACGTAAGTTTGCTTTCTGAACTGCTATTGAGGTCTTTTAAATGAAGCAGTGTGGGAGAAAGAGAGAGTGTGAGAAGCATAATCATTCACTGTGCGAGTCCAGAGTCCCACAACAGGAATGAAAGGCAGTTGTACCATCCTCTACTTACTACTCCAATCCTCCTTTCAGGCAGAATCACAGGCCAGGGAAACTGGAAGAGTTAAAAGCATTTAAGTGGATTTCCCACCGAGCTGGGAACAATCCCAGGCATGGCTACTTGCTCTTCGGAGTTTGGCAAAATATTATTAAATTATAAAGCACCAGCCACGGGAAGTTTCCTGTCATCCTCATTGTTTTGAGCTCTGTTTTCATGCTCCATGGTTTTGTGTTTTCACGGTCCTCGTATCAAAGCTGCCAATTGTCATTCCTACATTTTACAGGAACAAACTAAAGTTCAGAGGGTGTACACAGTTTGCCAAGCTCACTTTGACTGTGGTATAACAGGATTAACAGGTAGCACGGTCTGCCTTTAATGCAGTTTTCCTGTAGTACAAGCAATGTAAGTGTATCTCTGACTAGCTTACAGATCAATGAGACTGAGACTGTGGTTATTTTATTCGGCCTTGACAATTACTGGGTGGTCACCCCTAAATTACTTTTTCTAAATGCTGGACTGGCTACCTCCCCAGCAGTCTACTCCAGATACTTGCTGTTTCTCCTAGTCTAGTCTGTCTCCTCTCATGGCCACTTCTTCCTATCCTTTTGTTCTTCTTCCTCCTCCCCTGGTCTCTCCTCTTCCAACCAGGTCACTCCAAACTCACCTGCCTCTAATCCTTCCAGTAATGGATGCAGCCAGTTTTATTTCACCAAGAGTTTTAAATCAAGGAACAAGGTTTGTATAACAAAAGCTTGTAAACATCAGAAGTCACCCATTGGCCTAGACCTTCTGGTATAGAATTTAGCATGACAACACATAGCAATAGAGCAAACCTGGACATTCTTCCTCCATGGCACACTTCTGCTTGAATCATTAATTATTTTTGTTCATTCCTTTCACTGATGAAGACAGAGGCTCATTATTTGGAGGAAATACAAACATTTCTGAAGAAAACACATTTCATATTCCATGTTAATTTAACTGCCAGTGACTGTTGGAACCCTTTCTTTCTAGATCATTTTCTTTCCAACATACTTTTCTCACCTACTTACTTGTAAGAGAGGGCTGTGTATGGGGGAGAAAATCTGTAATGAGGTGAGAATTGAGTAGAAGAGAAACCCAGATGCATCTCCTTTATTTATGGCTTCATAATCACAACAGCCACACTGTGCAGCCTAGCTCAGGGGTTTGCAGAGCACACACATTGCAGCAATTAATCTACTGGGGAACACAAAAGATGCTTATAATGCCCAAAATTTGGAGTTTGTGCTGCGCTTCTGTGTATGTGTCTGGAGACGCTGGGAATTCGGAGAGCAGAGGGGATGGTTGTGGATTTCCGAGGGTGGATTAAAATAACCTAGGCATGAGCTGTGACCTCTACTAAAGATCTACTTTCTTTTACAAAGCTGAAATAATTACTTATAATTTTTCTTTTTCATTGTGAACTTTTCTGTATTGTGCACTTTACTGTATTGTAACTTTTCATGTTCAAGTAATATCTCTTAAGCCTCGTTTTTGAGAGGTTGCTCATGCAGTCACTCCTTAGACTTGTAACAATCATTCTTGAAACACGTCTAGGTTTTGAAAACATAGCAGGTATACAAATAAACAACATCTTTCAACATGTGTTTCCTGTTGGTAAGCTTTGATTTTTGGTTTTCTCTTAGTATGGATAATAAAGAATGTATGTATTAAGTTGTATTGACGGGGTGATATACTTAGACAAAGAGAGGTAGTATTGCCTCTGAGTTCCACTATTGTTGCAGACCACGCTGCCCCACATTGGGCACCAAAAATGTTGAGTACCGAAATAGCTCACGTTTGGGGGCCAAAATGTTGCAGACCACACTATCAATGTTGGGACCCACACTGCCAAAAGCCTTGGGGGCTAAGTTGTTAGAGCCTGCACTGCCCCAAGCTGCTGGGTCGGGGTTCAGCAAGAGAGAGAGTGAGGACAGATGCAAAGAATGGAGACCAGACAGAGTGTGATTCAATCCCATTTATTCTTCACTCTCTCTTCCTAGCCCAAGTCCCAAGTCTTGAGTTGTCTTGAGTTCCTAGTCCCTAGTGCCTCCAAGTTCCAAGTTACTTCTCCAAGTGCTAAGTGCCTAATACCTAATAACTAACTCCAAGTTGTACTGTCTAATTCCAAGTTCTTCCTCCAAGTGCCAAGTGCCTAATACCTAATTCTCTGTTCCAAGTTGTACTCCAATGTCTAATAACTAACTAACTTCTTCTGTCTGGCTCTCGCCTTTTATATGTCTCACTTCTAAGCCACGCCTCTAAGTCATGCCCTTAAATCACACCCTTAGGTCTTATCTCTAAATCTGATGGCTCTAAATCACACCTTTAAGTCTCACACACCCAAGGGAAGATCCTGGGTATCTAAAACAAGATGTTATCAGAGTGTGCTCAGCTGTTGTAGGCTATTGTAATCAAATCTCTTGTCAGGGTATATGGCTCAAGATGGCTGCAAGGATGATAGCCGCCTTCTGTCGGCTCCCCACACACTATACTATAGCCAAGATATACCATGAATTAGTCAGCTTTCTGTTACTGTAACCAAGTATCTGTGGTAGTAAACTTATATAGATGAAAGGTTTATTCTTGGTCATGGTTTCAGAAATTTCATTCCCTGATTACTTTTGGACCTATGGTGAGATTATAATATGTTAGTGAATGTATAGCAGAGAGAAATGTGCTTGTATTGTGTGTGGAACTGAAAGGTATAGGAAACTTATGAAAAATATAGAAAGTTTTTATGACCCCTAGACCTGAGCAAAAGAATGCAGGTTCTCTAGTTCCAAGGAAGCAGAACTGAATGTAAGATTTTAGACCTTCACTGCCCTGGATACATTCCACATTTCAGGAGGGGTACATTATCCCTGAGTCAGAGGACACTTGCTGGATTAACAATCAGGATAGGAAGGGAGTGGCTGATTAACATTCCTCAGACCTCAGGGAAGAGAATCCACCTGTGGGTGGGGAAGGTCCAAAGCAGGAAGACACATTCTTGACCACAAAGAGAGATGCAAGTCATCTGGGTGGTCCCAGGAACTGGCTGACCATGAGATAAATGGTTGGGCAAGGTTACAAGTTTACAAAAGATAAGTGTATAAGATATTTTCCACATGACCCTGACTAAATTTGGGTTGGGACTTTTTAAGACTTTCTACTGTTTTTATGTTATGTTTCCTTGGTTATCCCCTCAACCCCTCTTGGTTTGTGGTTCTTCCCTATATAAGCTCTCCACTCCCAGCTGACAGGTCGACACTCCTCTGCCCCTGCATGGGTTACGAGTCTTGGCCTCAGTCAACTGACCACGAAATATACCTCTTGCTGTTGCATCAAGAATGGTGGCCATGAATTCCTAAAGTTTGAGAGAGGTCCTCCCTTCATGGGGGCATCTTACAGAACTTACCAAAGAAAGGAAGATGAAGAAGCTGGGCTTGAAAGAGTTAAACTTTTTTAAACCTTCCACAGATGGAGTCGAGTGCAGATTAGCTTGTTCTGTGCTCTGGGTCCTAAAAAACTAGCTATCCACAAGACAAAATAGATAAGATAGGAGTTCAGAGCTGAGAGTTCAGGTCAGTGTGCCTGTGCACCCTGGATACCAGGAACTGAACTGACCACAAGATAAATTAAATAGGGTTTGATTCTTAAAAGAAGAAAAACTTGTATGAGATATTTCGCCATGACCTTTTCTTGAACCTGTCACAGGAGCTGAACACTGGACAGGTACTTTCTATAGATACTTAATCATGATTCCCCTCCTCATCTCCCCTGGGTTGCAGTTTTTCCCTTCAAACGCTCTACCTATTCTCTGAGTCGGGGTCATACTTCATGGCTTGCCTCTGTGTAGGACAGGCTAGAAGTGCAACCTCAATGCATTGAATCAAATATACCTCTTGCTGTTGCATCAAGTTCGGTGTCTTGTGAGTTACTGGGGTGGCTATGAATTCCTGAGAAGAGGGAGGGAGTTCCTCCCTTTCTGGCTGGCGAGCATTACAGGTTCAAGTGTCTCATTCAAGGATTTGCACCAGTGACTAGAAGACATACTAAGGATGCTGGAATCAGCACAGAGTTCCTGTGATAGATTGATTTAGTGTCAACTTGACACAGAATCACCTGCATAGGGAGACTCACCAGGAGAGTTGTCCTATTTGCCTTGATGTGAAAAAGAAAACAAACAAACAAACAAAACCCCAAATCCATTCCCACATGTGTGTAGTATTCTTCGGTAGCCTCTTGGAGAAACCAACAGATGTGTTTGAGGAAGCATATTTGCTTTTCACTTGCTTGCCATTCTTTCTTACCCACTTGACCCTCTTTGTTGACAAATTTGTTCCTTCCCTGACAGAAGAACCAGCTTTTGTTATGGTTCTCTCCAGGTACTCAATAGATGTAGATAGATTCATTTTATAATTTCCATTCCTTTAGATAACCCTAACTAATACAACTGGATAGTGACCTTTTATCACATGGGCCTTTGGAGAACATTTACCCAAACCAAGGCACCCAAGGATCAAGAGCCTCTTAATTTCGTTTTTACACAATTCTCATTTGCAAACTCATAATGATGATTGCTTATTATTTGTGTTTACCTGTTTTTGTAAAGCTATGATGGATAGAGTGTCTAATCAAGGGAGGTGCAACATCTGGCAGAGTTCTGAAGGGTTGTTTGCTCGTAGTGTTTTAGATCATGCTGAAGAGTGGACTTGCAAAATGAGCATAGGCTGTGTAATCTCATTTAAAACTCTTCTGCTGGTTACTGTTCTGAGTGTTTGTTCTACCAGTCTATTTTTCATTTACAATGTATAAGAGTGTTAGCTTGTACAATTCTTCTGCATTGGATACAATCCTTATAGAAAGTTAATTTATAAGTTAAGTATTAATACATTTTACAGTTTTATTGATGTTAAACATCATATCAGATAGTCCTTAACTATTTTACCTTTTATTTCTAAAAAAATTGACTTTATCAAGATAGTTATTTGCCACATTTGCGGTAGACATTTTGGTCTGTTTTAAATATAATGCCTCTCTTTGTCTTGGTCTCTCTCTGTGTTTCTGAGTCTTTCTGTGTCTCTGTGTCTCTCTCTCTCTCTCTCTCTCTCTCTCTCTCTCTCTCTCTCTCTCCATCCACCCTCTCCCTCACAGGCCTGTCAAGGAGAGAAATAATAAAGGAAATGTTACATGTCAACACAGTGAGTCACTGTGAAGTGGTAGCACATTTGATACATAGTGCAGAATGGATGAACCTGAGTCCTTCATAAATTCACACAAAGAATTCAAGAATGTCAACCAACCAGATACTATGTGATTTGTTTTATACAAATTATTCAAGGCAGTCACATTTCTAGAGCTGGGAAAGTAGAATGATGTGTGTCAGAGGTTGTATAGGTGGAAGGATGGGAGCTCATGTTTAAAGGGACTTGGAGTGTCTGGGTGGAGAAGGTTGTACAGATGTCAATTGTGATGGCTGCAGAGCTTTGTAAACATGACTATTGTGAAAGAACTGCAAAACACAAACTCTTGGGTACATAACTTGAGAAATAAGCTTTATTTTCTACTTTTTCTCCCACAACAAAATGTCGACTGTGTTTCAAATGTAGTGCATGCATCAGAGTCATGGTTATCAGATGTTTATAAATCATTGCTTTATGAATATACATCAACAATCACATTAATGATGGAAAACTTAATGCCACTGGCCTTTTAGTTTGGCGAGGGTTTAATTTATGTCTTCTTAGGTTCCATACATTGTGACCATATACTTCATATACATTCATATATGAAGTTTATTACCACTTATACATTCATATTATAGGAATATAAATGAAAAAATAGGTCTCACAAATAAATAAGTCTAAAAAATTAGGGTCACAGTCACAGATTATTACTAGGTATATGTGATCACTATACATGTATGTAATTAATTAGTCACTATTTTGCTAATTTGTATGTATTTCCTCACCTGAACTCTTCTGGGTCATTTGATGGTTTCTTTTATAAGTTATATTTAGGGCTATAGTTGAAATGTCTGAATCTGGTTACTACAGCTATCTGGAATACTGTTACCCAAGAAGATGCAGAGTGACATATCAGCTGGTGACCTGATGCTAATCAGGTACTCCTTACCCAATTCATTTCTCATCTGATTCTGTTCCACCTATGGTGAACCCAGATTTCAAAAAGGTCCTCTGCACAGTCCTGTGACTGACTTGCGACCACAAATTGGTTGTTACAGGTCTCCTGCAGGCTGCATCTGGTATTCTGAGTGAAAGAAAAGAAAAGGTATTTGCTCCCTCCTTTGCATCCTGCAAGCTAACCACAAAGTCTCAGAAGGTTAAAGGAATCCAAGTGTGTGGGCCATGGTTGGCACTGAGAAATCCTGCTGCTAGCCAATCAGAACTGATGGCAGCAGTCAGTCAGAAGCTGTTTCAAGATAGCTTAGTGAAAATGGGCTACTTTTCTTTAAGGGCTTTAATTCCCTAATGTAATTGAATGACCTTGTACCAAGAATCACTTCAAAGTTCCGTGAGAGAATGTAAAGCAAAGTCTGGGTATGGAGTCTTACACCTTTAACTCAGTCCCTCAGAAGGCAGAGACAGGGGGATCTCTGAGTTCAAGGCCATTCTAGCCTACACAAAGAGTTCCATGATAGGCAGAACTACATAGAGAGACCATGTCTACACACACACACACACACACACACACACACACACACACACACACCAACACCACCATAACAAAAACAAAGAAAAGGATTAGAAGGAAATATATTAAGTATATTTGTGTGTTACTGATTGTTAATCAAGACTGTGAAAATGACAATATGAAATACTTTTAAGTAAGTTAATTCACGGCATTAATAAAAACTGTGCTCACAATGATCAATTTTTATCTGTGTTCACAGCACTCTGTATTTGGAGGGAATTCAAGTTTCGTGATATAATCCTAACCATAACCATTTGGTTTGAAAGTATTGATCTTTGTGTACATGCATGTGGTTTTTGTGCTTCTATTATTTTTCTGGCTTGTTTGCCTTTTTTTTTTTTTTTTTTTTTTAATTTGCCTCTTTCCTAAAGAGAGATAAAGAACAGAACGTGTGAGGTTGGATGGGTGGTTGCTTAGGAGAAGGAGGGAAAAGATGGGGAAAACATGATTACATATATATCATAGGATATATATATATATATATATATTCATATATATAATATATATATTTTATATATTTTAAATTTTAAATATATATTTTATATATTATAAATTATATATATACATATAAAATTCATATATATATATCCTATGAATTTTCAATAAGAAAAGGAAAAGCAATTAGCAATTCAAGGACAAAGTATTTCCTTTATTTTTTGAGATTATAATACAATTCCATCATTTATTTCCCTGATCTCTTTCCTTCCCCTAATCCCTCTCACGAGTTCTCCAGTGCTCTCCTTCAAAATCTGGCATTTAAAAAAAATAATTACTGTTACATACATATATGTTTGTACATATACATTCACAGATACACCCCGAGCAGTCTGTATAATGTTACTTGTATGTATGTTTTTCAAATCTATCACTTGGTGTTGGATAAGTCACTGGTGTGCTCTTCTCTGGGTAAGGCTATCTCTCCCACTCTTAACATTCCTTTATCTTCACAGTCTGAATCATTAAGATTCTCTTGAATCTTATTTGGGGATCCGTATCTTGAAAATCACCAGATCCTAATTCCTAGTGGGATTTAAATCCTTCAGGTCACTGGATATTTATATAAAATAAAATGCAGGTTTCATTTGTTACTTTAAAGATACTTAGATTTTCTAAAATTAGATGTGTATTTGTTCATTTTGTGCATGTGCATGGCTGTGTGCATGTGTGTGTGAGGCCCATTTGTAGAGTCCAGAGGACATCTTACTTATAAGAGTCAGTTTTCTCCTACAACTAGGTCCCTGGAATCAAACTTAGGTGTGTTGTCTTGGCAACAAGTTCCTCTACTTGCTGAGTCATCATCTCTCTAGCCTTTAATTCTATCTACCATTTCAGCTAAAATGAACTTGTTCTCAATGTTTTATTTCTTATGCAAAGTGTGTACATTAAATTTTTTTACTTATTTTATATTTTACTTATCTTATACATATGGGTGTTATTTTGTATGTCCAGGCCTTCATGTGTATCTGTGTGCCAGAGTGTGTCTGGTGCGCTGGAAGATCAGATGACGGCATCAGATCTCCTGAGACTGGAGTTACAGATGATTGTAACTTCCACTTGGGTGGGTGGGTACTGGGAATTGAGAAGGAAACTGAGTCATGTAGAAGATTAGCAGTGTCAGTATGAATAGAATCACTTCTATAATTCATTTATTTCAGGCTTCTCTCTTTTTTATTCAGTCTTGTTCAATGTTTTCCTCCTTTGCTTATGTTTTTGAACATGAAGCTCTTTCTTTTTTTGCTTTACTGCCGTGGTCTCATTTGTTTCTGCTCTAGGCTCTTTTTCTTCTAACTTTGGGTCAGTCAGTAGAGCTTTACCTTTGCTTTGCTTAGCCCAAAAGATGCAGGGGCACATCTCACATTTGAGCTCTCCTGTTTAATGCAGGCATTGGCTGCCACAAACTTCCTTCATTTTAGTATCTGACAAAGCTTCATTTCTTATTCTCACGTGTTTCAAGATACATAAAATTTTTCTTCACTTATGTGTTAATGGATTACTTGCTTCAGGTTAATGCATTTGTGTAATTTCTAACTTTTTTTTTTCTTCTGGAAACATGTTAGATCATTTGGCCTGGAGTTCAATTTTAATCTGTTGGGTTTTTGTTGGTTTGTTTTTGTTTTTATTTTCTATGGATAGGATGGCATTGAAGGTGTGGTGTTGACTATTATTGGCTTGAAGTCTATTTACCCTTTTCATTCAACTGATATTCTTATATACTTGGGTGTTCCAATATTGGCTGCAACTTATTTAAAGCTGTTGTTTCCTTTTGCTCAACTGACCTCTTTATTGTCATGCTGAGCGTCCTCATCCACAAAAGGTAGGGGCTGTGGTCATCTGTGGAATAAAATCATTACCGATATTATACTATCATATCCAATATAACATAACTGTCGGTTCTCAGGGACAGAATTCAAATGTAATTGTTTAACAATAGAGGAAAGGATGTTGATTTTTCAGGGATCAGGAGAGGGAGGTGTGATAGACATAAGGAAGATTAAGTTGCTAATTCAAATATAAAGAGAAGAAGATTTAACTACTAGTGATGTTATTCAAGGAATAAGGAATAGAACGACTTCCTCCCTTTGGGGTCATTCAATGACCTTTTAGAGATTAGCTTAAAGATTAGCTTCAGACTGATTTTAGTCATGAACTAGAAAGTTCTATGCATAGAAATATAAATGAGGGGATGAAAATCTAAGTTAAATTACTCTTGCAAGTTAACAAGAACATAAATGTTGGGCTGGGGTAAGCATGAGTCTCCTCTGGGAACAAGAGCTGCAGAAGACAGCCTGAGTATTAGTTTCCCATTGCTGCTGTAGCAAATTATTATAAACAGTAGCTTACAATATCACAGATCTGTCAAATTGCAGTTTTGTGGTTCATGAGTTTAAAATAAACGTTACTTAGCTAAAATCATTGGTTTTGATTTTTGGCTTCTTGTCCAGATTTAGTAAAGATTAATTTCCTTGTTTATTTTTTGTTGTTGTTGTATGATTTTTTTTTGTTAATCATTTCTACTGCTGCGTTCACAGTGAGCGACACTGCTTCTTCCAATCTCTTCTTGACTCCCATTCTCCTGTTGCCTTTTCAATTTATGTAAAAAAAACAAACAAACATATAATTACTATCCTCTCCCCACTACAGGACCATTAGTCACCTATGTAAAGCTGTTATCCTTTACAGTGTAACAACACTCACAAGTTCTCCAAACCAGGATGTGGACCACTTTGAGAATTCTGCTACTGCAATCTAATTGGTTTCCTGGTAAAGCTCCTTCGGAACACCTCTTCTTCTACAAAGAGATCATCTCTTTAAAACATTTGTAGGAATACTAAGGGATTAGTTATATTGTCATATGAACATGTTTTTCTGATTACAGTTAATTGATCAATCTCGAGTGTCCAATCAATCTGGTCTGTAAATTCATTGGAACATAGAGAGAAATTTCAATTATTATAAAGACTTTTGAATGTAAATTTTGTGAATTATTTGAACACTTTAGTTTTGCTATGTGGATGGAGAGAGAGGAGAGAGAGAGAAAGAGAGAGAGAAAGAGAGAGAGAGAGAGAGAGAGAGAGAGAGAGAGAGAGAGAGAGAGAGAGAAATGGGCTATAATAGGCATAGACAATCTTGTAGGTGCCTGGACTCTTGTTTCTCAAGTTTTTGAAATTGAGGAGGTATTATTTTTCCTTTTCTATGTGCAATTACAAATATAAGAAACACTAGTAGGAGATTCTATTCAATCAATAATCTCATGTTTCAGCCTTATCCATCACTGGTAGACTCAGGGAGAGGGGTAGTCATTGTCTTCATTTCCATTCCTCCTGCTCAGACCAGTAGACTCCAAAAGAGAGTTCCTATCTAATAGTCACATAGATGACCCTGGTCTAAAAAAATGAGTCACAAAACAAAATGAAAGCCCACTCATCTGTGAAGTGGACTGATAGAGAAGAGGATGGTAGGTAGGGATACAGGGATGTAGAAGGGTTGGGGTGCAGGTAATCATAATGTCCTCTGCATGATTTAATATGTATGAAATGTTCAATGAACAAAATAAAAGGATAGCACAATGATACCTAATACTTTAAAACCACTTTTAAAACAATATGTTTTTAGTTAGGCTTCTTGATGATCAACATTGTTCATCAATACAAGAACTGGAACAAGTAGGACTGTTTACAATGTTGGGAAATGTTCATGAGAGAGTGTTTAATAATCACTGCAGAAGTCGGATGTGGTGTTTGATGCCCCAAATTTTAACAGGCAGGAAACTGAGGCAGGAGAATCACAGCTAGGGCTCCATAGCAAGATCTTATCTCAAAATGAACACTCACTCAAGAAAACAAAAATCTTTGTGAACAACATGGGAAGAATGACTTTTTAGTCTAGTTAGAAATTGGTGCTGAGCATATCAAACATACATTTTAATTTCAGAGACAGTTTTCATTAACAATAGAAAAAGAAGATTCTGTCTTGGAGGTACAGACTGATTTCCCAGACCTTTTCTCCTGTCATGCTCAGTGTAAATCCAGGGCACAACATTCCTAATTGCTACACTGGGGGTTGTGTTGGCTTTTTTAGCAAGTAAACTTTGATTTTATAATGTCATGTGACTGATCATCAAACTTCACAGACTTTAGACTCTAACTCAAAGTTCTTACCTCTTTTCCCTCAGAATCTCTGTATTGTGAATTCCCTTTTCAAGTCTTTAAAAAAAATATTTCTAAGGGTCAGATACTTATACTTTATTTACAGTAAAAATGAATTCAATTGGTTTTTCTTGATTACAAGGATATCATATTCCACAAGCACTAAAACTTGCATATTTAATTATTTAACTTTAAAATAAAAATAGTTCATGTGCTCATAGCCCCACATGGCCTTTTATGATGTCCAGTAGCTCATTATCTAAGTACAGTTTCAATAAATACTGTTATGAAGGCACTAGTTAAGACCATGTTCCACTATACATTTGTTCTTTTTTCCAATACAACTGTTTGGCATTCTGAAATATCCTAGTCATTACATGTTTAGATATTCCCACCTCTACTTTGCCTTACATTTCTGGTTTTCAAAGATGGTGTGTCCTAGATGTTTCAGCAACTCTAGATCAGATCAAGTTTGTGCCTTTTAAAATTACCCTCAAGTGTTTGTTATGGAATGAAGTGACTTCATTCCATAGGCAGGAAGCTCCTGGTATGGTGATGAATTATTTCTGCTGCTGCCTCTGGTGGGAATGGGCTAAGCTGGATGTATAAATTAATGATAGAGGGATATAAATACTAGTCCTATCCAAGGTGTGAAAACTTGTCATGGACTGGATGAGAATCTCCCTTATGAGTGCATACGTTTACAGGTTTAATCTCTAGTTGAAGAACAATTTGGAGAGGGTTAAGAGGTGTGGCCTTGTTGGAGGAGATGTGTCGCTAGTGGAGGACTTTGAGATTTTAACAGCCCATGCCTGGTTTGGTGTTCTCTCTCTTTGCCTGCTGCCTGTGGATCAGGATGTAAAACTCTCAGATACTGCTTCAGTACTATGACTGTTTACTTCCCATCATGACAATAACAGACTAAACCTCAGAAACTGTGTTCAAGCCTGCAGTTAAATGCTTCCTTTTATCAGAGTTTCTGTGGTCATGGTGACTCTTCATAGCAATCAAATAGCAAGTAAGATAACACGGTAGAAAGTTAGATGTGAAAGAAATTCTCAGCAGACTAACCACTAAACTGAAGTCTACTTACAATCTGGGCAGAATACATAGTGCAAAACTTTATATTGCAATATGCCAAATCTCATCTTGTCTTATGTAGTGCCAACATTCCAACAGTTACTTATATGAACAGTTATACATGAGAATAGTTAGAAGAAGAATTATGCCCAAGGGCCTACTGTTTTTGTGTTCTTCTGGCTCTTCAGGTCTTTGTTCAATGTTTGACATTGTCTTATTATGTTATGATATGGAGTGATTAATATGTATATATACAGTACAAAGAAGCTGTGGAAAGTTATAGGCCCACTTTAAAATCAATAATAGAGTGAACCCTGTTGAGATACTTTGCTTGTTGTGAGCTCTTGGGAGATTTGTTGAGTATTTCTGCCTTGATTTTTCTATTTACAATGTAGGATAATCAAGTATATCTGTTAGTATCCAGGAATACTCTGTCAGTCACTTTTATTTTGCTGTGATAAAATACTGTGATCGAAAGCCCTAGCAGACCAAACAATTTGTTTTTAAAGGTAAGAGACATCCAGAGGTGGAAGACATGCCAGCAAGAAGCACACATGATAGAAACAATAAGAAGCTGAGAGATTACATCTCTATCTGTATGTAGGAAGTGGTGAGAAAGAGAGAAAGAAAGGGGAGGAGGAGAGGAAGAAGAAGAGGGAGAAGGGGAGAGGAAGAGAGAAGGAAAGGGAGAGAGGGAGGGGAATGGGGAGAGGGAGAGAGATGGAGAGGTGTATAGGGAAAAAGAGGGAGAGAAGGGAGAAGAAAATGGGAAGAGGGGGAGGGGAGATGGAAGAAGAGGGAGAAAGATGGGGGGGGTGGATTTTTCCAAAATACAATGGCACATAATATATGTTCTCCTTCCCAATGGGAGGAATTGTTGTATGATGAGAAAATACCACATCAAATCAACCCTGAAACCCAACAGAGAAAACCTTCTCTTCTGTAGCTCCATGTCTGATATCTGGGTTTTATTCTCAAAGGACTTAGACTGCTCCATCTGCCCAGCTTTGCTATGCAACTGGCACCTCTGTCTTCAACTGGTTTTCACTCTATGCATGTAACCACATAAGGCAGATGTTCCAACTGGGTGGTATTACTACCATCTTGAGATATCTACTGCATTTTAGACTTCATCTTCACAGATTCATGCGATAGTCTTTCCCAGACTTCATGCAGGGGGTCCATTGATTTTTACCACCTGTTGCAAGGCCTCAGCAGCTCTCTGAAACAATGGTGAAAGAATCAATGGCCCCATCAATCTTTGCCTTTCAGAACTCTGAAGCCAGTATCATATGGATGATATTGCTATTTGACTGCCAACTCAGGAAGGACTCTGGTCAATTTGGATAGTATTTCAGCAGCATTTGTATAATGTCTAGGATAATAATAATTTAAAAAAACACTTAGATCTTTTCTTTTCACATATTATAAGTTTAGTTGGTTGAGGTCCTTCCCTGAGAGCATTCAGAACTTTTCCATTGATCCAGTGCACAAGAGATGGCCCTTCATTAGCTCCAGCCTTTTCTTGAACACATGACCTAAGAACAACATTAAAGTTTCTAGTACTGCATCTTCACCCCACACCATACAGTTTGCATTTCTTTTTGCCCCAATTGCTCTATTTCTGTGTTGAGCCCCTGCATAAGAGTAATCAGCAAAAACAATAGCAAAACCTCAACATTATTCTGCCTTGGGATTTTTTCCATCAAATACATTAGTCTATTCTTTTTAAATTTAGCTTCATGGAGATTCTCAGGACACAAGGCAGAAAATGGCCGGAATCTTTGACAAAATATCATGCAGTTGCACCCTAACATCACTGCTAATAGAAACCCCATTTTCCTTTGAATCCCCAAGAGCCAGATCTCCACCACCTCTATGACCCAAAACACTCCTGTCTTCCATGCTCTGACTAGAATGGCCCATTAAGTCCTTCTTACATCATTTAACCTTTTCTCGTCCAGAGTTCAATGTTTTCCACATTGCTTCCAAAGCCAATGTGACGAGAGTCTTCACAGGACACTTCACTCTCAGTATAAACTTCTTTGTTAAACTCCTGCTGGTGTAATAAACTACCATAACCCAAAGGAAATTATAGATGAAAGCAGAGTTGAGCATTCATCATGGCAGGGAGATATGGCAGCAAGCATCTGCAGTTACAGTAGCAGTATAAGGCTGAGAAGTCACATCTCCATTCATATGCAAGAAGCAGAGAAAGGACACTGAAAGTGGGGTGATGCTATAAGCTCCTAAAGCCTGCCCAGAATGTTGAACTTCTCCAATCCAGGCTCCACATCCTAAAAGCTCTATTTACTTCCCAGACAGCATCACTGACCGATGTTCAAGTATTCAAGTATGTGAGTGTATGGAGAACATTTTTAATATAAACCACCTTAGACACTGCATTTCTAAAACGTCACTTATTTCAAAAGGTAGCACTTAAAATGGGGGGTTGGAGAGCAGAGTGGAATTCCTTAAGATTCTTCATCTTTTCTCATCCCGTTTCTCGGAGAATTTCGAGAAGTATCATAATAAGATGGAATTGTGAGTAGGACGAGCTAGTCCAGCATTTCTCAGATTTATATTTGGGAATAAAAATTTTTCTTCTTGACCTGGCATAGATCCTGACATAATTGTTTCAGTGTCGGAGAATGAACTGGGATAGACTGAACACCTGCTTGCTAACAGTAGGCACTTGGGATGACTGTTTAGATTACCAGCTCCATCAGATAAAACTCAGCAGAGGAAGAACATCGTGGCAAACATGCATTATTAGCTACCAAGTCTACTATAATGCTAATGCCACATACTTCTTATTTTCAGACCTGTGAAGAAAACATATAGGCACACGTGCGTCATCTTCGTGCTCTGATTTATAATTAAGTTCTCATTGTGTAGTCATTATACAAGCACTCTACTCATCGGGTGCGTTTCCAAGGCCTAATCAGAGATTCAGACTTAAAAGAGCATCCAAGAACATGTTTCACACTAGACACTAATAACATTCCAATGTACAAGGGCAAGCTGGGAAACACAATGTATTAGTTTTCTGTAGAGCATGAGATTTTAGAAGATGAGATCCACATCAGGAGGAGATCAAATAACCTAAAAAAGAAATTTCCTTCTCCATGTGGAGTTCTTGGAATACCACCATAGTTTCCATTAGCCTTTCATAAAAGATGCTAGCTAGAAGAATCTCTGTATTAATGGGAGTCAATACTTGTGTCTTCATGATTAGATATTTACAGTTTCTTCTTATCCAGATGCAATTTTCTAAGCTAGAATCATCTGGTGGAGTTAATAAGAGGCTCAAATTTTATACCACATAGAAAGGAATTTTACAAACAGTTTATCTATTGATGCAAGCTGATTGAATAATCTGCCTAAGGTCACAGCACTGGAAATTGGAAAGCCATGAGCTGTCAAGACCTAAATTCATCTCTGTGTGGCACCAAAAGCTGTCATCCTTTAGGGCTGGCAGACTTCCACAAGAGAAGAATCCTTTGATGAGAAAGACAAGGATGAAATAGAGACATTAGCCTAGAGAAAGGCTAGAGACAATTTTCCCTCTGAAACAGGCGGCAAGGAGGAGAAGAGAAATTAATTTGGAGATAATTAAGAATTGACAATGTTATTTTCAAGATTTATGAGTCTTAGAGTGACAGGAGTCAAAACATCTTAAGATCTTGTCTATTGACAGGTAAAATAATCTCTCAGTGTGATACATTTATTTCTAATTAACTCTAGTGGAAGTTACTTTCTCCAACAGAGCAATAAGTGACACTCACTTAAATTAGAAGATGTAAACTCCATTACATAATCAACAGTTTAACAGTTTTTGGATGGATTGTTATTTTCCCGTGTCAAATGTCTGATGTGACTATTCTTTTGAATTACCTACATTTAGTAGTAAATGGGACATATTATTCCCCGCCCCCACCCCCTTTGTGTTATACTTGTGTGTTACACTCATGTGAGTTTGTGAGTATGAGTGAGTGCCTGTTTCAGCATTTATAAGACTAGAGAGCAGGAGGTTGGATGTCCTCCTCAGAGTTTCTCTGTCTCATTGCCTCAAGGAACACAGCTACCATGAGGTCTGTCAATAAATTGGAAGTTTGCCATTTGGGCTGAGCTGATTGGACCACACATTCTTGCTCTCTTGCTAATACTGGGATGCATAGAGTCAGCTCTTTACATTGATACAGAGGATTTGAACTCAGGTCCTCATGCTGGTCCAGCAAACATTGTCCCTAAGTATTGATCTCCCTAGCTCCAGACTTGGTTTAGAATTATTATAGTTGGCAGGATCATTGGGCAAATTACAATACTTGAAAGAAATTCACTTCATGTGAAAGGAACCATGTGCAAACAAAATTTTCTCTTTGCAAGCTGTTGACATTGATGGCTTTGTGGAGCTGCTATAATGGAGTCTCTCCATTTAGGTGAGCTAGAATCTTATTTTGTCAGATCTGCTCCTTTTCTGGGAACGGAGATAGAACATGCTAGGAAAGCACTATTACAATCGCCTGTGGATTTTCCAATGTGCCATGCCGGGTTTTTCTCATACTGTTATCTCAGTAGAGTTTCATTTGAGGAAATTAAATGTATGTTGTGGTTGAGTGGGAAAAAACAGGGATGTTTAAAAATGCTGACATGGGTGTGTTCATACATAACTTGATTTAAAATGAAACTTTAGCAGGTTACAGTGCTATTCTTACTCTATTAAAAAATGAAAATAAACAATGCCTATTGCTGTCCCCTGAAGCTTTTCCTCCTCCTTAAACATCCCATTATGGTTATGGAAGAACCTTTAAGATACTTGAGGTTCTTGTCCTTGCAGAGATTTGAATCTTTTTTGTGCTCACAAGTTAGAAGAATATTGTCTTCCCTTTGTCATTTGTAGAAAGCAGCTCATCAGATAAAGGAGCAGGCTGATATTTTTTAAGGACCAGTAGGTAGAAGGTATTTGATGGGGTGGATTATAAACTTGGAATGAGAATGAATGAAGGCTTATAGACACATGGGAACCCAAGCACTCAACTGAGGTTGGGTTTCACCTGGCGACTGTCTGCACACTGCTAACTTTCAACTTCTGAACATTCAGGAGGGAAGTGAGGTGTGCTGTGCAAGGAGCTAAATGTAACCAACTAAAGTTTGTTTTCACTTTAGAAGTAACGTTTTTAAGGTCTAAAAATGGTTTCTATTTAGAGGACTCAGTTCAGTTCCCAGCAGATGTTTCATTCTCTTCTCTGGATGGTTTTGTAGGACAGGACCTTGATTTTGGAAAACCACAGTTGGTATGTGTGGCTTCTCCGAGTCTAGCCCCTCTTGAATTACTCCAGCTGCTCACAGAGACTGAGGCTGAGGTGAGATGCCATTTCTGTGCCAGCTGGATTATTTTTCTGGGAGACCCCTCTCCCATTCTTATATAAGCATGATCATATTACTAAGATTAGTAATCCGTTATATCTAAACACCATAACTAACCATTCTGAATATTTTGGTTTAGTGGGATTATTTCCAAATAACAATTTCGAAAATAATTAAAAACAAGTCATTCCATTATTCTGCAATGCATCCAAAGGAACCTTCAAAATATTACACTCAGGAGCAATAACAGGAGAAATCACAAGCAGGTGAGTCTAGTCTGGGGACTCACACCTTCTTTAAACTCATCTATGTGTGCCTGTGGAATCAACCACAGATCTTCTGGCAGTCTCTTCTCTCTACTTTCTTTGTAAAATATTTATCTGTTTGCGTGTTTGTTGTGCATATGTATGCAGTTGTGTGTGGGTGTGCGGAGGCCCAAGGCTCATGGCTTCCTACTTGCTTCTCAACTTTTTTTTTTATACAATTTGAAGCTTCCTGTTTTGACTAATTGGTTGGCCAGAGAGCTCCCAGGACCCAGCTGTGTCTATTTACTGTCACTGGGATCTCAGGAACTTCTCCATGGGCCTGGCTTTTCAACACAACCCAGGTTCTGCTCATAACTTCCTCAGAATGAGCATACAGTGGTCTTCCCATCTTAAGCACCTCTGCCCTTCTCTTCTACTTCCTCCTCCTCCCCTCCTTCCATTTCCTCTTTCCTCCTCCTCTATTTCCTCTTCTCCTCCTCCTCCCCTCCTTCCATTTCCTCTTTTCCTCCTCCTCTATTTCCTCTTCTCCTCCTCCTCCCCTCCTTCTATTTCCCTCCTCTTCCTCACATTTCCTCTTTCCTTTCTCTTCCCATTTCCTTTTCTCCTCCTCCCCTCTTCCTCTTTCCTTCCTCCTCTTCCCATTTCCTCTTCTTCCTCCCCTTCCTCCTCTTCCTCCCTCTTTTAAGGCCTGTGTGTCTCCCTTTAAAGACAGAGGGGCAGCACATTCTTGTGCAGCTGGGAAGTTTGGGTACTCTTGGGTGTGATGTGAAATCTTAGATCCTTTAGATGTTTTTATATAGAAATTTAAATAGAAATACTAGAACACCAATGAGCTCTCCCTTTTGTGGCTTTATCTCATAACCATGTGTAAATCTGTTATAAAGCAAACTATGTCCCATCTCTCAGTTCTCTTGCAAAAGCCTGCCCCCTGGACAGCAGTGAAGAAAGAAATCCTGTCTTGAAATAGGCCCAAATTATTCATTCAATGTAAGTAGCTGAAAGGTTGTGTTTTGGATTAATTTCTACTGGTTTCTATTTTGCTGTTTACAGCAAGGCAATGCTTTCTAGCCACCAGATAAGATACAGATAGAACTTGAGAACTGTTTCCACTCCTTATTTTTACAACAGTTCTCTGACTTCTAATTCATTTTCCTTGGACCAACTTCCAACTTCAAGTCTTTTGCCTACACATTCTCTTATACTGTTGAAATGTAAAGAAAAATGTCCAGCAGCTTAGGAAGATAACTGCCTGCCTGCCTTTGCAGACAGTTCAGAAGCTTCTATTGCCATGGACCTATGCAAATAAGGCTGGATGAACAAGACCTCATTCATAAAGTCCTTACTTTGCCAACTTTGCCAACTTTGCCAACTTTGCCTCATTTCAATGGAAAAGTTGTACTTAGGAATCCAGAGAGACAGAATTTTAATTTGAAGACATCAGGCAAATACTGTGATTCACCACACTCCCTCCTTTCTCTTCTCTTTTCCTTCCCCCTTCTTCCATCTCTCTCTTCTCTGTCTCCTCCCCCCCCACATACACATACACACTCTCACCTCACACAGACACAAATAACACAGTGAATAACCTATGCAATCTAAAAGGGAGGGTGCATGAACTGACAAAGAAACATGATTTAATTAATGATGAGATCCAGAAAAGAAAAAAAGAAATGCCCCGAGTGTCCTGGTGTAGCCGTATCATGTAATTGTTTAAATGCATCTGCAGGCTTATTTCAGGCTGAGTTAAGTTTCATGTGCATCGGTATTGATTGTGAACAGACCTAGTTATTAACTGTAGTCTCTAACCATATTCAGTAGCATTTCCAGGAAGCTTCAAGTTACACTTGCATTGCTATCTGTTTCCAGTACTTGAGGCATTATGGAAGGAATCACTGCATTTGACTATGAAATGACTACATTTGACTATATAAAAAAAGCACTACACAGAGATATGCTATAAATTTGTTCTTACCATGAAGGCAAATTTTGGAATAAAATATAAATTTTAAAAACTTTATCTCTCCTTTTAATATATTAAGCTAGCAAATAAAATTTCCTCATGTTCTATTTGAAAGAGGAAGAAGTGCTCATAACTTTAAAGGACTTTCATGAGCAAGAAAAATGTAATTGTCAATCTTTTTTCCTATTTATTTATTTATGCATTGTATATCTCAATCCCAGCCACTGTCTTCCCAGTCTGTGGGCTATGCTTAGCCCAGGGAGTGACACTATTAGGAGATATGGCCTTGTTGGAGTAGGTGTGTCACTGTTGGTGTGGGCTTTTAGACCTTCTCCCTAGCTGCTTAGAAGCTAGCTTGCTTTGGAACAAGAGGAGAAACTCTCAGCTCCTCCAGCCCCATGTCTGCTTGGACACTGCAATGCTGCCCCATTGATAATAATGGACTGAACCTCTGACCTGTAAGCCAGCCCCAATTAAATGTTGTCCTTTATAAGAGTTGCCTTGGTCATGGTATCTCTTCACAGCAGTAAAACCCTAACTAAGACACAGTCCCTCCTTCACATCACTTTTCCCTCCATCCTCTCTCCTTCTCACTTCTGAGAATAGGGAGACCCCCTCGGGAATCACCCTATCCTGGTACTACAGTCCAGTCACTACAGAACTAGGTACATCCTCTTCCACTGAGTCCATTCAAGGCAGACTAGGGAATCAAGATCCACAGACAGGCAACAGAGTCAGAACTCCAGTTGTTGAGGGATCCACATGATGACCAAGCTGCACATCTGCTACGTATCTGTGGGGTGATGGAGCTAGGTTCATTCATGTGTTCTTTGGTTGATGATTCAGTCTCTGGGACCCCCAAGGAATCTAGGTTCGTTGACTCTGTTGGTCTTCTTGTAGAGTCCCTATTTCCTCCAGGTTCTTCAATCCCTCCCCTATCTCTTCCATAAGACTTCACAAGCTCAGTCTAATATTTGGCTGTGGGTCTCTGTATCTGTTTCGGGTAGTTGCCGGGTGGAGCCTCTCAGAGGACAGTTACACCAGGCTCCTTTCTGTGAATCCAGGCTGACAGAAACAAACACAGCCTGAGTCTCCAAGATAATTGAAGGAGGAATATGGGCTAGAAATGGGAACATACAGATCTTCTGAGGACAGCTCTGCACATTCCCAGTCCAACTGTCAAGTGTTGCTTCTACATTCATATATTTCTGTCTCTTGCAGGACATCTGTGTATCCAGGCCAGCAATAACAAATGTAGCTGTTAGCGGTATCTTCATATGTTGGATCATTGTGACAAGGCTTTGACCAGCAAAGAGGCATCAAGGTCTCACAGTGTGTCCTTGTGAATCTAACTACCCACATAGACAAGTGGTAGATTCTTCCATCTATACATGGACCTCCATGGAGATATGGCTGACTGGTGCATTCATCAAAGTTGAATTCACGGTGGTCTCCAAGAAATCCAGGTGCATAGTTACAAAAGTCAGCCACAAGAGCATCCTGACATGTGGCACCATGTAGACATGACTGGGATCCATATTCATCAATTTCCAACTCACAGTTCACACCAGAATACTCTTGAGGATGTGTGTGTATCTTCTTATCTCATTGAGGCATACAGCCTCATTCATGCAGGGATCAGAAACACATTCATCTACTTCCTGCCTTGATATCCAAGTATACAGAAGCAGGAGTAGCCATTGATTTCATCCTGGCACATAGCCCTGGGGTGGTGAAGGCTGGAAGCACACACATTTTAATCTGTCTCAGAACCTTTCCACATATCCAGCAGGGCAAATGCAGACAGGGTGCTTAGGGTCTTTATGATAGTTATATCTGTGTTGGCAGGCATTCCCTCCATGGGAATTAGTGGCAATTTCATAGGTCAAGCCTCTGTACTCAGGAGGACATTGCCACAGGAAGCCTTTTCTTCTGGGTATTCACACAAGTGGCAATTTCTTAGCATGGACTAGAGAAGAAAGGATCTTTTAGATCTTCAGTCTTTGAATTATTGGCTGTGTCAAAGCAACAATTTTATTGTGGAAAACTCACACATAGAACTGTTTTGGTAAGAATTTAAGAAATATCTGGTATTGTTTTTTTTAATTGCAAAATGGATCCTGCCACCTCAAGTACCTATAGGACTAAGTATGTCCTTTTCCACTGAGGCCAGACATACCCAGTTATGGAGCAGGATCCACCGGCAGGCAACAGAGGCGGGGTAAGTCCCCACTCCAGTTGTTGGGGACTCACATGAAGACCATACTGCACATCTGCTACATACGTGTGTGGGGCCTAGTCTAGCCCTTGGATGCTCTTTGGTTGGTGCTTCAACCTTTGAGAGTCCACCCAAGGTCCAGGTTAGTTGACTCTGTTGGTCTTCTTATGGAATCCCTATCCCCTCCAGGTTCCTCAATCCTTCCCCCAACCCTTCTACAAGACTTCCCAAGCTCTTCTAATGTTTGAGTGTGGATCTTTGCACCTGTGTTGGTCAGCTGCTGGGTGGAGCCTTTCAGAGAACAGTTATGATAGGCTCCAGACTGCAAGTATAACAGAGTATCATTATTAATAGCATCAGAGAGTGATTCTTTCTCATGAGATGGATCTCAAGTTGGGCCAGTCATTGATTGGCTGTTCTCTCAGTCTCTGCAAATATCTTTGTCCCTGTACTTTTTATATGCAGGTCACATTTTGGGTTCAAGGTTTTATGGGTGAGTTGGTGTCTTTATTCCTCCTCTGAGAGTCCTGATTGGCTACAAGAACTGACACTTCAGGCTCCATATCCCCCACTGCTAGGATTCTCAGCTCGAGTTACCCTCCTAGATTCCCTGGAGCCTCCACCATCACAAGTCTCTGGCATGTCCTAGAGATTCATTCCCACAATTTCTGTTCACTCTTCTGGCTCTCTCCTCAGCTTTCTCTACATCAGATCCACCCACCCAGTTCTCTCCCTCCATTCACTTTTGATGGTAATTTTTTTTTTCTCTTCTGAGTGAGTTTCAATCACCTTCCTCTGGGCCTTCCTTGTTTTTAGCTTCTTTGGGTCTGTGGATTGTAGCATAAGTATGCTCTACTTTGCGGTCCATATCTACTTGTAAGTGAGTATGTTTTACAATTGGCAATTGTTACTGGTCAGTCATGAATAAATAGAACAAAGTGTTAAACTTTTATCTGTTGGAAAATACGGGTGAAACTTAGGTAGGGCAAAGAATTGTTTGATGTAAATTTTGTTGTGCTACTGAATGCTTTGTCATGAGCTTCTGCATGGTTTAACCAGATGTGTTGGCACACTGACCCAATTGTGTGATTAGGTTGAGCAGTCACTATATGTAGACCATATATTTGGCCATATAAGCTATGGAGTGAGGTAAAATGGTTCTCCCTTTTGAGTTTCTGGGGTTTGTTGTTTTTGTTTTGTTGTCATTTTTTATGTTGTTTTGTTTTGTTTCTTACTAAGTCTAAAATTGATAGGCATGAGGAAAACATTCTATAGGCTAGAATTTACAAGAAAGTGCTTAACACATTTGCTATATGAAGAATAAATTTCTCTGTACTTCTTTCCCTTCACAAACTGTTTAGGTACAGAATGGCATGCGGTTTGTCTGCAGATGACAAACACGTAAACTAACAGCCTAGCCATCACTTACATCTCCTATCCTAAAGGAAAACCAATTAAGCAGTTGTTACATATGAAGTTGTTACATATATTGGGATTCATTATTGTTTTACATACCCTGGGGAGAGACTTACAAAAATGTTTTTTTTTCCACAGTGATTCAACTGAATTGACACTAATGTTTATGTGAATAAAATTATTTGCATATAAAGATTATAAACCCTAGTAAAAATAAAGAAAAATAAGCTCAATTAGCAAACTAAACATTTCTCTAAGATTGAAAAATTGTCTCCGGAATTTGACAGATAAAAGCGACATCATGTACATATGTTTTATAGAAACTAACTATATGTTTTACATATCCAATTGTTCAAGTTGTTTTATAGTTTTTACCAAATTAACTGTTATGTAACAACAAAGACGAAATATAGCTACATCTCTGCCTTTTTCTATTGGAGCTTCTTTACTGGGTTAGTTGACTAATTCAGGATTATGTGCTATGGTTACATTTATCCCTAGTCTATGGGCTCCTACTCCTATTATAAGATTGGTCATATTTAAAGTATGAAAATCACTAACAGTTTTTACAAAACTTTTTGCACGAGTATCTGTGTATTTCTGGCAGTAGAACTGTGTAATTCTGATATGTTCACAGGGAAAGAAACAAGGCATAAACTGAGTAATAGGAGGGTACAGCTCAATTATAAGAGAAGATATTTATTAACCAAATGCCTCCAGGCTCAGAACAAGGAGATTTGATGAATTGTCACCATCTCCTTGTATATCTTTAATCAATATTCTATTAACTACTGCTACCTTTATATATTAAATTTAGGTCAATCAACATTATTTTGCATTTCATTTTCACCTTCACTAGCCAGAAAATAATACTATTTGCCTTTTGTAGATGAGGTGGGTTTTTTTTTTTTTAATGTACAGTCTACATAAAATCCCCATTAATCACAAAGTTCATTTCATGTTATAAAACCTCACCAAAGGTATAAATTAAATAATTGAGCCATTTCAATTTTCCTTTTCAGTTGAGCAGAGTGAGCCAAAGAGCAGAAATCACTGAGCTCCGAGTTTTCCTTGCTATAGTAATACCCACTACGGAACTTTACAGTCTGCTTTCCATCTCCATATGCCACAATTTCTATCTTCATCAGGAATGCGTGTTTGAATAAGCAGCTTATGATGTATCCTCATTGCTCAGCTAGACGACAGTAGCCTGATGTCGTCCTACAGCTTGTGTGTGATTTAAAAGATGAAAATAGCGAGGAACCAGTCATTCAAGCTTCTGATATTTACTTTTAAATGGATGATGTTGATTGTTTAAGATAATGTAAACTTCCTTTTGCCTAATGAGGTCATAATTAAAACTCTGCTCGCAGCCAACCATTGAACTGAGCACCACGTTCCCGATGCAGGAGATTGAGAAGAGACTGAAGGAGCCGAGGGGATTTGCAACCCCATGTGGGTAGCAACAGAGTCTACTGGCCAGACACCCCAGGAGCTCCCAGGGACTGGACCACCAACCAAAGAGTACACATGGAGGGACCCATGGCTCTGGCCACATATGTGGCAGAGGATAGCCTTGATGGACATAAGTGGGAGGAGGGGCCCTTAGGCCTGAGAGTGTTCGAAGCCCCAGTGTAGGGCAATGCCAGGGCGGAAAGATAGGAGTGAGTGGGTGGGTGGGTAGTGGAGCTCCCTCATAGAGGCAGAGGGAGGGAGGGTAGGATAGGGAGTTTCTGAAAGGGAGACCTGGAAAGAGAAGAACAATTGAATTGTAAACAAAGAAAATATCCAACAATAACAAAAAAAGATGCTATTCTCCAAATCAGGGCATGGTATATAATCAAAAATGTACATTTTCTTGGTTGGTGGCGAGATATGCTTTTTTTGTTGGGAGTGGTAAATTTTCAGACTTGGTGATCTCCTTTGCTCAACAAGTATAAAATGCAAATATACTATACATGCCTTTATGAATATATTTTATTTCATTTACATTACACCAATCAGAATCTTATTAATGTGTTTCAATAAAGCAAATTTTAGTAAACAGATGTCTTTTCACATAGCAACCTTTTCAGCATGGTTTACTCAATTTTGAATCCATAACAAAAATTCTGAGAATATGTATATTTAAGAACTTAATATAGTTTTTAAAAATTAGTATTATAGGAGCTAGAGAGATGGGTTACCCGTTAGGAGCACTTATTGCCCTATCAAAAGACCCAGAGTGGGATCCTAGATCTTAATGGGGAGACTCACAACTGCCCACAATTTTAGTTCCAAGGGATCTTAACCCTCTTTTGGGTTCTTTATAGGGTACACATACAGAAAATTAGACACACAGACATACAATAAATAACTGATATTTTAATAAATTAAATTGTAATACCCTGTTTAATCATAAGAAAACTGCAGAGCAAGTTCTCAATCTTTCTTTTTTCCTTTCTTCTTTCTTTCTTTTCTTTCTTTTGTTTAATTGGATATTTTATTTACATTTCCAATGTTATCCCCTTTTCACATTTCACCCCCCACCCAGAAATCCCCTATCCCATCCTCCCTCCTCCTGCTACTATGAGGATGTTTCCCCACCCACCCACTCACTCCCACTTCCCTACCCTCAAATTCCCCCCACACTGTGGCATTCATCCTTCAAGGGATCAAGGACCTCCTCTCTCACCTATGCCCAACAAGGCCATCCTCCCCTACATATACAGCTAGAGCCATGGGTCCCTCCCTATGTGTTCCCAGGCTGGTGGTTTAGATCCTGGGAACTCTGGTTAGTTGGTATTGTTGTTCTCCCCATGGGGCCAGCAAACTCTTTCAGCTCCTTCAGTCTTTTCTCTAACTCCTCTATTGGGAACCCCATGGTCAGTTCAAGGTTAGCTGTGAGCATCTGCCTTTGTATATGTTAGGCTCTGACAGACCTCTATGGAGACAGCTATATCAGGTTCCTGTCAGCATCACTGACATCCACATCAGTGTCTACCTTCCATGACTGCATAGGATGGATACCCAGGTGGGATGGTCTCCAGACAGCCCCTACTTCAGTTTCTCTCCCACACTTTGTCTCCATATTTGCTCCCATGAGTATTTTATTACTCCTTCTAAGAAGGACCAAAGTACCCACACTTTGGTCTTCCTTCTTCATGAGCTTCATGTAGTCTGTGAGTTGCATCTTGGGTATTGCAGGCTTTTGGGTTCTCAACCTTTCTAATGCAGTGATGCTTTAACACAGTTCCTCATGTTGTGGTGACCATGCCCCATAACTGTAAACTTATTTTTCTTGCCACTTTATAACTGTAATTTTGCTACTGTTGTCAATTGTAATACAAATATATGATATGTAAGATAACTAATATTTGACCCCCCCTAAGGGGTTGTGACCTCTAAGTTGAGAATTTCTGTTGTAGAGGAAATATACTGTAAAAGCTATTGATAAATCCCAAAACTTAGAGGAGAGAAAGGGACATGTGTTGGAGAAAGCACATGTCTGTTACCTGCATTTCTCTCGGCTCAGATCACAAATTCTTCTCCTTTATTTAACACTTGTTAGAAGGTAGATGGGGCCCCACAGTGTTAAAAGAGACAGAAACAGTCAGAGAGTATGTTTAGTTCTATTGATTTTTTTCAGCTATTTTGCTCTAGCATTATAGCATTATTATCTTCTAAAATGTTTAGTATGTTGGATTCCACATGATTCGAGTGGCTATAGATTTACATGAGAAAATCCTATGCAGTAGAGATTATGTTGCCCCTAAGTCACCTAAGAAGTGATGATTTATCAATGTGACTTTGGGCCCCTTGGTATTGAAAGTAACATGTCTCTATATATGTTTATAATTTTACAAAATTAATAATTGAATATACAATCAGCTAAACTTAGCAATATTAAATAAAATTGATTAAACCACATTTTAAAATATAAATATATTTACTCTTGGTAGCTGAAGCAATGGCTCAGTGGTTACTAATTCATGACACTCTTTCAGAAAACCTCAGTTTGGTTCCAAGCACTCAAGTTGAGTGGCTCACAAATGCTTGCAACCCCACTTCCAGAGGATCCAATATTCTTTCTTAGTCTCTGAATGCACCTATGCACATGTGATAAACAGATACATACATGTTACAGACACACATGTGTACACACATACATACATTTTTACACCTGTGCACACATGTGCTCTACACCTCTGTAGAGCAAAATGAGAAGTTACTTCCTACAATAAGTGTACTCCTGAGTCCCATTTTGTGTAACAGTAAAATGTTACTCATGTAAATTTTAAATCCAGATGTAAGCTTCCAATCATCAGACATTGAGAATAGGTCCTGTTCTTGCTGGACTTTCCAACATCCTCATTCTCTGGCTTACTCTTCCCATGCTTTCAAAAGCAATCTTTCTTTATCCTTCATCTGAAACACCGAAAGCCTCTTCACAAAACAATCACCTTTTGAAATGATTTTCATAGAATATGGCAGAAATAAAATTTGATTACAGCATCTCAAAGCTATACTACCTTGTGTATATAATGTGTACATAAATGTATATTTATGACCAAAATGAAGCTGGAGGTGCTCAGCGGATGATGCTGGAACTTGTCCTGATGGGAATATCTCTGCATATGGCCAATTACTGGCTAAGTGGGGAAGTGAAAATTGGGAAATAGATTCAAGCCTAAGGTTTGTTTCTGTTCGTTATTGAGAAAAATTTAAATTGGTACAATTATTCAGAGCACGAGTCCCAAAATATCACTGCTTATTAAGAAAGGTGACTTTACAGAGACAAATGCCATGTTATAATTAGGCAAACTGTGTTCAGCTAATAACTGCTTTTCATTGTTTTAGATAGTTATTTCAACTTTTGGGGTAGAAATGCTATGTTGAACACAAAATTTAACTTAAATCACTGCTAAATATCACTTAAAATGGCAGAGGGATTCATAACAATCTGTGACAGGAAATGTGCTCAGAATATCGGAAGCTGAAGTGTGTGGCCAAGTAGTCACTACTGTGACAGAGTAGAAGGAATGGGTATCACCCCATTGACAGGGAAAGCTGAGGAATAATCAATGCGAGAGGCAGTTAGACATCTGGATTCACTTTAACTTAGCTCATGCCTCATTATACAACACTCTGGAGTGGTAGATGGAAATTGCATACAGCAAACGTAAGTACACCTTGACTCTGCAGATGTCACTCCTGGCCATCTTACCAATCTGAAAAACGGTTGTGTGCTTTACATGTGATGAGCCCCAAATGTGGAGATTGTGACATCACATTTCCAAGAGGAATGTCTCACAGCCAAGCCTGCAACTGTGACACTCATTATGGCAAAGGCATCTTGTGATCTTTTCGGTCCTGGATGAAATCTGATTAGACCTTAACATGGAATTTGATATCTCTAGATATTTCAAAAATGACCTTCTAGAAGATACTAACACCTGTAAATAGAAAAACAAATAATAAGGTTTCATGAATCATAACACAAGTATATTGGGCTCACTTTATAAGATGTACCCTTTCAGGGTCTTTACTATTATTAGTCAATTTGTATGAAGAACAAATTTTTTTTGATAATATTTGTACATAAGGGGCCTGAAACCCTGACAGAGCTGCATCCTCAGTCATGTGACGATATGGATGTAGATGTATCAGCTCTATGGTATGTGTGGATGTCCACGGCAATGGGACATTATTGAATCCTGGAAATATGTTTTTAGAAATGAATCATCATGTTGCTGTGTAAAGACACAACATATTTCTGCAAACCTAGGTGGTAAAGATTGATCCCTCCATACGGCCGGTTGAAGAAACAGTATTTTTATTAATTCCTTCAGAATTTTCTACAATGAATTTGATCATGTTTATCCTCACCGCTCTCACTAATTTTTCCCATAACCACTTATGATCTCATCCTTCTTTCCTAATTTCACATCCTTAAAAGAAAGAAAACAATGCAGATTCCAATCTGTTCTGGCCGTATACTCTCGAATATAGAGTCTTCCACTGGACTCTGGTTGACCAACTAGGGAATACCCTAAAAGAAATACCCTGACTTTCCCTCCCACAAAGTTATCAATTGTCTGTAACTCCTCAGTTAAACAGGAGGGCTCCAGAGTCTCTCCACTGTCATGCTGAGGTTTGGCTGGCTCATCCTTGTGCAGATCTGGTGTAGGCTGCTGTGGGTTCATCAGTGCTGTGGTCCTGTCAATTCTGGAAGGTACTGTTTTACTCTGATCAACCACAACCTCTGGACCTTAGAATTATGCTGGCCTTTCTTCAATAGTCCCTGCTTGTTGGATCCATAATGTAGGAACTCGCCAAAGTAAAGAGGACAAGTGAAAGTGGAAAAATTTGTTCTTTTGACATGTGAAAACACAAGAGACTGAAGTTGGTGTCATTGCAACATTCTATCATAAATTCTTAGAAGTACAAGAACATGCAAAATATCGATGAAAATACGGAATTGAAAATACGTAAAGCAATATGTAACACGGTGTTTTTTTTTTTTTTATGAGTGTCCATTAGTGTATAGAATAGAGGTGTATAATTGTATGTACTATGCTTTTACATAAATGGAAGGGTAGCTTGTTCAAACCTCCTGACCATGCACTACCATATCTTGATTGCTACAAAATCAAAAGGTTATAGGAGTTTTTCAGTTCCTATAAAATCTCAGGGAAGCACAATCTTCTATGTGCCTCGTTGGCCAAAGTCATATTACTGTGTGGCACGTGATCATATGTTGTAGTACTTTATGAAGTGGAAGTTTCTGGTTGTGTCATGTGATGCAGTCTCACGTGATGTTATCTGAGGCAAGACCTGAGAGAAGTTATGATGTTTGGAGAGGGTATAAGTGGGGCTCAATGGACAGTGATGGAGTACTTGCATAGCTAGCTGTGCAACGCTTCCTTTGTCTCTTCACTGGTCTTCACTTCATTGAGAGAGGCACACAGAGAACGCCAGGCATTCTGGCTGGTCCTGGTTGCTCCTACTGACTCTTGCTCATCTGGAGGAGTCCTCGCACCTTCTGCTTGATCATGGCTTCATTGCTATTCATGTTTGGCATCCTGACACTACTAAATTGGAGTGCTAGTTTCCTGACAAATGAAGATTGCAGTCACCCCAGAAAACTACTTCTTAGCAGGTTCACATCCTATTTACCATTTTTTTCTCCCCTACCTTTAGATGGTGGATTAAAAGGGGGTTATTGAAGTAGGATTTGAAAAACTTAAAGCCTACAACCTTATAATCAAGAATGAATAGGGACTTTTTTTTTTTTTTTTTTTGGTTTTTTCGAGACAGGGTTTCTCTGTGTAGCCCTGGCTGTCCTGGCACTCACTCTGTAGACCAGGCTGGCCTCGAACTCAGAAATCCACCTGCCTCTGCCTCCCAAGTGCTGGGATCAAAGGCGTGCACCACCACCGCCCGGCGGGACTTTTAAGAGAAAAGCAAATACTTAAAAGTGTTATTAGTAATTTTCAGAGAGATAAGATGTTACATACATAAAATAATGACAAATTTCTTACAAGGAACACGTTTAAGAAAAAGGAAGTAATGTTTTCTAGAGGAAAATTACAAAAAGAGATTAGAAGAGAAGGCGGTGTTTGAAAACTGAGCACAAGGGTACCGGGTTGCGAGTTATATAGTTATAGTGCTATTGGAGAAAGTTTACAAAAAATACTTAAGAAAAAAACTGTAAAGAAGGAAACAAAATGTAGACTAAAGTACTCATGCAAAACATTCAATCTCATAAGTACAAAGACAAGGGAAATAGCAAATAAAGAATGGACAACATGTACAGAAATTACTAAAGAAAGATATGCAGAGATGAATATCAGCTTCATATGAAGGTCTTTAACCAAATGTATGTCGTACAGATTTAAAGCAATCCCACTGTGATGAATGCTCTAAACTTCATGACTTCTGATCAGTACGCACACAAACTGCATGTGCAGAAATGCTGTGCTTGGTACAGCATTTAATTGCCACAATGGCCAACTGAAATTGGATGGTAATAGAGCTTGCTTTACACCTTCCCATGGGAAAGTATCTTGTTTCTATATCCATTCCTTGCAGTAGTGGACTCCTGAAGATAAAGAAAATGCCAAGGGTATCAGAAAGAGAGGTTTCCAGAAAAATCAAACTGAAACCAGTCAATGCAGGGCAGAGTTCTGGAAGATGCATCCTTTAAAAATAAAATTATTGTAATTTTTTAAATCCAATTTAGAAATTTGAATTTGGGAAACGTGTGTGTGTGTGTGTGTGTGTGTGTGTGTAGTGGAGAAGATATTATTTACTTCATAGTACCTGAAAAAGGAAATAGAAATGGAAAACGTATGATCAATGACTCGGGTATTATGAGATACTATGAATGTTTGAGTGAAATATAGATACAGCACTACTGCTTTTAAAACCTCATCTGTGTAAAGTTTTGACTGTTGAAATTACATATAGGTATACACTCGGGAAAAATCTAAATTAACTGATAGTCATTTCTGTGTTGTATACCTAAATGGTGAGAAATCTTGAATATTTCGGCTATCAAATTTACAAGATATTTCTTTCCACAACTGAGTTACTTGCCTACTTTTCTTGGAATTAGTTCAATTATCTTTTCATTTATTCTGAAAAAAACTATCACTTTAACAATGCTTCTGGAGCTTTAGGTCATTGAAACCCCAGACTCGACGGTTTCTTGTAGCTAGATCCAGACACTGTGAACCACAAGACGATCTGTAGTTTTGAAGACACCCATGCATGCCACTGCTGTCACAAGTGTGCTGCTGCTGTCACAAGTGTGCTAGCCCCCTCATCTTCATTGTTGCATGTTGCCATTGGTATAGACACTAAGGAAGACAAAACCTGTATTTTGAGGCATTGATGCCAACTTGAGGCCTTTCCACTTGAATAGAGGAAATCTCAGAAAGACATGTCAACTTTATTTATTCCTAAGATTTTTCCTAAACTACAGAGAAGAAAGTGTGAACTAAAATTTAAATTTTTTTTGAAAGATTCAACTTTTCCCATGACAATGATGAAGAGGATGGATTGCCTTCCTGGCACAGAAGTCTCAAAGAACAGAGTAGCCTCAGCTTTCTTTAAGTACTCAGGGCATCCTAATATTATTACAGTTTTAGAACTCACTGGAGATAATTCCAACCTTGTACTAAGATTTGTCAGTTTACAAATTCACTGTCCATCTTTTATGCCACAAACATTATATAAATGAATTATCAGACTTCATCTATCCCCTCATTGACTTTTTATTATTTTCCCACTATTGCTACACTGTGTTTTCTGTTTGTTTGATTTTTTTTGGCACAGCATTAAGACTATGATTTACTTATCTAACAGTTATTTTATAATTTTATATATTACTCAAACTCTGTTCTATAAATTGTGTGTGTTTGATGGTGTTATGAGATTTTTACAAGTGGATACGTGGATAGTTTTCTTATATTTTGAGACATGTCGACAGGCTATTTTTCTACTATTCATGAAAATATTTTAAAAAATTAATATAATGCAAATCTACAGTGGTTAAAGCCTATGTTCTTCACCTCCACTCTCACTAAACACTCGCTAACTAACCCAGGTAACACTCAGTCCGGAAGTATTCTACTCAAGGTAAATACCCCTAATGGCCATTATTTCATATTGATGTACAAATACTAACCATAGTTATCTTTGCCCACATCCACACTGATCAGGTACTTGTTGCATGTAGTAAGCATGTTGGCTTAAAGTGTTCACCAACTCAAAATTCAGTAAGTACTGTGAAAGCTTTCAGGGTATAAATAGCTTTGAGTGTCTGCTCTCCTCTTCCCACATCACAGTCAGTGTAAAACAATATTTGTATTGATTTCATATTCATGTCAAAGTTTATCGGCAAGCATGAAATACTTTAGCACCGATACTATTTGTCTTCAATTGCTTGCTAATGGCCCATGAATGATCCTGCCCATGTATTTTTTTGAGGTCTTGCTACAAGTTTGTTATACAAGTACAAATATTTCCAAGGTTTATAATAATTCAGTTTTTACCAACATTTATTATAAAAATGCTTAAATGTGTTTTGAGCCAATTCTGACATGCTTACCAAATACAAAACTGAAATAAAGTTACACTGAGAAGTGACAGTCAGGCTCCTCGTGAGTAGGTGGAGATGGCCCCTCTTCCCCATGCTTTCTTTCCCTGGCTTCATGTCCCCTTAAGCCCCATTCTACTTCATCTTACTTGATTTCATGTCTGCTAATATGTGAGAAAGGAAGAACAGTCATAAACAGCCACCATCAGTGTCAGCATGCTGGTTCCATAAAGCTGGAACTTTTATAACTTTTTTAAACATAAAACTCCTTTGCAGTTTGCTTATTACTACTGATGGATACAAAGAAGATGAGCTGTGTAAGACAAAGATCTACACTGTGGCCCGTTTCTTAGCCAACGGACTAATGTCATCAATTTGTGCTAATTTACTTGTTTCCATAATTCTGATGTTTTCTTCATAATTTACTACCACTTACTAGTGAGAGAGAGAGAGAGAGAGAGAGAGAGAGAGAGAGAGAGAGAGAGAATGTAGATAAACTATAGAATCTCTTATATTTTGGTTGAGGGTTAACTTAAATATTAACTCTGTGGAAGGAGAGTATTAAGGAGTCATAGAATTAATTTTGCTAGTACAAATTTTAGGCTTCTTACCCCGAATAATCTCTAGAGTGTGGATGGTATTGAACATACCTTTTATACCTGGTTAGAACTCTGTTGTACAATTTTGAGTAGAAACCTTGGGAGATTTCAGTGATTATTGTGTCATCCAGCCATATTTTCATAGTCTCTTTCTTTATTAGCTCTTTTCATTTCATTTTTTATTTCCTATTTGGCTTCTTTATCTCCTTGGTTAGCTTTGGAGGCTGTGGTTACACATTCTTATTTCACACAAGGTTCCACTCATTTTCTTGTACTCTCCCCCTCTGCCCCCTGCTCCTACTCTCTTTCCCCTCGGGGTATTTTGGTGGATGAGCATGCATTATGGCTCACTTTCAATTGAAGAATTTAAATAACTCTTTCTCTGAGGTACAAGGCAAAAAATGGAAATCTTCACAGAGTTGTTCATATGGGATTCATCTCAATGTAGTATTTCCATATCAGATCTTTTTTAATTAAAGGAATCAATAGCTCCTGATTTTGGTGTGGCGAGCAGAGAGGTAGGGGTGGGAATTCTGATTTTAATCAGATCTCCTTCATCTCTACTTTAGATGATAGACAGTCTTTGTTTGACTTCAAGGTTATTTTAGCTTTTACTGAAAGAATTCTGAAACTACTTTACCCCTTTTAATGGTTCTAAGACAGTTGAAAAGGAGGGAAAATAACAAAAGAATAAAAAGGGGTAATTTTAGTTTGCTCTCTGGAGACAATATGATGCATAAAGTTAGACTTCAGGGTTAATTTTTATAATATATGGGAAAGTGTACATATCCTAAATACAAGGGCAGTAAAACAACATTGCCAGGCTTCTGTTGTACAAGAAAACGATATTCCCTTTGCTCATTCCACATTGCCCTTTCTGAAGATAAGTGTTTCTGTTAGCCGTCATGATCAGATTTTCAGCATCCTAAAAGCAACTCTAAGTTCAATGTTGGATTTAGGATCTAGGAATTTTGTGAGTCACCCAGAGACTGAGAGAATAATTTGTACACGTGCAACTGGACCAAGGTTCAGAATATTCCTGATTTCTGTGCTTGCCTTCCATTAGTGCTGAGCAGCTGGTTTCCTTTTGTCATTCTGTGGGTTTCATGTTAGACCATTTTGAGATTTGGTATGTTGTTGAAGACAGATTTCTAGGAAACCCAGCTGTAGATTTGACTATAAGTCCTCAGCTTCCTGATTCACTCATACTGATAACACTGATACATCAGACCATGGCGTTGCTATTTTATCATTGTCTGTTTGTTTTATTTTCCTGTATTCACTTCTGCGTGGGCTCAGAAATTGTGAACAATCTTAGTCAAAAATCTTGATATAAAAGTATGATGATATATATATATATATGTGTGTGTGTGTGTGTGTGTGTGTGTGTGTGTGTGTGTGTGTCAATAGAAAGTGTAGATCATGTAAGTTTTGTTCTGCTCTTCCAAGATTATGCATTTTTAATGATGTAGTTCCTAGTAAAAACACCCTGTTTTCTATCTTAGCATTTTACTTCATTTAGTAAATATTTAATTCGTTTCTAGCTAATACCATGTACTTTGGAAAGTGATTCACGCAGAATAGTAACCTGGATGGGTAAGAACTTTTCATGTTCTCTTTGTGAGTTCTTTTGTGTTTGATATTTTTCTGTCAAATACGTTTTTATTTGCTTCCTCCTAATATATTTGGTAGTAGCTGGATGATAAACTGGGTGTGTAGAATTCTGTTATTCTTCAAGCCACTGGCCAAATTTACATTAAGCAATTGATTGTGTTATTAGTAGTTTCACAACTCAGTTCGAGTAAAATGCTGATTAAGATAAAACCATATCATTCTTTACTTCTGATGCATTCTCACTTGCAAGCTCACTGTTTTGCCAAAAGTAATATTCATCCATGTTGTGTTGTGTTGAATGAATGAGTAGATAAATTTCTTAGCTTATTATTAAATTGGGAGACAGGACAGGGGGAGAAGGAGAATATATGCAGAGTTTTTGTTGAGGATGGTTGGTACAGAGAGCAAAAGTGCTTAATGCTGGATAGAGTTTGCATTACTTAGTATTTGTTCTGCCAGAAAGACCATTTTGCTTGGCCCCTGTGACCCCTTTGAAGTCTTAGCTTTTTACTTTTCTGCAAGCTCTGCATATTAAATATTTTAGTACATCCTAAGATCCTATAAGTTTTTAGCCTATTTTATGTAGAAGCAAACACTCCCCATGGAAATCTAACTTGGTCTTCAATTGGCGATTATCCATTTTCAGTTGTAATTAGGTGAATTCTTTTATAAAAAGGTAAAATGTAATACTGCTTTGGAACCTTTAAAGGCTTTAAGGATTACAGAAGACCAAGTAGAGTAAATTATAATTTATAGGTACTGTAAGCTCATATAATAACAATTAGAACTTCTGTTTAGAATCTACAGTTAGAGCTACATCTGTTCTGGCAGTAGGAGTTTCATTAACGGATGCTGTTATTTTTTTAACATTTGCAATTATTAAGAGTTGGATTTTATTCATTTATATTTATCATATCCTGGGTTGAAAGTAATAAAACACAATAACTCCAAATCTGTATTTTTTTTAGTCTTGCACTTGCGTGTGTGAATATTGCCACATGGAACATCTGGCTATAACCTTTGTCATTGTCCTTCATTTATTTACTAGCTCTGGCCTTTTCTTTATTCTGAGGATAGCCATTTTCCTCCAAGGCCTTTGCTAAAATGTCCATCTCTGTCTCACCAGATCTTGGAGATATGGATGTCCTGTTGAACACCTGGAGGTCTCACCTCTGTGTCTGTTGCTGGCTTACCTGTATACTCCATTGGTGTTCTTTCTTATGTGCCTAACAACTAGTGTGTTTCTTAAAATATATGGTATATCTGAAACTGTTGAGAAATTAAAGATTGAGTACTACTGTAAAAAGAAAAGAGAAAAAGCAAAGAAGTAAATTAATGTTTTGTGATCTTATTGTATATGTTTTGCTTTATTATAGTTTTCTATTAATATTTTAAGGTCTTATCCTATTGTCGACATTTATCTTGAAAGTAACCTAAAATACAAAGATATTTTTTCAGAAGATAGTTGTTTGTAATATTGTGTCAGTGAACTATATATTGAAAGATGCACTAAATATGGCCTAGAAATTTCTTAAGAGAGGTCATATAAGTTGTGATTAACTCGTTCCATTTTGGATTATATCATAGAGATTGAAACACTGTTAGCATAGGACAAACAAAAAATAGAATAATAAAAAAGAAGTTTAATAAAGCACATTGACTTATCAATTGTGAAGACAGACTATGCCTCAGATCTGAAACTGTCTGACCATTTCCAGCCCTTAACTTTCAAATTTTCTGCATTATTTAAGATACGTTATAAAACAGTGATTTAGTCATTTCATTCAGATAAAGTTGACTAAGGTTGTTTTAATGTTTAACAACTCATTCTGAAAAACTACATAAGAATGAGAAGAAAGTGACCAAAACATTTCTCAAGGGCAAAAGAAATACATGATTTGAAGTAGAATAATGCTACAAAAAGTATATTAATGTCTACAAATCAGAAATTAAGCATATCCCTAATTAATGTTTTTCTTTACTTCAGAAAATGGTATTCATGTCTCCATGGCAAAATATGCCTTTCAAGGGCTAGAGAGATGGCTGAGTATGTGCTGCTCTTACGGAGGACCCTCATGCTGGCTCTCAGCTGCCAGTAACTCTAGTTCCAGAGGATCTGAGTCTCTTTCAGGCCTCTGTGAATACTGTATGTACATGGTGTAAGTATAAACACACATACGCATAAAATGAAGCTAAAATAACTAAATGTTAAAAATAAATGTTACATATGGATAACACCTATGAAAACTATAATGAGAAGAAAGATAGAAATTAAAAATTACATAGTAGGCTGCTCTACAAAGCTTCAGGATTTGAAGGTGGTGTGATAGCAGTTTAGAATATAACATGGATCGGCACAACACACCAAAGAGGCCAACGTAGACTTTTATTCATATATGTGCAGCTTTCACAGAGGGATGAGGTGACTTCTTAGACAGAGAATGGGTGTTGGACCTTCCACAAATGATGTTCAGGTAACTGTTAACTATAGAAAAATCAAGATTATATTCCTATGTATTCCTTATACTAAAATAACTAAAATGAACAATACAAAGAAAAATGTTACATCTTTATTAGATATCTACACTTAGATTTTATTAAAGTGTCTTTCCAGATTGCAACGATAAATAGCAACCAATTTTATTTTTTATCTATAGGGTCCTAGCTTGATACCTATTTATAGGGGTCCACACAAACATATAAACCCATATAAATGAAACTTTTAATTTTTATAAATATTTCTATTAAAATTAGACCATTCTGTATACGTTATTTTGTAAATTCTTATTTTTTTTCTGTTTAACAACATATCTTGCACATTTTTCCCCCTAGGTATCTACAGATTAAATTCATACTTGTAAATAGCTGCTCCTTAGCCTATGGTGTGAAATTATGAGCTTCCATTCAGTGCCCACTTCCCACTGTCTATGTAGGCTGCTTTCGTGCTAACAGCATTAGAGTACACTTACATGTGATTGTGTGCATATATTCCTGCATGTTAATGTTTCCTTTTCAGAAATTGTTTTCCAAGGTGAGTAGCTTTAAGTTCCCATGAAAATTTAAATTTAATAGACACTGCCTGTAAGTTAGCTGTAACTTACTTTTTTGACTATGAATAATTTATGACACATACTCATCCATATATATTACAGGATATTGGCTCTTAAAAAGGTTTTCAGGGGTTGAGGGATGGCTTTGTGGTTTACAGTGCTTTCTGCAGTATCATGAGCACTAGAGTCTGAATCCTAGCACACATGTACTAAACCAGGCATTGCATGCACACATATAACTCCAATACACACCTGCCCAGCCAGCCATTCTGTGCATATATATAACTCCTGTCTATATGTACCCAGGCCAGCATTGTGTGCATACATATAATATATGCCTGCCCATCCAGGCATTGTGTATACACATATAACTCCAGTACTCATGTACCAAGTCAGGAATTGTGTGCACAGTATAACTCCAATACACATTTACCCAGCCAGGCATTATGTACACTCATATAACTCCACTACACACCTCCCCAGGCAGGCATTGTGTGTACACATATATCTCTAGCTTCAAGATTGTGGGACAGAGACAAGGCTAGGTAATTTTTGCTTGTCCCCTGCCTAATTGAAAAATTTAAAACAAACAAATGAAAACTAGGACCAGAGAAAAACTGCCTCAAAAGGCTGAGAGTGATGAATGAAAACACCTAGCAATCATGTTTGCTGCATGACACTTGCACATACTCTGTATATCTTTTTGTGGTGTTCTTGACCTCTCTAGCTCCCTCAATCCTTACCTGTTTGTTTTCAAGGAGAGAAAGAAAAGTGTGGATCCAGATGGGTGGGAAGAAGCACCACAGAAGACATACAGAGCCAACTAGCTTGGACCAATGGGGCTCATAGAGACTGAACCACCAACCAAAGAGAGTATGTGATCTGGATCTAGTCCTCTTACACACATGTAGCAGATAGTCAGCTTGGTCTTCATGTAGATCCCATAACAATTATAGTGGGAACTGTCTCTGACTCAGACTCTGTTGCCAGCTTTTGGATCTCTTTCCCCTAGCTAGGATACCTTGTCCAGCCTTAGTAGGAGAGGATATACTTAGTCCTATTGTGACTTGATGTACCAGGGTAAGTTGCTACCAGGGATGTGGAGGACTTTCTTTCTCTGAGGAGAAGGGGAAGAGGGAATGGGGAATGGGGTAGGAGGATGTTACAGGGAGGAGAGGAGGAAGGGAGCTACAGTAGGAATGTAATATGAATAAACAAATTAATGAAAAAGAGCAATGGATAAAATAATGTTGCTTAAAACATTTTAAAATTAGCAAGTTCTAGATTCCTAGTATAGAGCATTGTTATTTTAGTTCATAATAGCAGATCTTAAAATCTCTAATCATCTACATACAGAAATAAATGAGGTCATCAATGAGTTAGTTAAATGGTATACAGTAAGCGTATCATAGCAATTATATATCAAAAGATTATATTGTAATCCTTCAAACATTTATCTATAATAGCACCTCAGTAAATGTGAGGGAAAACTTTTAAATAGACAACAAACAGACAGATAAGGAATAATAATAATAATAATAATAATAATAATAATAATAATAATAATAAGTTAAAAAACAAAAAAGAATCAGAAGAAAACAAACATTAACAGAAGAAAAAGAGTGGAAGCAAAAGCATGATAAACACGTAGATCAGAGACACACATGCATACATACAGGAATCTCATAAAAGCACAAAACTGGTATACAACATATACAAAAAGTACCTACAAGGTAAAAAAAGAATGTCCTGACTTAATATTATGAGTAAAAGAACCTCCAAGGATTCTACTGCGTTTGTTTTGTGTTGGACATCTACTGATGGATATGGAGCCTGCTCTTGGAGATGTTTGTTTACCCTGTGCGACTCTCTGGGTTAGGAATAAGGGCATGTGTTCACTTCTCTCAGCTCCAGAGCCCCATCTGGTGCAGACTCATGCAGGCCCTGTGCGTGCTACCAGTCTCTGTGAGTTCATATGAGTGATAGTTGTGTTTAGAGAATATTTGTTTTTCTTGGTGTCCTTCATCCTCTCTGGCTCTTACACTCTTTCTGCCTCCTCTTCTGCAGAGTTTCCTAAGCCACAACCAGAAGGTTTTAGTGGAAACAGCTCATGTAAGGCTCAGTGTTCCAAGGTCTTTTATTATCTGCATATTTACTGACTGTGGGTCTGTGTTTGTTCCCATTTGCTGCTGGATGAATCATCTCTCACAATGGCTGAGTGAGGTATTGATCTATGAGTGTAGCAGAATAATATTAGAAGTCATTTTATTGCTACATTAAAAATATCACCCTAGGTGTCCTATCTAGGCTCAGGTTCTTGGCTGCCCAAGCAGCATTGGGTATGGGTTGCATCTGCTGCAATGGGTCTTAAGTCAAATTAGACACTGGTAGATTCATCCTACAAGTTTTGAGCCACCGTTGCCCTAGCATATCTTGGAGGCATGACAGCAATATAGATCAAATGGATAGTGCCTGGGTTTGTGTATATATATTGGTAGCCTGCAGAGTCCCTCCCAGTACCATGAACAAGAGTTAGTGGGATAAAGGTGTGAGTAGGCACCAGTTCACTTTCTCGTGTTCTGTTCAGAGAGTAGTGTATGTTGTCTTCAGCAATGGGACCTTTCTGTCAGTTGATGGAGAGCAAACAATAGTCTTGGCAACAGCCTGGGTTATTTGTGGATTTCCATGGAGCCCCTTTGGTCAACAACTTAATTAGATGTAACCAAATCCTAGTACCTGGAACTTCCGTCCGTGAAAATTGATACTCAGATGGGTCTCTTTTCCTCTATTACTTGGTGATTTTGCGTAGAATACCTTTACATATGCATATATGTTAGCAAGATTCTTCTGTACTAGGTTTCCTCACAACACTTTAAGTGGCTCTTAGCTTTAGCTGTCAATCCCTTGTTTCGTTCCTTCTCAAACCCTCTCTTCCCTCTCCCTCCCTACTTGACTTTCCAGTTACAACCCCCACCCGACCCCATCTACCCATAGCTGTCAATTCTATTCCTCTTTCCCAGGGCAACATAGCTTTGGTTAAGAATCATATGGTCCTTTTCTGCCACTGACATGTGTTTGGAAGTTTCTAAGTTACTGTGAACCAAACTTGAACTTATTCTTGGATAGAAGCCCCAACTAAAATAAATAATTATCTGAACCTTTGACTACATCTTGTGCTCTCCTAAAAAAACAACCAAAAAACAAAAAACAAAAATAAACAAAACAACAAAACAAAAACTTAATATCCACAGCTAATTTATAGACTGAAGGGCTTTGGAGACATTTGCTTAGAAGATCAAGTGTTTAATGCATACATCTACTGTTCTCTATATAAAAGAAACTTCTTTAATTTTATACATGGATATTTAAAAATAGTTACTCAAGATTTGCCATTCAGGCCTTTCACAGGATTGATTTAAAATTGAGAGCACCACTCACTGTTATAGCTCATCAGATCTAGGCCACAGCTGTTCACTGTGCTACAATGTGACATTCCTATTTCTCATGGTTAGCGTCTTCTGGTTCTTTAAACGGGGTCTGCTTTAAATCGACATAGTGTTAATTACAAGGCACTTCACCAATAGCTTCTACTCAACATAGACTGTGGAAAATATTATTTTCTGCATATTTAAAAGAGTGTGTCTGAGGATGTTCACAGCTTATTGAAATGTTGACAGCAGAACAGGGGATGGGTAGAGTAGGCTCTGTTTGTGGTAACCAGTTCACGTTTGGTACTCTGAGGATGAGACTGAGGGTTCAGAATTGGGAGGGATCACATCCTAGCAGGTCACAGCCTCTGGAAGGTTCAGAGTCAGGATACACACAGGTCTGCCAGCATTAGTCCAACCACACGAGTCTTAGGTTAGATTGTAAATCCTCAAAGCCTGAGAAAACTTGAAGTAAACTGTAGTTATCTAAACTTGGAGTAGAGATCATAGCCCAATGAGTATACTACACACAGGGAAAGCCAAATAAAAAATACCATCCAGAGAAACATTATTTTTGATGCTAGTGATTTTTATTAATGAGCAAAATAAAAGCCAAATATTATAAGCAATTCCTATGCAAAGGTGAATATATGCTCCATTTTGTAGGCTGAAAGAGTCTATGACCTTTTTAGTGGTAGGCTGCTGCTTTGTCTCCGTTTAGGAGGCAACACAAGGGATTTGGCATCATTTCTGGTAGGAAGAACCCAGTTCACAAATGTGGATTTCCTGATTCAGATGTAAGAGAACAGCAACAGCTCAGAAAAGAGGAGAAAATAACTAATCGTGTCTTAATCAGTTAAGACAGTGGTACCTTAAAATGTTAAGTTTTCCCACAGTAAAGATGTACCTATTTCAGTGAGGAGTAAATATTTCTAGATACTAACTGACCTAAACAGGATAGACCAAGGGAATCATTTCTGGTTTTCATCCCCATTTACCCCCAAACAGCAAAAGATACAAACTATATTTAAAAATTAGGATTGGAATTAGACTAGAGTGGAATTCACGTACAAAATAGAAGTGCAGGCAATGCCTCGTAGGACTAAGGAAGGACAGGGAGATACGTGGGAGGAAAGAAAGAAAGAACACAGCTCTTCTGCAGGTCTCCAGAGGAAGGACCAGGATTCTGAAATCTGGTGTATCCATGGGCTCCAAAACCTGAATTTCCACTTCTAACTGGACTAGCAGGACACTTGTGTTCTTCTGTAGGTAAAATTCATTTAACTCAGTTAAATCTCTAAAAGCAGAAGAGAGCTTTGTTTTGTTTTGATTGTAGACATCCTACTGATCACGTCTGTGGAATTCTATTGTTTTTGTTTTTTTTTTTTTTTGTAACATAAAAAAAGAAAGACTCACACTACTTACACCTTTATTACAGAGACAACCTGAAAGTACACTCAAAAGCCACATCAGAAGGAAAATTCTAAACAGCTGGACATGTAATGTGTAGTTGGAACCTGGTATATGACTAAATAAAGGATATTTTTATAATAACATATAGATTTAGATATAATTTTGAAAACATAAAATACCCAAATATCTAAAATCATTAGTTATAATTTTAATGTGATGCTTAAAAATGCTTACATGCTAAAGGTCAAACATTCATCATGGGAAAGGAAATACTAAAACAACGTTATTGAAGAAGGCCTGTATTATAATATGTAAAGGCAATCATGTATGCATGTTCACATGTAGTCATTTATGTAAAGAAGATATGTAGTTTTAAATAGCTGTTATTGATGGAAAAAGTAAAATTGAATAGAAAAAAAAGAGAAACAAATATTTACTTCTTACAGCAAAATTCTTAAAAATCATTTATTTACATGTTCATAAAATATAAATAGCTAGTCTTAATTTAAAATATTTATTTCTGACTTCGAAATTGTGTGTGTGTTTTTTCTGTTCACATTATTACAGGTAACTCTAGAGTCCAGAAAAGGAAATGGCATTCCCTAGAGCTATAGTTTCAGGCAGCTGTGAACTGCCTAATGTGGGTCCTGAGCACTAATCTTGGGTTCTGGGCACCAATTTCAGGTCCTCTGCAAGAGCAGTATGAATTCTCAACTACTTAGCTCTGTCTTCTGTGATAGAAAGTGCTGTCCTTTACTTATGTGAGAGAAGGAGAGTAAGTTATTGCAGTATTTGCATACACTCATTATTAAAAAGCACACCACTTAACCAGCACCTGGAGAGCTCTCACACAGTGTGATAAGAGCATTTACAAAAGGATCAGCATCTCATCTCTCTAACCTCATGCCTCTCAGTGTAGGCAATAGATCTCAGTCTCCCAAATAATGAATTGTAGTGCAGGGAATTAGAATGATCCTGTTTCGCTAAAGTTAAATTACCACCAGTCTGTTTTAAAGGGCACCACATCAGCCAGAGTCGGTAAGGTGTGGACAGAAATGCATACAAGAAACAACCAAACAAACAAAAAGGCATCTGGGAACTATAGAGGTAGGGTTCTCTGGGGGAGCCTGGGGAACACACCTACTACACTGGTGGGTTCTCAGAGTCATTAGTGAATGTATGTGATCTCTGCTTTGCTATCTTGTACTATACACTTCCACCTATATTGTCTGCAAATACAGTTATTATACATTTTGTATTAATCACTAAAAGCTACAATTATTTGAACATGTTGCTTAGAAGACAGATGGCTAACTAAGAGATAGACTGCCAAATACGTTTACCTTTAAGTGAATACACTCATTGTCTGAATGCCTTTTTAAAAGCCCAGTAGTAATGAAAACAGCCAAATTGTGTTTTCACAAGTAAACTTTTGATGGCATATGCTGCTTCTGTGATTTTTCTATATTTGAAGGTTTTATAAAATTTACACATTTTATATGGTTCAAGGAGATGCAAATTTTATGTCAGTAGAAACTAATAGAAAGAGTAAGAAAAATTTGTATGTTATATTTCTAAAATGTCAAAAGAGGAAAAAATCATATTAGTTCTAAACCAGTTTATAGTCAGAATTATTTGAAATGTTCTTGTAGATATGCTTCCATCTATCTTGTCTGAAGGCTAAATATTCATTATTATTGTGTATTTATTTAAATTGACAGCCTGATCATATCCCTGTGGAACAAATTAAAATTCAGTATGACTGATGATTTAATATCAGTTGTTTTCTAAAATTTGTATATGAAGCCCATTATTTTAAAACTAATCAGACATTTAACCACAGAGTGGGTTGAACTTTGATCCTAAAAAATATTCACTGTGTGTTTATTCATCTATGTCTGTACTTCTTTCCCTAGATTCTGACAGGATAAATTCTAAGAGTGAAATATCTACATTGGCTTGCTTGAGGATATCAAATAGAACCACACGTCTGTAATTGGGCTAAACCATAGCCTGATTGCCTTTCATTACATGATAAATGTGAGGGCATTCCATTGTAATATCTGCTGTTACAGACAAAAGATCATTGGGTTTTATCCTATGCTGTCTACACTTCTTTAACAGGACAAAGTAAGACAAATTAAGAAAAAAAAAAAACCAAGCATTTGTAAAGATACAACTACAACTAAAATCATTATTTATTATAAAAACCTAGTCAATATCCCATAGTGGTAGTATATTGAAAAGTCCGCTGTAAGGCATTTTTTTGGTGTCTTAAGAGAATATAAAAAACACCTTGTTATCACTCTGAGGGGCTGAGAAACCATGAAAGGCAAAGTTCCCCCTTAGAAGTTGCCCACAAGTGAGGAGTGATATAAGTAATAAATGATACACCTACCCTACCCTGTATGCCGCTGTTTCCTACAATAATGTCCTTGGAATTAATTTACTAGTACAGAGATTGGTAAATTAATTCTATTACACATAAACAAACTCACAAATACTAGGAGATACTCTTAATTGCATATGGTCCGAATTTTAGACATTGTTCCTTAGACTCGGTAGTTCAAAACACGAATTATATAAATAAATTTCCTGCCATGATGAAGGAGGGTTAAAACATCGTATTCTAAATTCTGAAGATTTTTGGGGGAACTTTTTGTCCATGGGAAGAGTTCTAAGAAATGAACAGAATATAAATTAGAAAACTAGGCCACTTGATAAACTTAACAGTAGTCCTTGGCTTCTATGATTAGAGTAAACGAGAGTCAGAGAGAGCTGTTGGAGAGCTGGCACTAAAGTACCACTTTGGCAGCTATTACTTTAGATCTACTTTCTAAATATATGCAGAAGCTATTCACCTTTTCCACCTCCGCTGCATCCACACTAGTCTGAGCCATCTGTTTCTCTTGCCTGTACCGTAATTACTCTGCTAAATTGTTTCCTTGCTTGTATACAGCAAGAGTCAAGCTTTTCAGTATAGGTGACTTCCCCTCTCATGCCCTTATGATTTTCTGCAACGGTTGTTTCAATTCTTTATCCACTCCTATTTAACCAGTTTGATTTTATTTTTGCCAGATCATGTGAGGAGCACTTGACCTCAGGCTGTATTCATTCATTGTCCTCTGTGTCTGAAACAACCCTCCTTGGACCCTGTATTCAGAAGGGCCCCATCCGCATCTTGGTTACCATGGTAAACTAGTGCCATCCTGTTTCCCAGCTTCATCATATTCTTAGGACTCTCATCATCTAACTTGTTGTCCATATCATTTTGCTAACTCACATTGTTCTTTATGACTGCTACTTCAGTGACCTCCAGCGAAGGAATAAATGATCTGTTGGGTGCAATGTTGGATTTCTGTAGTTTAGAGTTGTGCTTACCACGAAGATCAGTAAATACCAACTGACACTGAAAGATAGATTTGATGAGGAACCGACGGAGCTATGTAAAATTAATGCTATGTAATATGATATGAGAGGAGAGTGGAATGGAAACTGCATTTAATTGGGGCAGAGAAAATGCTATTCCTGATCTCTCAACACTGTTCAGCAAAAGTTTACATGCTGTGTGACACACTTGGTCATTTAGCCATTCCAGTTGATAAAACCTCCATTAGAATCAATTTGGATCCTCTCTCTGTCTCTCCCTCTCTTCCTCTCTGTCTGTCTGTTTCTCTCTCTCTACCTCTTTCTCATGATGAAAATAATAGTTTCTGACCCAGATTAAATAACCTACTAAGTAATATTTTATCAATTCATATGTATCACTTAGTTGAATGGTATATCACAACACTATTTCAAAAAGGAAAACAGACTAAAAATATATAGAAAACTCTCCCAGATTATGTGAGTGGGATTCAAAGTTTACATGACGTTTCCTCTGAGCTCAAGTTTGTCACTGGAGTAGTTAAACTCCCAAGGTTATCACTTCAGATTTTCCAGTATTTTTGTATTCTTCCAATGAAAGTTTGCTCTGTGTCCAGACTGACAGAGCTATGCCTGCCTGAGGAACACACTTTTCTAGTCCTGCCTTAAAATATTTCAGACTCTTCACTCTTTCATTGTGACTTGACAGTCTAATCAAAATACAGACCAAGTGTCTTCATCAAAAAATAAAAGTATAAAATAACATTCTATTCATCCAAATGGAAGTGCTTTGCATGTCCTTTATGGTTAGCAAAAACTGCCCAATGCCATGCTGATCAAATACAACCAACCTCTGTCTGAAGCTGTGTCTGAATCAAATTTTTACTCATCACCGACACATCTTTAGCCATTAATTATTTCTTACACTTACTTATGCGTAAGTGTATGTCTGTGCTTGCCTGTGCCATCGCATGCATGTGGAGGTCAGAGGATGGCTTCTACCATGTGGGTCCTGTGGACAACACTCACAGCATCAGTCTTGGCAGCAGATCCTTTTGCTCAGTGTGCCATCTCGCCTGCCCCTCAGCTCACTTGCACTTTTCTCATCATTCTGGTGGAACTTGAGATCCCATCATCCCCTCATCCCTGTATCCTAGGAACTCTGTTTTCTTCCCTTTATGATGGCTGATCTTCTTTTTGTTTTTTTATTTTAAATTTTTTATTGGATATTTTATTTACATTTCAGATGTCATCCCCTTTCCCCTCCCTAGAAAACCCCTATCCCATGCCCCCTTTTCCTTTTTGCTTTTATAAAATTTTTTAAAATGTTAATCAAAGGCTTTATAAGTTTGGTAATGCTCAATCAGAAGTGTAACCCAGTATCCAACCTAGATATATCAACTATCTTTGACTGGTGGAGACACGTGAACATCTGCCTCCATGCCCCTCCCCTCTTTCTCTCTCTTTCTTTCTCATCACCTAGCTTCTCCTGTCCTTCTTCTCCTCCTCTCCTTTTCTTCCTCTCTGCACTCTTCCCACCTTAACTCCTCCTACATATCACCTTTCCTGTTAAAATAAAACTTTTCTTTCAAAATACAATTAGATCATAATTATACCAATTTGTACCAGTCAGATACAAGATAGTCCTAATACTCAGTCCATCATTTTGTTGACTAACCAGAACCTCTGTCATCTCTCCTAACTAAAACACTTAGTTCTGAACCTGGATTTTTTCTTGGCTTTACAATGAATGTCAGCTGAAAACCATCTGCTTAAATCTTCTTTCTCAAAGTAAATAGCAAGGATTGGCTATGAGACTGTAAGTTTTCAACCCTGTCAGAAATTCAGAATGACTGAGTTAACTGAAATTATGGGAAGCACAAAGCATAACTTCTAAAACTTGATGGCTGATCTTCTAATATCTACTCTCTCTCTCTCTCTCTCTCTCTCTCTCTCTCTCTCTCTCTCTCTC